>CM024241.1:55383999-56027312 GCA_013421045.1 Propylea japonica
AACTACCTAAATGAAAATTCGATTTATAGAGGTAAAAAAGAATGGAATGTATGTATGTATTTTATCCACTCCATCAAACTAATTTCTATGTGTACTGGTAGTCATAACATGTCTATGAACCGAAAAGCGTGTGTTATAATAACACCCGCACATAACACCCGCGAAATTACTTGGTTTGATTAGTTAGAGACTCTGATTTGATTCCCGACCACAGAGTACAGAGGTTTGACGGTTGGACGAAATGTTGTCAACGCTTTTGACAACTGTTCAAATTTTTTTAAATGCAGATTAATTCGAATTTTACTGAAGAAGTCGTGGATAAAGTATAGTATTCAATTCGCGGTAATGCTCAAAACACACTTGATGAATTACACCACTCGCCTGACGGCTCGTGGTGCAAAATTCATCTGCGTGTGTTTTGACCTGCATTACCGCTCATTGAATAATATACTATTTTTTATACATATATACATATAGTTCATTTCAAAATGATTGGCATCTCGGGCGGCTGTGAGAAATCGAAAATATGTTGGTATCGTTCCGTTCGGTGAATTTCGATTTGCCGATTTTAGGTTGGTGTTGAAAATATCACTGACTTTGACTTTTACCAGTTTGAGTTAACCAATTGAAGATATTTCGAATTTAATTGTTAATATCAGTTTATATTCTTGATTTAATCGACAAGTGGATTTAAATATCTCTTAAATCTACTTTGATTTTATTACTGAATTGAAAACGGCCGGAATGCAACCAGATTCCTCTCATTTTACTGCAAGGGAACGCCAGGCAGTGTATCGGTGTTACTGCGAGTTCTTAAGGGATTCAGCAGATATTTCTGCTAGTATTGAAGGCATTGATAGTTAGTTTAGTTTGATAGTTTACAGAGGGGTTACAGTCCACTGCGACCTTAAGGTCTATTGTGCCCCCTTACAGAGCTGTTCTGGCCAAAAACCTTCACAGCTCGCCTTCCAGTTCCAGAGATCTAATGAAATCTAGTAACTGTGAAGACTTCAACGAGGCTAGTTCCTCACTCTTACAGTTTTCTTGTCCAGGCATTTCCTCCTCAGGCTCGTAATGCCGAGGCATTCCGTGACTAGGTGAATGGGGGTTTCTTCCTCCTCCCCACAACCTACACTCGTCAGTGTCCGACAATCCCATCCTCAACAGGTGCTTCCTAAGGCGACAATGTCCTGTAAGAAAGCCAGTGAGGAGGTGCAATTGCTTCTTACCAAGATCCAGATATCTTTTGGATCTCGCTATCTCTCGAAGTTCCGAAGGAACTTAGTGGAATGATCCATCCCTGGGAGATTCCGCCAGAGCTTTTCCCTCTCGGCTTTCTCCTTCTCCAGAAACTCCTTCTTATAGGTACATTTAGATATACCACAGAAGGTCTGGGCCAAAGAGGGACATTTGTGCGCCCTCTTTGGCGAGTGTATTGGCCTCTTCGTTTCCTTCGATTCCCGAGTGGCCGGGAACCCAGATTAAAAAGACCTTATTTTTCTTGCCTACCTCGTTGAGTTTGTTCCGGCATTCCCAGATCATCTTAGAATCGATGACGTAGGAGCTCAGTGCTTTAATAGCAGCTTGACTATCTGAGTGTATGACTATATCACACTTCTGATAGTTTCTTTCTAGATTTATATCTAGACATCTTTCAATAGCTAAGATTTCCGCTTGAAAGACGCTCATATAGGAGCCCAGCGACAGTGCACACTTGGTGCTTGGCCCGTATATCCCGGCGCCTGCTCCTGTAGAGGTTTTGGAACCATCTGTATACCATTTTACGGTATTTTCTTTGAGATTATAGTCGGTGTTTCCCGTTTCCAATCATCTCTTTTACTTAGCAATGTCATGATTTTTCTCAGTGATTACTTTCTAATCATTGCATCACTAGGGAGATTCGCAGATGAGATGTAGTTATTCAGAGAGAACCAGACTCTTTATTGAAGGCATTGCGCTCGTTTTTCAGGTAAACGATCATGTACAATGTGTCTTCTGATTAAGTAAGTTTTAAAAATTTCAGATTTCTCCTAGAACTGTCCGAAGAATTTCGGAGAAAAAAGTAGAAGGCAAGTTGCTAGAGGCAGAGTTAGCACTGGAAGGAAACCTATTCCACATGATTATACCTTCAAAGAGACATTAAACGACTTTATTTTTTTTTCTAAAATCAAAAACAATGAGTGCACCTGGATTGCGATTATTTCAAGTCAACACTTTATAGAATAATCAAATGAAGTGGTTACAAGTACATGAAAGCTGATCGAAGGAAAATTCTTATTAATAAACATAAAAATATGGTAGTCAAATTCGCCAGTAGACATTAGAGAGTAATCCTAAAGGTTTGCCAAGAAAATTCATAGGTGAAGGCAGGAGTACACAATTTGATGGATTTTTACCTGGATTTTGTCTAATTCTTGACAGTGGTATCAATGATACGGATTACCATAAAACAATGAATGGAGAACTATTTCATTAATGGATTACTGAACAATTAATACCTTCTCTGCAGTTATTTGATACAAAGTGTGTCATTATCATGGGTAATGCACCATATCATTCAATCAGAGTTGATTAAATACCTACGACTGCTTCTCATAAAAAAGTAATTCGGCAATGGCTACAAGAACATAAGTTTCCTATAATTGATAAACTTATAAATACTTGAATCCTTTGTTGGATTTTATAGAAAGTTGAATTGTTAATAATTTTGATGTTTACTCTAACAGTTATTTTACATATGTTATATTCGCTTCGGAGCACTGCATTCAGAAGATAATTCTAATATGTAAATAAATAGTAAAATGTATAAGTATTCCACTGTACTTTCAATAATTATTTTCAATGAATCTATGATTGCATATAATTTATGTCTGTCTCCAATTAACAATAAAATTTTTGAATAATGTTCTGAATGAATTTTCTCAATTTTGTACAGAAGCTTATTTTAGTTTTTCACACTAAATTGTCAGTTATAAGCAATGTTAAGTGTGTTCCTTACCCATACGGTAAGGATTGAAACAAAATTTTGACTTTTGCTTCCATGAATCCCATACACTCAAAGGAACTTAATCAACATTTATCTAAAATGACACCGACAAGACCTACAAAAGCTAAATTAACAATCGTTTCCAATAAAAGCCGAAATATTCACCATTTCTCTATTCTAGACTTAGGAAAAACTGTGTCATCTATTGGGGATCTGAAGATATAGTACTTAATTAATATAATGGATATGTTAAATCAACAAACAAATACTCAATTATTCATATCAAACGTAACCAAGGCATATGAATGAATGAAATCATTATTTAATCTGTGCAATAGTATACTCTAAAACAATTATGATTTTCATACAAAAATGATAACATCTTGTGGTCCACATTTTTCACTTTAGTTTTACCAACTTTGCCACACAAACTCGGTTCATATTTTGGCTATTCAATGAAATATTCCTTTTACTAGAACAGACAGAATCAGTGATAAGTTTATTAAAGTTATACAATGTAGTACAATTAACGTACATACTGAATAAATTCTTTAATTTGTGTTTTTGTCTTATTATGTATGACAAATTGGTCCACACCTTTCAAAGTATCAACAAGTTCTTTTTGTTTCGTTTCGTTTCACAGTTTGACTATCTCAGTTGAATTTGAGTTGACACACTCATTTTAAGTTATAATTACAAATAAATTTGTCAGAGAAAAAGAAAATACATCTTAATTATCTTCAATAGAGTCTCAATCTTCATCAGTGAATTATATGAATGAATCTCATTAGAGTACTTTGATAGTTTATAGTTTTGTTTATTGAGGCAGCGACATATATAATAAACCCTGAATCCCATTGATTGAACTGGACTGAAATATAAATGACTGTGTTTATTTTTCATGATATTCACAAGCTTAGGGGCTATACCTATTCTTTCCTCGCTCTTTAGCTGCAAATGATGGTAAATACGAAAATTTGCCAATACAGTGTCAGAAATTATATACTGCTGGTAGGTTTAGAGATTTACACAATCCTAATGGTATTTAAGAATCAGGAACATTCTCAAGCTCAGAAATTTGCTTTGGAAAATAAAAATATTGTATCAACCCGTTTTTGCCCAAGTTTCAATGAATTAATAGTACCTGTTATGCCCGAGTTTTTCAAACCCTCCGAAATTTGGAATTTTTGGGAAATTAGAGAAAAATAGGAATACATTTGTGTAAAAATTTATTATTTTTCGTTTTTCATCTGTTTTTTTTCAACAAAAGGGATTGTTCCATTTTTGGAACACCGGGCATGAATGGGTGCATACAAAATTTGATATCAAAAGAAGTTTTATATTAGAAAACATGAAATAATATCAATCTGAAACATGGTAGGTTTTGAAACAAGCTTCATGTAAATTGATATTGAATTTTTCGCACATTTTAGTAGAGTTTTTTTTGACATTGGGCGCACCTATTCTGTTTTTGTGCTGGAACAATCCAATGATTCATTCCATCATATCTAATAGTTTGTTTCGCGTCGCAGTTCGGAACTATTCGGAACTGTACTTTTTTGTTCCCTCCATAGAAATATATACATAATTATTATTATTATGTATATATTTCTATGGTGGGAACAAAAAAGTACAGTTCCGAATAGTTCCGAACTGCGACGCGAACAAAACTATTGTCTTGATGGGTTCGTTTTTCCAATGGCTTTGATGTTTTAGGGCGGCCACCAGTTGATGAACTGAATTCGTAGCGAACAGTTATCGAATCTCAATACAGATATTGTTTGTTGGGCCTTTATCTAGTCTTTATCGAATTTATGTATATCAAGGGCGTAGCCAGGAATTAATTTCGGGGGGGGTTTTGACATTTTGGCAATTGACTTTGTAGGTGGTGCCGGGAATTTTGAGGGTCGCTTTCTGTAGCAAGTATTAAATAAAAAATAACTCTGAAACATTTCGGGGGGGGTTTGAACCCCCAAACCCCCCCCCCTGGCTACGCCCTTGATGTATATGCAATATTTATTGTATTCGCAATCCTTATACTGAATACATCAGATTTATTAAGTTTGTTGTCGATTCGATAGAGTTTTGCTTTAACTGTAAGGGAGTTATTCAGTCGTTACGATCGGATAACGAAATATTCAGACGATAACGAATTGTTATACGGGTTTTTGTTTTTTCCTAATCCATTTCAAGATAGGAGAGTTTGTGAAATATATCCATTATCCATGTTCGAATTTTGTAGAAATTAGTTGAAAGCATAGAAAAATATGAGATTGACGGGAGAAGACTGCTCTTGTTATAGGAAGCTCCATTTTTCTGTGCTCATCAACAGTTGAAACCATAGAAAATATTGAGACTCAGAAAAAAATAAGTTTTTGATCATTTTCTATATTCATATGATACAAACCATACGATGTTATATATTTTAAAAATCAGAAAAAAATTAGCTTTCAGAAAATGGCAAAAAATCTAGTACATATTCCCATTAAAAAACATAACTTTGGGTCATAGCTTCATGATTAGAAATGGTGCAAAAAAGACGAACACGCCACTGGATTCTACGTGAAAAAGTGTTTTAAGTGTTTTATTTCAGTATTATATAGCGGAGATATGAATTTTTTTCGATATCGACACTTTTCCAATTTTCGCTTATAACTCGAAAACAAAGAAGGTAGCCAAAAATGAATACTACTCTTGTTAGTTTCTCAGAAAAAGAGATCGAGAAATGGGTATCAGATTTTGTTTATCTTCTCTGGTTTAAAAGTTGTAGTGCTAAAACATCGAAATATGCCACCATGTACAGGCTTCTATCCGAATAATTTGGTGAAAAAAAAATGTACGCCAATGCATTTTCTCAATACAAAATTATTTTCGTGATCCCCACATAATTCACAGTGAATAAGGTATCTTAAGTTGTTTAGCTGCGATGAATACTTTCTGAAAAAAAAAATTAAATGCTATTTCATCTGTGAGAATGACGGAAATCTTTGATAACTTTCATAATCAATTAGACGCAGATTAAGACTCAGTCCCCTCATTTAAAAAAAATTACGTGCATAAACCACATCGCGATTTTTTCAATAATCTTCCAACAAAATTAGTGAACTTCAGAGCCGGAACTAGGATTCTAGCGCCTGTGGGAAAATTTCAAAATGCGCCCTTGAAGAAATTAATTTTTCAATAAATAGGTACCTGTTTTTTAGAATTGATATTTGTTGATTATAAGTAGTTTTCCTATAAGAGGTGTTGTTTTGATATTCAAAGAAAAATGCCATTTTTCAATATATGTGATCGGATGTTTATTTCATTATGAAGAAGAAGCTATGCCGTTAATAGTGGAAAATAACATGTTGGTGGTGACCACCACAACCACGCTTACAGGACCATATCCTTTTAATGAAATTTCCATGACTAAATCGCAAAGTGGCTGCCCCATGTCCTCGATAGAATCGCGAATTCCTTCTCTGTGGCTTTGAATCGACTCTGGGCTATTGGCGTAGAGCTTCTCTTTCACGTGGCCCCAAAGGAAGAAGTCGCAAGGTGTTAAATGACAAGATCTCGATGGCCAATTGTGACCACCTCTTCGAGAGATAACACGGTCCAGAAACTTTTCCCGCAAAAGATCGATGATTTCGTTGCTTGTGTGGCACGTGGCGCCTTCTTGTTGAAAGTAAACGTTGTCCAGATCAGTACTATCCAATTTCGGCCATAAAAAATCATTAATCATCTCTCGATAGCGCAATCCATTCACCGTGATTGTTGCTCCAGCCTCATTTTCCGAAAAGTAAGGTCCAATGAGTCCGCCGGATCATAAACCGCACCAAACAGTCACACGTTGAGTAAAAGGAGGCTTTTCAACAATAACTCTTGGGTTTTTCGAGCCCCAGATACGACAATTTTGCTTGTTGACGAAGCCACCGAGGTGGAAATGGGCCTCATCACTCAAGATGATTTTTCGATGGAATTTCGGATCATTTTCATGCATTTCAACGACCAACGTCAAAAAATGACCGCTTGAAACGTGATATCTACCGAAATAGCGTGCTATTCAAAATAACACCTCTATTTGGAAATCCCTTCGTTTTGAAGAACTTTTTTATTGACCATAATCTCCCATATTTCTTAAAAGGTAATGAACAATGCACCGAGTCGTGTTTCGCACCATGTATATTTTTTTTAAATTTTGTTCCGTTTTGGTAGCGTTCGTTAACTACGTGTTTCTCAATTTTGTAAACTGGTAAATACGCCACTTTGAAATATAGAGCTTGTAGTCAATCTTTATTTAAAATGGAATTTATCATATTTCACATTTTGCGCCCCTAGGCCGTTTGCGCCCGTGGCAAATGCTCCCTCGCCACGCCCACGGTCCGGCTCTGGTGAACTTTGATCCTAAAAGCGGCGATATAACTGTCCATTAGAACTTCTGGGTAGGAAGGAAGCCTAAGCAAATGGCTAGCCACTGCTTAGATAAAATAAACGGTCAATTTTCTTGATATATTGTTTCAATATAACCGACCGAGCATCTTCGAGAAACAGGTATGAGCTCCCCTAGCTGAAATCCTGGGTACGATTTTGTACCATTCTCACTGTGAATTATGTGACAATTACGAAAATAATTCTAAATTTGAAAAAAAGCTTTGACGTATCATTTTATCAACAAAGTACATATACTCCGTTCACGAAAGGTTGAGCCGTCGGTTGGCCATGGAAATTTGGCATATTCCACTGTGTATATTAAAATTTTAGGTTATGTTCTTTATTTTCTTGTCAGATTGATACGCAATGTTGTCAATATTGCATAGAGTTCTCTGATAACTCGCAAGCTCGTCTGACGAGGCCGAGTACATTCGGCAACGTTGACTTTATTTTACTTTATGACAGTAAATACTGCCAACTTCAGATAAATAAAGAAACGCCTACTATGTGCTCAACCTTTCGTGAACGGACTATAAACATAATTTTTGATTGAAAAAATGCGTTTTGATGCGTACTCATAACCTATTAAAACGCAAACAAAAATCTTTCAGGGTGTCGAAAATATTTTCCAAATTTTTTTTTTATTCTTTCAGCCACATCGTTGAATAGGTTATGAAATTTCTTTCATTTGATTCATCACAATCCATATATTCCACAGAGTAAGAAGTGGGTAAACACTTCCCTTTTGAAAAATAAAGTAGAGGGGCGTAGTTGGTGAGAAATATCAATACAAAACAAAATCGTACAAGAATTATTGACTAACGGGTGATACACTTCGAGGTTCCGCACTTTTTTGAAAAAAAAACACACAAAAATTAAAATTCAACGGAGAATGTTTATTATCATTCGAAGGAAAACTTCTTTGGCATTTATTTTTTAAAGATTATCTCTTTCAAATGTTGGCCGCGGCAACGTCTCAGATGGTCCATCCGTTGAGTCCAATTTTCGATGACTCGTTCGGCATTTCGACTGGTAACTGGCGAATGACACGTGTGATGTTTTGCTCCAAGGCCTGAATCGAAGCGGGTTTATCCGTATAGACTTTAGACTTTACGTATCCCCACAAAAAAGTCTGAAGGTGTGATATCACACGATCTTGGTGGCAATCGACCGGCCCATTACGTGAAATTATTTGTTCACCGAAATGCTCTCTCAATAAATCCATTGATTCGTGCGATGTGTGAAAAGTGGCGCCGTCTTGTTGAAACAAATGTCGCTGAGACCACGAGCTTCAATTTCAGGCATCAAATAGTCGGTTATCATGGCGCGATAAAGGTAGAATCGACTCTTCACGGTCTTCGTGTACACTCTCAGCTAAGGCCGCTATATTTTCTTCACTGCGTGCTGGACGTGGTCTATTCGGTCGAACATTATCCAATAATGAATGCTGGATCTCAAGATGGGTGATGGTGTTGCGAATAGTACGCTCAGTAGGCCGATTATGTTGACCATAAGTGAGCGGAACACATTCTTTACAGAACTTGAATTTTCGTAATAAAGTTGAACGATCTGTAAACGTTGTTCAGCGTAAGTCTTTCCATGATGAAATGCCAAACAACCCTGAACAAAAATAATATAACAGCTTGACACGACTCACGCGTGATCTGTCAAAAAAAGGCTATTGAAAAAAGTACCTCTAGTTGGATCACCGTTAGTTACATTACTTTTTTGCCATGCTGTATTTGAACTCAATGGTGACACCAAATTTATCTGAATCATAATATTTCCGTAATTTGCAGCAGATTTTTTTGAATTTCTTATGCGGCCCATACACAAGCTACTTTTTCGGCGTTTCGGCAGCTAGCGTCACCGCAAGTAGCCCGAAAGGCTGTGTATGTCTGTCCGCTGCCACGGTGGCGAGTCGCCGAGCAGGACGCAACGCGGACGCCAAGATCAAACGTGTTGATTTTAGCGTCAAGATAGCCGCGCGAAACGCATGATAAACGCTGTGTGTGAGTGAGAGAGTGTCTAGAATGGCAGAGAATCATGCAAGATTTGCACATCAGAAGAATTCATTCAAATTTATAGTAAACTATTTAAAAAGAATAAGTGTTTGTGGATGATTAAGAGCAAAGAATAATCGAACAGAACTCTAAAGAATAAAGCCTACGAAGAATTGTTTGCTCTTTGTAAACAATATAACGATGAATGCGATATTGTTTTCGTAAGAAAAAAATAAAAGGCCTCCGAGACTCATTCCGTAAAGAATACAAAAAGTTACGAGCTACGGAAAAGTCGGGAGCAAGTACGGAAGAAGTGATATAGTGGATTCCAAGTGCTCCTATATTTCACGATGTGAGATATTGCTTTTGAAAACTGCAGAAACCTTGAACAGAGAATAGTATTATATTTTTGCTACATTAGTTTTAGTTTTGTTTTCACTAATAAAGGTCTTTCAATCGCAACGAAAATTAATATATCAAATTTTTTCTATTCTCTTCTTCAGGCAGAAATATAGTTAAACAGTTACCAACAAAAATAAAAATATAGGTATACAATTAAAGTTGTGTAACGAGAACGAGGATTAGAGATAAAATATTTGAATTGAATTAAATAAAATAGTGTAACACAAACAGTGGGTAAAATGAAATGATTCGAATATGAAATAATCTTAAAACTTTCAAAGGCAACTGAAGAGTAATATTATTACAAATTTCATACTTAGAATAAATAACTAACAAACTGATAAAATTATTGAAATTAATAACATTGCTCCTCTTTTGAATAACCACTATCATAAATATTTATTTGGATATTAATTCAGAATCATAAGTGTTAAAATCATCAATAACTCTTCATTTTTTTGACATATTCTGTGAATGTACTTATGAATTCATTTTCTTTAGGAGGCCAATTTGCATATAATTTATTCAACGTGATATTCAGTGTCAGTGTCACTAGAGTTGTTCGAAAAAACTGGGGCAATCGAAACATTGCAGAAGTCTTGAAATATGATGAAAAAATAGTTATTTTTGTATTAAGTGCGTAAAATGAGTGTTTTTTTCATGGCACATGAGAGTGTCAATTTTGGCCGAGACCGCAGGTCGAGGCCAAAATTCACTCGAATGTGCCATGAAAACACGAATTTATACGCACGAAATACAAACAACATTTTTTGTACAACTGTGAATGTGAATTACATACATCGTCTGAAATACGTATAATCATTGAAGATAATGCTTTCAGTACAATATTTAAATCATAGATTATAGAGTATAGAAAGATAGGAAACGGCCCTACATTCCTAGTACTAAAAAACGACTACATTTTTTAGTTCACATTTGACCCAGAGATGGCACTGAAGATCAATTTTTATATAAAATCTGTAATTTGGATTAGAAATCATATAAAGAAACCTGTAAGAAGAATTGATGCGAAATTCGTATTCCCTTCAGATGTTTCATTTTTATATTTTAAATCCATAATTTTCAGTAAAATTCAGTATTTCATGTGTAATATTTTTATTATGCATTTATTAGATATTACAGAAATATTAGGGTATTATTATAAGATTTATACATGGATTGAATATGATATACTTAGTGCGTCTGTGGATTTCCAGTTTCTGGCTCAGTTCAATTGCAGCTTCGTTGTCCACCATCACTGTTCGAATTAACGGAAAACTTTCCTGAATAGTCACTTTAACCATTTCATATTCCGTGCAGCTTCACAGCCACTATTTCTGCCTGTATCGTGGAAATAGCAACAGATGTTTGACGTTGATCAAGCCAAGATATAGCTTTACCTGCATACATCCATAAAACACACCAGTTGATCATCCAGTTTCACTATCTCGTTCGTAATCTGCATTACTGAAGGGTACAAACTAACTTTTTTTTCCACTTTTTTCGAGACGACAAACGGCAAAAGCCGTTCGAAGTGAAATAATATTTGTGCAAACGAATTGATTGGCACTTTTTTATATCAATGACATTTCCCATGTATATTGATTTCGAAACTTATAATCATAGAACCAGAATTTTAACCCTTCTATAGTGACATTAGTTCACATTTGACCCAGAGATGGCGCTCATAACTGTAGTCGTGTCGTTTCCGATCTTTATACTATATAATCTTTGATTTAAATGAATCCAGTGATCTTTCTGTGTCGTAACTATAGAAACAGTTTGTTGAAATTGTTTGAATCAAAGATTATATAGTATATATATATACTCTATAATCTATGGTTTGAATCTTTGACAGTATTTGCTCGTAGTTGTTTCAATTTCGAATTATTTTATTAAAGAAGATGAATGTTGAACATGATAGTGGTAGTGATACCCCCGCAGATATGGCTGAAGAAGCAATACAATTGTATCTCATATGTTACCGCCAAATCAAAGCTAATAATATGAGAAAACATATAACCAATTTCGAGAATGGCGCAACAAAACAACGTAAAAAAGGTTTCTGAAAATGTGCTACATGCTATTTCGAGAAAAATAAAAAATTTTTAAACCTTCCAAGTTATGGAGCTCAATGTTAAAAAAAACATCGAATGTCAAGGAAAATATTGGATATAAGAAATTTTTCAAAATTGGCCCCGCTTATTAAGAACAAAAAAGCGTCGGAAGACCGAGGAAAGAAATCTAAAGTGTTAATGGAGGGATAATATCAATAAATTTTCTGAGTGCTGAATACGAAACTAACTACTTTATAAGGTACAGATACAATCATAATTTTGTGAAATTAGTTGTAATAAATATTCATTATTTTTGAGTTGTTCTAATTTTAGTTATCAGCATGAAAAAAAGACTTTTTTTAACGGTGAAAAAAGACTTTTTTTAACGGTGAAAAAAGTAATATTTTACGCATCCCTAGTGATGAAGAAAAGTCAGTTTTTTGACAGTTGTACAAAAAGGATATTTAACGAGGATTCGTTCGTCATTTATATCATTCAAATAATGAGTTGCCATTAATTCTGTTATATGAAAAGCAATTATTAGTATTAGATTTTAGCTCGAGGTTATGTTGTCTCTCGACGCGAAGCGGACTCTACTTCAATATTTCTGATCATAAATTCACAATTATCATAACTTGGATTATTACTCAAATTTGGTCTCAGTTAGAGCAAAATGACAATTATACTCTTCAAATTTCGTCTCGAGTGTTTGTGACTAAATTCTGTTGTAGTAATATCAGGACTGTATATGAACCTAGCTTTTACCCGCGACTTCGTCCGCCTACCGACCCTCTAAGTTAGAAAAGTGATCAAATACTAACTTGAAGTCTTAGTAACACTCAGTTAAAAAAAACATCAAAATCATTTCAGTAGCTATGGCGTCATGCGCTTCTTGACACGATCACGCTAGATTTCCGCGGGATAGAGGTATTTTCCCGCCGTAAAAAGTAGCCTGTGTCCGTGCCTAGGATCCTATCTTTATATTAACCAAGTCTTATAAAAATCCGTTCAGACGTTAAGGCGTGAATGAGGTAAACTTTTAAAACAAACGATTAAAAACCACTAACTCAATTAGTTTTCTGCCTACTGTCTACGCCTTAAGTACGATAGCATGAATATTATAGCCCATATCCTTCTTTAGGTTACTATGTATCTATCAAATACTAAATTCTATATTTTTGCCACATCAGTTTTAGTTTTGTTTTCACTAGTGAAAGGTCTTTTAATCGCAATAAAAAACTAATATACAAATGTTTCGGGAATTCTATTCTCTGCTTCAGGCAGAAATACAATTGAACAGTTACCAACAAGAACAAAAATATAGGTACAATTAAAGTTGTGTAACGAAAACAAGGATTAGTGAAAAAATATTTGAATTGAATTAAATAAAATAGTGTAACACATACAGTGGGTAAAATAAAATGATTAGAAAATGAAATAATCTTAAAACTTCAAAAAGCAACTGAAGAGTAATTTACAAATTTTATCGAATCAATAACTAACAACCTGATAAAAATATTAAAATTTATAACACTTGTTCCCCTTGCGAATAAACACTATCATAAATAGTTATTTGAATATTAATTCAGAATCGTAAGTGTCATCAAGAACTTTTTATTTCCTTTGACATATTCTGTGAATGTACAGGGTCTCTATAAATGATTGTAACAGCGCAGTTGGCTTTGGATTATATTCATTTTGCCGCTTCCTATGCAAACCACAGAATTATGTGATCATGCTATGCTCTGAATGGTTATAGATGTTACAATCATTTATAAAGACCCTGTATTTATGAATCCATTTTCTTTATTCGGTGTCAGTGTCACTTGAGTTGTTCGAAAAAACTGGGGCAATCGAAACATTGCAGAAGTCTTGAAATATAATGAAAAAAATGGATATTTAACGAGGAATTCATTTGTCATTTATATCATTCATAAATGATGAGTTGCCATTAATTCTTGGATATGAAAAGCAATTGAAAAAATGTGCAAACTCATTTTATTCCAATTAGTCAGGTTTGAATGCAATCGCGTCATTGTAGAATTTCAAGTGGAAATTTCAACAATCATGTACGAAGAAGAAACAATTGTAGTACCAGTAACTCCTTTTTTGCGGAAAGTTTTGAGAATCCTTCAGGTCTTACCACCAGAAGGCCAAAATCACACAATCAAACATATTGTGGTAACATTAATAGTTTTTTATTTATCAATTTACCAATGGCAGTTGGAATGGGTTTGTTCGTGTGGAAATCCTTCAAGGGTAAGTAAAATATAAACAAGATCAATTATACAGGGTGTTTCGTTGGGAAATTAAAAAAAGTTAACGAGTAATGAAGCTCCTCTAGGTGGCTCCTAATATACTATATTTCAAGGATCTAACATGTTTCATTACAAATATACTGTTTTTTCAATGAAATATGTGAAAAATTATTAATTGAAAAAAGTAGATTCTATGGTCCTGGATGTGCGATCTTCTTTAAATTCCGCATGAACATTCAGTGTATCATCAGCCTTCATTCACAAAATAAATTTCACTCGAATCGGATATCTCGTTATGTAAATATAAATATTTTTCTTTTCATCATTTGAATTGGAATTTCGATTGTTCTGTTAACACTATGGCCACAAATTTTGCATGGAGCTTATTATGAGCATCTTGCAAGAAGCCGCAAAATTTCATTTCGACTGGTTTAGTTTGGTTTAAAATGTTGAGGAACAAAAAGAACACCATGTACGATTTGGATGGTTAACAACTTAACCGCGGCATTTGGGAACCGAACTCAGTCTGAAAATCTCAAGTGTCTAGGACAATCTCTTCGAAAGTTATCGTGCTAACGGCCAGAAGAATTGAGTTTGACCACAGGTTCGTCATCAGGAAGTTGAATCCTCTCGTTTGAGACTATTTTAGGCTCAAAATTCGAAAATTACAGACAATTGGGCAAAACGATATAGCATTATCCGCATCAGTTGCCAGGTCAAAAGTCCTCATTTAAAAATTGAAAAAAAAAAGATAGTTTGCGTCAGTCTCTACGTTATTCATAATGTTATAACAGATTCTTAAAATTCTGTAATACGAGGGCAATTCAAATATAAACGAGACTTTTCGATTTTCAGGCACAATAGAGGGGGGACAACATTCCTGATTTTTTTGTTGTTGGGTAGGTTTGTCAGGAGTAAGGGAAGCACGTTGGATTGCTCATCGACCCTCTCGGTATCCACTGTGAAGATGTTTGAGCAAGAGGTTCCTCCGTCAATTGCGCAACGTGTTGTAATCGAGTTTCTCACCGCAGAAGGCGTAAAACTGGCCAAAATCTTGAGGAGATTCACTGCCCATGTTCGCAGAAGAGAAACTGATTGTTTGCATGGCATAAACACAGTCCGTGGAGGGTCGTGATTGTGTTGAAAATGAGAGCCATGACCGCAGCGAACAACATCAGTAGTGTTCGACAGCTTATTGAAGACGACAGACGTCGTACCACTTATGAACTTGCAAGTTAGGTCGGAATAAGTTATGGGAGCACCTACTCCATATTCACAAAGGACCAAGGGTACCATAAAGGTTGCGCCAGGTGGTTTCCACGCCTTCTCACAGCTGACCAGAAATTGCATCGTTTTCAGGTGTGTGGGTATCTTCTTGCACGATCTCAGGAACAAGGAGACCAATTTCTCACTCACATTATCACCTGTGATGAAACTTGGGTGCCATTGACGGAGGAACCTCTTGCTCAAACATCGTCACAGTGGACACCGAGAGGGTCGATGGGGCAATTCGACGTGCTTCCCTTACTCCTGACAAACCTACTCAACAACAAAAAAATCATTAATGTTCTCCCCCACTATTGTGCCTCGTTTATATTTGAATTGCCCTTATACTATGTGCTCAAACCAAAAAATTTGATTGAGATGTTATGAATTCGGACCTGCATTTCAACCCTACTTTATGCTCATGAAAACAAGACAATGGGCATTCAAAAAATATAAAATATATATTTTTTGATTTCATGTTGTCTGAAGGAAATGATTGAATATCCAAATATCTAAAATTTCTAATTCAAATCAAGAAATTTTGTTGATGAAGATTATGTTTCAGATGGGTTCCAACTAGAAGTAATCGACTGCATCGATCTAATGGTTAATGATACAATATACTACATTATCTTGCTCATATTTCTTTGGCGATCTGAAAAATATAACAATTTTTTCTCTTCAACTGAAAGATATCGATTTGGATTACCGAGAACCATAGTGACAAGATCGAAATTATACCGGATGTGGAGTATTTTCTCATGGGTTTCTATAAACACAGTGGCCATAAGTCGAGCAATAACAACCGATATCGTCATGTGCCCACGGGAAGAAGGAGATATAAATATGGTCTGTGAGGTAGGATTCCCATCATGGTACCCATGGGATATAAGTAATTTTTATGTTAAAACTTACATAAGGATGAGCGCTGTGATGACCATTGTTTCGTTTGCAAATACACTCACTTCATACGCTCTCATACCAGAAAATGTAATGACTATCGCTGCAAGGATCAGACATCTAGAGAACCTACTAGTACATATCAGATTTAAGGGAGATTTCAGGGTGGAACGTACAAAGTTACATTTCTGTATAAAATATCTTCAAGAAATAAAGGGGTAAGATTCATTATTACCTAGATTGTAATTTTTATCTGATGATTTGCTATTTCTGAATTTTTTTCGCTTCACATACAGGGTGTCCCAAAACTCGACGTCAACACGGAACCGGGTGAAAGGGCAAGTAATGCTGGTTGTCAAGAAGATATAAAAAAAAATCTAAGTTGTATGATTTTAAAATAATAGGCATTTAAAAAAACACAGAAAATTTCATATCCACAAATATCAACTTTTTCCAACTTTTTTTTTGCTGTGTAACCACGAATAATGCTTGTCTAAACTGTAGTCAAAATTTTGATACCAGCTGGTCTAGGTTTCATAAAATTAGGGCTAACTTCTCAGAAAAAAAAATTCAAAATAGACAATTGCCTAGTTTCAACTGACTGTTTTAAAAAAATGTACTACGCAAGTTTGGCATGTTCTGTCAAAAGTTGGCTCATTTAGTAAGGATTCCAAAATGGTATAATACTTGGTAAATTGTAGCTGCCGTAGTTCAAATTTGCTTTCGATTGCCTTTGAATACACTTTTTCTTTAATTGCTTCCCAGTGAAAAAAGTCCAATAGATTCAAGTCCGGTGAACGGGCCGATCCTGAGATTGGACCAGAACGTCCGATCCATCTTCCGGGAAAAATGTTTCCAGAAAAAAAAAATTTCTAGAGAAATTTCTCCGGAAAAATTTTTTCTGGAAAAATTATTTTCTCTGGAGAAATTTTTTTCTGGAAACATTTTTCCCGGAAGATAGATCGGACGTTCATCGGACTTGAATCTATTGGACTTTTTTTACTGGGAAGCAGTTAAAGAAAAAGTGTATTCAAAGGCAATCGAAAGCGAATTTGAACTACGGCAGCTAAAATTGACCAAGTATTATACCATTTTGGAATCCTTACTAAATGCGCCAACTTTTGACAAAACATGCCAAACTTGCGTAGTACATTTTTTTTCAATACAGTAGTTGAAACTAGGCAATTGTTTATTTTGAATTTTTTTTCTGAGAAGTTTTTTTATGAATCCTAGAGCAGCTGGTATCAAAATTTTGATTACAGTTTAGACAAGCATTATTCAGGGTTACACAACAAAAAAAAAAGTTTGGAAAAGTTTATTTGTGGCAACAGGAGTGAAAAGAATGTCACAGGATGTGAAATTTTCTATGTTTTTTTGAATGCCTATTATTTTAAAATCATGCAACTTAGATTTTTTTATATCTTTCTGACAACCAGCATTACTTGCCCTTTCACCCGGTTCCGGGTTGACGTCGAGTTTTGGGACATCCTGTATATGTGAATAAACATGTTTTTTTCATACCCTTTCATACCCGATATCCAGTTCCTGAAAATTGAGTTGAAAAAATTGAGCTCCAAAATTCACTTACTTATTCAGTTTCAAGTCTTTCACTGAAAATTACAAATAAATACAGGAATATGTCACGAAATGATTGAATCTTGCAACATTAAGAGTTTTCTGGAATATGGCAGCTTTTCTGAGTCCCTTCAAAATATCCTTATCCATTTGTGAATTATTACGGATTAAAAATGGTTGCTTCTCATTTTCAAAACAACTATTCTCGCTTCCAGACCATCACACATTGTATTTTTTTTTATTTATATTCAAGAAAAAGTTTATAATATAATTAATATAATAATTCATTATCAACTTATAATAAGCCCACTTTCAAAAAAGTTTTTCTTTCAGCCTGTCACAAAATTTCATTGAAATGAATTACTAAATCAGAAATATCTTCAATCTATTTCAGGTTGGTTCTTCAACTGAATGAAACAATGGGATATTTACTTTTTCCTGAGTTTACCCTGTTAATTGTTGGTTTATCTCTGATGGAGTATAAAATTGTGTTTGTAAGTATATTTATCCACTCCTATAGAGTAATATGTCAATTATTAAACTAATTTCTATGTGTAATAGTAGCTATAACACAACCGTAGACATGTCTATGAACCGAAAAGCGAGTGTTATAATAACACCCGCCCATAACACCCGCTAATAAAAATACCTAGAAAAAATGAAATGGCTTACAAAAAAAATGAATAAAAAGTAGGATCGATCGGGAACTCTATTTCAGCCATCAAGATAACGTTCTAGCGATTCATTCCAAATTTATTTTTGAAAAAAACGTAAATTTTTGAAGTTGTTATAGTCAGAAATAAATAACAAAGCATGACAGTTCGTTGGACTGCCTACTACAGAGGAATATTCAGTGAACACAGAAAATGTTGTCAACACTTTTGACAACTGTTCAAATTTTTTAAATGCAGATTAATTCGAATTTTACTGAAGAAGTCGTGGATAAAGTATAGTATTCAATTCGCGGTAATGCTCAAAACACACTTGATGAATTACACCACTCGCCTGACGGCTCGTGGTGCAAAATACATCTGCGTATGTTTTGACCTGCATTACCGCTCATCGAATAATATACTATATTATTTATCTTCTTGATATCTACAAGTATTATTCACAATAGTTAACAATAGAGAACAACGATCCTAAAATTAGTGTTATCCTAAGTTCAACAAATATAAACATGTTTGGAAATTCACATCTGAAACATACGATTTAAGGATGATTCACATTATCAGACATGCAACGACACGGCACGGAACGACAAAGACCCGATAGTTGCGGCAGCAATTCACATTATACGATACGTATTCGACATCTCGACGGGTTGTTTGTAATGAATTAGTTTTTGCTAAACAAAATTAGAAGCGTAGTGCTACAAAGTGAGCAACCCTCGTGTGTCATGTTTAGAAATTTTACCAATAAAGATCTAGCCATAATGGCTGTATTGCTTGATGAAGATGACGAAGCCGTAAAGAAGAAACAAAAACGATTATGGGTGCATAAAATGTTACAAAAACGTAAAACTGAAGAAGAATATCATACTTTATGTAAAGAACTGGTAGACGACGAAAGAAAATTTCACCAATATTTCCGAATTCAATCAATCTTTCATTATCCATTTTGTAATAATCCTCAAACTTCACTGAAGTATCGCGAAAATCCAAATAAACTGTTCACACTCTCCAGCAAGTACGCTTCACGTACAGGCACAGACACGAAAAACATTCTTGCCAAGAATGTCGGTCCGCTTCGTCGCTGCCTTTACGTGTCGTTGCTGCGTCGTTGTCTGTTAGTGTGTACATCAGTATTTATTTATATAGAGAGAATGGTTTGTCGTGTCTTTGTTGTTCCGTGCCGTGTCGTTGCATGTCTGATAATGTGAATCATCCTATACAATGCATCAGACAGAGAATTCTTCCGTCCATTTGCACAGATGAATATTCGAGACAATGACGTGCTGTAACACACTGAATTCTGTTGTCTTATTGCAAAATTCTGGTCTTGTCTCTCTCTTATCGTTGAGAGGAGCGTAATTCATTCAGTATGGTAGGCAACAGTAAATACTTGAATCGAGTATTACGGGCAGCCTGACAAATTAAATAATTCTATACGTGTACTGCAGGTTCCCTACCATACTGTTATAAGAGAGAGACAAGACTAGATTATTGCAATAAGACAACAGAATTCATTCAGTTACGGCACTTGATTATCTCGACTATTCATCTGTGCAACTGGAGGGAAGAATTCTCTATCTGATGCATTGTATATCGTATGTTTTCGGTGTGAATTTCCAAATCTGAATATTATTCGTTCGTTTTTCTAGGAACATGACATCTTGTCTTTCTCGTACTTGATGGCATGGTTGTCTGGACCAATTCTCAAGTGCGAAATGGGTAATGTCCTGAATGAGGAGGTAAATATACAAAGTGATTGGAAAAATTCCCGAAACTCGTCGAACCCCTTCGAATTAAATCGGGGAGAGGGGTTGAGTGATACTTCCTTTGAAAGGTCTCGGAACTCTCCTCAAAACGGTGTATAAAAAACATAATTTCGATGAACCGTTTCCGCCAAAAATCAAATTTTTAGCTTCACCTCGAATGTTTAGATAATCTCAAAAAAAATCAACCAAACCATCTTTCTTTCGATGTATCACAACCCATATACAGTGGAACTTCCCTATAGCGAACGTCTGTATAACGAATATCTCTGTATCCAATCTCGTTGAAGACATTGCACCTTGAATCCAAATTTCATGTTGAAAACACCTTCTTAAACGAAGTAAATTCTCTCTATAACGAAATATTCCTAGAACAAGAACTCACTCTTTGAATGGGTATTGGTAAAAAGCTATAAGGGTGGAGTTTTTCCATAATTATGCCGGACGTAGGTAAAATCTCGACCATAAACTAAATCATTGCGGCGGGCGGATATATCCTTCCGAAACGTTGGATTCAGCTGGAAATGTTGATAATGACGGTTACTTCAAATGATTTCGTTAATGTCGATGCTAAATTGTCACAAATGAACTTCCAACTGAAAAGGACATGTTAAACACTGTCAAATGCGTTGTTCGGGATCACTACGATAGCAGTGATGATACTGACAGCGTTGATTTGGAGGGGCAACTGGCCGAAAAACCAAATCGTGAAGAGGTACTTCAAGCCTTCAAAACGTGTCGTCTCGTTGTCCGGTCCATTGAAGGGGTTCTGGAAAATATTTTTGAATCTTGGAGAAAATGCGAAGTTTTTTTGAGAGAATAACATATTTTTTTATTGTACCACTCAGACACACTCATAAGCTATAAGAAATGCACTTACACACCTTTTGATTATGTATATGAATTCACAATAAAAAATAGATACAATTGCTTGTTTCGAACTTGACACTATAAAAAAACTAAAAAAATTACGAAATTTCTGTATAACAAAATTTTTTTGCGGATTTAGCGATTTCATTATAGTAATTGCACAATAATTATTGACAAATAACGTTCAATTTCAATTTTGACTATTAGTACCCCATATTTCTGATTTATTGAATTACTTTCAGTATGATAAACTGAGGTGGGCCGTTTATGGTATGAATTGGTACGAAATGTGTCCAGATTTACGTAAAACCTACCTCCTTCTTCTTGGCAGTGTACAGAAACCAGTGAATTTTTTGGTACCACCAATATTCTGCCTGGATCGGATTTGTCTTCTTAATGTAAAAAAGGTGCTATTATTTATTCAATTTACCATTTTTCCATTTTCAGGTGGTAAAAGGTTCGTATTCCATCTTTATGTATATGAGTAATATCTCCAATAAAATGTGAAGAAGAAAAGTTGATGTCTTGCAGTAATTTTCTACTCATCCTTCAACTAACTGATGTTTAAATGATATCTTTCAATTATTTGATATACAATTAAATGGATAATGTGTTTTCCTTTATTCCTTATCATGAATTTAGATACAAAAGTAGCATATCTGCAAGCATGAATTCTGTTTGATCTTTCATAATTTCAAAACAAAAATTCATAGTAAAATGCTTAGTTTTCAATCACTCAATCATATGTTGACCTCAAAACAATTTGGGCTCCAATAATGATATCCAGCTTAAAAAAAATCAATTAAAAAATAGATCAATGTAATCGAAGACTATTTTCTCAAAACTACCAAAAATGACAAATACTTTCAGATAGTGGAGGAGGTTGCTTTTCTGAAAGTTAAAACTGTTAAAAGTCTTTAGTGTTTTCTTCACGACGGCTGGCGATTACTAGCCGAAACTTTGAATACAACAAAGAAATATTATAAAAATTATTGCGGTGAACTTTTTAAGTGAAGAGAATTTAATGGCTTGTATTAATTGAAAAAAACAAGGATGTCGTGAAAATTAAGTGAAAGAAACATAGTAAAATGCACCAGACTCACCAAACAGTATTCTTCGATCAATCTGCTAGAGAGTACTCTCGGAAGTGAGTCGGTGAACTTCAATTCTTCAATGATAGTATCTTTCACAAAATAATAGCGTAGTTCATTTGAAGTAGCGGAACACAAGGTTCTATCTAACTGAGATATACAGGCTGTGTCCAGTGCATATACTGTTGAAATGAGTTCAAATTGGAAACGATTGAATTTAGAAATAAAAAAAATAAATATTACTGTATTATTAATAATAACGATGTGATTCAACTAGAAGATTGAAAAATTCAAATTCAATAACAATAGTTTATTTATAAAATGTAAAAAAAGTTTCCTGAATTTTGTCTACACGTAGCTCGGTAACGAAGCCATTTCGGACCCATGTTCATAAAAACTTTTTTTTTTAAATAAGTTCTCTCATCTCTCTTTGGTTATCGATTGAAATATATTCTGGGAGGATTCTGCATTTCTAAAAAACCTTATAGGTTTTCACTGCCAGTCTTCGAAACAGAAATAATTTAAAAAATTTCAATTAAGATTAAGTGCTCCTGCGAAAGTCTTTGCACTTATTTAGGTATCAGGAGCAAATTGGTTCTGAAAAACCATATCAGACACCTTCTTCAGACAAACTTGTGAAATCTTCAGAATTGTGTGTTTTTTCATTTGCAGTCTAATTGACATTGATTTTCGCAGGAGTACCTTCATCTTAATTGAAATTTTTTTAATTACTTCTGTTTCAGAGACTGGCAGTGAAAACCTATAAAGATTTTCAGAAATCTCTCTTTGGTGTTTGATGACATTATTCTGAAACATCCCATACAAGAGAAAGCTGGATTTGGTTTCCTTGTGAGGTGTATGACAAAATATATTCATACCTAAATGATGGACTTTAACGAAAAAAATTATATCTAACTCATAGTTCTCCCACCTATTTCTAGTGTAAGAAACACCAAATCAATTTTTTTTTCAGGAACATGATCTCTTCTCTTTTATTAACTTGCTAGCATGGCTGTCTGGACCAACTCTGAACTGCGAAATGGGTCAAGTCTTGAACGATGAGGTATCTCGATAGATGTTCATGTTACACTTATTACCTACCAGTTTTTATCTAATTTTCATTTGAAAATGCGAAAATGGTATGAAACATAGTTACTGAATGCTTGCGGCTGAAACCAATAAAAAAAAAACATTTATCTGCAAGAATTCTGCGAAAAAGTTATAAAAAGGACAAAATATGAAATGTTCCAAGTTGTGGAGTAGGAAAAACAACTTTTTCTAATATTTTGAAAGATTGATTCAACGATACCACATAGAATACTTTGAATAAACCATTTTCTTCACTTTTTCTGATCTTGCAAGAATAAAAACTAAGGGCCTGAGATCTTCTGTAGGCTAATTAGTTATGGATTTTATTCGTTATATCTTTTTTTTTCAGATTTATCTGTTCATTATTATGTTTTCAATACAAGTTTTTGATTGATTGAGCGCAATATTCCTAATTCGTTCTCATTTTTTCAGTATGACAAACTGAGGTGGGCAGTTTATGCCGTTTGGTATGTATGAATGGTACGAAATGTCACCGAAAATACGTAAGACCTACCTGCTTCTTCTAGGCAGTGTACAAAAACCGATCAATTTTTTGGTACCTCCAATATTCTGTCTTGATAGAATTTGTCTTCTTAATGTATCTCTCATTACGAAAGGACTATCAACTTAATTCCCAATTTCTTTTTTCAGGTGTAAAGGGATCGTATTCCATCTTTATGTACATGAGCAGAATAGCTAACAAAAGGTGAAGGACAACATTCGATATATTGGAATTTTTACTACATATTTCAATGGACTGCTTTAATTATTATTCATGACAAAACTTATATTCATTATTGGATGTAATTGAAAATAAATAGTCTTACCTATCCAATATTACTTCATTATTTCAGTCTAACAGATAGCTCAAATGCTAATAATAATAAGCCATTTATATAATAATAAGCCATTTATGTCCTACAGGAAAATTCCCAATTACAGGAAATTATTCAGTATTGAATCAAATTTACAAACAAAAGCCCAAAACAAACAGAAATTAAAACTTGATATCAAAAGTGAAGCATAGTGTAGAACAAAAAAGTTTGAATCATAGCTCAAATGCTAATCTATTTGTCGTCATCATTCAGTATACACAGGATGTTTAAAGAAGGGAACCTGTCTAGATAGAAAATTGAAAGTTGTACATGAACAAAAGTGTAACGGTCGGCTTTCATTCCGTGACAAATTTCATCATAACCATCGTCTCAAAGTAAATGAGCGATGACAAAGTGGGCATACTGAAAAACCTTTAAACTAACTAATAAAAAAATAATTCTTGAAAATGTCTGCATGTTTGTAATGAAGATACAAAGAGCACATGAGCCACTCTGCGTTTTCAAAAAAGAAATTAGAGGGTTGATGGGGATGGCACTGGGTGCAACAAAAATCCTTCAAAAATGCATAAAAATTCGGTAAAAGTGAAACAAAAATTGACCTGTTTCAGGATTTTTTTTCTTCTAAGAAAATGCATTTGTTCTATAATTTTTATGCGCACTTAATATCTGACGTTACTCATGGTATCACTTGTGATTTAAATATTGGCTACAAATCCTTCAAAGGTTGCTAGTTTGTCGGCATGAACTATTGACTGAACATCCAAGATCGTCACGTAAAATATTTCACGATATCGGAGGACCAAAGCCTGGTTGGTTATGGTATTTTGGCGTCTGCTCCAAGACCCGCTACAGCAGCAATATTCTTTTTGGTTCGCGAATTTTCTTGGCTTGTTGATGGTTTTCGATCGAGAAGAGTAAAATTAGTGTGAAAACGACCAAATTTCACTATCTGGATAAGTTATGCTTGCGTAAGACTCATGCTGAGCTCTTCATCTTTTCTGTACAGACATGGCCGCACAGTTTAACATCGACAACTGTCAAAGGATTGACATAATCCATCAGAAATTTTCATGCAGCTAAAAATTTTACTTTGCTACTAATTTTTGAGACCCATGATCTAGGAACTTCGTCTTAATAGAAGGCAGTTTTTGGATAAACTAGTTTCTTTTCAAGAGCATGAAAAACATATAGATCGATTTAATCGAACATACATTCAATTGTCATTAACCTTCGTTTATTTGATGAAAATAATATTCTCGGCGGCTAACGTAAAAAACCTTTCATTAAATGAAGGGTATCTTGCAATTACGAATGTATTATCAGCAACAAGTGGTGAAAAAGATATTGAAAAATCCGAGGAAAAATCCATCATGAATAACTCAGAAAGAAGACCTTATGACCCAGAAAATGTAAGTTCTACATCTGTATAATTCTTGTATTAAGAATCATCATCTTCTCACCGTGAATTTTTAATTGCAGAGGCAATTTATTCTAAGTTTTTTTTATTTTGATATTTCTCTCCCCCCACAACACTTTTTACATATAATACAAATAACTCAACAATGAGCTTTCTTATGGCCGGTTTCTGAGGTTTTACTTTAACCGTCCAATAGTAAACGGTTCGATAAATATAACCAATCGATAACCTCTTGATAAAGGTAGCTGTCAGCTGAGTTTCTGACGTCTTTTTCGGTTGTCAGTTAACTATCTATTCGATAACAGCTGATTAACGGTAGTCTTGCAAGTTCCTTCCTAGATCAACAGATGTCGCGACATA
This sequence comes from Propylea japonica, assembly GCA_013421045.1. Lineage (NCBI taxonomy): Eukaryota > Metazoa > Arthropoda > Insecta > Coleoptera > Coccinellidae > Propylea > Propylea japonica. Next base: position 55,409,963 of record CM024241.1, read on the forward strand.
CAAATTGACGATTTGATTACGAATTTTGCAAATTTTAATTGAAACTGCACGCCTGAAACTCAAAATAATGAGACTTTTCATACGGGATATCAAATCGATTTCATTTTCATGTATATTTATGTCTTATGTATATTTAGATCATTACCAATGATGATTTGAAAAGGTCCTGTCGCATAGAACCGTAAAGATATAAGCACTTGTTGAAAGACGGTTAAAAAGTGCAATTCCTTTCAGATATTGGAGCTAATACAGAATTCAATTCATTACATAAGTGGAAAACTGTTTGCTTGTTCAATCTGTACCTCATTTTAAATTAATCATCTGTATACATTTCGAGAGGTGATCTACGAACCCGTATAAATCTGGATACAGAAATATTGCCAATGAATTCCATTGCCTCTTCATCTGATGAAGAGCTGGAACTAGAGGATAATCTTCTTGTATTATATTCCATTATTACACAACTCGTTTAATATAATATGTTAAGAATGTTGATATGAATCCAAATCCGGTACTCCGTCAAATCAAAATGAAAAAGTGAGGTTGGAGTTGACAAATCAAACGCCAATGCCCATTGTAACAAGCTGATTTTCGAGAGCGCTAAAATAAAATAGAAAAAATTATAAGACGCGGAAATTAATAACAATCCAATTTCATTACGGCGCGCGACGGGAAACGCGGCATTAGCGGGAGCGACAGAGATGGAAATATATACCTTCTTTCAGAAAATGTGTATCGGGAATCACATCAGAATTCAGAACATATGATACGTATTTTTCAGTTTATGTTAATGCGTGGGCGAATGAAGAAAGCAGTTCATATGTTTACTTTTCAATTAGAAATTTTGACGAATTGTTATCCAAATTTTGGGATTAAATCATTTACCTGCGAAGTGCTCAGAAGATTATTATCTGGACTGATAATAATTCTCCGGAACCGGGATAAAGAGCAAGATAGACATTAACGACAAAAAAAGAGCCACACAACAACCGAGGTCAGTATTTGAATTCCGTAATCCGTACCATCATAACTTGAGTTTGTTTTTACATTTCATATTAATAGGCTCTGCGCCAAGGGAACATTCTATCTACCTATTGGCCCTATTTTTCAACTTCCCCGAACATGTCTTCAACTGAAATCAACCGTGCCAGGAGACAGTTCACAGCGACATTTCACCCTAGGTTGAGTATAACATTTATTATTGTTCATTCTATTTTCGAGTACCTACTCATCAAGGAAAGCACAAATTGTTTTTTTTTGGAAAGTAGTATATGGGATTGTTATAAAAAGGAAAATAACACTGTTAAAGATTGCCATCTCCTCGTTCACAGGGTTTAGTCATATAGTTGTTATTGTTTTTGATATTTCCTGTAACCTGCTTGAGTTTGATAAATTAGGGTTGAATTCATTTTTTTGTAAGAGTGAAGATGATATAAGGGCATCACCCATCTGCAGTTGATATTTCTTTTTTATTGAGCCTACCCACTCAAGATCTGAATCCACCCCAACCGTTCTGAGCTGGGGCAAGTGTCCTCCTTCACGAGAAAGGAGAGCACTATAATTTTTTGTAAATATTCTGGTATCCTAACGAAAGAATGTTACACCATGCGCCATTCACTAAATCTACAGATAACCGGCCATTTTCGGTCGGTTAAAATAAACTGACTTTATTGGCTGGTTATCTTTCCAAGCGGTACTCAGAAACCGAAATCTGGGCTTATCCATCCGTCAAATTTGACAGATAGATAAACTGCGGTTAAAACGACCTCAGAAACCGGCCATAAAACCTCTATCGTCAGCGATGGTGAGCTACTGACACATAGATAAATAAACTTATTTTTTATTTATCTATGTACTGACAACTGGGACGCTGTGTGTGCCGTGTGTGGTCAAAATTGCACGAGCGTTTAGGACGCTCGCAAAAACTCGTGTCTAGAGACACCAATTCTACTTTGGCTTCCGGTCTTCCGCGTTCGCCGCAGTCGCAGTGAGTTGGCAAGCAAATAACCGCTGAATTTCTGTAGTTTTTAAAAAATTTCAGATTAGTGGCTAAATGGCATAAATCCACATAATAGAAAGTGAATCGAGTTCTACTTAATTGTAGAAATCAATAAGCCGGTGATATATTCCACTTTAATTCAGCAAATTTATGTAAGGAAAATATCTTTGTTTTTGTTTACTAAAAACTAAATTGATACAATGGTGCCATAGAGTGAAAACATGAACGTTTTTAGTAAAATCACTAGCCAATATCGTTTTCCTGTTTAAATTTAAATTTCCTATTACATAAGAATTTGTATACCGGATTTTATAAAAAATTACTATGCCGGTAACAACTTGATTTTTTGTGTGTTCCTTTTAGATTATGGTATTTTTGACGGGAAAGTGGTTTTTATGTCCCTATCTTGGTTTTTCATAAAAAATACTTACCCTTCCGCTAACTTCCGTGTAAAACTCGATTAAATAGCTGTAAAATAAGAAAGATACCAAAAAATTTGAACTAAAGAATCAGGATTTAGCGACATGATATTTTTCTTAGAAATTTCCTACCCCTTATCCCAGAAAGGAAGCATTTTCAGACCCCTGGTTATATAAAGTATTTTTTTAAATAACTCAAAGAATCGCCCCTTAAAATTTTTATGATATTCGGGAAATGTAAAGATATTTTTCATCGGAAATGAGCATTCTAGAATGATTCATGACAACTTTCATTGGTGGCAAACAAGTTTTCCTCCATTGAACACGGTATTTGGCCTGAATAGGGGTGCAAAGTTAAGCTGTATTTTGGCGTGCAGATTTTTCAAAAATATTTAGTAGGTTTTGAAAGTGACGTATTTTTTGACACAGGAATGTTTGAAGATATTTCGTGATTAATGAAAGCAGATTTTGTTAATTCTGTCATAGTTCTGCTCTGATTTGTTTCTCTAGTTCTTGTTCAATTTTAAAATTTCATTTCCTGTTATTTTGCATAACACACCGTCTTAATAAATAGAAATATTTCTCATGTTACTCTTCTCTCTTACTTTACATGCAAAATAAATCGTTAATGGGTTAACGATACATTCATTTAATTGAACTGCCTTAGTAATAACTGAAATATTTTAAATAAAAATAATTAAAAAACACTTCAGGATACCATGTCAGGGTTAGCGATATGATTTTTTTTCTTAGAAATTTAATACCCCGTATCCCAGAAAGAAACCATTTCCAGACCTCTCTTTATGTAAAGTGTTTCTTTTAAATAACTCAAAAAATCGCTATACTTTCAGTTTTTTTAATGATATTTAGAAAAGGTAAAGTTTATTCACTGCACTGAAAGAATTGGAGCCCATTCATAATAGCCCACCTTCATTTATTGTGAAGACAAATGAAAAAATGTATTTTTCGAGAGTAGGAACAATGAAAAGTGAACATTTAATTGATGAATTGAAAATCAAAATTGTAAACATACATAAAACTTATATTTAGTACCATTAAACAATGTTAGTACTTACCAGGATGGAATTGCGTGCGCTCTTAAATTGCTTTTTTTGCTGAATGTGGTTTTGCATATTTCACATGCCGCAACCATTTTCAATAAAACTTCTTAAAAACACTACAAAACCCCGGTAGTAAAGAAAGAAATAATATTCAAATATTCCACCTAACTGTGCATTGCGCATGCGGAAGCCCGGAAGCCAAAGTAGAATTGGTGCCTCTAGACACGAGTCTCGCAAAACGCTAGCTGCCAGAACGCCGAAAAAGTAGCTTGTGTATGGGCCGCATTACTTAAATGCTTTCGGTTAAAGCATAGTTTAAATAATGATCATAGTCTGGGAGAGTTGAAGTTAAAGTAGATATGAACCAGATTGTCCCACTATAAATTTATCATTTGACTTGTCTTATTGATGATATAACCGAAGAAAAAAAGAGACAATGAAGATTTATTTCACTTTCGTATAACAATGGATTATATCTCGAAATATGGGCACTGTAGGTAAATGACCACGTACATAATTCATAGAATGCAAAGGTCTCTGTGGCGTTGGGAATGTTGAGAGTAGAAATCATCATGGCCTTCTGGATGGACGGAATAGATAGGATGCAAATTGAGAGATTTTCTGGAACCTGCCACACTGATCGTGTCACCAAGATACGCCGTATTTATGCCACCTTGAACAAAAATAAAGTCACATAATAATGTGCGAGAGTTAGATAAAAATATGAATTAAATGTACATTATTTTTTGTTGCTATGTGTTAAGGAGAAGATACGATTGCCAATTGCCAATGTGGATGATTTATTTGTGAATGAATTCTTCATTTTTTTCTTCTTTTACTTTAAAAATGTTACTTTACATAAAATGCTGTGACACTCGATTACATGTGCCTGCCTGACTATCTCAGGTTCAATAGTGAACGTTCTGAGATTTTTTGCAGTGTTCTAGTTCCAAAAGGCTATGCTTTCATACTGCTCGTGAATTCTCTTTAGTAGCTATTTTTCCCACAGAAGTTTCTTCGAACTTCCTCCGTTGAGAATCAAGTGCCAGACATTGTGTAACACTATGTGTCGGAATTTCTTCCTCGTCCTCAGATGATCTGCATCCACAATCTTTAAAATGATGGTCTGAGGAAGAGCTCAGTGCATTAATAGCAGCTTGCTGTTTATGGCTTTATCATGTTTCAGGAAACCTATTTCCACATTGAAATGAGAGCATCTCTCAATTGCGTGATTCCCGTTTGAAATGCGCTCATATACACACTTCCATCGGTTCCAAATATGTATCTCGTTCTGAGCACAAATACGACCGCTTTCCCCTCAGAGTTTGTTTTGGAAATCGGTGTACCATTTCAATATGTTTTCTTTGCAGGAGTCAGGAGAATTAGTGTCTTCTCAGTCTCGCATCCTACCTATGGTTGTAGTTAATTTCCTTTCATCGCTAATTTTCGTAGTACATTTGTCTCTAGGTAGGATTGTAGATGTGATGTGTCCTGTCAGGGAAACATCTAGCTGCTCTTTGATCTCCTCATTTACTTAATTGATCATCATTCGCACTTACATTCATTTCATCGACATAGGGTGAGAGGTTCAGTTTTTGACACCCTGATAGTAATTGACACTGTGCACATAAATACCGATGTAATAAACAATTGATGCTATCTAAGTTTTTTTCATCTGTCTCTACCTATTTCAGAATATTTTATTTCTATTTGGATCAAGTTCAATTTCCCCATGTTATCATCCTGAAAACGGCATCATTAGATATTTGGCGTGAGATTTTGAAGTACCTAGTGTCAATACGTGTATGTGTTAGAGGATAGCCACTGCATAGAATTACGTATATTTTCCGATTTTTTATGTTTCATATTCGTTAGAAGTTTTCGATTGTTTGGACGGTTCCAAGGAATATTCAATTGATGTAAGTAAACCTTTCAATGATTACCATATAAAGTTTAATCCATAGGTCAATAACTGTGTCAATAATATCACATCGAACCTTAGACAAGTCTAATAATCGAACAGTGATTGACATAGGCTTTAACCTTAATCATTGAAGGATTTACTTACATCAATTGAATATTCCTTGGAACCTTCCAACCAATAGAAAACTTCTAACGAATATGAAACAGAACAAAATCGGAAAATATACGCAATTATGTGCAGTCTACACTACTGACACTGCTGCAAAATCTCGTGCCAAATATCTAATGATGCCGTTTTCAGAATGATAACCTGAGGACTCAAATAGAAATGAAGCATTCTCTGAAATATGGGGACACAGTTGAAAAACCCTAGATAGCACCAATAGTGAAGATCACTAATATTTTTTGATATTTCTTTGTTTATATATGGAGTAAAATTGTCTAAGCCTTCTTATTTCTCTATTATTTTTAGTATGAATGTCTCAATGATCCATATAATGAAAATGTATGAGTGAGAGAAAGCAGGATGATATCATAATCAAAATTGATGCAAAAGTGAGATGAAATTATGTCAATGACTATCATACTGGGTGTCAATTACTATCGAAGTATGACAATGACTATCAAATATGTAATTTCGACGAAATTGGTGTCTCCTCGAATATTCAATGGATATTTATTGAAAGTTTGAAGGTAATACCAAAAAAGCAACATTCAACTATAGTTTCGTAAGAGTAACCATGGTGTTACAGTAAAATAAGGAACCGAATTCGCTTAGAGAAAGTATCCATTCCCTTAAGGTGTCAATCACTATAGCTTTTACCATTGCATAAGGAATTATACAATGCTTTTACCCTATTTTCGAAATTTCCTAAGAATCAAACAGCTGCTCAGTAATTGAGTTTCAAAGAAGTGAATGAGCCCACGATCGATGTGGTTGGGTACTTTTCTATTCATACAATTTTACGAACAGATATCTAAGTATATTGTGTTCGGTGATTTAGAGAAAATGTAATAACCGTTTTATGTTTCATATCATTATTCATTATTATTATTAGAACTACGACCATGTAGATCTTTTGTTCTCTACCATACTCATTTATGGAAACTCAAGGAGGTCGTCAATGGCGTTGATAAAACCGACAACTTCCTTAGGACTTCTTGTCAGTTGCTTTATGATGGTACGGCACTCCCAGGTCAACATAGACTCCTGGCAGTATGGTCCATAGCAGTATGATTCCAGGGATCACTGACTGACCGTGGTGATGTAGATATATGCGCTCCTTGAAGTTCATTTTGAGACACTGCTGAGTGTAAATAGTCAGTATCTCAGTTTGTAAAATATGGGGCTCACTTCCCATGGCATTGGAGATAGGTAGTTTAGGTACATCCATCTATAAGATAGTTGAAATAGTAAGTAAAGTTACTAGAGCCTTCTGGACAACTTCGAAGATTTCATTTATGGCATGATTTTTTGTGAATTAGGGAACATTTCTGTCATTCAACCTTCGGTTGTACCTTGGTCGCGATCGGGACCTTTTGATCCAGTGGATAAATCCATCTACAAAGTTGGGAAGGGGCAGGTGCTGAAGAAACTGAGAACTAGGCAAAAATAAATAGAGGTCTTCGACTAAGTGGAGAATCCAGGTCATTAGCGAACCAGATGCATAGAGGAGCCTAACACCAATCTTTCCTTAGGAATAAACATCAACTTCCACCGCTCTCTCCTGTCATTTTGATGAAAGAATAAAATATCTTAATCCTATTCAATATGTATCTCAAAGGTAAAGGTTGTTTCGAAAGATGAACTCACCATCGTATAAACTGCTGGAATCAGAAACAAAACTGGAATGTCGTGAAGCCAACGTAAATGCGAGGATACAGAGTATAAAAGCGTCCAAACTGGCTATGACTGCAAGTAGGTAACCCCAACTCAGTTCACATTTTCCAAGGTGGAAAATGTCAGAGTTCACACATATTCGCTGTACGTTTATTCCTCTCCAACCTAACGGATATGTCAAGCATCCGCTCAACATGGAGATGGCTGAAAAAAATATTGTCTGAGTAAGATACATTTTTTCAAGAAAGAAATGAATGCAGTAGAAATATAACGGCCTAAGAAAGTCATTTTTCTTAGTGTAGAAAACAATTTTGTGTGCTACTTCTTTTATATCTTTGAGCTAAATAACCACAACAGAACCATTCATATTTTATCCAACTTTCGTAGCACTCTGGGTAGGTATTAGCGGATTTACGGGTATACGCTTAGTACGCCGATTGAATCAACATTTCTTCAGAAAAAAATTCGTCCAGTAAGTGTAAATTGTCACACGAACAGCAACCAGAACTACACCTTTTATAGTTATAATTCAGAAAATCCAAGTCCAATTTCAAAAAATGGAACGTGTATTTCAGAATGGGATTAGGTTATTCAGAAAACAGAAATTGAATTTGAGAATAGTTTATTTAATTTCAGTAGTTCGAAATTGAAATTATTTTGCGCCTTCCATTTTGAATGAAATAATGTCTGAATTTGAATTACATACATAATACATAGACATAGGTAATAAGTAAACATAGATATAACTTTTCTTACATATTCATAAATTCGAGAATTTCTACCAATTTTGGATAACATATTACTAGGTATTCTGAAATCGAAATTCCTATTCTGAATATCAACCCATTATTCTAAAATCAATTTGCTTTTCTGAATTACAATTAAATTGAAAAAGTTGTAGTGTAGAGCAAATTGCAGCTGTAGTTAAAAAAATAACATCAAATCATGCCGAGAAAATTCTGGTCAATGTATCTACGCACATAACTTCAAATTAGATCAATGGCAAATTTGGTACTCGAAACGTAGACAATCACGCTCATCGGCACATTTTTGCGCTAAATTCCGTCAGGTCAGGACCGTACATTAGAGAATTGGTAAAATAAAAATTCTGGCCTGTACTTACTACTGGCCTGCACCTTGAATACTCATAACCGTCGAACGAAAAAGGAGAGAAAACTCGAAATTTCCAGGATATATTTGGGATCTAATATCTCATTCGAGTTCCTTAGCGGACCAAATCGGATTATGAGTTTCGAAGTTATCGCAAGTGGAATATTTTTCTAATGTTTTTCAGAAGCATTCATCGCGTCGATTTGTAATTATGCATTAAAGTAATTAGAATTTTTTAATTATCGTTCTTCCAACAAATGGAATTTGAACATCCCTATCATTTCACTCATTTGAACTCAACTTTCTGTTCAACTAAAGTCTAAATGGCACATGAAAAAACTTAAACTTAGCAGGTGCTTTTGAACTCTCGTTCATTGGTGGAGCGAAAATACTATTACCTCAAACTTTTGAGTAGGACTTGAGATTTATGCTAAGAATATGAATGCAAAATTTCAGCAAGATCGGAATTATATTCTGGAAATTATTCAAAAAATGAAATATGTAAAATTTGAATAATTAAAAAATTAACTTCTATGGTTCAAATGATGCGATCCTCTTGAGATTCCGCATAAACATTCATTCACAAAAATGAATTTCACTTGAATCGGATATCTTGTTATAGAAATATAAAGAATTTTCTTTTCAATATTCCAATTGAATTTTTTATGGTTCGGTTTACACTTAACACTATAGCCACAAATATTTGCATGTGACCGCAAAATTTCATTTTGTTTGGTTTCGTTTCGTCCGAGATATTGAGGAACAAAAATTTTGGATGATCATATTTTATGGAACACCCTGTACGATTTGGCTGGTGAACCAACTTAACAGCGGCATTTGGCAATAGTCCGGTCAATTTAGACAATTGAAATAAAGAAAATTCCGACAAAGCCAAATTTTTGTAGAGACCTTAGGTTTACCACAAGGAATAAAGTCTCAAAAGTCCCCATCAGTCCCATGCGAGCTTCGGGACTTATTCGGGGTCAAAGGTCAAAATTTTAGGTTTTTTGGATTTTTCTCGAAAACGGTAAGTTTTATCGAAAAAGTACCTCAGAGCAAAGTTGTAGATCTTAAAATTCTCTATAAAAATGGTTCCCATGATTTTTTCTCTAAGACCCACTATTTCCCAGATATTGCGCTTGTAAGAATCATGTTCTACATAGTATGCACACATATGCCACGTATAGTCCGTTCACGAAAGGTTGAGCACATAGTAGGCGTTTCTTTATTTATCTGAAGTTGGCAGTATTTGCTGTCATAACGTAAAATTGAGTCAACGTTGCCGAATGTACCCGGCCTTGTTCGAAAGGTTGCGAGTTATCAGGCAACTCTATGCAATATTGACAACATTGCGTATCAATCTGACAAGAACATAACCTAAATTTCAATATACACAGTGGAATATGCCAAATTTCCATGGCCAACCGACGGCTCAACCTTTCGTGAACGGACTATATATACATATTTAGGTACTCAAGCAAGCAAAAATGCCTACTCGTGCCTCTTCTATGTATACATTATACTATTCTAAGAAAATTTACTCTAAAATGACCGCCTATGTTGAGTAACAAATTAACAGCTGAAAATATTGCCGTGAAACAAGCTCCTAATGACGCCGATGTCCTCATAATTGAAACAGCAATAGAACAATTTAATGCAAGAAATACAGCTATTGTAGTGGGTGAAGATGTTGATTTATTAGTACTACTCACTGCAAGGACTCCATCTGATAAAATTATTTACTTTTTAAAACCTGGGAAGGCGCAGCAACGGACAGAAATATATTCTTCAAAAAGTTTATCAGCTTATCCGAAATGCCAAAACTTTATTTATTTTTACATGCGATAACCGGATGCGATACTACGTCAGCAATGTTTAGAAGGGGCAAAAATTCAGTATTAAAATTATTTGAAAAAAATGATTTGATTGACTGCGCAAAAGTATTTACAGAAATTAATTCTTCACCTCATAAACTAATTACTAAAGGAATTCGGTTTCTTCTTGCGGTTTATGGAGCTCCAAAAAAATTGATTGCATAGATACGTACAGATATTTAACATTCGTAAAAAATACACGAAACAAAAAGCAAGTACAGCTATCTTGTCTTCCTCCAACATCGGCATCTGCTACTCAACATTTGTTTCGAGTATACTATCAAGTTCAGACATGGCAAGGCAATGAACTGAACCCTGAAGACTGGGGTTGGAAATTGATAAATAATACTTTGGAACCGATTCGAACTTTACTGCTCCCTGCTCCAGAAAAACTTCTTAACACTATTTTTTGCAATTGCAAGAAAGGTTGTAGTGCCAATGTGGCTGTAAAAAAGTAAGATTGCAGTGTTCTCCAGTGTGTACCAATTGCCAAGGTGTCTCTTGCTCAAATGTTCAATTAAATACAAGAGAGGAAGATTCATGTGATTTTGATGAAGAGACAACTGATTCATCTTCATTTGAACAATTTCTAAGCGTTCATCAACAGGAAGGAGAAGAAGAAGAAAAACAAGAAGAAATTGAAGAAAACATGATTGGTGAAGTTGAATATGAAGAGTATGAGTCAGATTAAAGTAATAAAAAAAAGTTAAACTCAGTAACCCATATCAATAATCTTCATACTATTAAATAATTATTGTTCCTGAAAATACGTCATAAAGGTTCGTGGAATAGGCCTACCGGGGATACCACGTTAAAAAAAATGCGCCGAGTACACTACCTCACAGGTGGTGTGGAAATGTGTGCATATTATATAGAACTTGATTCTTACAAGCGCAATATCTGGGAAACAGTGAGTCTTAGAGAAAAAATCATGGGAACCATTTTTATAGAGAACTTTAAGATCTACAACTTCGCTCTGAGGTATTTTTTCGATAAAACTTACCGTTTTCGATAAAAATCCAAAAAACCTAAAATTTTGACCTTTGACCCCGAATAAGTCCCGAAGCTCGCATGGGACTGATGGGGACTTTTGAGACTTTATTCCTTGTGGTAAACCTAAGGTCTCTACAAAAATTTGGCTTTGTCGGAATTTTCTTTATTTGATCACTATTTTTATGTCTAAATTGACCGGACTACAACAGAACTCACCCTGAAAATATCAAGTTTTAAGGACAATCCCCTTCGAAAGTTATCGTGTTTACGGCCGGGCAGTCCCACGGACAGGATTGAATTTTACCACGGATTGGTCATCATCATCGAGTAGAACCCTATCGTTTGAGACCATTTTCGAATCAAAATTGGATAATTACAGACATTTGGGCAAAACGGTATAGCACACTCGTTTAAGTAGAACGAGCGCTCAAAAGAAACTACATATTTGTGACGGTATACTCCTCTTTCAACCTTAGGTCCAATAGCCTGGTGGTTAGACCAATGGGTATTTCCAGTTATTTCCAGCAAAAATCTCTTTCGAAATAATAGACCACCAGAAAATCATACCGATTATTTGTTTTCGTTTTGTAGTCAGCCTTTCGAGAAATTATTGAAATCACCCAAAAGCTAGCGAATTCAAACGATCATAATCGGAGGTTGAGTGTGACGTACGCGATAGAATTCTTTTCATTGGTTGAATGTTGAATCGCAGTTTAAAACGATGCGAACGGGCCAGATTATAGAGTAGACTACTTTATAATCCCAAAGATTATAGAGTAGATTACACTAGGTCAGAGACAAGGTTGTCTCTGCTCTAGGTATTACCATTGTACAAGGAAGGATGGTATTACCTTAAGCCACTTTGTTATGAACAATGAACTCAAAACAGTTGTTTATGTAGGTTTATTTGGTGGAATTAATGCGTGATGACTTGTGATTTAGATAAACTTTATTAGAATTAATAATACAGGAACAGAACATGTACTCTGACGCTTGTTATTCTAGTTAATACAAAATGACAGACAGACTTGACTTGACATGCATCTGTGCGACCATAGAACTTAAACTATATTCTACGTATAAAGGTAGGTTCACATAATTGCTGGCTTTCTACAGTTTAGAGTTCATTTGTCTTTGTACTTACGGGAATAGACATCGCATTTTCAATATTTAACTAAAAATGAATGAATGAATGAATTATTTAAAATTTTAAGAGACCGATTGGATAGGTAAATATTCAACACTCCATACTCTTAATGGTGTCACATAAAAACTATATTTCAACATTATGGAAATGCCCATTGGCTTCAGCGCGGAAGTCCTGCAGGATTCAGGATTTTTGATTATCTCTTTACTTTTTCGAGTTGATTCTCTTGGTTCTAATAATCGTGCTAGGTCAGAAGCTTTTGTGCGATTGTTTATATTCGTAAAACGATAAATCAAATATGGGTATTCTGAGAGCTATCGTTTTCATGCTATTCATTCATGAATCCAACTTTCCTGTTCGAATCGTCAATCTACTTTGAAAATTTCAAGTTTTAAAGATCTTTCTTTCGGATTCTTCATCAATCAATATCACTGCAAATATATGTAAAGAAAGAACGTGTTACGCTTTTTTTAAATATTTTATTTAGTTACCTGGAATGTCAGGACATACACTTCATATTTCAAATGTTTCTTTTCAAATTGTCAAAGACATAATTTAATTTAAGTTGTGCTTATTGAATATTGAAAACTCGTAATTAGAGGTTTTAAATGTTGTTTCCCTCTTCTTTTTAGGTATGCTGTATTAGTGTTAATATTGTTAATAAATCCTTCTTCTTTTTAGAGAAGCGCATCTGAGTCTCAATTCATACTCGAGTGACAAAACACATTATATACAGGGTCTTTCACGAGGAACCTCACCCATATTTATACGGGAAACTACTGAACGTATTTTCATGAAATTCAGCACTTATAAGTATTTCACGATGCTGATGAAATCTAAAATATTTTCAAGGCATGAGCACCTCCGGTTTTTCCGGAAATGACGTCAACTTCAGTTTTTCAAATTAAAACACCATTTTTTTATTGCAGAAATAGATTCCTTAGAAAATTTCAAGTTATTTTGATGTAACATTTTTCAGTTTTGGTTGGAAAATTCTCTCTGAGCGGGAAAATACGAAAAAAAAATCGAAAATAGAGCTCCGCTGAAAAAAAAATAACTTCGAGGTTTTTGGATGGAAAATTTTCATTTTGGAATTTTTCAAGATGTAAGATTGATGTATCCACTTTAAAAATCGAAATCGCGATTCATGAAACAGGGAGTGAAAAAATCGCTTTCAAAGTTAGAGAAGACAAAACCGTGAAAAATCAATTTTTTCAAATTAGAACCCCATTTTTTCATGGCAGATATTGAGTCTACGTTAAAAAATGATGTGAGTGTATGCATCACACACCTTGCCCTAAAGTGGATATTTTCTGAGTTATTCACAAAAAACTGTTTTTCGTCTTGAATTTTCAGCTATTTCTTTTCCCTTCACGCCAAAAAGATGAAATTTTCAGGAACTGTTACTTAAACCATGTTTTAGATTTTACTACCCTAATATGCAAGAGAAAAAAGTTACAGGTTGTTCTCAAATAGATGGCGAATTTTGATTCGAATTTGTATCGGAAACCTCTTTATTTCAACTAATCGGAATCCGCCATCGGTTTTCTCTCCAGTGATAAATAAATAATTCCTTATGAACCATATGCAAAAACTTACCATGTTTTACATTCTTTTTTATTAATGATAAATATCATTAATTTGGCAGATGTAATTAATGATATCTATCATTAAAAAAGAGAATGTAAAACATGGTAAGTTTTTGCATATGGTTCATAAAGAATTATTTATTTATCACTGGAGAGAAACCGATGGCACCCCGGTGATCTGGCTCCCGGCCACCCAGCCACCCAGCCACCGCGCGCGGGACTAGGTGCTGGGCGCTAAACCTCCACGGTCGACAGCGTATTACTACCGGTCGCGCTACAGCAAGCGTTGGTGAATTATTTGAAATAAGGAATGGGTATTCGAAGGATATAGGAAAAAGAATGAAAATATCGTCAGAATATTAGTCGTATTATTATTACTCGAGTTTATTCGTATCAGTATGAAATGAAAAGCTATGTTACTTCTGAAACACCGAATGTTTATAATTTTTTCTGTAGTTGGCGGCCAAGAACATTATATGTGAAGTGGATGCATTTTTTGAATACATATTCAGATAATATTTTTCGTTTCGTACCAACAGCTCTTAAGGTCCAGCACCATAGTCCGAATTGTGTTGTTGATCTCCAAACGTGTTCTTATTATTTTTGTTATGACGAAACATGTTGACTATAGAATTTGGTGTGTTAAATGAATGGGTTGACTGAAGGCCAGAAACATTTTCCAATTTGAGGAGATGTGTGGAATACATAGCCTGATAGAAGAACTATTTATATTTAATTTTTGATTCGATTCCTAGAACCCTAAACGGCCAGCACCACGCCTCCAATAGAAGGGCTGGTCACTCAAGGTAATTTTTATTTTTTTCTTGGTGTTGAAAAACGCCGGCTGAAGACTCTTAAGCGTAAAATAGATAGGCTAATGAATGGACTATTAATATTTATTTTTTGGTTTAATTTCAATTAACCTAAAGGGCCAGCACCACGCTTCGAATAGAAGAGCTGGACTCTCAAAATATTTTTTATTTTCTTCTTGATGTTCCAAAAGCCGGCCAAGAACTTTGATCACTGAAATAGATAGGCTTATGGATCGACTATTCATATGTATTTTTTTGGTTTAATTAAAATAACATTTAAGGGCCAGCACCACTCTTCGAATAGAAGTGCTGGACTGTCAAGATGATTTTTATTTATTTTCTTGATGTTCCAAAAACCGGCCAAAAACTTTCATAACTGAAATAGATAGGCTGATGGATGGACTATTCATATGTATTTTAGTGTTAAATTTCAATAACCCTAAAGGGCCAGCACCGCGCTTCGAATAGAAGCTGCACTCTCAAAATTTTTTATTTTTTTCTTGATGTTCTAAGAGCCGCCAAAAACTTTGATAACTGAAATAGATAGACTGATGGATGGACCATTCATACGTATTTTTGGTTTAATTTCAATAACCCTAAAGGGCCAGCACCGCGCTTCGAATAGAAGAGCTGCATCTCAAGATGTTTATTTTTTTTTTTCTTGATGTTCTAAGAGCCGGCCAAAAACTTTGATAACTGAAATAGATAGACTGATGGATGGACCATTCATACGTATTTTTTGGGTTCAATTTCAATAACCCTAAAGGGCCAGCACCGCGCTTCGAATAGAAGAGCTGCACTCTCAAGATGTTTATTATTTTTTTTCTTGATGTTCTAAGAGCCGGCCAAAAACTTTGATAACTGAAATAGATAGACTGATGGATGGACCATTCATACGTATTTTTTGGGTTCAATTTCAATAACCCTAAAGGGCCAGCACCGCGCTTCGAATAGAAGAGCTGCACTCTCAAGATGTTTATTTTTTTTTCTTGATGTTCTAAGAGCCGGCCAAAAACTTTGATAACTGAAATAGATAGACTGATGGATGGACCATTCATACGTATTTTTTGGGTTTAATTTCAATAACCCTAAAGGGCCAGCACCGCGCTTCGAATAGAAGAGCTGCACTCTCAAGGTTTTTTATTTTTTTTTCTTGATGTTCTAAGAGCCGGCCAAAAACTTTGATAACTGAAATAGATAGACTGATGGATGGACCATTCATACGTATTTTTTTTGGTTCAACTTCAATAACCCTAAAGGGCCAGCACCGCGCTTCGAATAGAAGAGCTGCACTCTCAAGATGTTTATTATTTTTTTTCTTGATGTTCTAAGAGCCGGCCAAAAACTTTGATAACTGAAATAGATAGACTGATGGATGGACCATTCATACGTATTTTTTGGTTTAATTTCAATAACCCTAAAGGGCCAGCACCGCGCTTCGAATAGAAGAGCTGCACTCTCAAGATGTTTATTATTTTTTTTTCTTGATGTTCTAAGAGCCGGCCAAAAACTTTGATAACTGAAATAGATAGACTGATGGATGGACCATTCATACGTATTTTTGGGTTTAATTTCAATAACCCTAAAGGGCCAGCACCGCGCTTCGAATAGAAGAGCTGCACTCTCAAGAGGTTTATTATTTTTTTTCTTGATGTTCTAAGAGCCGGCCAAAAACTTTGATAACTGAAATAGATAGACTGATGGATGGACCATTCATACGTATTTTTTTTGGTTTAATTTCAATAACCCTAAAGGCCAGCACCGCGCTTCGAATAGAAGAGCTGCACTCTCAAGATGTTTATTATTTTTTTTCTTGATGTTCTAAGAGCCGGCCAAAAACTTTGATAACTGAAATAGATAGACTGATGGATGGACCATTCATACGTATTTTTGGTTTAATTTCAATAACCCTAAAGGGCCAGCACCGCGCTTCGAATAGAAGAGCTGCACTCTCAAGAGGTTTATTATTTTTTTTCGTGATGTTCTAAGAGCCGGCCAAAAACTTTGATAACTGAAATAGATAGACTGATGGATGGACCATTCATACGTATTTTTTGGGTTTAATTTCAATAACCCTAAAGGGCCAGCACCGCGCTTCGAATAGAAGAGCTGCACTCTCAAGATGTTATTATTTTTTTTTCTTGATGTTCTAAGAGCCGGCCAAAAACTTTGATAACTGAAATAGATAGACTGATGGATGGACCATTCATACGTATTTTTGGGTTCAATTTCATAACCCTAAAGGGCCAGCACCGCGCTTCGAATAGAAGAGCTGCACTCTCAAGATGTTTATTATTTTTTCAGTTATCAAAGTTTTTGGCCGGCTCGTAGATAATCAAGAAAAAAATAAACATCTTGAGAGTGCAGCTCTTCTATTCGAAGCGCGGTGCTGGCCCTTAAGGCTATTGAAATTTAACACAAAATACATATGAATATTCCATCCATCAGTCTATCTTTTTCAGTTATCAAAGTTTTTGGCCGGCTCTTAGAACATCAAGAAAAAAATAAAAATCATCTTTACAGTCCAGCACTTCTATTCGAAGCGTGGTGCTGGCCCTTAAAGGTTATTTTAATTAAACCAAAAAAATATATGAATAGTCGATCCATAAGCCTATCTATTTCAGTGATCAAAGTTCTTGGCCGGCTTTGGAACATCAAGAAAAATAAAATATTTTGAGAGTCCAGCTCTTCTATTCGAAGCGTGGTGCTGGCCCTTTAGGTTAATTGAAATTAAACCAAAAAAATAAATATTAATAGTCCATTCATTAGCCTATCTATTTACGCTTAAAAGTCTTCAGCCGGCGTTTTTCAACACCAAGAAAAAAATAAAAATTACCTTGAGTGACCAGCCCTTCTATTGGAGGCGTGGTGCTGGCCGTTTAGGGTTCTAGGAATCGAACCAAAAATTAATATAAATAGTTCTTCTATCAGGCTATGTATTCCACACATCTCCTCAAATTGGAAAATGTTTCTGGCCTTCAGTCAACCCATTCATTTAACACACCAAATTCTATAGTCAACATGTTTCGTCATAACAAAAATAATAAGAACACGTTTGGAGATCAACAACACAATTCGGACTATGGTGCTGGACCTTAAGAGCTGTTGGTACGAAACGAAAAATATTATCTGAATATGTATTCAAAAAATGCATCCACTTCACATATAAATGTTCTTGGCCGCCAACTACAGAAAAAATTATAAACATTCGGTGTTTCAGAAGTAACATAGCTTTTCATTTCATACTGATACGAATAAACTCGAGTAATAATAATACGACTAATATTCTGACGATATTTTCATTCTTTTTCCTATATCCTTCGAATACCCATTCCTTATTTCAAATAATTCACCAACGCTTGCTGTAGCGCGACCGGTAGTAATACGCTGTCGACCGTGGAGGTTTAGCGCCCAGCACCTAGTCCCCGCGCGTGTTGCTGGGTGGCCGGGAGCCAAGATCACCGGGGTACCGATGGCCGATTAGTTGAAATAAAGAGGTTTCCGATACAATTCGAATCAAATTCGCCATCTATTTGAGAACAACCTGTAACTTTTTTCTCTTGCATATTAGGGTAGTAAAATCTAAAACATGGTTTAAGTAACAGTTCCTGAAAATTTCATCTTTTTTGCGTGAAGGGAAAAGAAATAGCTGAAAATTCAAGACGAAAAACAGTTTTTTGTGAATAACTCAGAAAATATCCACTTTAGGGCAAGGTGTGATGCATACACTCACATCATTTTTTAACGTAGATTCAATATCTGCCATAAAAAAATGGGGTTCTAATTTGAAAAAATTGATTTTTCACGATTTTGTCATCCCTAACTTTGAAAGCGATTTTTTTACCCCCTGTATGGGATACATCAATCTTACATCTTGAAAAATTCCAAAAATGAAAATTTTCCATCCAAAAACCTCGAAGTTATTCTTGTTTCAGCGGAGCTCTATTTTCGATTTTTTTTCGTATTTTCTCGCTCAGAGAGAATTTTCCAACCAAAACTGAAAAATGTTACATCAAAATAACTTGAAAATTTCTAAGGAATCTATTTCTGCAATAAAAAAATGGTGTTGTAATTTGAAAAACGGAAGTTGACGTCATTTCCGGAAAAACCGGAGGTGCTCATGCCTTGAAAATATTTTAGATTTCATCAGCATCGTGATATACTTATAAGTGCTGAATTTCATGAAAATACGTTCAGTAGTTTCCCGTATAAATATGGGTGAGGTTCCTCGTGAAAGACCCTGTATATTTACTCCAATATGATTACTTTTCATTCACTTCCCGCTTTAGCTGTAGGGGTTCTAGTAAAACGAATATTGAAGTGAGCGACGTTTTACGCAATAGCGGTCACAATTATTCTGAAATATAAATTCCTCAAGAGATTGTAAATTTTTCATTAGTTATTTTAAAGTTTTCATTTTCCATCGAATCGGAGATTGTAGTAGCATTGATATATTGAAAACTATTCTTGTGGAATGAATAGCCTTACGGCATTTGGCACACTGGATATAATTTTCAAGGAATTTACTTTCCTTTAATGATCAAATTGCATAAAGTACCAATAACCGAATCAATTAGTGCACTACAAAATATTTTTTCACCATTATATGTAATATGTATAAATTGAGAACCGGTTAGGATGATTTTTATACTATTCACACGGCATATGTTTCTGGTATTCTTTTCTCTTCAATATTTCCTAACAAGGAGATTAGTTATGTATATTGTATACGAATTAAACGTTTCTGGACACTTGATATTCATTTCTTGTATTCATAGCAGATTAATTTTCTCTCTCATCACAACATAAGGAAGAATATCGCTCTGAATTCATTATAAACGCTCATTTGATCATCAACTTTCTCTGAAACCATAATATATCGGTTGCCGTATTATTTATTAGGAAAATTGCAGAAGAACGAATGAAATATTGGAATATTTCTTTATGGTCATATTCGAAGACAAGAAAATTGTATGGTTTCGTTTCAAATCGTTTCTACTATCTTTTTGAATAACTGTTCTATGTAATATCATTTTCCGAAATGAGAAACCTCCGTTAACGATTTGCGGAAGAATCCTTCATGAAGGAAGTAGATGAATTCTGAAAAAATATTCGATTATTTTAGAAAAATATTGATCCTTAGTGAGCAGCTGCTGTGTAGTCTTTTCGAGCATCGTTCTACTAAAACGAGTGCTATATCGTTTTGCCAAAATATCTGTTATTTTCGAATTTTGAGCCGAAAATGGTCTCAAACGATAATGTTGATAATAATCAAGCAGTCCGTAACCACGGTTGAGTTCGTTAACCAGCAAAATCATACAGGATATTCCGTATAATATAGCAATTCGAAATTTTTGTTCCTCGATATCTCAGACACAACAAAACCAATCGATATGAAATTTTGCGGCCACATGCAAGATACTCATAAGATGCCTCATACGAAATTTGTGGCTATAGTGTTAACAAAACCATAGAACATTCAATCGGATAGAAAAATTCTTATTTCCACAACAAAATATTCGATTTGAGCGAAATTTATTTTGACTGTGAGTGTGAAGATTTTATAATGAATATTCATGCAAAATTTCAAGAGGATCTCATATCAGAACCATATAATTCGATGTCTTTCTTAATTTGTAGGGAATTTTGTAGGAAAATATTCAATACCGATTCAAAGCAGTATGCAAAAATTTGTGAGAGTTGTGTCAATAAAACCATAGAAAAATCTATCGTAATATCGAAAAAAATTCTAATATTCCCATGAAAGAACTGTAAATTTGCGAATTGAAAGATCATGCAAATTACGAAAGGATTGTAAAATCAGAACCATAAAATTTTGATATTTCTAGTTATCGATTTTTTTCATATTAAATTTTTTGAAGAATTTGCAGAATATAATTCTGATCGTGCTGAGATTTTGTATTCCTTTATTCAGTATCAATCTCAAGTACCATAGAGAATTTTGAACGAGCGCTCGAAGCACCTGCTCAGGGATTTTATCAAATTCTTCATATTATTTTCATAACAGCGACCAGATTTGGGTGTCATTGAGTCTTTCTGAACAACATTAGTGAAACCAGCTGGTGGCGGTCTGTACCGCCACCAGCTTAGTTTAGAAAATATGGACCCCCAAAGTTCCAAAAATATAAAACCACAAATTCACTGCTCCAGTTTAATCTATAAATCACCTTCGAAATTTCAAATAACTATTCGATTAGGTTCATTGCTTGCATGCTTTTCTTCATGGTAAGTTTGGCACCACTGCTCCGGCCTTCGGCGAGTGACATATTAAATGATGGCGGGATTTAAGGAAAGGCATCGTATAATTGGTGTTCTGTGGTATCATATTCGCGCGAATCTGCGGCAGTGTCATATAGATCATTAAACACGGCGTGCTTTCCTTAGAATTTGTGGATATGTATGGTTAATTATTGAATATACCTGAAATGAACCTAATCTAATAGTTATTTGAAAGTTTGAAGGTGATATACAGGGTCTTTCACGAGGAACCTCACCCATATTTATACGGGAAACTATTGAACATATTTTCATGAAATTCAGCACTTATAGGTATTTCACGATGCTGATGAAATGTAAAATATTTTCAAGGCATGAGCACCTCCGGTTTTTCCGGAAATGACGTCAACTTCCGTTTTTCAAATTAGAACACCATTTTTTTATTGCAGAAATAGATTCCTTAGAAAATTTCAAGTTATTTTGATGTAACATTTTTCAGTTCTGGTTGGAAAATTTTCTCTGAGCGGGAAAATTCGAAAAAGAAATCGAAAATAGAGCTCCGCTGAAACAAGAATAACTTCGAGGTTTTCGGATGGAAAATTTTCATTTTTTGGATTTTTCAAGATGTAAGATTGATGTATCCACTTTAAAAATCGAAATCGCGATTCATGATACAGGGGGTGACAAAATCGCTTTCAAAGTTAGGAATGACAAAATCGTGAAATATCAATTTTTTCGAACTAGAACCCCATTTTTTATGGCAGATATTGAATCTATGTTAAAAAATAATGTGAGTGTATGCATCACACCCTTGCCCTTAAGTGGATATTTTCTGAGTTATTCACAAAAAACTGTTTTTCGTCTTGAATTTTCAGCTATTTCTTTTCCCTTCACGCCAAAAAGATGAAATTTTCAGGAACTGTTACTTAAACCATGTTTTAGATTTTACTACCCTAATATGCAAGAGAAAAAAGTTACAGGTTGTTCCTTAATAGATGGCGAATTTTGATTCGAATTTGTATCGGAAACCTCTTCATTTCAACTGATCGGCCATCGGTTTTCTCTCCAGTGACAAATAAATAATTTCTTATGAACCATATCCAAAAACTTACCATGATTTACATTTTTTTTTAATCATAGATATCATTAAATACATCTGCCAAATTCCTCTTTATTCAGTAGTGTTTACTATTAATTTGGTGATAATTCGTATTAAGTTATAAAATCGATCACTATGCCTAATTTTTCGGTAAGTTTTTGCATATGGTTTATAAGGAATTATTTATTTATCACTGGAGAGAAAACCGATGGCCGATTAGTTGAAATAAAGAGGTTTCCGATACAAATTCCAATCAAAATTCGCCATCTATTTAGGAACAACCTGTAACTTTTTTCTGTTGCATATTAGGGTAGTAAAATCTAAAACATGGTTTAAGTAACAGTTCCTGAAAATTTCATCTTTTTGGCGTGAAGGGAAAAGAAATAGCTGAAAATTCAAGACGAAAAACAGTTTTTTGTGAATAACTCAGTAAATATCCACTTTAGGGCAAGGGTGTGATGCATACACTCACATTATTTTTTAACGTAGATTCAATATCTGCCATAAAAAAATGGGGTTCTAATTTGAAAAAATTGATTTTTCACGATTTTGTCATCCCTAACTTTGAAAGCGATTTTGTCACCCCCTGTATCATGAATCGCGATTTCGATTTTCAATCTTACATCTTGAAAAATCCAAAAAATGAAAATTTTCCATCCGAAAACCTCGAAGTTATTCTTGTTTCAGCGGAGCTCTATTTTCGATTTCTTTTTCGAATTTTCCCGCTCAGAGAGAATTTTCCAACCAAAACTGAAAAATGTCACATCGAAATAACTTTAAATTTTCTAAGGAATCTATTTCTGCAATAAAAAAATGGTGTTCTAATTTGAAAAACGGAAGTTGACGTCATTTCCGGAAAAACCGGAGGTGCTCATGCCTTGAAAATATTTTAGATTTCATCAGCATCGCGAAATACTTATAAGTGCTGAATTTCATGAAAATACGTTCAGTAGTTTCCCGTATAAATATGGGTGAGGTTCCTCGTGAAAGACCCTGTATAGATTAAACTGGAGCAGTGAATTTGTGGTTTTACTGGTTTTATATTTTTGGAACTTTGGGGATCCATATTTTCTAAACTAAGACTGACCGCCACCTGTTGGTTTCACTAACGTTGTTCAGGAAGACCCAATGAATCCAATGACACCAAAATCTGGTCGATATCTGCTGGTGATCGAAATTCGATATTTACCAAAATAAGCAGGGGTAGTTCATATAATTTTTTTTCGAAATCAATAAGATATTGTTTATGCTCAAAATTGGTTTTGTCAATTATGCTTATTAATCGGGAAAAAAGTCCTTTTTTCGAAAATCTATTCCACGAAAACAAATTTTGAACGAAAATCATAAGGGGTTGTTATTTTTAACCCCCAATTATAAAGTTATGAGATCTGAAAAATATCTGTGAATAACATACACTTAGTGCTTCATTCTATGTATAGTTTTATGACTCAGTTTTTTTAGGACTCCTAAAAAAATGAAAACTGTCAACTCGTCATCGGCGGCTTCCAAAGGCTGTATCTTGGAAGGGTGGTCGATTTCGAATAAAAAATTATATAACCACCCCTGCTTATTTACATCGAGGAATCATCTCCCTAAGTCCCTCGCATACCTATGTTTACAGACACCCTGTTTATTTCACATTACTCTTTATGCTGTCACATGAAAAAACTTTATATTTCAACATACTGCAAACGCACATTTGAATGATTGTTTTTCCCATTATGAACAGCACACATAATCTTCCGACTTCCGTCATAGGTTCCTTAAACTTAGAGTAAGAGTTTAAGGAGGCTATAAGGAAGTGCAATTTCCGTCCTAACAATCAAGATTATAAAATATAGGACATAAACATTTTTCACCTTTTGAAAGTGTTTTTTTAATTGCAAGAAAAATGTGCGAACGTGCCTCGGAAGTTGATAACAGAACCCTAGTAAAGTGAATACTTTTTAGGTCAAATTTGGTGATTTCTACCTTCTGTTCAAAACTGTCCTTCGAAAGCACCTCAAAATCCAGTTTCCTTTGTGTTCGAATGGTTGGTTCTCGCTTCTGTTTCAAACTTAATGTATTCTTTTCTCTATCAACTAATAAAGTTAATCTCATAATGCCTGATGAAGTATACTATCGAAATCATCGGTATCAATAAACATGCATGGAGAATTGAGATGAAGTTTCTCGGAATCAGCATTTATAATGAGTGTGATGAACTTTAGCGATTGTCTAATTTAAAATCCTGGCTAAGGTCAAAATATGCATTTGCCAGGAAATGTCCTTTCTGAAAAGACGTTAATTCTTGCGCAGCAGATGATCGTGTGACATAACATCATTTGAAACTTTCATTCCTATTGCTACCTCCTCAATCTCAACCAAAAAATATTAGAATATTGAAGAATGCATGTCAAACTGCCGATATACGAACGAAACATAAAACTACACTAAAAATTTTTTTTTATCACTATGATTTTTCTCTAAATGAACAGGGTGATTTTTTAAATGTTTCATTAGAAGTTTTCGAGGAAGGAATTGAAATACGAATTTGAGATTTGGTATTTTCGTATTAGTGTTCATCTCTCTGTCTGTCATGACGCAAACGTTGAAATACGAAATACCTATATCTAATAAAATATTCTTGTTCCCAAAAGTTTTGTTAATGCATTGTACAAGAATAAGTAACTCCGATGACATACTCATAGGACAGTTTTATAATGATTACATTTGTTATCTCATAATGGTTGTATAGTTTACTAAAGGACTGTCCTAAAAGAACTGATCTGTTGTATAAACTGGGGCCCTTTTTGGTTGTAAAGACAAGACATAATGGTTTATAACTGCATAATAAGATTTTCACGATTCTATAAGTTATGCTGTATAGCATTTCTTACAGCCTTTATGGAATTAGTTTTGCTAGTTGGGCATGAACTCAATTTGTAAAATATTTTCAAGCGGAAGCTACTTGCGGTTCTATCGGAAACGAATGTGAACTTCGTTATTTCAAATGTAACACCCTGTATATTTATGCATATTTGAATTCTTCATTTATTTCTGCAATGATTCGATGTATGATGTACGCCACCACTTCAAGCTATTTTTGAGTTATAGGCTGACCATTCAATTTTTTGACATAAAGATTGTCACAAATAAATGTTTATATTTCTGAAATCCATAATTGTGAAGACTTTTTTTGCAACAGTGAAACAAAAGAAAGTAAACTCATACTGCTTATTGTATAAATTATGAGAAAATATTATATAGGGTGCCTGAAATATAACTTCAAAGTGAGCCTCAATAAAACTATGAAATCGCTTTTTTCTCAAATTGTATAACCATATAGGATATACCTAATTTTGAATTTGCGGTCGATTGCTCGTCAATAATCAGTTTAAATGTGTCAAACATTTAATGTCTTTAAAATCAGTAGTTTTGCCGTTATAGATATAAAATTTTAGGATAAAAAGCAGATTTCGCTCAATCAAATTCATTGGTATGCTCATCTTTTTTTAAAGTAGGCTATGTTAGGAATAGGCATTCTGAATTATTTTTTCCGCCGGCCTCGAAATAAAAGGTGATTTGAATCTATGAGAAATTGGACATTAATGACTCATTTTAATGCTCAATTTATGCTATATTTTAATGTGCAATACGGGAAATGTCAAAACTCTACTGGAACATAGAAACATAGAAATTCCATTATGTCAAATGTATGTCTTGTGCAAAATGAGAATGCATTTCAATCAAGAAT
Source organism: Propylea japonica (assembly GCA_013421045.1). NCBI lineage: Eukaryota > Metazoa > Arthropoda > Insecta > Coleoptera > Coccinellidae > Propylea > Propylea japonica. The sequence continues at coordinate 55,435,802 of CM024241.1, forward strand.
TCATACACAATTCATGTTGAGATCGTCAGAAAAATCTTGTAATCAACTCGGTTATTAATCGAGCGACGAATAGTCTCGTACTATTAACGCGTTCGCTCCGCTCACTTTTCAATATTCCAATTGAATTTCCTATGACTGTTTACACAATGGCCACAAAATTTTGCATGAGGCTCACTATGAGCATCTTGCATATGGCCGCAACATTTCATTTCGATGGGTTTCGTTTCGTCTGGGATATTGAGGAATAAAAATTTTTGAATAGCCATATTTGATGGAACACCTTGTACGATTTGGCTGGTTAACGAACTTAACCGAGTCATTTGGGAACCAAACTCACCCTGAAAATTTCTAGTCTCTAGGAAAATCCCTTCGAAAGGTATTGTGCTAACGGACGTCCGGAAGAACAGAATTGAATTTGACCACGAATTCATCACGAGGGGGAGAACCCTATCGTTTGAGACCATTTTTGGCTCAAATTTTGAAAATTGCAGACATTTGGGCAAAACGTTCATTTCTACTAGCTTATATCATTGTTTAAACAATGCTTATAGGCATTGCATATAGGTAGGTATACAATACATATCTATTCACAATTTTTTGGAGAAATCATTTGTATTTTCGCCTTTTCTCAAAGGTTCAAAAATATTTTCCGGAACCCTTTCAGTGGACCGGAAAGCGAGGCGACACGAGGCTTGAAGTACCTCTTCACGATTTGGTTTTTCGGCGGGTTGCTCCTATAAACCAACGCCGTCGGTATTATCACTGCTATCGTGGTGATCTCCAACATCGCATTTGACACTGTTTAAAATCTCCTTTTAAGTTGGAAGTTGATTCTTTACAATATTACAATCGACATTAACGAAATCATTTAGAGTAACACAGGTGATTCCAAGGTTTCAGAAGGACCTATCCGCCCTGAGCACGTGCTTTTGACCGTTCGTTTATTGGTGGAAATATGTGAAAACTTGACAATTAATTCTATAGTTCTGATAATGATTTTGTAGGAGCATTCAGTATATCAATCTCCATTTACAAAATAAATTTCACACAAATCAGATCTTGTTATGGAAATATAAAAATTCTTCTTTTCAATATTCCAATTGAATTTTCTATGGTTTTGTTAACACTATAAGCACAAAATTTTTCATGAGGCCGCAAAATTTCATTTCAATTGGTTTTGTTTTGTCTGAGATATTGATAAACAAAAATTTTGAAAGGCCATATTTTATGGGACACCCACGTTTTGGCTGGTTAACCGAGGCATTTTGGAATTGAACTCACCCTGCAAATCTCAAGTCTCTAGGACAATTCCTTCGAAAATTATCGTTTTTGCGGAAAGAATTGAATTTGACCTCGGATTCGTCATCAAAGAGTCGAACCCTATCGTTTGAGGCCATTTCCGACTCAAAATTAAAAAATTACAGGCATTTGGACAAAACGATATAGCACTCGTTTAAGTAGAACCAGCGGTCAAAAATTGACGCCAAGTTATCGAAAGCAATATTTATTTATACTCACCAGAAAACAACTGCATCCAACCACAGGTGAAGAATACAGTACTTGAATGGCAACACAAGAAAAAGAGCATGGCACAAAAAGTGAGTATGGCTGAAAAAACTGCTAGTCCAACAAAGACGGTAGCCGCCTGAAATGCTTTCCCGGGAAAACTCATGAAATTCTCTAGTTTTCCAGTACACCTTTCCCTGTTTTCATCTACAGCACACACAGACCACAAACCTATACTTCCAGAAGAGCTGTCTTCTTCTTGCGCTATCCACTCAGGTGTTATGAAGGCGGTGGCACCAATGAGGCCGTAGCAAACAGTGAAGAAAGCCCATAACACTCCTATGGCTTTAGAGTTTCTCATATAGGAGGAATCGATGGATGACGTATCTGCATACCTCAAAGGGACCATATTTATGGTCGAACACTTCATTCACATCCTTGCAGAACCTTGCGATTTAGTGAGCTTGTTTATCTGTAAAAAATGACGTTCAATTGACAAAAATTTGTGTGGAATACCAAGAAGTAGGTCAATCATGGTTATCTTCTTCAAAAACTTGAAAAGATGGGCGTGCGTAATGAGGTGAAAAAGTGGTTTGAGTCCTACCTCGAAGGTCGACATCAAAAAGTTGTTGTTAGAGTAGATGGTGTGTTGTCTGAATCAGAGTTCACAAGGGTTGAAACAGGAGTACCTCAGGGTAGTGTACTGGGCCCGATATTATTCATTCTATATGTAAATGATCTGTGTATATTGATAGAATTCCTCTTAATTATCATTACTTGTTTTGTAGATGATACAAACGTATTATTGGAAGGCGAGACGTTCTCGGTTCTCAGCAAGACAGCTGATGAAATTTTCACAACAATAAATAATTGGCTCTACTCCAATAAACTTAAAATAAATGAAGACAAAACTGCTGCATTAATTTTCAGTACTGATAAATCACGTAGAGATCTGGAAGACACCTTGCAGCTCGGAAATATAAATGTAGTAATAGAGAAATCAACTAAATGTTTGGGTCTGTATGTTGATAGGGTTTTGAAATGGTACGACCACATTGAGTACTTATCAATTAAACTTAGTAAGATAAGTTTTGGCATTAGAACATTGTCGAAGTATATTAGTGAAAAAGAAATAAGAATAGTATATTTCGCAAATGCTGAGTCGGTTATGAGATATGGAATAATTTTCTGGGGCAGTAGTTCAGCGGTAGATGTAATTTTTAAAGTTCAAAAAAAGATTGTTAGGATTATGTATCATATGTCATTTAGAGAGTCTTGCAGATTAGTGTTTAAAAAGAACAGAATTTTAACGCTTTATGCTTCATATATATTTGAGTGTTTAGTATTTTTTTCAAACACAGGGAAAATTTTGAGGTTCATACAACTCATCATAATTATAGTACTAGATCAGAAAATCTACATTATCCTATTCACAGATTATCATTGACAGAAAAACATCCATCTTACATGTGCATAGAGTTGTTCAATGCACTTCCAAATAATTTAAGAATAATTTCAAATAACCTGAATGTTTTCAAGAAAAGACTGAAAAACTGTCTTATAAATATTGAACCATATTCGCTGAGTGAATACTCAGCTGCTAAAATTATGTAGTAATATTTTTTTGTGACGTCTGTTTCATTTGATCTTTGTAACATGAAGATTCCTTGAAATGAAGTTATTATTTATTTTATTTATTTATTAATATATTGAGTTTCATCACACAGTGTATATCTTCATTGTCGCCTCTACTGTAAATCATCACAAACAACATGAACCTGAGAAAGACTACAACACCTTTGTGATAAGATAGTGACATGGATGAGACAGTGGAAAATCCTGCCGACCCCTGAGAAATCCAAACTTGTTATATTTGGTCATAACCTATCGAATACATCACCAACGATCAACATGATCCAACAAAACATAAAACCAGAACAACATGCTAAGTATCTGAGAAATACAAAAGACAACAAAATTAACTTTAAACTACACTCTTATGCCGGGTAATGTAAATTCTCCATTTGGGCGGTACTACGAGCATTACGCGTAACGCTCGCCTCAACGTTCTACCCGATCCATCGGGGTGTAGGTTTTTCTGGCGAACTCAAAGGAGCTCGCGGTTATCCTTTAGACGGCTATTCGAACAGCTGGTTATAAAGATGTAGAATGACGAACAATCTCCTATTCGGCATATTCGTAGCATCTGAGTGGAACAGCTGACGAACAAGGATTCGGCTTGAAGATTTGCCGTGAATTCGTGAGACGTCCATTAAAAATTACGCGTAATATTATATTACACGTTATACCCGTGTAGACCCGCATAGGAATATAGACCCGGCATAAGAATACTCAGCAGAATACGTCATTCGGAAAACCTACTCCAAACTCACCCACTGCCCTACTCTACGAAAAGATGAAGGATGAAGGTAGAGCCAATACTTAGTAGATTCCAAACGTTAGGGAAGAAATTTGCGAACAACCCAAACAATCTTCAAATCCCCCAACAAAAGGTGTTTTCGGAAACTTACTCAGGGTTATTAACTCGATCTCGATCTACTCGGATCACGGACCCGGGTTCTAAGTTTACGAACACATCAGGTTTGGGATTTGAAGTGTCAGACGTATCAATAACATATAGCCAAATATTTTATGAATTTGTTATATCAGTCCCAGTCTATATTCGGATTGTCTCTAGCTTTGCTTGCATTTATTGGCTTTTGTGAAATCTGTCTTATAATTTCTGGAGTGCCCTTCCATGTAATTTTATCTTTGAGTAACTCTGTTAAAGAAGTAGAGAAGGCTGTAGTTTAAGCACAGAAAGATCTGTATACAAAGTTATGAAGAAGTTGTTTTACATTATTTTCTTGGCTCATAGAACCACACATTTTACATTGAGCCAAATTCTCTTTATGTGGGGTTACGATAAATCAACCTGGGTCAGTGATCGAGTTAATAGCACCGTACTTTCCGAACACACGGGTTGGATGTTCGGGTTAGGTAAACGAACGCGAAGATCAGGGATCGAGTTAACCTGAGTAGGTTTCCAAAAATGCCAAAAAAAAGTCATACAAGAATACAATTACGACCAATACAGAAGGGAATACCCAACTAAGCCCCCAGTATATACAATAAAGGGCCTTGCAGAGGCATAAAACATTTAGTTACCTTTTTTTAATACTTCTCGATCACAAATAGATAAACTTAATTATTCTTAAAATACATAATAATGTTAAGAATTTTTTGGATCACTACTTCAAGTTTTAATGTAAACAAAGTTTTTAACACACTGGCAGAAAGACGCAAGTCGTTATATTCTCTCTCTCAATGTAAAATGCGAAATATTCTTCACAAATAAAATGAAACGGTTTATTACGAAATTATCATCATATTAATGAAAATTAGCCTCAAAGGCGGATACGGCGGCTTTTCCCTGATTTATGGTCGCCAAGATCACCGGACTTAAACCTCATGGATTTCCTCATTGGGGTTGCCGACTCTACAGAGCATATTTGGCATATTTTAGTTGATTATATCAAGCTTTGACACATAATAGATCTATTCTGTGGATTTTGATTGTTAGTTCATGAATGTGTCAAAGCCAAAAGCTTCGCAGTTTCATTATTGAACGGTTGAAAGTGATTAGAAGTTGGGTCCCTATACTTTACCGAATTTTCTTTCAATTTCTAGGCATGTTTAAAGTATTTCAAAGTTCCGTTCATTTGAAATTACCCCAATATATTCTGACATTTTGTTGTCAACGACAGTGCAAGCAAGCCATAGATAAACAGGATGTCCGGGATTCAGATAAAACATAAAAAAATTCGATGATAAGATCCCATAGTTTTTTTGCTAGCAGCCCTCCCTATGGAAATACGGCCTCCGAAATGACAACAGATAAAGTTATTTTTTTCTCGTAAACGATTCATTTTATCGACAATCAACCAGATTGATGGTCATCTTATTTTTGAGCGTTCGTTCTACTTGAACGAGTGCTATATCGTTTTGCCAAATGTCTGTAATATTAGAATTTTGAGCCGATAATGGTCCCGCATGATAGGGTTCGCCTTCCTGAAGAGGGATGACGAATTCGTGGTCAAATTACATTCTGTTCGTATGGCCGTCCGCCGGTCGGTCCAGCCGGCCGGCTGTTAGCACGATAACGTTCGAAGGGATTGTCCTAGAGACTTGAGATTTTCAGGATGAGTTCGGTTCCCAGATGCCTCGGTTAGGTTCGTTAATCAGCCAAATCGTATTGAGTGTTCCATAAAATATGGTCATTCAAAACTTTTGTTCCTCAATATCTCAGACAAAACAAAACCAATTGAAATGAAATTTTGCGGCCAAATGCAAGATGCTCATAATATGGCGCAGAATTTTGTGTGAAGAGAACCATAGAAAATTCAACTTGAGTATTGAAAAAAACTTCATGTTTCCATAACAAGATATCCGATTCGAGTGAAATTTATTTTGTAGATTGATATACTTATGTTCATGCAGAATTCAAGAAGGTCGCATTATCGCATTCAAAATTTTTGTTCTTCAATATCTCAAACAAAACGAAACCAATCGAAATGAAATGTTGCATCCACATGCAAGATGCTCATAATAAGCCTCATGCAAAATTTTGTGGCCAATGTGTAAACAGAACCATAAAAAATTCAATTGGAATATTCAAAAGAAGAATCTCCTATTTCCATAAAAAGATTTCCGATTCGACTGAAATTTATTTTGTGCATAAAGATTGATATACTGAATGTTCAAGCAAAATTTTAAGAGGATCGCATCCTCAGACAATAGAATTTAATTTTTTTAATTGTCAAGTTTTTAGATATTTCAGTTTTTCAAAATTTATAGAATATTATTCCGATCGTGCTGAGATTTTGCATTTAAATATTTAGTATCAATCTCAAGTTCTCTACGAAATTTTGGGGTAATAGCATTATTGCTCCCAGCTCAGAGGAAGAAGTAAACTGTTTATTTCTTCCTCGGAGGCTCCCACAATGAACGAGTGCTCAAAAGCACCTGCTCAGGGCTTTCTTTGTTTTTTGTTTTTTCTGAATCTGGAAGATTTCCCACATTTTCCCGGACACACTGTATAAATAAAGCCATATTTACAATAGGAAAAAATCGTTCACATTTCGCTTTCAGTGACTGTTCTTCAGAATATTTTCGAAATAACAGTTATGTATTTTGTTTACTTGTGCGCCAAAAATATAAAACAACTCACCTCCAACTTTGAAAACAGTCATCCAATGTCATGAATTTCTTCCGGTGGTTGAAGCAGATTCGTCAGAAGTAAAATCCAAAGATTAATTAATCTTTGGTAAAATCTGGTTTCAGATCTCAATCCTTTCAGAAACTGTTTCACTTAACCCTCACTTGTTTGTGGTATTAATATTATTTTTATGGACTTAACGGACAAATCAATTTCTCGTTATGGACTATTTCATAAAATCTTCTCGATGGTGCGATCTATGTATTTTGATTATGTTTGTGTGTTTCCGCTTGCGGCACTCTACTACCTATCTTGATCTACGTTCTCGTATTCACATTCACCTGCACTCTATAGCTTATGCGTTGAATTGGACCCCTCTAGTTCGTTCCACCACTTTTTCGTTTAATGAATGAATTACGAAATGTCGTAATGTACAGGTAGGCTTTGTAATTTGTAATTTTGCATAATTGCATTCACTTTGTACTCGAGATATGTATCTTAGGAAAGACCTTTCCCTAATTCACGAGCTATTGTAGAGAACTCAATAAATGAAAATATGTACATATTCTAAAATAGGAATTGCTCAAACCATAATTTAATTGTATACAAGCATCCTTCGAAGATCATTGACTATAGAACGATAACAGTTTTTGCATGAGATGAGAATTATAACCTTTTTTTGAAATCTACTTTCTCGATAATGGGTAGATTTCGGTAATCTTATATGGAACAAATCCATTTTATACAGGGTTTTTCATTGGGAAACGGAAAAAAGTGGAGGATGAATAACGCAGCTTTAGATGGTTCCGAGTATACTATATTTTATAGGTCTAATAAGTTTCATTACAAAGATGCAGGTTGTTTTATCAATTTGGCGATTTCTTTGGGTGCCCATAACTTGCGAACTACTCCGAATATTTTATGATTTTCGGTAGGGAACATTATTCTACTTCTACACAAGCGACCTGTTCACCCTTGAAAGTGAGTGAGAGTTTTTATCGCCCTTATGAATACTAGCCTTAAAGGTAACCTCAACTATTACTCACCCTCAAGGGCCTAGCTGTCACTTTTGGAAATCCAGGTTAGGATTAACAAAAATTTCATATGCCTCCGCATCCCTAAAAATACACCCTGTATTATCGTGAAGCCAGCCACGATTTGAGTAGAACCATTGAGTTTAAAAATATTTTTAAACTCAATGGTAGAACTTAAGTGCAGCCTGCCAGCAAAGTAGGACGTTGGTGCGAATACGTTGCTGAAAACGCATGGCTGGCATTATAAATCTGGTCGGGTTGCCTCTTATTATTATTATTATAACAAGGTAAGAGTAGAGGTAAAAACCTATAAATACTCAATCTATGAAAAATTGAAAAGAATGAAGTAAACTAATGAAGTACTACTACAATCACAAGGAAATGGAACAAAATAAATACATCATAACTGGGGTCGATCATAAGCATTCTTGAAGCATTGGTACTGGTAGCATCGACTATGTTGTCAGGTAGACGATTCCAACTATGAAAACTCTGTTAGGCAAAAACCATTGTCTCACGGAAGTTCGAAAAGTCCCTCTGCCAAGCTTGAACGAATGGCCACGAAGATGAATCTTGTTCAACGCGAACAGATCATTATCTGGTCGCCAAAATGACCATGAACGGCCCTGAAGGTGAAAATCAGATCTCCTCGCATTCCTCGCAATCTTCTCTCCTCGAATAGTGGTATGTCGAAAATTCTCAATCTCTCATCATAAGAGGGACGTACCGGACCATAGGGAAGTCTGGTGAACCATCTCTGTAGCAGTTCCAATGTGTTTTTGTCAGCCAGGGAGGAAGGCCACCATGCAGGGCCGGCATATTCTATTATTGGACGGACATAGTATCGGTACAGGAGATTAAAAGTTCCGACATCGCAACCTTGGAAGCACTTGAAGAGAAGAAATGCAAGTTTTCTCGAATTGGAGGTGATGTTGCTTATGTGATTCGTCCAAGTCAGGTCATCGAGACTGTAATCCCTAGATCCCTCTGGCTTGCAACCGTACGTAAAGGCTGACCATTGATGGTATAGATCCGGTTGGGGGGCTACCCTTACAATATGCAACAAAGTCACTTCTCTATGTGACGCAGATCCAATCCTCCGAGCACCACTTATTCACACACAAGTCCCCCTGCAAGGTGTCCGAGTCGGTTATCGGATTGTTATATACTTTGGCGTCATCCGCTAAAAACACACCTTTAATTTACGGAGACGGGTCAGATCAGACTTGTACAGGGTGGGCATATTTCGATGTTTTAGCACTACAACTTTTAAACCAGAGGAGATAGACAAAATCTGATACCCACTTCTCGATCTTTTTTTCTGAGAAACTAACGAGAGTAGTATTCATTTTTGGCTACCTTCTTTGTTTTCGAGGAATAAGCGAAAATTGGAAAAGTGGCAATATCGAAAAAAATTCATATCTCCGCTAATACTGATGATAGAGCTCTGAAATTAAAACATTATACAGGCACTTTTTTACGTAGAATCCAGTGGCGTACTCGCCTTTTTTGCACCATTTCTAATTACGGAGCTATGACCCAAAGTTATGTTTTTTAATGAAAATACTAGATTTTTTGTGGCATTTTCTGAAAGCTTATTTTTTCTGATTTCAAAAATATATAACATTGTATGGTTTGTATCAATATGAGTATAGAAATGATCAAAACCTATTTTCATCTGAGTCTCAATATTTTCTATGGTTTCAACTGTTGATGAGCACAGAAAAATTTAGCATCGTATAATTACCACAATATCTTTCCAGTATTCTTTTCATTTCTATGCTCTTTACTCAATTTCTCTCCAATGAACTGCTGTGAAACTTGATCCCTCATTCTAAGTTATAACTAAGATGTCTAAAATAAAACATCTTAGTTATAACCTACTGACCTTTTATTGTAATCACTATTAGGTATTGAAAAATATTTTTCCTTTATTACTTTTCTGATTGAATTGATAACTTCAATCATATCTATATGCGTTATTTCATATGCGATTTGAAATAGACTACTAAGCACTTGTGCGTATTTATTCTGGAGTGCAATAAAAATATTCTCTTGCATCCATCTCATTATAACTAAGTATATCGATTGAAACGGAGGATCATGTGGATCTTTTTGTTATTTCCAAATCCATTTCAAGATATAAGTTTTTATGAAATATATCCATGTTCGAATTTTTGGAGAAATTAGTTGAAAGCATAGAAATAATGAGATTGACGGAAGGAGACTGCTCTTGTTATAGGAAGCTCCATTTTTCTGTGCTCGTCAACCATAGAAAATATGAGACTCAATGAAAATAGGTTTTTGACCATTTTTTATACTCATATTGATACAACCATACAATGTTATATATTTTTGAAATCAGAAAAAATTAAGCTTTAAGAAAATGCCACAAAAATCTAGTATTTCCATTTAAAAAAACATAACTTTGGGTCATAGCTCCGTAATTAGAAATGGTGCAAAAAAGGCGAGTACGCCACTGGATTCTACGTAAAAAGTGCCTGTATAATGTTTTAATTTCAGAGCTCTATCATCAGTATTAGCGGAGATATGAATTTTTTTCGATATTGCCACTTTTCCAATTTTCGCTAATAATTCGAAAACAAAAGAGGTAGCCAAAAATGAATACTACTGTTGTTAGTTTCAAGAAAAAGAGATCGAGAAGTGGGTATCAGATTTTGTCTATCTCCCCTGGTTTAAAAGTTGTAGTGCTAAAACATCGAAATATGCCCACCCTGTACAGCAAAAATAGTATTGGCCCAGTAGGAACCCTGTGTACGCGGAGAGTTGGAGTATCGGAGGATGAGAGGGTTCTCCAACTATAAAACGGAAGAATCTATCTTGAGGAAGGCTCCGATCCATCTCAAACAAGTACCTCTGATGCCCAGGTTGTTCAAGTTCTTCAGAAGAAGTCTTGTATGAGGTACGCGGTCGTGAAAACCTCATTAGTCTCTTCAAAATGAAAGAAAATGCATTTTTGTTTTGACTAATCTAGTTGCTTGCCTGCTTGATGTCCTTTATATGAACAATATGAAAAGCGATTTTGTCGGGTAAAAATTTAAACCCCTACGAGTCCTCCATTGTTTTCAAGGACAGCCGTTAATTTTTTCAAAATTGAAAAAAATGTTTTGTTTTGTTGAAATCTATGCTGCTTGATGTCGGGCAAGAATTGGACTTCCTACGAGCCCAACCATTGTTTTCAGGAAACAGTCATAAATGAAAAAAAAAATGATTATTTTTTTTTCGTTGGAATCTGTGCTGCTTGATGTCCTTCATCAAAAATAATATAACACTCGATTTTGTCGAGCAAGAATTAACCCCCATGAGCCCCACCATAGTTTTCAAGGAAATAATCATAAATCTTTCAAAATTGAGAAAAATATAGATTTTTTTTGTTCGAATCTATACTGCTTGATGTCCTCGATTAGAATAATAATATAACACTCGATTTTGTCGGTTAAGATTAACCACCCACAAGCCCCACATGTTTTCAATGAAAAAGTCATAAAATCTTGAAAATTAGGAAAAAATGATTTTTTTTTGTGTGAATCTATTCTGCTTGATGTGCTCTATTAGAATAATATTACACTCGATTTTGTCGGGCAAGAATTGACCCCCCACGAGCCCCACCAATGTTTTCAATGAAAATGTCATAAATTCCTCAAAATTAAAAATGATTTTTTTTTATATTAGAATAATATAACCTCAGAGTAAGAAATAAACTCCGAGAATATAACACTCGATTTTGTTTGGCAAGAATCGACCACCACGAGCTCCACTATTGTTTTTCAAGGTGAAAATGTGATAAATTCCTCAATATTTCTTTTTTTGGAATATATTCTGCTTAATGCTATTAGAATTATATAAAACTCGATTTTGTCATGAGAGCATTAACTCCTTATGAGATTCACCATATTGTTTCATCCTGGGAAGGTCAGTTTTCTATAATTTTATTGTCAAAATGTAAGCTGTGATAAGGACTGTTAGAATTTTTATTTGGCACTTTTGGCAGGTATCTTGTATCTAATATACTTTTCAAAAGAATCGGTGTCTTTTATCTTCTAAAAGTATCTTCAGAAACCAGAAGTATCCCAGACACTAGAAAGTATCTATAATACTCTACTGATGCGACAAAAAGCTACTTTACATAAGGTACGGCCGTCGAAGGAGGTGAAATATAATAATTAATGTAAATAAGAAGAAGGTTGTAAGAAGACAATTGGATAAGGTTGCGGCGTTGGGGTTAGAGAAAAACACCTAATTTTATTGACAGACACTGTGCGTAAGTGAAAATCGATTTCGATTGAAATATATTCTGGGAGGATTCTGCATTTCTTGAAAACTTTATAGGTTTTCACTCCCAGTCGCTGAAACAGAAATAATTAAAGTTTTTTAATTGTGAAAACCTATAAAGTTTTTAAGAAATGAAAATCGATTGTTCTCATTTGGAGTTACTGGTTGAATAAATATTAATTTTATTTCTGACTTACGTCACCCTTTGTCGAAAAAATCATAAAATTCATTCGGGATCATTTGGGTCTATCTTATAACGGCAACACAAAAGTATATGGAGGCATTAGTTACTTCCTAGTAAGTACCTATTTTATGGCATCTCATTAAGGCAACATTTTTACGAATAGCATAAACCGAACGTGAGAGAAAAAAATTTCAGATAACAGATTATGAACCACTTCTTGGTATACTTCGGATATTTTTTTATATATCGGGTGGCCTGTTAGATTATTATTATTATTATGATTTTTTGGGTTCATCCTGTATAAATGACCACTATAATTCAAACACAGTGACATAGATTACATCAATATCTAATGACTTGCAAAATTTCTGACTTAAATCTCAAATATTGAGTCATTTTCGTAACACGCCAATTTGATCTAATAGGCCACTCACCTTGGGACACTCGATATATTCATAAAGTATAGGTACTTGTTTATTCGGTATAACTCGTTCCCACAATTTTCAGCACTAGAAAGTTTGTTTTATTTGCCACGTATTCAAATTCTCCATGGCGAAATGCATTATGACCATCATTTTGGGTAATTAATTCTACTAAAGGCAAATGAAAAATTTCTTAAGTGATGTCCAACTCGATTTTCATTTATGAGGATAATGATAAATGTTATCATTTTTATATTATTTATTTTTAGGTATGTTCAAAGTTTAATTTCATTACGTTGGGAAGTCCGCGAATCAGTTTTATTATATTATCATTTTCTTTTTTTATTTATGCGATAGCTGTATTAAAATATCTAATTTTCCTAAACTTCAAATATTACAAATGTTTGGATAGATTCTCTTTTTTTTCGAACTAAATAAGAGAGTAGGAAACAAAAGACACAAGTCATAACATTTCCTAATTGCATCATAAAACTTGAAGAAATAACTGAAAGAGTATCTTTCTGTATCTGACAGAGTATCTTAGAATACTTTCATTTGAAAATATCTAAGTATTTTTGACAGCTCTGGCTTCGATAAATCAATATACCTACAGCATTTTTAACGATATGATACACAATTGTGGGGCTCGGGGGAAGCTCAATTTTAGCCCGACAAAATCGAATAGTTCTGATAGAGGATATCAAGCATCATAGATGCCAACAAAAAAAATTTGATTTTTTTTCAATTTTGAAGAATCTATTACATTTTCTTTGAGAAAAATGGAGGGGCTCGTAGGGGTTCAATTATTCTTGCCCGACAAAATCGAGTGTTATATTATTATTTTAGAGGACATCAAGCAGCTTATAATTATATTCTCTCGTGGCTCGTGGGGGCTCAATTTTTGCCCGACCAAATCGAGTGTCATATTATTCTAATATAGGATGTCGAATAGCATAGATTTGAACAAAAAAAATAATATTTTTCCAATTTTGAAAAATTTATGACTGTTTCCTCAAAAACAATAGTGGGGCTCGTGGTGGGTCAATTCTTGCAGGACAAAATCGAATAATATTATATTATAATTTTAGAGGGCATCAAACAGCATAGATTCAAACAAAAAAAATCATTTTTGCCAATTTTTGAGGCTTGTTAGAGCTTGTGGGGGTTAATTCTTGCCCGACGGTTTTGACATTTTGGCAATTGACTTTGTAGGTGCCGGAAATTGTGAGGGTCGCTTTCTGTAGCAAGTATTTGTTGTTTTTAACTTTAATATCATCCATATTGTTGATATGAATTGATAATTTTAAATAGATTTTCGGAGATAAGTTAGTTTAAGTGAAAATGAAAGATTATTTTTTCAACAAAAAATAACTCTGAAACATTTCGGGGGGTTTGAACCCCCAAAACCCCCCCTGGCTACGCCCTTGATGCATTGTATGAGTATTTCTTTTGACTTGTGAGTACTCTTGTTGGGTTGAAATACCCGTTAGTATTCTCTTTGGTAAATAAATAAATAAATAAAAAAACCCTGCCAACGTCCGTACCTACTCCGCTAGGAGGCCGCACTTAAGTTCTACTCAAATTCGTGGCTGAAACTCGTGGCTGTCTTCATGCTGGTACGTGTGTTTAGTAAGTTATGACAACACAAAGTAGAAAACAATCTATTTTTTATTGTCAAAATGCATAAACATGAAATGTGAAGTTAAAAAGATAGTAAACAGAGAACTTGCGCGAAAATGAAAAGTACATAGTTCACTTCAGTTTTTTGTGCTGTTCGGAAACATAAAACCGTATTTCGAAAATTCGATAATACAGGGTGTTTTTTAGGGATGCGAAGGCATATGAAATTTTTGTTAATCCGAACCTGGATTTGAAAAGTGACAGTCAGGTCGCTTGTGTAGAAAATGTTCGTACCAAAAATCATAAAAATATTCGGAGTGCTTCGCAAGTTGTGGCCACTCAAAGAAATCGGCCAAATTGATAAAACAGCCTGTATCTCTGTATTGAAACTTGTTAGACCCATAAAACATAGTATATTCGGAACCACCTAGAGGTGTGCTTTATTCATCCTCCACTTTTTTCCGTTTTCCAAGGAAACACCCTGTACCTATTGATCATTGATATGAAGTAAAAAATACTGGGCGTTTCAGGAATGATTGGACGAACATTCAGTGCAATTGTAGGGCATCTTGGGGCGTCTGAATCAGTGTTCGAAGTGTGTCCAAAGTACTTATATTTGGGTAGGAGGTACAGGCTGTTTTGTGTATCATTCTTTTAACTACCTCTATGGATTTTCAAAAAAAATCAACAAATAATTTTAGGACTGAGATCATCATTTGTCATATTTATAACATCTTGTTTAGTACCCTGCAAATCAAATTTTCAAAAAACGATGTTACTCGTATTCTCAGACTCTACATGAATACCCAACCAAACAGTTTACTCACACTTCCTATCAACATTTAATTTATCATCGAATAAAAGGAATAACAATTTACAATGAACTCGGACATACATAATTCTTCGAACACTGCAATTCATTGTGGATGTTAATGAAAACTTGATGTACAGTGTTGTTTTGCAAGATGTAACTAAAATGTAAAATTATCTGAACCCAAACGGGAATTAAAATAAATAAATAAAATCTTTTTCGTCATTCTTTGAAAATAAATGTGTACCTATTTCTGACGATTGCTAGCAAATTCTGACCGAAACGTTGAACAGAAGAAGTAAATATGATGGAAATAGCTCAAATAATATTTCAATCATCCACATATTTTTTTACTGAGTTTGAAATTCAAGTTGTAAGCATAGGTTAAGGTTACATCATTATTCTGTCGTTATTCAAGGAGAACAATGCCTCAAAAAATGGGGCCATTGTTTAAACAATGATGGGGCTATTTTAAAAGAGAAATAACAAATACTTTTCTTATGCGAATAATATACGAAAACAGTGAATGAAATGTTAAGAACTGCATTTTTAATAAATCGAAATGAATGACCATTCAATTGAAAATGTATTTGTTCATTTCAGAATGGATGGAGATTAGAAGAAGTAAACTTTCTTACGGAGTAAAAAAAAGTTTCAAATGTCCATAGATAAATAAAGATAAGATAAATCATAAAGCGATTTCGAATGGCTTTTGCGGTTGGTTCATGGTTGACCGGTCGGTACATCAACGATGACGTCCGACCTCCGGTTGGTTCCGGCCCATTCGAATTATTCCTTAACGAAACGGTTGGTTAATCGGCGAGGGGAGCTGTCAAGTTCAATTCAGAGATAGAAGGCGAACACTCAACAATTTCCAAAACTCTTATTTATTTTGATCTTAAACAAGTAATAACAAACATTTTTGAAGTAACAATAACAAATAAGTTATGGCCGATGGCGGGAGATTGTAGAATAAAAAGAGATAGAACTATGAACCAGAGATCGAACCGTGCTGCAGAGCACGGTTCGCTTAGATTATTTACAATAATCTTGTAAATAATCTAAGACGGTTCGAGTTTCGGTTAACCAACCCTGAGACAGCTGATTTATTACGTCATCAATTCAGGAACCATACAAAAAACCAATATCATCGAAAGGTTAGATTATTTACAATTGTTGTAAATAATCTAAGATCGAAAGCGGTTGGTCAACAAATGACGGACCAATTCATGAACCAACCAAGAACCAACATCAATCGAAATCGCTTTATAAGCGATTTCGAATTTCGATTGATAAATAAGAGTTTATTCATCTATGCAAATATCTATGATCGAAATATAACCTCAACAACATATCTGTCAGATTCGGAATGTTATTGTTTATTGTTTCCATGTAAACTTACTTGAAGCAGATAGTTTTCAGAATTTCTGATTCTAAAAGTTTGAAGAACAGTGTATATTGACACAATTCTCGGTATTGTTCAAGTTCCATATAATATATTATGGATCCTCTACTTCTACAGCAGCAATTGGTAAACAACAATCAAGAGTACGTGGATATTTTCAATGATTTGAAATCATGGGGAAAGGAAATGGAAAAGAAGGATCAGGAACGATTACCACAGAAGCAGGTACAATAATCTTGTTATTTTCATTTCAATACTATAATCATCTCATCATATAAACTAACTGATAATAAAACTGCAACACTCAGGAGGAGCTGTTTAAATTCAAAATTTTTTTGGTAAAACAAAGATAGTATAGCAAGAAGTAAATAATTAAAATTTGAATTTGTTAATAATTTGGGTAAACTAGATATTTACCATAATTTGTTTGTCCACCGTGATTATGTATACATTCCCTTACATGTCGTGACATTGATGCAATAATATGTTTTATTTCTTCTTGGGGGATACTACCTATCCCAAGCTACCTGTAGTTTATCTCTCAGAGCCACCAAAGTCCTTAGGAGCTTGGGTAAATTCCCATGCTTTTTACCCATGATGTCCCGAATATGCTCTATGGCAAAAGATCGGGGGATCTGGGGAGCCATGGCAAAAGATTTACATGGGTCGCTTCATAAAAGTTTAAACTAACTGGCAACATGAGTTCAATCATTATCTTGCTGAAATATTGGATTCTCGAGTCAGTTAAGCTTAGAGAGAACATATGGTTCCTGTATATTTTGAAAGTAACGCAGCGCTGTCATGTTACCTTCAATGAAGACTAAAAGTTACCTACTCTCATGTGCAATAGCACCCCATACCATAACCATAACTACTGTGCAGTGTACATGAAGCTCAATATCAAACTGAGATTCATGTGTTTCTTCCTGACATCGTCTAATCATTCTTTGGCCATTTTGTGCACCCAAGAAGAATCAAGATTCATCAGATTAGACTACCTGATGCCATTCCACATTCCATGTTGACGTCCTCTGCACTACTGTAATCGTTGCCGGCGATGCTCAACCTTCAGAGGTAACACAAGATGGGGTCGATAATGCTGCAGTCTTAATCTTCTAACCACTCATCATCTAAAGATCCAGGTTTCGTAAATTGGTCTCAACTATCCATAAGTCTTAGATGTTGATCTTGAACTTCATTTGTGCCCCTTCGACGTTTGGTGCCTACTCTTTTTCGATTTTGGACATTATCAAACCAAGCTTGACAATATGTCATAACAGTAGTTGGATTTCTGTGCCTACGCTCAGAAATTTCTCGTAATGACTTTGAATCTCCTCAAACAGCTGGTTCATTGTAAAATCTAAAAAAACAACAATATTTAAGTGACAAAAAATGTTTACATGAAAAAATTTTTTTTTTCCAAATTTTAATCATTTACTCCTTGCTATACTATCTATGTTTAGAAAAAAATGTTAAATTCAAACAGCTACTTCTGGGTGTTTCTTTGTCAGATAGTATAATATATAATATGTTCTCTTGTCTAAGGAATCTCAAAGCAAGAAATTTGTATCACAAGAAGTTAAGAAACAAAAAGTTGATGAGATTAATAGAGCAAAGAAAGAAGCTTTAGATGATAAGAAAGTACTGAAGAAAAAATGTGTGACATATGCTGATTGGGATAAATTTGATGCAGACAAAGAATGTGAAAAAATCGATGAAGATTCTGACTCAAATTCAGACTCTTTAGTGGACGACTTGAAAGATCAAGCTCTTATTGAAAAAGATCTGGTAAGAGAATTAGTCTTGTTTTTGCATGTAGCAATGAATAGGTAGTAGCTGAGAATATACTAATTTTTTGTAACTGTAAGAAGCAGAAAGCTGAAAATGCTTTATTACTGCATCAACCACATTTTACAAGAAGGAAAGGGTAGTTTTATCCAAGAAACATGTATTTTAATAATGATCAATATTTTTAGGGTAACAAATATGTTAAAGTTGGTAAATGGAATGAAGCAATAAAAAGTTATACGAATGCCATCAGATATTATGCTTATGATCCAATATTTTATGCAAATAGGGCTTTATGTTTCCTGAAAACAAAACAGTAAGTAAGAATCTGAATAATGTTGAAATAAGGATCAAAATTGTATTTTATTTCACAGAATGGAAAAAGCAGAACAGGATTGCAATGTTTCTCTTAAACTAGACAATACTTATGTAAAAGCTTACCAGAGAAGAGCTGCTGCTAGAGAATCATTGAATAAGTTGGAAGAAGCTAAATCAGATCTTCTTAGAGTGTTAGAATTAGAACCAAAAAATACTGAATCAAAAATTAAACTAGAAGAGATAACAAAAAAAATCAAAACTTTAGGAGTGAGTGAAAAATAAATTTTTCAAATAATTGAATTTCACAATTCTGTTCATTTTTAGCCACAAAAACCAGTTTCCATGTTCAGTAAGTCAAGGCAACATTTCAAAAGGCCTTCTCAGGACACACTAAATCACACAATATCTAATGAAAACTATGAAAAATCGTCCAATGAAAATATTGACACCAATGTACCAGAATGTATTTGGCCCACTGGAGTAGTCACTAACATTATTAAGGCAGTTCAGAAACCTCCACATATGAGGTCAGAAAAACCCTTGAGAAGAATTGCAATTCAGGAAATAAATAGTGCAATACCAGAATCATCTCAAACCTTGAATATGAATGACATTTCAAATTCAGCAAAAACAAATGCTAACATTAATATTTCCAAGCAGAATTTCCATACCGAAGATGTGAAAATTATGGAACACAAAAATACTGTATGTACCTCTAAAGTAGAAACAATGAGCAAAGAGGAAAATATTTTGGATGTGAATATACCCAAATTGACCACACCTAAGACTTCTGTACAGTTTCATTTAATTTGGAAACAACTCAAGGGACATAACGACAAACGAATTGAATATTTGAGATTGATTAATCCACAGAACATACCTTATTTTCAAGGATTCCTTAGAAAGCGATGTCTTCAGTGAAATATTACTCATCCTCGCTGAAAATTTAACAAAATATACCAACACACTTATGACTTCTTACTGAATCTGTCGAAAATAAAAGGTTCAGTGCTCTTACTATGTTTCTTACATTGAGTGATAAAAAACGTAAGTACAACAATAACTACTATATTTGTTATAATTACTTTTATAATTATTTATACTAAGTGTGGATTCGTAATTTTATTTATACACTGTACATTATATTCTATGTTGTTCCTATGACGTTATCGTAACGTATAATAGGAGGCGAGAAATAAAGATGAAGTAGTTTGTCAATCAGATTAGACGTGTTTGTTTAGAACTGTATTTCTCCCGATTTTTGCTGTTGTTCGTGAATAAAGTTTTATTAAAATCTCGTGGAGTTACAATAAACCTAGACAACGTAAGCCTACATTTTGGGGGCTCGTCCGGGATAAAGAAACAAATCGTCCGGGATTTTGAAAAAATTGTCCGGGATACGAACAAATGTCGATTTGGATAACAGGAGATCTGAACTATTGTGAGTTTGGATCATTGACGAAGAAGTGTAGGCTTTTTTACGTTGTCTAGGTTTATTGTAAAACTACCACGAGATTTTAATAAAACTTTATTCACGATACAACAGCAAAATCGGGAGGAAATACAGCTTCTAAACAACACGTCTAAATCTGATTGACACTATCTTCTCTTTTATTTCTCGCCTCCTATTACTACGTTACGATAACGTCATAGGAACAACATAGAATATAATGTACAGTGTATAAATAAAATTACGAATCCACACTCGGCCATCTACGGAGAATCCGCCTCGGATTCAGTTCCGAGTTGCATCCAAAGCTTCAAATACTCTATATAAAATAAATATGTATAATATAATATATAAAAATATTATAACCGTTGTTTGTTAAGTGGCTGTACTCCTTTACAAAATGACACAATTGACAATCTCAAAAAAATACAAATGTGGATGAATTCCTTTCGAGCCTTCCTCAGTCAGTACGTCTCCTACCTAATATACTGCAAAACTACAAATACCATTCCACCTGTCGTTCGGAACCCAAGCCCCAGCTTTCCGTCTGAAATTCTCTCGTGGGTCTCCTCACTTCGTCTACGTCCATCAGTGGAAGTGTACACCTCGTCTTGCAGCAAAATCTCTGAGTTGATGTGTAATGTGTCAACCACAATCTGAGTCTGATGGTGGTCTCATTATTTCCATGACTTTGGAAATCACCCTGTAGTTTTGTGGGGAAAGCCGCAAATTGATTTTTCATAATTATTCTGTACTCAGCTAGTTCTATTCTATCTCTGACATGTATGCACAGTTACTTCTGAGACACCCTGTATATGAGGAATATAATGTGAAGATTTTACCGCCATTGGGAGATCCTCCTATTATTCGATTAGCTGGCCATTTCTATTGCAGTCTCCTTGCTTGGTAGTCAGGTTTCAAGGGATGTACCAGGATATTTGTGTTCCAATCTCACATGGTGGTTTCTACTTCTAGTTCTAATGACGTTCTTAACAAAGGGTATTTTCAGGTCTTTATGAAGGGTTTCATTAACATACCATGATGCATTGGCTATAATCCGCAATATTTTGGATTGGCATCTTTGTTTAACAGTTATGTTCGACTTGCTTGCACAGCCCCAAATTTTTAATCCATAAGTCAAAATTGGGACGATAAATATTTTGTACAGTGGCGGAAAGCAGAATTAAATGATTTTTTAAACTATTGTAAATCTAAGTACATCTATGGCTATATCTTGCAGTTATTAGGCGTTTTGGAAACTTACTCAGGGTTACTAACTCGATCCATTGGATCACGTGACGGATCTACTTGGATCACGGAACCGGGTTCTAAGTTTACAAACACATTAGGTTTAGGATTTGAAGTGACAATCGTATCAATAACATAACCAAATATTTTATGGATTTATTTTTTCAGTCCCAGTTTATTTTCGGATTGTCTCTAGCTTTTCTTGCATTAATTGGCTTTTGTAAAATATTCCTTTTATTTTTTCTGGTGTACCCTTCCATGTTCAATGTTATTTTTGGGTACCCATGTTAAAGAAGAGAATTTATTTTTTCAGTTCCAGTTTATTTGATGATTGTCTCTAGCTTTGCCTGGATTTATTGGCTTCTGTAAAATCTTTCTTATAATTTCTGGTGTGCCCTCGCATGTTCAATGTTATCTTTGAGTACATATGTTAAAGAAGTAAAGAAGGCTTCAGCTTTAACGCAGAAACATCTGCATACAAAGTTATGAAGAAGTTGTTTCACATTATTTTCTCGGCTCATGGAACCATGGGCGCATGCGGTGACTCTACGACCCTGCACTCGTGTAGGGTTACGATAGATCAACCTGAGTCAGTAATCGAGTTAATAATAGCACCGTACTTTCCGAACACGGGTTGGATGCTCGGTAAACGAACGCGAAGGTTAGGGATCGAGTTAACCCGAGTAAGTATCCGAAAACACCTATTGACATCAAAAACGTCAGATTTTATTGAGATAATTTCGAATGAACAGAAATTTGAAATAATTGCAATAATGTAGTGTTGTCTCTTTCTTAACGTTTGGAGTGGCAATATGATAGGGAACTTGCAGTATGCGCATCGAATTATTTAACGGGATTCAGTCAATTACAGTACGTGAATCTCCAGACTATACATCTGTAGAACTGAACGGAAAAATTCTCTGCCTGATACATTGTATATCGTATCCATCCGATGTGAATTTCAAAACCTGTATAGTCCATTGTTATCTACTGAATCAATGTCTATACTATAGGGTAGTCCAACGATCTGGTTCGATCAGCTGTTTCAATATGGCTCCTGTGATTAGAGGTAAAAAAACGAATTTAATTTATGAATTTGATGGAAGTGATAAATTGTTCCATTTTTCATATTTTCACTATTTTCGATTTATATATGCAATTGTTTTGTTGCTTGTTGTGTGATAAATTCTGGAAATGACAGATTGACGAATTTCAGTACCTACTGATTGTTTACATTAAATTATAGCAGCCATCTTGCAAAAAGGCGATCATTTGTTTCTTGTTGGACTGGTCTAAGTCGAATTTTGGCGAGCTGTGGTTACATGTAACTATCTAACTATCACTTGATGATTTGACAGAAAATACGTGTATTAACTGTCAACTATATAACTATGGTAAGCTGTAGTTACATCGGCAAAATTCGACTCTATTGGTTCATCATATTCACAACAAGTTCCTTTCGAGTTACCAAAACATGTATGATAATCCGCTGTTCTTTTTCAGTTAACTAGTTCTAGATTTGTCTAATTTACTCAGTCCAATCCAAGTTTGGGTTTGTCTATCTCAAGGTATAGATTGGCCAAATTTGTATTGTGTGTTCTGGTCCATATACTAATGTGTATTGTATTAATAATACCATAGTACGGTTGGCAAATATAGGGATACACAAAAATCTAATAATCATAAAATACATAATATAAAATATTTATTCCAGGAAACAAATTTGATCTTGTTTTCTGAATGCTTCTATTTTTTCTAAGACTAATATAGATTTGAAATTAGTTATGTATTTATGTTTAGACCGAGAAATTTAATTTCATATTCAATTCATTATAATTTTTTTAGGTTTATGGAAAATGTTCAATCACATGAAAGAGTTCGAAGGGCGCTCTAAAGAAGAAATCGATAATTTAATTGTGAAATATGAACTGTAATCACATATATTTCTGGTTGACTATGTAAAAAACAATTCAATTCAAATTTATGGGTACCTACACAGATATTGTCATAAAAATCTCATTTCATGAAGGTATAACTATCAATTTTTCAAGGAGTTCAAGAATATTGAAACTTCTCGATTAATTCAAATATTTCACCATATCCTGAAGAAGCAACAGAAATATATGGCTTTACCTTAAATCAATAATATTCTGTAATGAGTATATATATACTTTCAAATAAAAATATGTTGAACGTTTGAAAATCCTGAAGTTCTCAGTTATAATTATTTCTTTTACAAGTAGTGATTCTATAATCACTATATGAGTTTCAAATCATAGAAAATGCACGTCTTATTAATCAGTTTCAAAGTATTCCGTAGATAAGTTAGCAATTCTCGTATATTTTGTCTATATCATTAAAACCAAATGTTGTGGTTTTCAGTTGTGCCTTAATTTAGTTTTTTGCTACAAACAAAAATCGATACAACATAATATGCGATTGATATAATGAATTCGTGTTACGGTTTTATATTAAAGTATCATACAAAATAACATAATGCCTAATCTAGGTAATACAATATTTTCCTAAAACTAAGATAATTGGTGTATCAAAACCGGAAGCTGAAGGAATGAGCAAATTCAGGTATTTTGCCCACAGCATGTTGAAACTCCAATTGACTGATTGCCCCATTACTTTCCAAATCAAACTCATCCAACAACTGAAAAAACAACGTTATGCCTACTCAGGTTCATTAATTATTTTTTCTGCCGACCTCAAAATAAAAGGTGAGTTAAATCTGTACTAAACTGAACATTAATGGGCCATTTTAATGTTCAATTAAGGCTATTTTAATGTGTAATTGTCATGGGCAACTGAACACAAAAAAAAACTCTACTGAAATTTACGTATGTCTTGTGCGAAATAAAAATGTATTTTAATCAAGAATTTAATCTCAATTCATAAAGAGGTCGAATGAAAAATCTTGTGATCCACTCGTTAATAATCTAGCGACTAATGGTCTCGAACTTTTAACGCGTTTGCTGCGCCCACGCGTTAAAATATCTTGACCATTAATCCATGTCATTAATAAACTGATTAAATAACTATCATTTCACTCACCACTTTTATTATATGTTTTTTATTTTCTACAGCTACCTCATTACCAGTTTTTTCACTCTGAGTTAATTTATCTATGACAAGCATCAGATCTTCTTCATCAAGTGCACCATCCTCGTTGTAGTCTAAAATATGTAAATGTTATCAATTGGAATAATGACATCTTTATGTACTTACCAAATATTCTAAATGCCCAAACTGCTTTAACTTTATCAGGACATTTATAGGACATAACTGAGTAGAGATCTAACATATCCTCAAAGGATAATTGTTCATCCTTAGCTGATGAGAATACCCTGAAAATTCTTTCTTTAAACGGGTTACACTAAAAATGAAAATTATGTTAAGTAGAGCAAAAAAAATAGCAATTTTCATCATAGGTACCTTAAGCTGGGGAAAGCATTCTTGTATATCACTGACTGGAAATCTTTTGTCCAAATTTCCTATTTGATCTAAGCCTAAAGTGTTGAAGGCCTTGTATAATCTGAAAATGAAGAAATTGGTCAGTGTGTACAATTGCCTAAATACTAGTGTAATATATAATCAATCGTAGTCCATCCAAATGCTAAGACCTGTGAGACACTATAGTTTTATTTGGATAGGATTATCTCCTGCGTGAGATCTTGGTTGAAAATCAATAGATTTTTTTAGCACGTATTTCACTAATCTCCTGAAATCTGTTCGATTTGTATGGGGATTTGCCATTCATGGCTAATCATACAGGTGAGATGTGAAAACTAATCACAAATACCAAATCGATGGATAGGATAGAGGGCACAGAGGCAATAATAGAAATGAGTGGCTCAAGCCTGCTGGATACAATTCTAACCAACGGTACCATATCGATCCCCTCGGACCTAATGTCTATAGTCACAAGTCCAGTAACTTGATAATCGTATCTAGTAGAGACGAATGGAACCAGCATGCTGGGATTCTATTGTACGGCCGAACTCATTAAAGTCAGCTAAAGAATGACAAGGGACTGGGGGTCTATGGAAGCAAACCTCATTGGCAACATGAAACCATATTATTTGCCATTGAAGCACCAGCAAATTTGCTGATGGAACAGCGGAATCATATGGTGAGTGATAGTAGCAGCATGAAAGCTTTTGAATTGACTTATTATACAATTTTGAACTGTCAAATGGCTCTATATAAAGTTGTGCAAACAATATATCACTCATGTTTGGATACCGAACTACTCAGGAAACCAGGAGGCAGATCGGCAGGCGTTTGTTGGAAAACGGCACTTCTAGCCATACAGAGCGTACGCCACCTTAGATGTTCTGCAATAACGATTTGGAGATCTGTAGATTTCTCACAGGAAAAACATGGATTAACCAAAAATATTGTAAGACAAACATCATGCATTTTACTGTATTGTATGTGGGGGTATAGACATATCGCGTAATTGATTTGGAATTATTCAATGTGCTCTAATTCTGAAATTGAAGACACTCAGGACTTATGATGAATCAATAATCGAATATTTCATATTGCCTTATGTTGTCCCATTGGCTTGAAATGAGATTTGAACAATCGAAAGGGTGCTGTTATAGCTATCTAAGAATCCAGTCTTTGGATACCGAATGTTTGTAAAGTAGTTCATAGGCCAATTTGAAAAAATCGCATTTCCTCTAAATATATTGACAAAGTCTTACAAAGCATTGATTGGGCATTTAATGGTAGCCTTTGCATTCTCTCCAAAGGGCCCTTTTAAGTTCTCTTGCATTCAGATAGAACATAAAAAAATGAGATGATAAGTTCCCATAATTTTTTTCCTAGCGGCCCTCCCTACGAAGAAACTTCTAAATGACGCCACTAGAAATTCATTTTAGTGGAATAAATTTCAAACTACTTGATATAATTTGATGAAAACTACTTCTTTCATTATTTTTTCTTTCGAAAACGGTTCATTTTATCGACACTGAACAAGAGTACCTTTTCTTTAGCCTAATGTTCAAGGTATCCAAATTTGTTTTTTAGCACCTTATCATACAGGGTGTCAAAAATGTAAGCATTAAAATGTACAACCCAGTCCGCCCCTGGTTAACTGAACAAGCTAATTGAAATTTGAGTTAATGCTGTTGATAACAACATAAAAGAAATTCAGCGGACTGTATTTTTTTTATTTATTTGTATTAAACAATATTTTTGTGCACTACACTTATTTGGATGCCTATAGGGCAGAGCCTAGTTTTACATTTACTTAGATTAATGAGAACAATCTTTACTCCATTAGAGCGTTATTACGATTGACTTGTGAAAAATGAACTAGCCAGCGCTTGGCACGCATATGTGGTGAGCAGCGCAGGCGCATATAATGGCGGTAGATTTAAATTTAAATCTTGTTGAGACCATGTCTCCAACAAATACTATTACCCATATCAAATTTTCATCAAATATATCGAGTAGTTTGAAACTTATTCCACTAAAATGGATTTCCAGTGGCGTCATTTAGGAGGTCGTATCTTCGTAGGGAGGGCCGCAAGGAAAAAAATTATGGGAACTTGTCATCTTCATTTTTTATGTTCTATCTGAATCCGAGAGATTTCCCACATTTTCCGGGACACCCTGTATAAGTTATGATGAAGTCGAATATGAGAAATTTCATGCCCTTGGTATTCCAATTGCTCTATAATAGCTTTGAATTCCTTCTTGGCAGTTTCCCTCATGCAAACATTGGAATGATTGCGAATAATGAGCTTGAATTTGTATAGTTGTGACGTTTTGTTTGATGTCGCGAGTAGTTTACTTTTAATGAATTTAACTACTTTTTGTATCGATTCAGCAATTCGGTACCTATACCTATCTCTTGGAACTTTTTCCTAACCTTTAGTTTAGTTTAAAGAGGGGTTACAGTTCACTGTGACCTTAAGGTCTATTGTGCCCCCTTACAGAGCTGTTCTGGCCAAACCCTTCACAGCTCGCCTTCCAGTTTTCCTAACCTTAGGACAATGTAGTCTATATCTGATACATTTAGAGCCAATCTTTTTAAGCTTTAGTGATTTCATCATGAATTACCATACCAAACATGAGGGGAGTGTCACAAGTGGTTTTCAATCTGCCGAAGTCTCGTCATGAACAGGTCGAGGTTTATAGATACAAAAGGTCTCTCAATAGATCATGTACTTCTTCGTAAACAAGGAAAATCAAACGCATGGTGAATAATATTCGTTCGATTTGAATGTAATGGAGTTACTTTTGAATCATTCGATGTTGAGTGAAATTAATGGCTACCATCAAGCACGTGATGCGATTATTTGAAATTGATAAACAACCAGTTCAGTCGGTTAACTGAAATATCCGAATAATACGTCTTTTTATTTTCCGTCGAGTTTTTTGGAATAATGTTCAGATAATGAAACTATACTGTTTCATTTTCATTATATGTATACCTATAGGTATAGATAAGTGATACTCACGCGAGAATTTCTCCTCTAGTGAGAAATGTTAGTGCCGTGTATTCATCGAGTAATTCCTCTGTGAAAACTGAAACACTTTGAGACGTCCCCATTTCATTACAATATTCAAAACTACGAACAGAACTAACGGAAACCAAATGACCGCGACACAATTATCTGTTTTCTGATAAGATAATTTTGTTGCTTCAACCTATTTAATTAATCTACCTGGTTAGAGATCAAACTCGCCAATCTGGTTGTTAAGATCATTGTTCATATAATCAATGGGAAAATATTTTCAACTAGTGATTAAACTGCAATATGTGTGTAGGTAGATATTATGAGCAATGTGGCGATAAAACGACTTGCGTTTATCGTTTCAATTTCTTTACATGAATATTTTTTAATTTTCTTACTGAAAGCTATCTCAATTATAATCAATACCTAATCGCTTAATGTGACTACTTTTTACTTTAAATTACAGATCAGTCATAAATAAATCTTTGAAACAATTTTTGATGGAAAGATAATTAAATAAATTTCAAGCCGAGCATTTAGATGATCGAGGTGGTGTAAAATTCAGTTAACATTATTATTAGATAGGTATTGAAGAATAACATTTTAATACAAAATATACAGGTTGTCTGATTTACCGATATATTTCAGAAAGTTATTGGATGGAATCATTTCACTTCCGCATGTACTGGACCGAATCTACTCCAGTGGCGACGCCAGTTTTTAAAAACAGGGGGGCCCGGTGAGGAGCCAGCATTTTTCAGTGGGGGCTAAAGTGAATGATTTTGCCACAACTAGACCCCTCCCGTAGCGTCGCCACTGGCATACTATGATATATATTTCAATATATGTTCAATCATTAAGAATTTCACGTCAACAGCCTTATCTATAGTCGAAAATAGAAGTAGCTATCGGAGCAGTGAACATAATGTGCAAAATAGTAGCGACGAAGCGTTAGAATTCAGGAGACCACTCTGAGGGAACTGAGACAAATAGAATCATGTTAACGCCTAACGGTACACAAATGCCTTTCGGATACCTTAATGATATCGAGATGGCTACCGGAAGTGATGCAAGATATGGAGAGAAACTTGAGTCAGCTGGCACATCTATCACATTAGGGTATCGGATAGGTATATGCGTCCATGTGGCGTAGTGTATCCTCTGTCTGTCAGCCCACTCGACTTCTATTGCTGCGTCACGATTACTTTACAGCTGCATATGCACCATTCTTTTCGTGAAAAGTTGCTTTCCGCTCATTTTAGACTAACTAAAGCGTGTAGAGGTAGACTTACCGACAAACCTACACGTTTTACCTAGTGGCGGAACCAGGAAGGTAAGAAAACCGTTGTCATAATGGGGATTTGATCTTTTGGGAGAACTGGTACGCAGTGTGTGCAAATTTTGTGTTCCATTAGTACAATTAACTTGGCAATGGCCTTTCAATGAAAAACCAGTGTAGTGTCAGCGCAAAACTGGTACACCCAATGGAAAATGCTATACATACGTACGTCAGAATGACATATGAGTTATTCGGGAAGGGACAGGACTTCATCTGTCAGCGAAACTCAAATAGTAATGAAGGCTCTTGAATCTAGCCATTAAAAACTGTCTGAAACTTTCGAATGGGTCTGAACAGACTCAGAGTGAACAATAGAATCACACTTTTCTGAATTACCGAGTCACTCAGGCGACTTCGATAATGAAGTGGCAGATCATTTAGCGCATATTAAAACTAACAGATCCTGGGAATCCCATATGATACAGCTAAGCCGGTGATAACCTAGAGTCCTTCTGTCTGACCCGGAGACTATCTGACCCAACCCAGACTCAAAAAACTCGAAAGCGTTCATTAAGGAAGCCTCAAACCAAAAGCTGACAGACTGAGCGCTAGGTCTGGATAAAATAGAAATCAGAACCCTAGTCGAAATTATCAGAGGCTACTGCAGAATATATGGATCCTAGCACAGAATAGGCCTGGTCGAAAATCATGAGTGTATACTAAGTCTCAAGAACATAGAGATAGCTATACACGTTATCTCCATAGAATTAATAAACCCATTAGTTCAATGGTTATCTCATAGTACCCAGCAATAGATCGCTTCAGATTCAAAATCTTCTGGCACGCCACCATCGCTCTGAACGACCTGAAAAACTTATCCCCGAAAAAAAAACAGCTT
Organism: Propylea japonica; assembly: GCA_013421045.1. Classification (NCBI taxonomy): domain Eukaryota; kingdom Metazoa; phylum Arthropoda; class Insecta; order Coleoptera; family Coccinellidae; genus Propylea; species Propylea japonica. The sequence continues at coordinate 55,465,755 of CM024241.1, forward strand.
CGTCCAGGAGCTGACCGAGGAAAAATGAAACTAGGAGTGTGCCACAGTAGTCCACGTGAACTCGGTGGTTCTACTGAGATATTTTTTATCATGAATAGAATAGTATGGTACCCCATTCTGCACGAACCTCATCTAGGGATTTTTTATGTATGGTATTATGTTAGCTCTTGTTTCAAAAGAATATACAGGTTTACGAATTCACATCGGAAAGATACGATATCAGACAGAGGATTCTTCCGTCCAGTTGCACAGATGAATTGTCGAGAGAATCACATGCTGTAACTGACTGAATCCCGTTGTCTTAATATAATAATGAAGTCTTGTCTCTCTATTAAGCCTTGTTCTCAGAGCTTCGTAGCGTCGCATCGGAAAGATACGATATCAGACAGAGGATTCTTCCGTCCAGTTGCACAGATGAATTGTCGAGATAATCACATGCTGTAACTGACTGAATCCAGAGGATATCAACGAAACTTCCCCTGACCCCCTCCATTTGGTTTCTGGTTGTCAAAATCGACACGCCTCTTCTGTAGTTGAAATAAACCAACTACACTCGTATTTCTGCGACAACGAGAGAGAAAATAGGAGTAGTGGGGATTGCGGCTGGCAACACTACGAAGCTCTGAGAACCAGGCTTTATCCTGTATGGTAGGGAACCTGCAGTACTCGCATAGAATTATTAAACGTGTCAGGTTGCCCGTAATACTCGATTCATACTTGCGGTTGCATACTATCAATTACGCCCCTCCCAACGATAAGAGAGAGACAAGACTACATTAATGCAATGAGACAACGAGATTCAAGTAGTTACAGCACGACTATTCATCTGTGCTACTGGACGGAAGAATTCTCTGCCTGATGCATTGTATATCGTATCTTTCCGATGCGAATACAGTTATATACAGGTTTGGAAAAATTCACATCGGAAACATACAACATCCAATGACAGAGAATTTTTCTGTCCAGTGGAACAGTTATATACATATACGAGTGATTTATGTGATACGTAACTATCTGTATCCAGTTGTCTGATTGCAATAATGTAGTATTGGCTCTCTTTTAACGTTCGGAGTGGCTTAATTCAAGAGTATGTAGGCAACTGAAAGTACTTCGAGTATTATGGGCAGCCTTACACATACACAAATAATTCGATGATAATACTGCAGCTTCTCTACCATATTGCTTGCGTTAAGCCACTTCGAACGTTAAGAAAAATACAACACTACATTATTGCAGTTGGACAACTCGATTCAGACAGTTACATTGCACATAAATCAATCGTATATACTACTGTTCAACTGGACGGCAAAGTGCTCTGTCTGATGCGTTGAATATCGTTGAATATAATATGTTTTCGATGTAAATTTTCAAACCTGTATATTAGCCATTTTGTAATGAAGTTCAATTTCGTAACCGGGAAATTGATCTTCATTTTAAAATAATTTATCCGAGTTTTCATTTTAAATTCACAACAATCGAAAAAACCGAACATTCTGCGATTGATTTTGTTTTTCAAACAGAAAACATAGTAGAACCGTCCGAAAGAACAATGCCGATCGCAGACAACGCCGTTTTTTGCATATACGTACGATAAGCCAGTTTTGCCGAGGTACTCTCCTGAAATTTTTAACGTTTCTGCGCCTACCGCTTCCACCCCCTCCGGAAGATTATAAAAGGCGGGGTTTCCCTCCATCGGTAATTAGTTCCGAATTATTTCTGCTCTAGACGTACGCTTTTCAAAGTTTTCGAAATTTTTCTAAGCAACCGTGCTGTAGCTATCAAATTTTCTAAGTTTTATTATTACCTTGCTGTGAGTGCTAGTGCAATCGAATTGTAAGTACCGAGCCGATTTACTGCAGTCCTATAATCCTCGTTGAGTCTACCTGAAATAGCTGTTCCCTCAGATTCCGTAAAATACCTTTCCTAGTTTGTCCAATGTCCAGGTGCCCGTAGTTAGTCTGTCCTTCATGGTGTGTATACCCATGGTCAGACCGGAAGGCCCAACGAACCACTGCTATAGTACGTTTGTCCGTACAACCGGTGCCTGTAGTTAGTCTGTCCTTCATGGCGTGTATACCCATGGTCAGACCGGAAGGCATAACTGAACCAATGCTGTAGCACGTTCGACATATCCTGTTCAACCCTCTAATTTCACCTGGTCAAACCCAACCTGTTTAGACGAGAAACAAGCAAAGTGGTAGACAACGTGGTGAATTCTAGGACTGAAAGAATATCGGACAAATATAACCGTTGTGCACTCTTATACTGACCCCTTTTATCTTTTTTTCCTGATATTATCCTATATTTGAATTCACCGTTTAACTTTAACCCACCTTCTATTCTGGCTGACTCGTACCGGGAAGATATTTGTTTCTTATGAAAGTGCTCGCGGTCAGACAAAACTGACCAATCTTTTATTTTGTATTTATTTCATATAGCGCCTTATATCACTGTGATTTTGTATAACTATTTTCGCTATTTGAATAAATTGTGTAAATTACTCTATTTCTGATTTTCTCTGTTATCGCTAATATCTTAGATAACGAAGAACTCTGTCTCTGACTAGCAGCTGCCCTGGTAGGTTTGCTATTCTCCCTTATAAGAAAAAAGAATAGCTGGCGCTCGAGGTAAGTTTCACCGAGAAAACCACGTTACAATTTTATGAGTATTCTCCGCATCATCTCAATCTTTGTGTAATTCTTGATTATTGGCTCGACAGATCATCAATAGAAATTAATTAATTTTCGACGAATAGCTTTTATATGATTCATCAGATATACTTGACCGTATCGGCGTTCACACTATTGTACTATTAATTGAAACAAACTTTCGATTTCGTGAAATATGTTCTAATTTTTCACATATGTTCATCTGTTGGGCTCATTGAACTCATATCAAACTTGACCACGTCAATTAATTTTGTCGCCAGTTATCAAATTTTCCCATAGTTTTTGAAATTCACCATCAATTAATGTTTCATTCCTTAAAATATTAAGATTTCCCATCTTCATTAATGATAAATAGAAAACATGTCTTTGATAAATGAATACTTTTTTTTATTTATTTCAACTGAACACACGTGGATCCAGAGTTGTTCCAAGTATTTTTTTTTTGAGGTGGTTACATTTCGTAAAATTAGCTGACTCATACCAAAAAAAGTAGTGTCCCAATAGAAATATATTGTGAGTATTATCTTTTGAGGAAATAAATTTTGAGCTTTTACCCAAACACAAAAACTTAATCTGTGTCATGACGTAGTTAGTGGTTTAATAAATTAACATCTATACATAGTTTTATCTGGGTCCTATTATTCTATAGAACACTTCACTAGATCACACTTCATGATCAGATGATGTGGTGAAAAGAGGAAAAAAAGAAAGTATAACACCTTTTGCCAGAGTATGTGATTGAAACAGAAATGTTTATATTCTGCTTGATGTTAGAATGATAGGAAATACCGGCATAAAATGTAACATAAATATTACAATTGGAACATTTCTGATGCGAATGGAAAAGCTGATCTATCAGATTATCTTGAACGCACACTCAATTGAAAGTATAAAGCCAGATTAGTAACTTTTTATGTTTATTTAAATATACTATTCATACAAAAAGTTATATTTTTCGGTTACAACTGCAATTGATATATTTTGATGAATATTATAATATTTTATAGTTTTTAATAATGTAAAAATAAATTTTAATCCTAAAAAAACTATTCACAATATTTACATCTTGAATTATCACATGAATCCGTATAAATTTAAACCCCTCCATATTTTTTTTCCTTATTTGTCATGATATTCCGTTCGATAGAAGAAGAGGCTACAATAGGTTTTTGTTTTCAAGGAGTTCATACTCTTCTGAGTTGAAATAGATTAATACAAACAGTCCTTAAGAAAAAAGATCAGATAAAAATCAGAAACTTCATAAATTAAAAAATGATTAATTTGATCAATCTCAGTGTGATTAAGTAAATAACTGAATATTTTGTGGCTATCTATAGATTTATCTTTGTTTCCTTGAAATGATTATGTGAGATTTATATCTATAGATTAGTCTTTGTTTCGTTGAAATGATTATGTGAGATTTCCGGAATTGTATCAAATGAGAGTTTCTGGGTGGATAAACTTTCTATAATTGGAATGTATTCGAGAATGTGAAACTCTAGGGGAGGATCCCAGAAAGATGGGATACTCATAACTCTTACAACTCTTGAAAAAATGTTTACAAATCTCAGATCGTGTTAGAATAGGAGTGATTTTTTCATTTATGCATTTTGGAATATTCAAATGACGATATGGTCTCTATTGACTTTTTTGTGCTGTTAATTTATCTCTCAAACCTCTGTTGAAACATTTCCCAATATAGTATTTATAATTAATTAGTACACTGAAATATAGTGACGAAGTTTCAGCTTTATTTGTGTAGTTATCATAATTTCTTATTGCTATGCTTACTGAAACTTCCAGCATAACATATAAATATTATAGAAAATATCCGTTCAATGGACAGTCCTTCAAAATTATTAGAGGAATATTTCGTTATTCGCTAAACCACAGATTCTGTAAATACATCGTATGTGTATTCCTCATTGTTTTGTACATTTAAGAAATTGTTTTTATAGATGTCAAAAAACTGCTAATCATTATATTTTGTTCATTCGCTATTTTTTTAAGATATGTGTATAATTATCCTCATCTCGCAAGCCTCTTCAACAAGATGGTACAATATACAAATCTGGCTTCAGCTTGCAAGCTTGTAACGAATTCGATCACAGTTATGAGCATGCCAAATACATCAAATATAAATTGCCAAACTACCCAATGTCTCAACTTTTATCGCAGAGAGCTCATTAGGCGACACTCTGTAGATTCAAGTGAATTGATGATACTGAATATTAAATGAAAATTAGTCTAGAATCTCACCATTTTCAGATTGTAAGAATAAATTTCGATTCCAATAAACAAACTCACGATAATCTTCAAGATTATTTTTTCTCCTTCTTGGTTAGCTGCCTGAAAATAAATGAAAACATCCGAAGGCTTTCACATATTTTCCTAAAATTTTTTTTAAATGGTTAACATTGTACTAAATTCCAGTTTAGTAACATTTATGATCAATATGGAATGCTTATTTGCTTATTTTTTCAGTTTCAAATTAATAACAAACAAAAATCCATTTGGCATATGATATTTACAATTGTTCCCTTGAACTTACTTCAGACTATATAGCTCTTTGAGCTATTTTCTGAAGAACTCTTGGAACTCTTCTTAGAGGAAGACTTGGAGCTTTTTTCCGAAGAACTTTTGGACGATTTGTTTGAAGATCCATTACTAGAATCTGCTTTGGCTACAGTTAAGAATACGTCTTCCACAGTTGTTTCAGTGACGATATAATCTTCAATCAAACTGCACTTATTTTTCAGTTCTTCCATGTCTTCAAATAATTTGCTCATCGTCTTTTTAGAAGATTGCATTGGTTTAACATGGTAATGTAGTAAACCCTAGAATATTGAAAAAATGCCATTATTACATAACAAAAACTTTTGTAGATGGTTCAGACAATTAATATTCACAAAGGTTTAGCATTTTTTCATAATATTTATCATCCTTAGACGAAATATAACTGCAGCATTAATACTGACAACTATTTCATGAGACATCAGATTCATATTATTTTCTATACGATTTCTTCATACAAGAAGACCCGATGAAATCCTCTGTGGTGGAACCTGTTATCAAGTTTACATTAGGCAAAGCCATCCAAGCCGAATATCTATATAAATTCAACTTTTACTGAAAAGTCTTAGACCATTTAATTTTTATTCGATCCATCATGCTCAAGAGTATTGAATGTCTGTAATGTCATAGTAATACATAATTTTGAACGTTTCGCGTGAATAATAAAAAAATATCAATGTAGTGTGATGTGCGAATATTATTAAGTTATTAAAACGAATTGGATTCATAATGAGATGATTGATTCATCAGGTTGTGGTAGATTGGTACCCTGATTACCTTTCTGCACTGCGAACAATGAGGTATTTTGTGTGTTACCAGACTAGAGCTACATTTTGCCTTCTTTGCACCGAACCTAACCTCCTCAAAGTTGATTTATTTTTCTAGGATACTTCGCCCTTATGTCGACTGAAGTCAAGGTCTCGCGTCCCAGTACTTTAAGTCTGATTTGAGCCAATCCATTGTATTGGAGAAATATGTGCTCGGTATAGTTTCTAAAGGCGATTCACGTAACCTACAGACATCGGAGTTTTCTTTACCGATCTTATCCAGGAGATATCTTACGAAACAGTGACCTGTGTGGAGCCAAGTAAGCAGCCTTAACTCGTTTTTTGACAATGATAGAGCTTGTTGAGTCTTCTCTTCTGAAGGTGCGATCAGTCTCTTTGTTTGTCGTTGACCTGGTTTCTCTTTTTTCTCCAACCTAATCAATATGGGTTGTACCCAATATGAGGGAACAGGCCCAGTGAAGGGAGTAATTACTTTTTTTTGGAAAGAAGCTTTCTCATTACCCTCAAGGATTTGGTGGGCAGGTATCCAAACTGGAACTAGCTTTTTTGTACTTCGCCGGTGATGTGAGGGATTATCTACAGCTCCAAATGGTTCAATCGGCCATCAGTTGCCTTAGTGCCATCTGACTTTGATAATAAGATCAAAAACATGCATCCGTCAAAATAGTTTCCCTGATCAACTCTTACATTTTGTGATATTTCTGGTATTATATCATAGTATACTAACATTATTCCCTGGAGAAGATATTATAGTCTAAATGTTTAGATACTGTCTTCAAAGCGACACCCTTTGAACAATCCAACAAAATAAAATAGAGATGTCAAACCAGGGTTTCTGGTGAAGCATTCCATAAAACCACTTCTCCCAAAACAATTCTGAGGTGAAATGTGGCAAGCATTATTTTATTCAGAAAATACGTTTTTTAAGTTATCATTTTTATAAGGATATCCTCATATGAATTTTCTTACCTCAAAAAAGATGAATTTTGATATTATTTACTGACATATTCAGAATAATCAGTACGTTTTAACAGAATCTTGAAAAAAAATGGAAGTCAATTTAAATTTTGAACAGAAAGAAATACTCTCATTTTGTTAATTTTAATCCCCTTATTATTTCGAACCGGTGTAATGCGATATTTAAGAGTCATACAATTTTTCAATTCAAAAATTCATCTAAACAATGCAAATGCATATAGAAAATACTTACAGGGTGTTCATCTTTCAGAATTCCATCATATTCATCCTCCAATACATGTTTGACATAATCTAATGAATCAAGAGAATTTCCAATTGAAGTCTCCCTATCTTCTTCATCCATTGTTAGGCCGTTAGTTTTACTACTTATATCTTTTGAATAAGTCTGCAAAACAATTGCATCAGGAAAATCTTCATCGGATAATCTACGACTTCGTTTTTCTGAATGAATCACCAACTGGTCCACATGACCCTTAACTGGTTGACAATTATTCTTTTGTTTCAATTTTAACTTGACTGTAAATCCTGTATGATACTTTTCTTTAAGTTGTGGAATGGTATCGTTGCATTCAAGTTGACCATCTTTCATGATTCCTAACCTATAAGATTCAAACATGCCTAATTAATCAGAAGTGTTAGTTTTAGGATATTCTAATCAACTTTAATATAAAACAAAATAATAATTGGTCATAAGCCATTGCTAGTGAAACAGATTACTCCCAATTTGTTAACCTGTGCATAACAATGGTCGTGAAAAAAATTGCTCTCATAGAGATCTCAATGTTGTTGAGATATTGATTCTTTAAGATAAAGAAAAAATGACAAACAAAAAATTCTTTGCCTTTAAGGAGGCTAACCTAACAAATTTCTGAGGGATATGGGACACTGACGAGGCCTTATAAGGCCGAAACCGGTCTGTCTCTTCCCTCATTGACAACATCTTGAATAAATCATCCCAGTCCGCATGAAGAAGGTTCTGTGAGCCTATAAATTGAAGATTGTATTCATTTCGATGATTACTATTTTCAATTTATCTATGTTTCAAAAATATTGATTCTTCTCGAAAACATTTTATTTCATCTCCTAAAATAATTTACCAGCGTTAACACCATTCACCGCTTCCACACGTTTCGACGAGTAATCCTATATTCAACAGAGCTACTCTTCTCTATCATTGAAGCGTAAAGGAATAGTGAAACAGGTAGGAGTTTAGAGTTGGAGGTTAGGCTTGTGTATTCTTTACACATTTCGTGTCTCTAGTATTAATCAGGGAAATGAAGAATACAATAACAATACACATAATATTCGAAAGTTTTTTCAAATAGTTTTAGATTTCTAATCATTAATACGAAAATTCTGCTTATATTATTAGTCTTACTGGGCCATAGGGATATATTGCTTTGAATAAAAGAACTATGCAGCTCCTTCTAAACTGTTTTTAATGCTAATTAGTAGTTGTTGTTGCAGTTCAGACGGATAAATATGCATTAATCTCTTCTAGATATTAACGACATAACGAAAGCGCTAAATCCGCAAAAAAAATCGTTATAAAGAAATTTTGTTATACATAAAATTTGTTTCTATAATCGGCTATGTCGTGGTCGACTTCTTTGATAAATTTAAGTTTATCATTCAAACTTAAGCACTTGCTTTTAGACATTTTCGCACAACTTATCACACTAGCGTAATGGTTAGATTGAAACCAAACAGCCAGGGGTGTATTTAAAACTATTTCAGAAGGATCTCTCTGCCTGCCTTAATGATTTAGTTTAAGGTAGGGATTTATTACGTACGTCCGGAAAAAAGCCATCCTTATATCTTCTTACCAATACCCATTCAAAGAGTGAAGTTCTTTGAATATTTCGTTATAAAGATAATTCAATTCGTTTTAGAGGGTGTTTTAACATGAAATTTGGATTCAAGGTGCAATGTCTTGTACGAAATTCGTTGTACAGACGTTCGTTATAGGGAAGTTCCACTGTATTTATCAAATTGACAAGGTTTCAAAATCGAAGTAGCATGTCTTTTACATGTAAGGACATTTCAATATGGATTACTGTTATTCTGTGGTGTATCTAATCCTGAACACGTTTTTTTTTTACAGACAAGTTATTGGAAATAATCGGAAACAAAGATTGTAAGATGACTAAACAAATGATTATGATCATTTGACATTTTTCAATGCAAAAATCAATGAAAGATTTCCACAGAAATATTTGATTATTTTCAATGAAAATTCGTGGCTGGTTTAGAAATTTTGAATTTGTTGAAGATTATCTATGACTTCTGCACTAGAATTGTAAATCGCTATCGCTTCAACTTGTTTGAGTCGGTCAACGTATACGCCCTTCTATTTGAACCTACTTGGAACATAATGCTTCACATTCCTGCATACTGTGCGAAGTCAAGAGAAAAGTTAACTTTTTCTGGGTCTGCATTTCCTTGATGATACTCCAGAATATTCTCCTACTGACCGGATCGACTCCATTAGTGGGTTCATCCAAAAATATATTCGGCGGGTATCCCATTAATGCTAAAGCTAAACATAACTTTCTCTTATTGCCACCACTATAAACACCACATGGCCTATCAGCAATACTTTCTAGTTCTGAAATTTCGATTGTTTCAATAAACAGCAATTTAACGAAGGAAAAAACTTACGCATCATTCTCAAAAAATGATTTGCAACATAATCCAAATCCTTGTAGTTATAACCACGGAAGTAAGCAAATATTTTTAGTAATTGTTTTGCTGTTAGAGCAAAATTCAAACAGTTATTTTGGGGGCAATATCCAATTTGTTGAAGGTACTGAAAAAATAAAAGATGAACAGCTATCATCAGATCAGAGTAATAATGTTAATCATTGTATTTCACTGATACCTGACACAAATGTTATTTGAGAGAAACATGAATAAAGTGTAGTTTCATACATACTTTTTGCGATTCATCTTCAACATTTCCTTCATCTTTGAAAACGGCTGATTTTCCATCAGATTTCATGATTTCCTTTGTGAGCATCCTGAAGGTAGTAGTTTTACCTGCACCATTCACTCCCAACAACCCATAACATTTACCACGATCTACTTCAAATCTAACACCTTTGACAACTTGTTGATTGCCAATGTATTTTGTTAAGTTATGTGTGTAGAGAACATCTTTTTTACCTAAAGATTCTTCACTCGAAGTTCGACGATATATCAATTTATTTATTTCCTCAGAGACAATTTTGAAGTAATCAGAATTCAAAAGAACGTTTATGGAGAAATATAAAATGCATGGAAAGATCATCATCCATAAATCTTTCCAAATGCCCAGTTCTTCATTTCGAAAATAGTCCTTATGTGTCATACATTCAGTAGTTGTGTCTCCTGAAATTCATTCAATATGTAAATGTAACTCGTTACATTTGAATTGTTCTGAACATATGATATACATTCATATACATTATGACTTTTTTCAATATCCTTCTGAATAGACCAACAAGATGAAGAAAATGAGTGTAAATTTTATATTTGAAAAACAATGACACATTAGAGTTTTTTGAAAGTTAGTGAAAATAACAGTGTTTAAGACGTCTGAAACAGTTATTTCGAGGTAATATTATAACTTTACGTATTTGTGATGAAGTTTATATTATTTGCTGCTGTATATTTATGATTGTGCCTTTAAGAATTTTAATAAGCAAATTAATTTCACTTTTATCAGAATTGCGTAGTGAAGAATGAATAGGCTTATTATTTCTGTAGTGGACAGATTTCACAAACAAAATATCTTCACAATAAAAATTTACATACCAACGCAGCATGGATTATCATGAAACCTGCAGAGCGCTCTTCTTTTCTGAGATGGCATTGTATACCAATTGTAATTTTGAACTGCCTTTCTAGCATAATTGGTGGAAACATATGACACCCCATAGTGTGGAAACAACATTAGAAATATGATATTCAACACATAACCAATATGTGTATAATAATCATCCTTGGACTGTTCTAGGGCATTAACTATAATCGTTAGTATGACCCCAGAGAGAAGAGATACTATAAGTAGAACTGCATATCCGCTTGATGCTGTCTTGAATCTAGTGAATAGATAAGCAAATGGTATAGTTGCTAATCCATAAAATACTAGGATAACAGATAGAGGTCCTGAAAACAAAAAAAATACCACATGTGTTAAAGAATACTAAAACCTTTATTCTTATACATGAGAAAAGGTAAATAAGATTTGTTAATTGTTAGATCAACTGATTACTTTGCCAAATTTGTTTGACCGATTAACAAATTAAGGGGATACAAAACAAAATTAGCATACAAAAACATCAATCAGTTGATCAAAAAATTGGTGAGATTGGGATATGCACAGTAAATAGGTTTTTAGGTACATAGCCTTCATGATATCAAGAGAAAGGTTAGGTTACATATTAGTTTTTCATGCGTTAATATAAAAGGAATTTGGATTACACCACTTCAATAAAGAAAACGGATAAAAATTGAATAAAAGTAAAATGATACAACATTCTCTGGAAAGATTTATTCGGATGAAAATTTATCTTATCTGAATTATATAATTAATTCGCTCACCCATAGCATCCATAAAATCCTTCCAATCGAAAATCACAGCACATGTCCATGTCAATGTAATTATGAATACAGTGGACACAATATACAATCCGAAGTCAAATAAGAAATTGCTGAACCAATATTTCAGTGAAGAAGCTCCACACATAATTTGTAATTGGATAAATCCTGTCGATAATTCCATGTGCGGAAAAACTATGAAACACGCCATTATGAATGCCAAACCTAAAAAATATACTTATTAAAACTGAGTTTTTTCCATTGTGATCAATAGAGTAGAATATCGTTGTGTAACAAGATCAAACTCTTTATTATTATGTATCAGGTCGATTTCTCATTTGGGTTTATTATGGATAGTGACCTCTTTACTATAAGATAATAATAATAATAAAGGAACAACTATGGGGGGTCCGGACCCTATCAAACTCCCCCTCACTATGGCCTTGTCAGTTTATGAAGAATTTATATTTATTTCGTTTCAGTACCCCTAACAAAAGCACGAAACTGGCTTTCTTTGGCAGCTTGAACTGCCAAATTTATAAAACAAAACCAAACATTTGCTTTGTATATCTTGTCCACAAATTCATTCCATCTATGCTTTTTATTGATCTAAGGGCTCTAGGGATAACAAGTGCATAATTTGTTTTTGGGTTCGATGGCAGCTCCCGGGATTTTTATGCTCGCGATATGGTCCCAGATACGATTTTGCTACTATAAGGAAAGCATTACAAAAGCTTAGTGAAACTGATAAGGGAAACCGAACTTCCTTTCCTCTCCTTGAACCTCGAACCGTAAAAATAATCCCGCCCTATTCCTATTCGGTAAGCCCTTAAAAACGTATAAACGAAAATATACTTATCATATACATATACTTCTTGTCAGATTGATATGCAATGTTGTCATTATTGCATAGAGTTCTCTAATAACTAGCAAGCTCATCGGACGAGGCCCGGTACATTCGGCAACGTTGACTTTATTTTACATTATGACAGCAAATACTGCCAACTTCAGATAAATAAACAAACGCCTACTATGCGCTCAAACTTTCGTGAACGGACTATAGTATGATAACTCTTCAAATATATGTTTAACTAGGCAAAATTTCAATTGAATTCAAACGTCGCGTCGTTTAAAAAGGTATTCCTGGTAAACTCGATACTGTGTACCGTTTTCGGAGTTTTTTTATTTGAAAATTTTGAAGCGATAATCAATGCTGGTAAATAATGATATATGTATTGACGAAATGAAAACTCACAAGATGGTAATTTTAAAAAGGCATAATAACACGAAATAGAATTAAATTAGAGTGAGTGTTCAAAATGTCCTCAGTTTTCACGAATTACACAAGTTTTGTTTGTTTCATACTATGGCCCTACAATAAATCAGTGCCCATACTTATTTAACTTCAAAAACAAGATTCTATACCGATAAGACTGCATTTTTGTGAAACGTTTCAAGAAATGAAAGCCTCAGTCCCGATTTTTTTTAAAATGTATTCGTTTTACCGAAGGGGTTTCATTTACACGAAAAAAATCATATAATGCTTACTAATTAATAATAACAATAATAGATAACTTTTAACTTTATCAATACGTTATATATCGGTTATTACTTCATAATTTTCAAATCAAAATACACATTCCGAAAACTGTACACAGTATCAAGTTTTACCAAAAGTAGCTTTTTGATGTAAAATTGAATAATGTTTGAGTTCACTTGAAATTTTGCTAAAAAAAAATCGAATATGCGCTCTCTTTGAGAGTGAGACAGAAGGAGAAATTTATTGAATGTATCAGCTTCCAAAACAAATTCGAATAAAATTTCATTACAATGTTGCCCATAGTTTCAGCAAAATCCTGAGAGAGGTGTATCATTCTTTTTCTTCAACGTCCTTTGTTTTGAATACGGATGACTTTACGAAATTTTTTTACTAAGTGAACCCCAATTATTTTTCAGTTTTTCATCTATCCTATAGACGGGATCAGCTTTTTTTTGAAACACCCTATACAGGGTGGCCGGACGATTGACGTCAATAAAAAAAAACAGGTTCCTCATGTCATGGGGTATTCGAATCACCCCCATGTATGTTATCCGATTTTTCACGGTTTCCGAGTTATGATTTTTTTTATGAAATCTGAGATTTTTCAACTTGAACATCTACAAAAATTTTTTTAAAGAAAAGTAAAAGACTTTTCTGATATTTTTTTGTTGTAAATAGATCGCCATGAATTGTACTTTATACATAAAATAACCAGCATCGTAACTTTGATAAAAATTATGGAAATGTTGGTCTCAAGTGAGAAAGTTACGTATTTTGGATCATGATCTAAATTTTCAAATTTGAATTAAAAATGTAAACAGGTTACTTCATGATTTCTTAGTAGGCTTAAAAACTGCGCTTTCAGAATCATTAATAAAAAATGGTACTCAACAGTCTACTTTTGCTAGAATTAGCCTTCAAAGTCAGCGAGGTGGAAAAAATCAAAGAACTAGACGTTTACTCAAAAATTATTTTTTGCCATTTTAAGATTTTTCTGATCAAGTTATGATAGAAAATGCTGAAAATTTGCTTTAGGAGAAGAGCTTTGGATAAGAAAAAGAAAAAGGTATGGCAATAAATCACACATCATGTAGATAAGAAAAAATATTTATAAAAATTACAATAAAAAAATAAATGAATAAATAATTTTGGGAAGGTGTAGAATGTGTATTGAGGCTGGAGTTGGCCTTTTTGAAAACCTATTGTAAATTTTATAAATTTCTTTTTATCTACATGATGTGTGATTTATTGCCATACCTTTTTCTTTTTCTTATCTAAAACTTTTCTTATAAAGCTAATTTTTATCAATTTTCAGCATTTTCTATCATAGCTGGATCAGAAAAATCTCAAAATGGCAAAAAATAAATTTTGAGTAATCGTCTAGTTCTTTGATTTTTTCCACCTCGCTGACTTTGAAGGCTAATTCTAGTTGAGTACCATTTTTTATTAATGATTCTGAAAGCTGAGTGTTGAGCGCAGTTTTTAAGCCTACTAAAAAACCATGAAGTAACCTGTTTACATTTTTAATTCAAATTTGAAAATTTAGATCATGATCCAAAATACGTAACTTTCTCACTTGAGACCAACATTTCCATAATTTTTATCAAAGTTACGATGCTGGTTATTTTATGTATAAAAGTACAATTCATGGCGATCTATTTACAACAAAAAAATATCAGAAAAGTCTTTTACTTTTCTTTAAAAAAATTTTTGAAGATATTCAATTCTCAGATTTCATAAAAAAAATCATAACTCGGAAACCGTGAAAAATCGGATAACATACATGGGGTGATCGAATACCCCATGACATGAGGAACCTGTTTTTTTTTATTGACGTCAATCGTCCGGCCACCCTGTATATTAAAATCTGGCACCTAATTAAATAAACTATTAAAATTCTGTAGAAACAGAGCGTACTCACCTAAAGGAAATAGTATCAACCATAACAACCAAACTTGCACCTCAGATTCCTCAGTTGCCTCGATCTTTTTTACTTTATTCAAGGGTTCATTTGATATTCTTATTGAATAATCTTCGCCAAGCTCAGCTTTAGCAATTGCATTCATCACGAGATTCAAACTGATAGGAGGACCATGGATTGCGAAGTGGGAATACATTGCGTTTGCTCTAATCCCATCTTTAGAAACGTTAAATTCAGCTGCTACTACCATATGAGTCTTGTAAAACGGAAGGTTCTGAATTCCCCTCTTTATGATAGCTGCAACATAAATATAATTAGCTACTTCACGTTTTATTTCAGAGTTTCAATATATACCATCTGATGTGCTGTTTACTTCTACCATATAACTTTTTTCTGATATAACCTCTTTTTCATAAGAGTTTCTCAATATGTCAACATATTGATAATCATTTAGATTTGAGTCTGGCTCAGAATGAACTGCCATAAATACTTCTGTCATCCCATATAAGCCGAGATTCATCTGGATATCTAATTTATTTTCTTTTGAGTCTGTGGACGTCTGTCCCAGATAGATGGTCAATAAAGTTAAAAGAAGTGTGAGAATGACCTGAAACAATACGATTATTATTTGGTTATTATAAATTCTTTGAAGGATAATGTAAGTTGAAAAAGTTTAACCTCTAACCACATTGAATATTTTTTCCATTATGGTTGTAAATAAATACCTAAGTGTACTTACAGGAATTATATAAGACAGTGGTTTTTCATATAAAAAGTACAGCCTTTTAAGCAATAGTGGTAAAAATATACTGGGTTCAAAAGTAGGTAATTTCAAATCTGAAAATTCATAAATGTTTATAAAATATTATGTTTCAAAATATGTTCTACAAGTTACCCTCTTTAGTGTACTCTCCTTCACTTAGAGAAGGTTCCAATTCTTTCCTTGAGCTATAAATAGAACAATAAATATGGTTCCATTTCATGAAATGAGGAGAAATGTTACCTTAAAAAGACATCTTCCAGAGTTGTAATATTTATGGAAATGTTATTAATTTTAAATTCGTTTTTCCTCATCTCCAAAACACTCAAAAGATGGGAAAAATTACATTTCTCTTCTATGGGTAAAATATACACTACATTATTTCCATGTTGCTCCTTGAGTTTAGCTTTAGGAATGATATCAAAGATGGTACTACTAATCTCTCCCAAATTTTCTGTACTGTTAAGCATTAATGACAGGTGATATCCAGTTTCTGAAATGATTATGTCATTTAATGATTTGACCCGCAGTATATTTCTAGTTGATATTTTCATAACATTCTCGTAGAAAAAATGAAAAAGAGAATATAAATGGATCATTGGGAATATAATCAAAAGCAATACATTGAATAGTTTTGGTGAAATTATTCATGAGAGGTTGCTGTTCAGCTCAAGTGAAATACAGTTGGTAGAAAATCTAACGATAAAAATTATTCCTTGCAACTTCACGAATAGCAGTAAGTATTCCTAAAGTTATGAAATTTCATTTAAAACTTTTCTGTTTGTGGTACGTTCCTGAATAAAAACCTAAGCTCAATTGCTCACATTGCCTTGTTTCTTTGTCCAATATTTTCTGTAAAATTGTCTTAATGTTATTTCGTCAAATGTTAATAGTATTTTACACCTTTTCAAATTGTTATTCAGAAAACGTAAAATGTATTCAGTTTTACAGTTGTATTGTAAAGGTCAGTTTTACAGTTGTACTGTAAAATGTGTTGAGCTACTAGGCTGCTAAGTTAGTTGGCGATATATGAAACACGACACTCTTCAAATAACGCCACAAAAATACAGAAATGTTAGATCAGGGATCTTCAAGGATCCATCCAATATTATTATTTATTTATTATTCTTGGAAAATTATTGATCAGAAAGGTTAGAACTGGGACAGTATACAAGCACACAATCTGATTTAATTAATTTAATTTATATTTCCTACACTATATCATAATTTTCTAGAATCATTAAAATACAGGTTTGGAAATTCACATCAGAAGCATAGGAAATTCAATGCATCAAGAGAGAGAATTGTGCCGTACAGTTGACCAGCCCCATATAATGGAAAGGTTCACGTGATTCGCAACTCTCTAAATGAACGAGAGACTGGAATATTGTAGTTTGGTCTCTCTCGAGCAGTGTGGTAGGGAACCTGGCCCCGTATTCTCAACAAGTGATCTTTAGAAGCGAATACGAACTTCATTGCGCGGTGTGCATTTCTGCAGGTAAAAGAGGGACTCGCGCAATGAAGTTCGTTACGAGAATACGGAGCCTGCAGAACTCGCATCGAGTATTACGCGCAGCCTGCCGTATTTACTGAATGCGTCGGAGGGCACCGTCTTAGTCGATTTGAGAGGGACAACCATATTATTTGTTTATTAGACCATGTATCTCGTTAAACGAAAGCGAAACATAGCGTGTAAATATGTCCAGTATAGCACTGTCCAACTGTGAATTTCCGAACCTGTATAAGGAAACATCAGATATTGCAGAAAATTTAGATCATATTCATCTCATAAATGACCAGGAAAGAGATTCATACTGCTGGTTCCTAAATCACAAAACAAGCATTCAATTTCTATTGAACAAAATTAGGATTATGCAATATGTTACGGTAATTTCGAATAATTTCATATTTCTAACGAGTTTATGCCCAAACCACTAATCAAGTTTAGTAGCAATTTTGTCAGGCTTTTTTAGTATCCTGAAGGCATTACTTTGTCCTATCAAAAATGATTCTGGAACTTAATTTCAGAAATATGAAGGCATGTTATTTAATGAATCGAGTTTGTTATTTTGCATTCAACTTTGGAATTCTGTATGCACTTGTTTTCTCAACCATTAATTACATTTTTCGGTTAACCCCATCTCAACTGACAATATTGTGGACGCCAGTGTAGTTTACAGTAAAATACAGGGTGTTCCATCCCAGACGAGCCACCGTATATTTCTTATCATATAGTGATTGGATAAAGAGTGATAATTCATTTGAAAGGTCATGAAACCTTTTTTACAACGGTGTATCAAAAACGTAATTTTGATGAACTGTTTCTACCAAAAATCTATTTTTTTAGCTCAAATACGCCACCTGGAATATTTTAAAAAACATGAATTTCGATTCTGGTAATACAGGCTAACCAGCTCGTTTCTGCAATGTGTACACCCTAGTTATTCTTGAATTTTTGAACAGATCAGCTAATTAGTAACTCAACATATCAATCAATAATAAATGAAAGAAGTAACGTATTGAAACCATATAAACACCCTTTAAGAACGAAAAGTGAAGGCAACACAAAGGAATATTTTGATTCTTTTATTCGTCGTTTGAGAGATAATCAAATCATCAAGTTGGCTCGTTTGAGCTAAATAAATGATTTTTGGCGAAAGCGGTTCATCAAAATGACGATTTTCATACACTGCTGTAAAAAGGGTTCCAAGAGCTTTCAAATGAAGTATCGCTCAACCTGTCTACCCTATTCGATTTTGTAGGACTGAAGCGCCACCTCTTAGGGAATTGCTCGTTCAAGCCTCAAATGAACAGTAGCGGCATGCGAAATGTGAATGATTTTTTCCTATTGTAATTGGGCTTCATCCATAATTTATGCTCATGTATATCTATACTCCGTTCACGAAAGGTTGAGCCGTCGGTTGGCCATGGAAATTTGGCATATTTCACTGTGTATACTAAAATTTTAGGTTATGTTGATAATACTGAATGTTATAAAATTGAATTATATGGTTCAAATGATGCGATCCTCTTGAAACATTCAGTATGTTCATGCAGAATTTCAAGAGGATCGCATCATTTGAACCATAGAATTCCATTTTTTTAGTTATTCAGACTTTATATACAGGGTGTCCCAAAACTCGACGTCAACCCGTAACCGGGTGAAAAAGGAAGTAATGCTGGTTGTCAGAAAAATATAAAAAAATATATAAGTTGCATGATTTTAAAATAATGGGCATTTAAAAAAACACGCAAAATTCCACGATAGTCTTTTCGCTCCTGTTGCCACAAATATCAACTTTTTCCAACTTTTTTTTTTGCTGTGTAACCTTGAATAATGCTTTGTCTAAACTGTAATCAAAATTTGGATACCAGCTGCTCTAGGTTTCATAAAAATAGAGCTTGCTTCTCAGAAAAAAAATTCAAAATAAACAATTGCCTAGTTTCAACTGACTGTATTGAAAAAAAAATGTACTACGCTAGTTTGGCATGTTTTGTCAAAAGTTGGCGCATTTAGTAAGGATTCCAAAATGGTATAATACTTGTTAAATTGTAGCTGCCGTAGTTCAAATTCATTTTCGATTGCCTTTGAATACACTTTTTCTTAAACTGCTTCCCAGAAAAAAAGTCCAATGGATTCAAGTCCGGTGAACGGGCCGGCCACCAGATTGGACCAGAACGTCCGATACATCTTCCGGGAAAAAATGTTACCAGAAAAAAAATTTCCAGAGAAATTTCTCAGGAAAAATTTTTTCTGGAAAAATTATTTTCTCTGGAAATTTTTTTTTTGGAACATTTTTCCCGGAAGATGGATCGGACGTTCTGGTCCAATCTGGTGGTGGAATTTTGCGTGTTTTTTTAAATGCTCATTATTTTGAAATCATGCAATTTAGATTTTTTTTATATTTTTCTGACAACCAGCATTACTTGCTTTTTCACCCGGTTCCGGGTTGACGTCGAGTTTTGGGACACCCTGTATAGTCCGTTCACGAAAGTTTGAGCCGTCGGTAGGCCATGGAAATTTGGCATATTCGACTGTATATATTAAAATTTTAGGTTATGTTGTTTATTTTCTTGTCAGATTGATACGCAATGTTATCAATATTGCATAGAGTTTTCTGGTAACTCGCAAGCTCGTCGGACGAGGCCGAGTACATTCGGCAACGTTGACTTTATTTTTCTTTATGACAGTAAATACTGTCAACGTCAGATAAATAAACTCCTACTATGTGCTCAACCTTTCGTGAGCGGACTATATGATTATATCGCGCAGTACTTGACAACCTACTTCAAAGTAAACCCACAGAATACTACTATTCTATGCCAAAGCCTGATTTAATCAACTAATAAAAGCCAAATTTGCTCTGTAGAGTCGTTCACATTTCGCATGCCGCCACTGTACGTCTAAAGATGTGTCCCATTCGACATATTTGGGAAAATTTTTCGAATCACTATTAGATAAGAAATATACTGGCTTTTCTGAGATGGAATAACTTGTCAACAAAAAGGTCGATCAGATAACTTACTGAATTTATCCTTCAATTCCATGGGTGTTCCAAAACACTGTTTTTCTCCATTGGCCATAATTGCTATCCAGTCTGCCAAGGCATCTGCTTCATCCATATAATGTGTTGAAATTAGAATGGTCTTTGCACCTCTCCATTTCAATAGGAGTGTCCAAACTTCTCTTTGCGATTCAGGGTCCATACCTGCTGTTGGCTCATCCAGAACAAGTACCTGTGTGCAATATTAAAACATGTAATATAATATTATGAAATTATAGTAACAAAAAATGAATAACACCAGACCTATCGGAATCAGACTTCTTTTTCATTCATAAATATTCAAACATTTTCAATCTAGAAATCAAAAAGCAAATACAATAAAACGAAAAAAATCCGGATTGAAAATGAAGTCAAATTGGATGCATTTTACTTTGTCCCCAGATCAATAAAGAACATATATCAGATGTAAGCAGAGGCAAAAATGAGGAAAATCTCTATATTTATATTCCCCTCTGTTGTTTAAAAACATCAACCTAACTTTGTGTGTGTTCTTTTTGTTGCCAATAAGAAAAAAGTCTGATGTATACTCCTTTCGGATATTATTAAGCACAAAATAAGCCTTTGTTTATTTATCTGATGTCATAACGTAAAATAGTCAAATGCCAAATGTACCCGGCCTTGCCTGACGAGCTTTCTAGTTTAGATCAGAGAACTCTGGTTTGCAGCAAAAGAAATTGTTTATAATTTATATGCTTATAAAATATTCTGCGGCAGATAGATATAATTCTGAAAATGCCGAAGATTATAGGAGGATAAACTAACACAAATTATTCCTTTCAATCTTTTCATCAAAAGGATATTCTCAAGTCAATATTTACACATTATCAACAATCATAACAATATATGTATATCAAATAATGCTATTCTTTCAATCATAACAATTATTAATTTTCTAGAAGATTTCATGAAGATGTGAATAGAAATCTTTTCAAGCAAAGCATTCACCATTTCTTACTACAGATGTATCTTGATTCGTTTCAAGCATACAATATTTTGTTCGTCATATAATGTTTGTTTCAGAACTTTTTCTTTTTTTACTCCATTCTGTTCATTCGCACTTCTATTGCCTTATGAAAATGATAATTCTCGAATAGGTACATTTACAATACTATTAGTTTTCATTGTTTAAAGAATGATATTTTTATTCAATTTAAGTAGTAAATCTGTAATATAAAATTTCAATCTTCTGTCGTTAGGTATTTAGAACTGTGTGAACTGCGTTATGAATAGGGACCGGATTATATGCATTTGCATATGCTATTGCATATTTGAGACTACTTCACTACTTCAGCGGTATTTTCATATTTTAGCTAAGATCCAACTATTATCATGGGCGTATTTACGGGGGGGATACGGGAGGTGTTTACCCCCCCTGAATAAAATTTGCAATACCCCTCCCAGAAGAACATTGCAACACTAAATATTCGAATTAAATTGAAAATATAAAATATATTAAACAATGAACAAAAATTGAATAAAAATGTTATGAATGAGATTCGATCAATCAAACCTCCCTCCGCTTTTCACTCAAAATCAGTCAGGTCACTCGCTAAAACTTACCACTACCCCACCCAGACCGCTCTCTGAATACGCCCCTGGTTGGCTGGTTATTATGCATATTTTCGGTATTTTCTTCCCTGCGTTCCGAAATGCGATAAGAGTGCCGAATCCGACCGAATATTTTAATATACACAGTGGAATATGTCAAATTTGCATGGACAACTTTGTTCTCAATAATTTCCGAACGGAGTATACTTGTAGTATGAATAAACTATTTGTCAACGACGAAGATTAATACCGAGATTGAGTACATAGCCTTCATGAGCTGAGCCCATTCAAAGAGAAAGTGAGTGAGTGAGGGTTTTCGCGATTCTACATTTTTATGTGCCTTGCAGTTATAATGAAGGTCATTTACTTCAATACCGAAATACTGTATTATTTGCAAGACAAGTAAAAAACATGATACTATACAAACAGCACCATTCCAGAGTTACAGTCGCGTGGGTTGATTATGGGTGGTAGGTTTTAATTCAATTACGTTTCTCTTATTTTGAAAACCTATGATTAGTTAGATAATGTAGCGTCGCTAATAATCCATACTAATATTATAAATGCGAAAGTAACTCTGTCTGTCTGTCTGTTACTCTTTCACGCCTAAACGGCTGAACGGATTTTGATGAAATTTGGTATGGTGATAGATGATAACCTAGAAATGGTCATAGGCTATAAATAACCACGCCATCGTTCTTAGGGGGTAGGCAGTAGGCAGAAAACTAAATTGAGTTAGTGATTTTTAGTCGTTTTTGTTGGGACTTTTGCTCTTTCACGTCTAAACGGCTGAACAGATTTTGATGAATTTAGTAAGGTAATAGATGGTTACCTAAAAACGTATATAAGATCAAAATGATCACGTCATCTTACTTAGGGGGTAGGATGTAGGCAGAAAACTGAATTGAGTTAGTGATTTATTTATGGTTTTTGCTGGGAGTTTTGCTCTTTCACGCCTAAACGGCTGAACGGATTTTGATGAAATTTGGTATGGTGATAGATGATAACCTAGAAATGGTCATAGGCTATAAATAATCACGTCATCGTTCTTAGGGGGTAGGCAGTAGGCAGATAACTAAATTGAGTTGTGATTTTTAGTCGTTTTTGTTGGGGCTTTTGCTCTTTCACGTCTAAACGGCTGAACAGATTTTGATGAATTTAGTAAGGTAATAGATGGTTACTTAAAAACGGATATAAGATCAAAATGATCACATCATCTTACTTAGGAGGTAGGATGTAGGCAGAAAACTGAAAATGAGTTAGTGATTTATTTATGGTTTTTGCTGGGAGTTTTGCTCTTTCACGCCTAAACGGCTGAACGGATTTTGATGAAATTTGGTATGGTGATAGATGATAACCTAGAAATGGTCATAGGTTATAAATAATCACGTCATCGTTCTTAGGGGGTAGGCAGAAGGCAGATAACTAAATTGAGTTAGTGATTTTTAGTCGTTTTTGTTGGGACTTTTGCTCTTTCACGTCTAAACGGCTGAACAGATTTTGATGAATTTAGTAAGGTAATAGATGGTTACCTAAAAACGGATATAAGATCAAAATGATCACGTCATCGTACTTAAGGGGTAGGAAGTAGGCAGAAAACTGAATTGAGTTAGTGATTTTTTTATGGTTTTTGCTGGGAGTTTTGCTCTATCATGCCTAAACGGCTGAACGGATTTTGATGAAATTTGGTATGGTGATAGATGATAACCTAGAAATGGTCATGGGCTATAAACAATCACGCCATCGTTATTAGGGGGTAGGCAGTAGGCAGATAACTAAATTGAGTTAGTGATTTTTAGTCGTTTTTGTTGGGATTTTTGCAACTCAATTTAGTTATCTGCCTACTTCCTACCCCCTAAGAACGATGGCGTGGTTGTTTATAGCCTATGACCATTTCTAGGTTATCATCTATCACCATACAAATTTCATCAAAATCCGTTCAGCCGTTTAAGCGTGAAGGAGCAAAACTCCCAGCAAAAACCATAAATAAATCATAATTTAATTCAGTTTTCTGCCTACATCCTACCCCCTAAGTACGATGACGTGATCATTTTGATCTTATATGCGTTTTTAGGCAACCATCTATCACCTTACTAAATTTCATCAAAATCTGTTCAGCGTTTAGACGTGAAAGAGCAAAAGTCTCAACAAAAACGACTAAAAATCACTAACTCAATTTAGTTATCTGCCTACTGCCTACCCCCTAAGAACGATGGCGTGATTGTTTATAGAGTATGACCTTTTCAAGGTTATCATCTATCACCATACCAAATTTCATCAAAATCCGTTCAGCCGTTTAGGCATGATAGAGCAAAACTCCCAGCAAAAACCATAAAAAAATCACTAACTCAATTCAGTTTTCTGCCTACTTCCTACCCCCTAAGTACGATGACGTGATCGTTTTGATCTTATATCCGTTTTTAGGTAACCATATATTACCTTACTAAATTTCATCAAAATCTGTTCAGCCGTTTAGACGTGAAAGAGTAACAGACAGACAGAGTTACTTTCGCATTTATAATATTAGTATGGATTTGGAAATGTCACGATATAATTAGCAAAAAATTTTCCAACTGAACCCATCGAGATATATTTCTATGGAATAACCGGACATTGATAAATGCTCAAAAATTTTATGACAACTTTCTCAAGCTTGTTGCATATAGGCAACACGCCCACGGCGTCGGTCTGTTTCCAAACAAAAAGCTTTCTTAATCTGTCATAAAATTTTTTCGAACAATTATCTATGTCCTTGGGTTATTACTACCGATAAGTATTTATTTTCGTTTATATGTTTTTAAGGGCTTACCGAATAGGAATAGGGCGGGATTATTTTTACGGATCGAGGTTTAAGGAGAGGAAAGGAAGTTCGGTTTCCCTCATTAGTTTCACTAAGCTTTTGTAATGCTTTCCTTATAGTAGCAAAATCGTATCTGGGACCATATCGCGAGTATGCCTAAACGGCTGAACGGATTTGTGAAATTTAGTTAGGTGATAGATAGTAACCTAGAAAAGGATATGGGCTATTTATATTCATGCTATCGTACTTAAGGCGTAGGCAGTAGGCAGAAAACTAATTGAGTTAGTGAGTTTTAATCGTTTGTTTTAAAAGTTTACCTTATTCACGCCTTAACGACTGAACGAATTTTTATAAGACTTGGTTAATATAAAGATAGGATCCTAGGCACGGACACAGGCTACTTTTTACGGCGGGAAAATACCTCATTCCCGCGGAAATCTAGCGTGATCGTGTCAAGAAGCGCATGACGCCATAGCTAATGAAATGATTTTGATGTTTTTTTTTAACTGAGTGTTACTTCAAGTTAGTATTTGATCACTTTTCTAACTTAGAGGGTCGGTAGGCGGACGAAGTCGCGGGTACAAGCTAGTATAATATAAAGGGGATAAAGGGGATGCGACGTATTTCTTGAAAAAATTCCTATTGATCTAAGTTTATAAAGGAGTTATATTTATTTCGTATCACTATAAACGCACAACTCTGCCTTTCGTTTACATTGAACTGCCAAATTTAAGAATAAAAACAAACATTTGCATTGTATATCTGATCCTCAAATTCAATACATTGATATCGCGCTCGAGGGCTATCTATGATCTTTACTGATCCGAGGTGGTTACTTTACAAGTAGAAAATAAATATTTCCATACCCGGCTGCCCCCAATAACTGCCATTGCTAAACATAACTTTCTTTTCATTCCTCCAGACAAACAAGATACCATTGAGTCTTTCTTTTTATCCAGTTTTAACAGTTGCAGTAGTTCATTCGCTTCCTTTTTCACAACATGTATAGAGGCCATTTTCAACTGAAAAATCGCACTTTGTTAAAATTTCTAAGAATCATAAATAACTGAAAAACATACTCCTCCTATTAGTATGAGGTGTTCGTAAACGGTTAAGTCGTTGAATAATAAGTTATGTTGTGGACATAATCCCATTAACTTTCGCACATATTTCTCTTCTGTTTTTATATCATGTCCATGGATTTTTATTCTTCCTTTATTATAGTTGATCATACCTGAAATTTATAATGAGTCAGTTATGAAAATAATTCTACCAAATTGAATTTTGAAATGTAAACATTCAAATAACAAACTATAAAAATTTTGTCTTGCTGATGATATTAGTTTCAAACAACACAAAAGGTATATCGTTTCAGTGATAAAAATTCTTCAGCTATAAAGAAATTTATATTATTTTTTCATAATTACATTATTATTTCATGATCCCATAGGTTGACAAAAACTGAAATTTTTGAAGATGATCTCATAATGCATAGGCATGACTCTTGATATATTATGTGATTAATGAATCCCAAGAAAATACTTTGTAAATGAAGGATTTAAAATTATAACAAAATCTTTATGGAAAATAAAAAATTGGCTTTACCTGTTATCATTGACATGGTGGTTGTTTTACCAGCCCCATTATGGCCCAGAAGAACAGTAATTTGATTCTTTTTTATATTCATAGATAAATCATTAACTGCTACTGTGGTACCAAAAGTCTTCCTCAAGTGTTTGATTTCTATTCCAACATCGTTTTGTGAATCTGAGCCATCTAAAGGCTCAGTTCCTTCACCGTTAGTCACTTTATTATTAGCCATTAACTGAAATGTACAACTTCATAGACAGAGAAAAGACTTAATATCAATCAGTTCAAAAAATGTAAAAGTAAAATCGAATGATATTATCGAATCTCAAATGAAATCAAAATAAGGGATGCTTCAAGATTTACTCAAAAGGAGGTATCTCTGTCAAGAAAACAACATTGTGTAATCATCCTACTGCCTCGAGACTAATGTTTCCTGTACTAACCCTAGGGAAAATGACCCATTTTGTATGTATTTCCACTGAATTTTGGAATACAATGCTATATTATTTCCATCAGTTTATTCAATGTTCGAAAATCGTTAGCACAAGATGTATTATTAGTATTACTCATGGATTTTAATGGATGGATTCAGAAAAAGTGGTCTGGGTAACGTGTAACATATACAGGGTGTCAAGGCGATTGACGTCAATAAACTACTTTGAGATTCCCTAGACCTGTGGCTATCTAAAGATACTCCATGCATATAATGCGATTTTTTGTAATTTTCGAAGTATGATTTTTTGAATGTTTTTTAAATGCATTTTGCCAGATAGGTTTGAAAAATTCATATCTTCTTATGCTGTGAGTATTTTACACTTTTTATTTTTTAACGTGGTAGTCCTGAATGTTGTTTCATTAAAAAAAAAAATATTTAGCTTCCTGTCTCTGCAAGTTACCCAAAAAAAACTTGAAAGCTAGAACTTCAGTTTTCAGTGAGATGTACTCGAATATTCATTTCCGATTTAGAAATACAAAAAGGTGTTTTTTTAGCTTTTGGCTAAGTTTTAAAACTTCGCGGAGCCCTGAGCTACAAAAGTCATAGGAAAAAAAAGGTACTTGAACGGACTTTTTTTTGTGTTTATCGGCCTCGGTAGATGGATAGGCTAAAAGTCATTGAAACCCGATGAAACTTGTTTTTCTTCTTTTTATTATTTTTATGCTGAAAATGCAGTTTTGAATAGATTTTAATTGAAGTTTCTGTGAAATAACTGAAGGTTGTGTAATTTTTACAATAATTTAGGTCTAACCACTGACGGAAAATATAAAAATTCGTAAGAATTGCTAGTTGTAAATTACCTGTTAAGAGATGGGAAATAAAAGGCGCATAATACTGAAAAAGTTCTATTCACCTCATTAATTTTGAAAATCCGTTTCTCTAATTTGATTACATAATCGACAACGTTCTATAAGATGACGTGTCAATTGCCTTAAGCTATTTGCATATTTTTGTTCTATTTTTCTTTCCGCTCCTAAAAGTTGTTGCCTCCATTCTGTTGCATCCCTTCGCGTACACCAGCTCTTTGTAAAAGCCCCTAATAAAAAAATCGATTCCAGAAATCTTTCTGGAATCGAGTTCAATTCAAATCCAATCCATCTGGATTGGATGTGCAGGGCCGAACGAAGGGCCTGAGCGTTCGCCAGACCTCAACCCTATCGATTTTATTTGGGTATTTTACAAAGAGCTGGTGTACGCGAAGGGGTGCAACAGAAAAGAGGCAAAAACTTTCAGGAGCGGAAAGAAAAATAGAACAAGAATATTTGAGTAGCTCCCTCGGGGGAGCTTGAAACCCCTAGAGGGCGCGTCCCCAGGTGGCGGATAGGGGAACGCCCTAACCGATCTGTTGAGCAGATCGGCGGGTAGGTGGGAAATAAAATACCACCTGCGGACCAACAAGCAGGGTGGGCAGAACTCTCCAGCTATAGTGACAGCAATCTGCCTAAGAGAAGGATACTCTGAAATCAAACCCCGACCCTCCAGGTTGGAGGTGAGGCATTGGGCCGACCACTCAGTACTCGGAAAAAGTCATAAAGGTTAAAAATTCCAGCAACAAGCCTCGGACAGGACGGATGATACGAAGACGACTCAAGCTACGAAAAAGGATAATGAATATCGGTACATGGAATGTTCAAGGTCTTTCCCACAAACTGAATGATGTTGTTCAAGAATTGAAAATTTCTAGCATGGATATAGTAGTACTCACGGAAACTAAGAAGAAGGGCCAAGTATCGGAAAATCTAGGATTTTATGATCATTTCTACTCTGGAGTGGGTACTGATAAGAGGGCTCAGCAAGGAGTGTCCATACTTGTACGAAAAGATCTAAGGAGATACGTTAATTCCTGGGAAGCAATAAGCCAACGCATAATCAAACTAAACCTAACTCTGCTGGGGAATAAGGTCACAATTGTTGGAATATATGCCGTTAACGACGATTCCAGTGTAAGAGAGAAGGATGAATTCTACGAACAACTCTCGTATGAAATATCAAAAATAGGAACCTCCAGAGAAGTTATTCTGTTGGGTGATTTCAATGCCAGAACGGGATCAAAACAGCAAGACAAAATAATAGATCAATTCGGAGAGGACACAGTAAATGACAACGGAAGCAGACTTATAGATATTTGTGAACATAACAGCCTCAAAATACTGAATGGATTCTTTCAACACCGCTCAATTCACAAGTTCACCTGGGTCCAACATACAAGAAATTTGAAATAAATCATAGATTATGTGATCACACGACAGCCAACACGGATGATCGTCCAAGACGTACGAGCCTACGGAGGGGTAACATGTGGGAGCGACCATTACCTCGTCAAAGCCAAAATTATCCCCTTCGGAATTCAAAGCAGTCAAAAAACTTATACCGAAGACAACGGACAGGAAATCACGGAGAACAAAAAATTAACCTCGAGAGCTTTGACCAAGAGAGGGTTAGAAAACTATACCAATACAGATTAAAGGCCAAACTCACCCAAGAATATTTTGAGACCACTGAACAACAATATGATTACATAAAAGAATGCTTAACAGGTGCAGCGCTAGAGGCTTTGGGAGAACAAGAGAGGAGGATCAGAAGGAAACCGTATTGGTGGGACGAAGAGATCGAGGAAATAATCAGAGCTAAAAAGGAAAAATATAACATATACCTCAGTACGAAAACAGAACAATGCAGAAAGGAATGCAGATCAGCCCAGAAACAAGTGCATAGAGCAATAGGAGCGAAGAAAAACAAAAGCTGGGAAAGAACCTGTGCTAAAATCAATTCATATATAGGAGGTACAAAGAGCACAGAGAGCTGGAGAACATTGAGAGCTCTTCGGCAGAACAAGAAGAGAAACATTGTCTCACCAATTTCTTTACAGAAGTGGGACGAACATTTCAGAAAACTCTTGACGGAAGACAGGGCAGAGTACAACCAACCGTATGAGAATGATCACCTTACAACTACTGGATCTCCCATAAGAGTCACTAAAGAGCAAGTCGGGAGGATATGCCGCGGACTGAAAAATAGAAAGTCCCCGGGCCCAGGTAATATACCCCCAGAACTACTCAAATACGGTACAGACAAATTGTTCAAATGTCTTGCTGACCTGTTTGAAAAATGTCTCAATGGAGAAAGCGTCCCTGAGGAATGGAGATCCTCCTACATAACAACAATCCATAAAAAGGGTAATAAGGAAATCTGTGATAACTTTCGAGGTATCGCTGTGCTGAGTAGTATTTCCAGAGTATACGGAAAACTTTTGTTGGAAAAGATCGAAGGGAGTTCTCTGACATGGAAGCTGAAGAACAGGCCGGTTTTAGGGCCGGTAGATCGACCATCTGTTCACTCTTGCGCAAGTAATAAAGAAGAAAAGAGCGCTAAACCAGGAAATACATCTACTCTACGTGGACCTCAAAAAAGCGTATGACAGCGTACCCCAACAAAAACTGTGGGAAGCCCTTGAAAGAACTAATATAAGTTTAACCCTCATCAAGGCGGTTAAGGATTTATACAAAGACAATAAAAGTCAAGTAAAAAGAAGAAAAATGGTTTCAACTGGATTCTGCGTGAGCAAGGGGCTGAAGCAGGGCTGCTGTCTCTCACCTTCTCTGTTCAAAATCTATCTAGAACAGGTTCTCAGGATATGGAAAAGGAAATGACGGGGCATAGGTGTACCATTAATTGAGACAATTCTCTACACTCTGTGTTTTGCCGACGATCAGGTGGTCTTGGCCCAAGAATACGAAGATCTAGAGTACATGACACGGAAACTTATAGAGGAGTATGACAAGTGGGGCCTAGAAGTAAACATCAGTAAGACAGAGTATATGTGTATTGGCGGAGAGCAACAGGATTGGTACTGGAACAGCAAGTTATAAAGAAATGCAGCAAATACAAATATCTTGGAGTACAGATCAGAAACGACGGAAGTATGGATGAGGAGATAAAACACCGAAACAACCTAGGAAGAACAGCAATCAGGCAACTAAATGGAATACTATGGGATAAATCAATTTCAAAAAACAACAAGCACAGAGTGTACGATTCCATAGTCAAAACTATATCATCCTACGGTAGCGAAATATGGCCATTAAAGTAAAGTAAAGAGTAGATTAGACAGAGTAAGGAATGAGAGAATTCTTGAGATAATGAAAGTAGAACATCGAATTACTGACGACATCAGAGAAAAACAACTGAGGTGGTACGGGCACGTCCGGAGAATGGGAAACGATAGACTGCCGAAGCAGGTCCTAGAGTGGATGCCACATGGAAGAAGAAAAAGGGGAAGACCTAGATTGAGTTGGAGAGCGGGAATAACTAAGGACATGAGATCGAGGGCGATAGAGGATAACCTATGGAAGGACCGAGACAAATGGAAGCTGGAAATCAGAAGACGTCGAAGAACGTTGTGAACTGATCAATATAATATAATATTTGAGTAGCTTCAGGCCAGAGCTGTGCCGAAGCCTTGTGCTTAGTGCTCGTGAAAGCACTCGAAGCACTTTTGTGCTCGTGAGCACTGTGCTCGCGAGCACTTGATTGCTTAGTGCTTGGTGCTTCGCGAATTTTTCGAAAGGGCTTAGTGCTTAGTAATTCGAAAAAGTGCTCCCAAGCACTTTCAGGAATTACCAAGCACTAAGCCCTTCATGGACTTGTTGGAACATGGAAATGACAGACCATCGCGTGATTGTTATGATGTTATGGCGGAATTTTTTAAGAATATTCTATGGAGCAATGCTACCTTTTTTTAACATACTATTCAGGTATCTATTATCATGATTTAAAGTAATTTATTGACGAATATTTTAGTTACAGTTTGTTAACTGAATGAATGCCATATAGAGCTCAGAAAACATTTTCATCTAATTTGTTGACAAAACGTCACTGTTTCTCTATAATTTTTTTTTGGTATGTCGTCATGGTAACATTTCTGTATATTCGGAATTTATCAAAAATAATTAGTGTTGGGACCACTCGAGTAGAAAATCACTCGAGTACTCGATTATTCAAATAATCGACACTACTCGATTATCAAAAAAACCGCTCGTCACTCGAAATCGATATGAGTCATGTGTTATTCAATCCGATTTCTCGAGCGACGAGTGATATCTTGATAATCGGACTGTGTCGGTTATTTGAATGGTTGAGTACAAGCCCGATATTCGGTGTTTTCGCCTGGCATTAACCATATATAATCGCGATCTTTGAGTGAATTCTCATCCGATAGTTCTTATTAGACAGAAATTAGTTGGTGAATGCGTGATGACTGGGGAATGTGAGGTTGTCGAGTATTGTCTGAACTCAATAAAATGTAGAGATGTTTTAAGGTATTCGTTTATAAAACTGAAAAAATCAACAAAATTAAAATTTTTACTGAAAAACAAATATATAACTTGAGGATTTTTTCTTCTATCTAATAACGGAAATGCTGCTTCAAATTTGTAGTACTGCCATAATAAGACAAAACTTTTCTACAAATATTGCAAGTCGCAAATTTTTTATCATTATTTTTATGGAAATAATTCCATACAGCGGACTTCTGTTTTGATCCCATGATAATTAATAATTATCAATACGATACACGCGTGACGCGAGCTTCAATTTCGAGGACAGAAGATATAAACATATGTAATCGCAAGTCACAACGCAATGAATGTAGAGGCCGTACAGCGCTGAATGAGCGGTGAGCGGTTAGCAATGCATGATCGCTTATTCGCTTGCAACTCGGCCGATTACGAATATAATCGAGGGTGGGGATCAGGCGAAAAATCGCTCGGTGGGTATCAAGCGAAAAATCGCTCGATTATCGCTCGGTTATTTGGATCGCTCGATCATCGAGTACTCGGTTATTGAAAGTACTCGATTATTCCCAACACTAAAAATAATTATTTCGTCGACCTAGAAGGTGATTTTAATATGTACAAAATTGAATTTAAATGACCAATTTTAATGTTCAATTGATGCTGTTTCAATGTGCTATTTCCATGGACAACCGAACATAAAGCATTCAGAAGCGATAGAGTAATGTCAGAACTCAACAGTAACATAGAAATATAGAAATTTATATTATGTAAAATGTATGTCTTGTGAAAAATAAGAGTGTATTTCAATCAAGAATTTATATACAATTCATATTGATGTCGTCGGAAAAATCTTGTAATCAACCCAGTTATTAATCTAGCGACTAATGGTCTCGAACTATTAAGGCGTGAGCGGAGCGAATGCTTTGAAATATCTTGACCATTAGTCGCTCTCTTAAATAACCTAGTTGATTTAATATCTATTAAACAACTCGCTGAAAAAAACCTATTGTCAATTTCAATTATGTCCAGTTCAAAACACGATAACACTAAAAAGAAAAAATCAAGACATCAAAATTCCAAACTAAGAGATATTTGGATGGAAAATATTAAGTTTTATTTTGAAAAATGCTTAGTGCTCGGTGCTCTTGTGAACGAATTACTTTCCAGAAGTGCTAAGTAATCGCGAGCATTCTTCAAAGAATTTAAGCGCTTAGTGCTCGAGATTCCGGAGCACTTTTCAATAGGGCTTAGTGCTTTGTGCTCGAAGCACTTTTCTTCAGTGCTCGGCACAGCTCTGCTTCAGGCCATTGAGACGGTGAAGGGTATTTTTAGTTGAAACTTTTTTAACTTTCATTATTTCGCAAGATTTACATCAAATCATTAACTCTGATGTTTTTTCTTGAAAAAAGATGCTCTTGTATAATAACGCCCAGATGCAGCATTTCTGAGAAAAAATTATTTTTATCATTAATTAACTCTAAAGACCTAGAAAAAGAAAACTTGTAATTACGGACCAACAAGAAACTAAACGATTAAATAACATTAAAGAGTTACAATTTCAAATCTATTTTTTTCAGAAATGGTGCATCTGGGCGTTATTATACAAGAGCATCTTTTTTCAAGAAAAAACATCAGAGTTTATGAATATGATGTAAATCTCGCGAAATAATGAAAGTTAAAAAAGTTTCAACTAAAAATATCCTTCGCCCCCCTCAAATGATACGATTGTGCTTGACATGAAAGAAATGCACTCAATCTAATCGATGCGTATTTTTGATATTAGCCAATGTGTAAACTTTCAGCACTTTATGTGACTCCGTTTTGCGAATATGTGGCAAAAAGTGTGGACAGGACGTCATCTTCAAAGGGCACTAGCTCCTTAACGAAGCAATTTTGCATTATATGATTTGGGTCGAATCTGTCTAAAATACGATCTATAATGTCCACTAGAAGTTTGTCGGTCTAATTACGGGACACCCTGTTATTGAATTACTGAAATATTCACATTGGAAAATGCGTTTTAAACCAATGGATAGTTAACTGAAGTGAAGAAATCTGCGTTATTGGTGTATTTTTTTGAAATACTGGTAGGTGGCACCACTGTCACCATAATACCTGGAGAGATGCCACAAAATGTGATCACATAGTCTGCTTTTGCTGCTTGGTCAATAACGCTTATGCTTTTTATAGAAAGAATATAAAATTTATCTTGTTAGGGAACCCTGTTCCCATTTTTAACGAATCAAAATTAAAGATGTAAGGTGATATATCGGGTGTTTCTAGAATAGATAATATGGAAACTTAAATAATTTCGCTAATAGGTGATAAATCGGAATTGTGATGCTTGGGACGGGATCGATCAAATTTTGAGACCATATAATAGGGAAAGCAAATTTTGTATCCATCACACATGTCGTAAAACTAATATTTATTTTTAGAAATCACTGCATTCAAAAGCTACCACTGTAATGACCAACTCAAAGATGATAGTCCTAGCGTTAAAGGTATTAGATATTGATTAAATATTTCTATGAGAAAAGTGTTCAATATTAATCACCCAACACCATAATATTTTGAAAAAGGCAAAACGAAGAAAGTAGAAAGTTGAGTCAGTTTTATTACAGTCAGACTTGCGTAGTTGAATTGAAATCGAAATCATTTCTGAAGATAGAAGGAGAATGCAAGCCCTAACTATAAAAATGAGAAAGGAAGGAAATAACAGAATCATGTTGATATCAATATTGACGATGTCGTTTGAATTTATAAAATGAGAGTATGATTCACACCTATTCACGTTCAAAACGTCTTTATTTTCAAAAATAAATTAACCAAATCTGTTATCGAGCAGGCCTGTATTCACATTACGAATTACAAATAAACCATGCCATTATAATAGGATAACATTCATCATAATAAATTAAATAATAAATTGAAAAAATATAAGACTGTAATCAAAAATAAGTGCGGTTTGATTTTGGGAGCACTGTGCTTGAAAACCGAAAAAGGACTATTATACAATGTTGACATTGTTACGTCATATTTGCAGTTACTTTCTTAACAGAGATATTCAGCTGAAATTCAATAGACAAGTACTGATTATAATATTCACTAAATTAATGTTATTTTTTCGTTGTTTGTTAACTTCAAGTTTTTTGTATAAATACATAATTAGCAACAGCTTTCACTTTAATATAATTTATCCAGTTTGAAAAAAAATTTCATTTCAAATTTGATTCAACTAAAAAGCATGAAATGCTGCGTAAAGATGAAGATTAAAGTAGCATCGATGAATTGCACACAAAAAAAATTCGAAAAGCTGTAATTATGGAGTAAAAACAACAACAAAGGAGAACTATAAATAATTATACTCACTAATGGTTCATTAGTGAATATGTCTGTGTCTGATATATAACGGTTTTTGAGAATTGAATGTTCTCTTTTATGCTGAAACGGGAATAAACCTTTTGTACCCCTGATATCAATACAACAATCAGAAGAGTATGATGAAGTTTAAAAAAATTATGATTTGAAATGGTATTAAGACTCTTGAAAATAACGTATATTGATAAAGATAACATAAAATATTCATGTTACCTTAATGTAATGCAAGAAGCGAAATGTGGACTATTTTTCATATTGTGAATAAGGTTCTCTCTATATAACCACGTATATGTATCGATATATCACACAGTCGTTGACAACTCAACGTCAGAATTTATTGAGCTAATTTCTAACGAACGGAACTTTGAAATAATTGTAATATGCGCTGACATCTAATCAATGGCAAAGTATTTGGACTCTACTTCAATTATTTTCCAACCTCTAGTTCAAATGAACCTGCTAAGCGTTTGGGTTTGACACTTCCATGAAAAAGCAATGCAAAGCCTTTCTATGTCAAAGTTTTATTTTTTCGGTGACTGTAGGGGTAAGCCAACTCCTACAAATCTGTAGGTCCGGGTTAGAATCCCGGTGCGGATATGGATGTTTATGTCCTAATTTGTCATGCAACAAAAATTGTCTAGAGCGGTACAATTAGTATGGGAATTAGTCCTATAAGAGTAGAAATTTATAAACCATAATATTGATATGTTCGATGTCTCAATGGTCTTGTTACAAAAAATATAGTTGAAGGATAGACAGACTGAATGAATGTCGGAACCCTAATTAATGAACTAAAAATAGGCAAGCATGCCCTACAGAGTCGTCCACTTTTCGATTGATGGCCCTGTACTTCAATATTTCAATAACAACTTACCCCTGCCAAATATTCAAGAGGAAAATTCCAAGGCTTAGGTATTCCGTAGGGTCCAGGAAATACATTGCTAACATACAATGTTATTAACATGTAAATTATTGTGTCAACAATGAACATTATCCATACAGAACCCATTGTTATTTCATCAGGAGTTTCACTTCCAGGTTCGAATAAATTAGTCCAATTTATACCAATTTCTGAAAATAATAGAAAGATCGATGGAAAAATTAATATGTCGACCAGCAACTTTCTTGAAAAATTCATACAAAATACAATATCCCGTCTTCTAGGAAAATAAAGGACATACTACAGGGTCTCTATAAATGATTGTAACAGCGCAGTTGGCTTTGGATTATGAAAACCACAGAATTATGTGATCATGCTATGCCCTGGTTGGTTAGAGATTGGTATTCTACAATCCAAAGCCAACTGCGCTGTTACAATCATTTATAAAGACCCTGTATTTGCCGAAAAGTGAGTGGGAAATAAGTTGAAACGATGACATGAAGGGGCGTAACGTACAACAGCCAAAACTCCTCGTTGGGGGAGCGGCGGGGGTCAGAGGGCCAAGGTGTTGGATATGGTGATAGGGGCTTAAGGAGAGGTGTGACCTGGTTGAGGAACGTTACGCCACTGCCTGCATGCCTACGGTTATTCAGTTGGTACCACTAATCGAAGACAAAAATCGGACTAATGATTATTTCATCAGTCTATGGAAACAATGGTATGATTAAGCACCCGCGCGACTTTATAATCTACTATATAGTTACAATGTTGCCATTTTCGCCAGTTTAATCTTGCATCATTCAGGTGTCCTCACAGAAAAAAGTCAAATGAGCTGAGATTTGAAATTCTGGGAGACAGATAACTAATCCGCAGAATAACACTGAGGCGACACTCCACGACCTCGAAAAATCTAATACTTGTACAGGAGTGTAATTAAACTGACTGAGACAACCGACCTTTCCTCTTTGTCTCTCAACTTCAAACCGTCAAGATAATTTCTTCCGTTCTCTTTCTGCTCATTTTGAATAACCAAGCTATCAACAGAAAAACCTTTTTCTGATATTCCCGACCATATGAATGCTTGAAATCTTCCGTCAATAATTGAGAGAAGCCATAACCTAAGATAAAAACCATGTGATCAAATCCCGCGATCTGATTGGCACGCCCATCCAGCCAATGAAATTCATAAATGCCTTGCTGCCAAATGTAGCTTCTAAATTCCATTGTCCTTCATTTCATTCATAAGTACCTTGAGTGTCGCTTATGTTATTCTGCGATTAATCATTTATAGTAGGGGAGCTCAAGCGGGGATTTCAGGATTTACTACAGATTAATATACAGGGGAAACCTTTTACCTGGTTTTGTACTTCCACCAAATATGAGCCCTATACAGGGTGTTCCATCATAAACTGGACAAACATATATATTCATGTAAAGGACACCAGGGGAATCATTTTTGCCTTATACAATATATCGCGTTTTCGAAACATAAGCGAGATAAAAGGTTTTAAACATCATTTTTGAGCAAAATATACAGGGTCTTTCACGAGGAACCTCACCCATATTTATACGGGAAACTACTGAACGTATTTTCATGAAATTCAGCACTTATAAGTATTTCACGATGCTAATGAAATCTAAAATATTTTCAAGGCATGAGCACCTCCGGTTTTTCCGGAAATGACGTCAACTTCTGTTTTTCAAATTAGAACACCATTTTTTTATTGCAGAAATAGATTCCTTAGAAAATTTCAAGTTATTTTGATGTAACATTTTTAAATTTTGGTTGGAAAATTCTCTATGAGCGGGAAAATTCGAAAAAAAAAATCGACAATAGAGCTCCGCTGAAACAAGAATAACTTCGAGGTTTTTGGATGGAAAATTTTCAATTTTTGGGATTTTTCAAGATGTAAGATTGATGTATCCACGCGATTCATGATACAGGGGGTGAAAATATCGCTTTCAAAGTTAGGGATGACAAAATCGTGAAAAATCAATTTTTTCAAATTAGAACCCCATTTTTTTATGGCAGATATTGAATCTACGTTAAAAAATAATGTGACTGTATGCATCACACCCTTGCCCTAAAATGGATATTTTCTGAGTTATTCACAAAAACTGTTTTTCGTCTTGCATTTTCAGCTATTTCTTTTCCCTTCACGCCAAAAAGATGAAATTTTCAGGAACTGTTACTTAAACCATGTTTTAGATTTTACTACCCTAATATGCAAGAGAAAAAGTTACAGGTTGTTCCTAAATAGATGGCGAATTTTGATTCGAATTTGTATCGGAAACCTCTTTATTTCTACTAATCGGCCATAATAAAGCCATGATAAAGAGGACTGCATAGAACGAGTAAGAAATGCGTTCAGGTTTGTTTAGATTTTTAGATTCATAGTTTTGAAACTCAATTTGGTTTTTAAACACTTTTGCAGATCTCTTCCTCCCGATGAAATAAGAAGAGCAACGCACGAAGCATTCCTGAGACGTATAAATAAATGTCTAGAAATTAACGGTCAAAACTTTGAGCATCTTCTCTAGTTATAACTGCGAGAGTTTGCCATGGTTCTCCTAATAGTAACTTGAAGTCGGTTTCAAGAAGGGGTGAAAAATCTACAGCATGGTTCGAATAACAGACGAAAAACAGTTTTTTGTGAATAACTCAGAAAATATCCATTTTAGGGCAAGGGTGTGATGCATACACTCACATTATTTTTTAACGTAGATTCAATATCTGTCATAAAAAAATGGGGTTCTAATTTGAAAAAATTGATTTTTCACGATTTTGTCATCCCTAACTTTGAAAGCGATTTTTTCACCCCCTGTATCATGAATCGCGATTTCGATTTTTAAAGTGGATACATCAATCTTACATCTTGAAAAATCCCAAAAATTAAAATTTTCCATCCAAAAACCTCGAAGTTATTCTTGTTTCAGCAGAGCTCTATTTTCGATTTTTTTTTCGAATTTTCCCGCTCAGAGAGAATTTTCCAACCAAAACTGAAAAATGTTACATCAAAATAACTTGAAATTTTCTAAGGAATCTATTTCTGCAATAAAAAAATGGTGTTCTAATTTGAAAAACGGAAGTTGACGTCATTTCCGGAAAAACCGAAGGTGCTAATGCCTTGAAAATATTTTAGATTTC
Organism: Propylea japonica; assembly: GCA_013421045.1. Classification (NCBI taxonomy): domain Eukaryota; kingdom Metazoa; phylum Arthropoda; class Insecta; order Coleoptera; family Coccinellidae; genus Propylea; species Propylea japonica. The sequence continues at coordinate 55,505,268 of CM024241.1, forward strand.
ATCAGCATTGTGAAATACTTATAAGTGCTGTAAATACGTTCAGTAGTTATATGGGTAAAATAAATATGGGTAAGGTTCCTCGTGAAAGACCCTGTATATGAGTGTGGTCAGTTATGTATAATACTTAAAGTAGCGGTTTTTGGTTGAATCTCAGTATTTTTGGGTCCTCTATTCAGAAAAGTTGACGAACTCAGAAAAATTTTTTACAAAATGGCGGAAAACCTGCAATGTTTAAATTTTTTTTTCGGTTGTCAAATTGAATTTGATTTTCTGAATTAATACAATTTTCTAAAAATTTCTGTAAAAAATGTTTTTAAAAATCGAACACAATTTTTTTTCACAAGTCTACAGCGAAAAAAAAAATTTCACCCGAAATGGATGAAATTTTGTACAATAATTGTACTTCTTTAATGATCAATCACAAATATTGAAACAGAATTGTAAAATATCAAACGGTTTCGTTACTACAGTCATTCAAATGTTTTGTTCAGACATCTGAAATAATAAAAATAAAATTGTTTTGAGTTCTAGCGTCACAATTATTAAATTATTGGCATGTCGAAACATTTTAGATGAATTTATAAAAAAAAATTCAGTGAAACTTATTTGGGACTCGAACCGACGTAAGTATTAAATAGGGAAACAAGACTGTTCTAAGAATATTGATATTTGTTGCCAGTCAACGATAGTTCGTAGTTCAGAATTCGACTACTGGCTAAATTACATTCAGTGAAATTTAAATATCAGTCAAACTTTATGAACTACTAACTACCGTTTCCTGGCAACAAATATTAATATCCTTAGAAGAGTCTCGTTTTCCAATTTAACACCTACGTCGGTTCATGTCCCAACTAAGTTTCACTGACTTTTTTTTTATAAATTCATCTAAAATCTTTGGACTATAGAAACATGATTAAATTAAAACCTACTACCCATAGTCAACCCACGCTACTGTACTCAACTCTGGAATGTTGCTGTTTCTAAACAATCATGTTGTTCACATGTTTGCAAGTAATAGAGTATTTCGGTATTTTTCTGGAGAAAATGAACTTCAATATCATTACAAGGCACATTGAAATGTAAAATTATTGAAACTGCGAAAATATCTTGAAAATCAAAGAATACCCAAAATTAGGTCTATGTTTATAAACAGCAAGTAGCCCAGTCAAATTAGACGAAAAAGGGGGCCAACCTCGGAATGAAAGATAATAAGCTGAAAATTGGTATGAACCTTTGTTTTGTCATTCTAAATGTTGTCTCAAAAGTCACAAATGCTATCGTGCCGGCGTCTTAAGATATTGAAGGTCAAAGGTCATAAAATCGGTTTTTTGCGAATATCTGCCTTCTTATTGCTTAAATGAGATTTGCAGTTATTATGAAAGTTGTAGACTATAAAATTGTCTACAACTTTTATTTGAACTTTTTTTTCATACGACCAACCGTTTTTGGGGTAGAGCGCGAAGAGTGCGCAGCGTACAGTCATATGACCTAATGCAGGGTCAAGCGTGAGTTACGGTTAGAAGTTCATTGTATAAAGTCAATTATTCACTTAACAATTATAATTATTAAACAATGCCCATTATTTATGTTCTATTCGTTGATTTTTTTTTCAATTCAATTTTTTTAAATAGCTCAGAATTCGTGTCACAGCCACTAAATGCGTGTAAAAATAAAATGTGTTTTTTAGTACGAGGATATTGGTTAAAACTTTTAGAAGAGTATATTTGTGTGTTGACATTGCATTTGCCAACTTTTTTGAGGAAAATTTCCTGTTGATGGGATTGAGTACGTCCAATTAAAATAACGAACAAATCAATATCTTCTCCTATGATGACAGCAGTCTTTTGATGTTCTGTTAAGGCAATAGCTGTGTCAATGATGAGAACATCAGCATCATCTCTGACTTGTTTTGTTGTGACCTAATGCAGGGTCAAGCGTGAGTTACGGTTAGCAGTTCGTTGTATAAAGTCAATTATTCACTTAACAATAATAATTATTAAACAATGCCCATTATTTATGTTCTATTCGTTGATTTTTTTTTCAATTTAATTTTTTTGAATAGCTCAGAATTCGTGTCACAGCCACTAAATGCGTGTAAAAATAAAATGTGTTTTTTAGTACGAGGATATTGGTTAAAACTTTTAGAAGAGTATATTTGTGTGTTGACATTGCCTTTGCCAACTTTTTTGAGGAAAATTTCCTGTTGATGGGATTGAGTACGTCCAATTAAAATAACGAACAAATCAATATCTTCTCCTATGATGACAGCAATCTTTTGATGTTCTGTTAAGGCAATAGCTGTGTCAATGATGAGAACATCAGCATCATCTCTGACTTGTTTTGTTGTGACCTAATGCAGGGTCAAGCGTGAGTTACGGTTAGCAGTTCGTTGTATGAAGTCAATTATTCACTTAACAGTTATAATTATTAAACAATGCCCATTATTTATGTACTAATTATTAATTATTTATATTTAATTAAAATAAGTAATTAAATTATTGTATTTGACGGATATTCCGACTATAGTAAAAATATTGAAGCAAAGGAACAACAAAGAAGAACTGCTGCACTTTCAAAATCATATGAAGTTTGTTTTGACGAAACAATGATTGTGCCAATCAGTCAAGAAAAATTTTCATCAAATCGGTCTAATAAGAAAAAAATTGTTGAAAAATTTGAAACTGGTAATATCACAACAAAACAAGTCAGAGATGATGCTGATGTTCTCATCATTGACACAGCTATTGCCTTAACAGAACATCAAAAGACTGCTGTCATCATAGGAGAAGATATTGACTTGTTCGTTATTTTAATTGGATGTACTCAATTCCATCAACAGTAAATTTTCCTCAAAAAAGTTGGCAAAGGCAATGTCAACACACAAATATACTCTTCTAAAAGTTTTAACCAATATCCTCGTACTAAAAAACACATTTTACTTTTACACGCATTTAGTGGCTGTGACACGAATTCTGCGCTATTTAAAAAAATTAAATTGAAAAAAAAATTAACGAATAGAACATAAATAATGGGCATTGTTTAATAATTATAATTGTTAAGTGAATAATTGACTTTATACAACGAACTGCTAACCGTAACTCACGCTTGACCCTGCATTAGGTCATATGACGTACGCTGCGCACTCTTCGCGCTCTACCCCAAAAACGGTTGGTCGTATGAAAAAAAAGTTCAAACAAAAGTTGTAGACAATTTTATAGTCTACAACTTTCATAATAACTGCAAATCTCATATAAGCAATAGGAAGGCAGATATTCGCAAAAAACCGATTTTTATGACCTTTGACCTTCAATATCTTAAGACGCCGGCACGATAGCATTTGTGACTTTTGAGACAACATTTAGAATGACAAAACAAAGGTTCATACCAATTTTCAGCTTATTATCTTTCATTCCGAGGTGAAATGCTAATTTGACTGGGCTAAAGGGGGTGCATAAATATAGAGATAGTATAGTGGTAGTATAACTCACCTCTAGCTTCATAGACAGTCATGGCCTTATAACCATAACTGAGGCACATATTCGGAGAAAGAGCCAATAACAATTTTATTCCCTTGCATATATCGCAGTTTGTTACAAAATTTTCTGGTACGGTGTAACTCAATATCCAGGAAACAATGCCAATAACAACACCAAGAAATGCTGAAATGGAAACACAATTCATCAGAATTTAAAAGTAATAATTTTCCCCATTCTAGTTTTTTTATTATCAAAGAGTTCTCTCAAAATAATTTTTAGTTCATGACAATGATTTTTGTAATAATTATCGTCTTTATTTCAAATCATTTCACTTGTATTACATACAATGAAGTTGCAGGATATGAAACAGCGTCAAAACAGAAATAATTTGCTAAATTCAATATCCTGCATAGAATATGGTTCCAATTGTAGAAATTTCTGATATATGAGGCTTTTGAAAATGCTTGTAACTTCGATGTCTTTAATACATATTTCAAAGTAGATTATAAAAAAGGTTGAAGCATCTATACTCCAGCTGTTCTTGAGTAGCCGATAGTTTGCATTTGGGATAATAGTAATTACTATTTCTTGTTCCGTCTGCATGGTCGTTCTTGTATTGATCAAACATACATCTATTTTATGGAGAAAAAGCAAGCATTCTTGAGCATATATAAAATAGACTGTTAAAATACCATGTTTCTGGAAAATACCCCTACAGGATTGTCGATATTTTCGCCCTTTAAGTATTTGCATTGCCCTCTTCTGTAAGGTGAATAATGATGCCATATTTCCTGATCCACAGAAAATAATGCCGAATCTGATTTTTGCTTCAATGGTTGCATGATAAAAAGTTTTGTTGTTTTGGTGTTTTGATAATTTTGAAAGTGCATAGATAGAGGACCCCAGTTTTCCACATACAGTTTTTATATGATCTTTCCAGTTGAGTCATTGGTCTATAATGATTCCTAAAAACTTTGCATGTTTAGCTATAGTCCGTTCACGAAAGGTTAAGCCGTCGGTTGGCCATGGAAGTTGGATTCCACTGTGTATATTAAAATTTTAGGTTATGTTGTTATTTTCTTGTCAGATTGATACACAATGTTGTCAATATTGCATAGAGTTCCCTGATAACTCACAAGCTCGTCGGAAGAGGCCGGGTACATTCGGCAACGTTGACTTTATTTTACGTTATGACAGCAAATACTGCCAAAAATAAACAAACGCCTGCTATGCGCTCAAACTTTAGTGAACGGTCTATACTGTGTATCTGTAGCCATTCAAGGTTATGTCTTATAGACCATTTATTTTGGAATGGAACAGTACTAAATTGGTGTTGTTGTTATTTAGAATTAAGTTCTTCTCTGTGAGCCATGTTTCGGTATATTCCATTAATTGCGATGCAAGTAGCTTAAGTTCTGGCCAAAATGTTTCCACAGTTAATAGATTTGTGTCATCAGCATAACGTACACTCATTATTTTCCAATTATCCCACTTGATATTAATTCCATAGTCGTTCAAGTATACTAGGAAGAGAATTGGCCCAGCAAGAGAATCTCTTTTGAATATGAACACACTTCCATGCCGTCTATAAGTATTCTTACTTGTTCAGTTCTTCCTTGGAAATATGAAGTGATCCATAGCAGCGCTGAAGCCTCAACCCCAGAGCTCCTGAGTAGAATCTCCCAGTCTAGGCAGTCGTATGCTTTTGGGAGATCTAAAAATAGTCCTCAAGCCATGTCTCCTTCTTCAAAGGCATCCATTACTTTCTTGACAAACTGAAACATGGCAGTTTGTATGGACCACCCTTTCAGATATCTGTGTTGACTTTCCTTGCAAAAAGGCCTCTTCCAGAAGAAACTCCATTAGCTGATTACAGTAGGTCATTTCAAATATTTTGGAGAACGAAGTTACAATGCTGATGGGTCTGTAGTTGTTATAACATTATACTTCACAATTACACATTAATTTTTGAGATAAATTATTTTTCATTCTGCTTCATACTCATTGTGTGAAAAATAATTCTTCATTAGCTTCGGAGTTTAATCTTCAAACTTCTTAAATGATTATACATATTTCCTTCGGATTCCAGTTAACAATTATGTTTTTATTTGCACATATCTAAGAAACTATTTTCAATCAAATAACGCCTTAATGAAACCAATCTACAGTAGTGTTTACTCTATGCAATTATATTTTATATAGTTAAGTATGGGTATAAAAGGCATATTACTTACGTCGTTGAAACAGAGATGATATAGCAAAACAGAATGTGATGGATGCTATTAGATAAAGGAACAAGAAGATGAAGTAGACTGCAATGTTACAGTATTCTATAGGTGGAGTGTCTATTCCCCACATGGGCACTTTCATCAAGATTACGATCAATACAACAGATACGAAATTCGGTAGAAAAGCGTGCAGGAACCATCCAAACCATAGCATCCAAGACTTCAGGCCCACCATTTTCAGTAATTCCTAAAATTATAGTTATAATAATATGTTAACCGTTGCGTTCTTCAATACTGTAGAAAACCTTTGAGTAGATAGAGGAAGGACAATTTTGGTTTTTTAAACTGATAAATGTAGGAGTGCAATCAAATTAAATAGTTCAAAAGTATAGATATGGAAATAATATTTATTAATACTGAGAACGAATTCTCGAATCACATAATATGTTTTCATAATTAATTTCCTTCAATATGAGAAAGTAGTGGTTCAATGGTTTTCTGTATTAAATATGAGATTAATATGTACTAAATTTGTTATATAGGCAACAAGAATTATTGGCGAATCATAATGCTCGATCCAAGATCCCAGTCCTCAGACTTACGTTATTTTAGAATTTATGAAATTTTCGAAATCAGTAATATAACATAAAATAATGGAATTGATACTCGCTAGAATGAAACGGGATCATAGGACCACTGTGTGAAGTTTTAACTAACCATTAAAAAGGTTACCTATTCCCATTATTTGGACAGCGGCAGAAAATTTTTTATTACCGTTACAAGATTTTCAAGTTTAATCGAAGATGATAGCACCCCATCTGAAGAATTTTGGGACAAAAAATATGTTAATGATCGAGGATTTACGGTATTTAGTCAGCAATCAAGGAAGAAATATTGACATATGAATAGTACAGGTTACTAATGCAATCCTAGCTTTCTATTTGACTGAATAATTTCGAAAATCACTTCAGTTGGAAGTGAAGTAATTTTGACAAATAGAACATGCCTTTTTCGGATGACAATCAACAAAACGATAAGGTTTGAAATCAGAGTACCAAATAGGAGTATCGACAATAGTTCAGAAGGAAATTCTAAAAGTATTAATAATTTATTACTAGCAATGAAAAGAGAGGATAATAATTCACTCTCTGTTATGTTTAGAAGTAAATTGTGAACATTTACCAAAATGTTAGGTTATGTTATTGTTATCATGAACTGAAGTGATTGTGGAAATTGAACAGATTTTGTCAGAAAGCAACATCAGTTGGCAGTGATGCGCATCAACTCAAAATAACAACATTGTCAAATAGAACGCGCATCAACTGATTTTGCATCAGTTTGGAAGTGATGCAGCTTCAAATACAGGGTCTTTATAAATGATTGTAACAGCGCAGTTGGATTTGGATTGCAAAAAACCAATCTCTAACCAATCAGGGCATTGCATGATCACAGAATTCTGTGGTTTGCATAATCCAAAGCCAACTGCGCTGTTATAGTCTGTTCAAACGTAAGAAGGAGCAATAACAACAAGTTTGGCGCAGCAGTAGGAGGGCCTTCAGATAGGTACTTTCCGTCCAGAGTCGAATCGAGGAGATTTCATACAATCTTTCAGTTTCAACTGAATATTATTATACGAATGCAATTCTTTCAGCACATCTAAGTGAAATATATACACGCTCTCATTTATTCCTTATCGAATTTATTGGATTTGGAGGTTCCACACTGTATACACTTCGTCAAAAGATTTTCTCTATCTAGTACCATCCACAGTCCGTTCCGAATACGATCCTGGCAGTCTCTAAGGGCGGTCGCAAGGAGCGTTTTATGACAGTTTGACCAATACGAGATTTATTGTGCGCAAACCAGACGATTCTGTTTGTTTACAAAGCTCCTTCTTATATTTGAACGGACTATAGAATCATTTATAAAGACCCTGTATTTGAAGCTGCATCACTTCCAAACTTAGAAAGTGCCTAATAATAATAACACATCACACATTATGAAGATTTGAGCTATAAAATAAAAATTGCTATATTACATGAAAAAGGGAAGTGTTTCAATATATTTTAAGCATTTTTTAAGTATACATATCATACGGAAATTTTATATATAAAAACATACCCTAGTTCCTGTTGATTTTTCCTCAATAATTCTCATGATTAATGCAGGACATAAGAATATGAAGCTGAATATAGTGATATGTGATAAGAAGGGCATAAAAATATGCATCAGTCCTGCATCACTCTTATATGGAGGATATGGAAATTCTTGCATAGTTAAGTTAACGTGTATTTCAGATTTTTTCATCATTTCAATATAAGCCAGATCGAGAGTTGTTGGACTGTCATGAATCCACTTTGAAAATAACTGTTTAACCTACAATTAAAACAATAATCAACATTAATGTGCTACTTATATTTCTATTGTTTACCATAATTTGAATATTGAAGTTCAGATAAATATAGATCTTTTGTTTCCCCTCTTATATTCTGATCATAAAATCGAATATCATAATCCAGCTTTTTGGTATCATTTGAATTGAAGATCATGGCGATTAAGGATTGATTGACTTTAGTAAATTCTTTCAATAAATCTTCCTCTGATGAAAAGTTATGTATTTCTAAAAATCAACAGTTAATATTGCCACATATAGCCAATGTGAAGTCTAATATTACCATTAGAATGAATCTGTAATTTTTGTTGTAATCTTCTAATGAGTTCATCTGTAAAGTTGTTCGAAGGGGCATAAAAAAACAAGGTACTTGAAATATCTATAACTGTATAATACACTTCGCCCTTCTCACTCAGGTAAATGGGTTCAGAATATGTTGGATCCACTATCTCTTCTTTAGCTATACCACTTATTTTTGATCGACTATAAGATACCAAAATAAATAGTATTATAGGCAGTAGGATCTCGAATAGGGTCAAAACCCAATGCCGTTTCCTGATAAGACAGTTTTTCCATAAAACTAATCGAAGCTGTTTTATATGAGCCATCTGAAAGTTAAACATAAATCAAAACCAGTCCTGGGAAACCATACTTAAAAGAATTAGATCACCACAGGAGGAAAACCTTGATTCATTCACAACCATTTCCTACCTTGAATTTCCTTTAATCTATTACTGTTTAGTAAAATAAAGCCATCTGGGCATCCACGATTTGCTCTTAATATATTGAAGAATTACTGAAAGTACACGATTACCACATCAACATACGATACGATGATTATTATTATTTATAAGAGGAACTTGAAGGTTTCCATTGTTTGTTTGGACATTTTTGACACAAAACACAACAATCAGTGACAGTGACATTACCAACATCGCCACGTATGTCAAAATAAGATATACGACTTCGATATTACCGACATTAATTTCTTTTCGAATTGTTGAATTGTATTTTGATATTAGTTCTACACTTGTTGTGCTTAGTATATAATATTTTGCAACAAAAGTTTTGTTAGAAATCTATTCAAACCATGGTAAGTTCCTCTAATGGTGTATAATACCCTCTATATGCCATCTGGCCCATTAGCTCAGTTGGTTAGAGCGTCGTGCTAATAACGCGAAGGTCGCGGGTTCGATCCCCTCATGGGCCATTAACTTTTTCGATAAGTTGAATTTTCCAAGTTTTATTTTTCAGATTCGGTCAGTTTTGGTGGAATCCAAACAGTACACTGGCTCTTGTGGAAGTTCAGGTATCATGTATAACAACAGCTATGTGATTACAACTTTCAATGTAATATCGCCATTCTTCACAAATTCCGATGTAGAGGAATTTGATCATGCAAAAGATAGATTTCTCAAATCAACTTTCGATATTCTTAAAGATATTCTCTTTTTAATTTATGCTAAGGACGAAGATTCCAGTATAATTTCATCTTATACTGCACGCTTTGAAAGTTTGTTTGTGTCCAGCAATATAAAAGTATCCAATAAACTCATATTTCGGAATTGGACATTTGACTCTTCGAATAAGTCTAATATTGATTCTCTATCATATTTCGTCATTTTCAAAGTTGATAGTGCAAGGGGAAATGCTTTAAAAGAAGATTTGCATTATACGTTGAATAAAATGCCCAAAACATCATTTTCTAAGGGCCAAAACTTGAATAGTGTTAGTTCCGCTTTTGGCAATAGACAGTTCATGAATCACTACAGTCAAGGCATAGTGTCGAACATTTTGGGCAAAAATAATTGCCTGATTTTTAGTGATATGCCCCTAACACCTGGCAGCGAAGGCAGTCCTGTGTATATCGACGATGGAAGTTCAAGGTAGGCATATGATATACTGAACTGAAAATTAACTATCTCGTATTATCAAAAAACAGATATTGAGGAAGATACACATATGCGGCACATGCTTGAAATTCTCAAAATCGCGTTTCTTTTCATAATATTTCATCTTTCAACAAAATTGGTGAACTTTCATCAGAGCCGGACCGTGGGCGTGGCGAAGGAGGTAGGTATGTGCCACGGGCGCAAACGACCTAGAGGCGCAAAATGTGAAATAACAATTTTTTTATCGTTTTTTCTTTATTTTGTTGATTGAGTTTTTGTTCATTACCTTTCAAGAAATATGGGAGGTACAGTATATTTGTGCTTAAAAGAACCCCTTGCGGGAAAGTTTTGAGGTAGTTTTGATATCTTCCATTTTTTATGTTTTTGGAGTGCTGAATCCGAATCGAGGTTTGCTAACAAAATTTCGTGACGAAACATAGAAAAAATACGAAAAAAGATGAAAAATCTCATTCTTGGTCAGTTTTTTGCTTATTACTTGGAAACTATCAACTTTTTGTGAAAACCTTTCCATAGTTTCCATACAAAATGAAAGTACATAAAATTTCCTACAAATTGTACTACCACAGTTTGTTCTGCGACAACCTGTTCTGGCTTAAATTAAAGTTTGAAATGAAGTATTTTCTATGATTCAATAAATGAAGAAAAAAATTAAATTATATGGTTCCGATTATGCGATCCTCTTGAAATTTTGCATGAACATTCAGTATATCAGTCTCGATTCACAAAAAAAAGTTCACTCGAATCGGATATCTTGTTATGGAAATATAAAGATTCTTCCTTTCAATATTTCAATTGAAATGAATTGTTCCTCATATCAATACAGACCTCATATCAATACAGACAAAACGAAACCAATCGAAATGAAATGTTGCGGCCAAATGCAAGATGCTTATAATAAGCCTTGTGCAAAATTGTGTGAACATAGTGTGAACAGAACCATAGAAAATTAAATTGAAATATTGAAAAGAAGAGTCTTTACATTTCCATACAATGTATCCGATTCGAGTGAAATCGAGACTGATATACTGAATGTTCATGCAAAGTTTCAAGAGGATCGCATCATCGGAACTATAGAATTAATTTTTTTTTCATTAATGGGTCATAGAAAATACCTCATTTTCAACTATAATTTGAGCCAGAACAGGTTGTCGCAGGATAAGCTGTGGTAGTACAATTTTATGTACTTTCATTTTGTATAGAAAGGTTTTTCACGAAAAGTTGATAGTTTCCGAGTAATGAGCGAAAAACTGACCAAGAATGAGATTTTTATTCTCGTTTTGTATTTTTTTCTATGTTCCGTCACGAAATTTTGTTAGCAAACCTCAAATTCGGATTCAACACCCCAAAAACATAAAAAATGAGAGAAATCAAAACTATTCCAAAACTTCCCATCTAAATGCACAATTCGACAGATTATTCAAAATATAATCAATAAATGTCAATTATGAAAAACATGTATTTATTGAAAAATAATTTCTTCAAGGGCGCATTTTGGAAGTTTGCCACAGGCGCTAGAATCCTAGTTCCGGCTCTTACTTTCATCCGAAAAGCGGTGATATGACTCTTCATTAAATTTAATCTAGGTACTTAGTTGGAAGAAGGGCTCAATTAAATAATCACCAACTATTCCATACATTAACAGAAAATTGGTCCTGGTAATGAGTTTCTCTAATCATTTGTGGATTATCTTCTACTAAAAAAATGAATATGAAGGGACTGAGCTGCCTCAATCTGTGTGTAGACGATTTCGGAAGTAATGAAAGAATTTCATGATTCTCTTAAATGAAATAGCATTTTATTTTTTATCTAAGAAAGTATTCATCGCATTTGAAAAACTCAAGATATCATTCTCACTCTGGATAATGTGGTGATTACGAAAATAATTTAAATTTGAAAAAAGAATCATTGGCGTACCATTTTTCACTAAATTTATTGGAACAGAGGTCTGTACGGACGCCACTGGTGAAAATTAAAAATAATTTGAATTGAAAACAATGTTGTTTGATGCGTACTAATATACTACTAAAAGGCAAGGAAATTCAAAATTTTCGAATGGTGATTTTTCTTTTGATTCTATGCTATCGAAGGAATAGACGTATAATTTTTTTATGAATTTCAGGCGAAAAATCGATTATTAGAAAAAAAATAAAATCATAGTCATTTGTTTTTCGCTGTTTTTCAAAATTGCCCACCGCCATTTCTTGACATAAAATGACTTTTTTGATTCTTTTATACGCTGGAAATTTTCATATTTTAAAATTCGTGGAACATTTCGAAAAAAAATGAAATTGTTTGAATTTTGAAATTCAGCAGATATCCATCAAATTTTGGTGCCGTTGTATTCATATTGGGCCCCTGAATAATATTAGTAAAAAAAACAACTGGCGATCTGTCTTAGTTTAGAAGGTATGTTCCCCAAGGTCGGAAAAATATTTCACCTGGAAGTCACTTTTCTCATTACAAAAACACTGAATTACCGCTTTATTGAGTTCAAATTCTCTATGAACATTTTCACATGAAGATATGATTCATTTTATTTCAAATTTATTCAATAATTATTGAAAAAACATCGAAAAAATTCGAGGGAAAGCCCGCCGTTCTTTATGGTAAGTTTGGCACTACCGCGTAGTCTTTCGGCAAGTGACATAGGAAATGATAGCGGGAATTACCGGTATGGATCGTGTCATATTCGCGCGAAATAATTTGCGGTAAAGCCAAACTTGCCATAAAGAACGTCGGGCGTTCCCTCGAATTTTACGATGTTTTTGCAATAATTATTGAATATATCGTGCTTTCAAAAAAATTCGTGGTTAAGTAACCTGTGGATTCTATTTTTCCTAAGAGTTTATGAGGGGAAAAATTCGTGGTCAAGTAGGCTGTGGATTCTATTTTTCCTAAGAGTTTATAAGGGGAAAAATAGAATCCACAGCCTTCTTGACCACGAATTTTTGTGAACGCACGTTATTTGAAAAAATTAATCAATTTTCATGTAAAAATGTTCAAAGAGGATTTGAACTCAATAAAGCGGTAATTCAGTGTTTTTGTTATGAGAAAAGTGACTTCTAGGTGAAATATTCTTCGGACTTTGGGGGCCCGCATATTTTCTAAACTAAGATCGCCAGTTGTTTTTTTCACTAATATTATTCAGGGACCCAATATGAATACAACGGCACCAAAATTTGATGAATATCTGCTGAATCCAAAATTCAAACAATTTTATTTTTTTTTCAAAATGTTCCAAAAATTTAAAAATTCCATGGTATAAAGGATCAAAGAGGACATTTTATGTCATGAAATAGCGGTGGACACTTTTGAAGAACACTGAAAAACCAATGACTAAAATTTTTTTTTTTTAAATTCGATTTTTCAGCTGAAATTCATAAAAAAATTATACGTCTATTCCTTGATAGCAAAGTATCAAGAGGAAAAATCACCATTCGAAAATTTTGGATTTCACTATAATAAAGTGTTTTCACAGAAATCTCAAGAATGGCTCGAGATAAAAATCTTAAAAGTTTTTTGAATTATTTTCATTCGATGTCTAATCGATCTCTTCAATATGAATCGAAAAGGCCGCGGGGGCAGATTTAACATTGAAACCCGGCTACACCCTTTCAATTCAAACCGATGTGAAATTAGCAGCCAAAATCTGGCAGCCAATTTCTGAATGTGCCCGAACGATCAGTGGCGTCGTGAACTAGGTCTCCCAACTATATATGACGAAATCGAAGAATCTTCCGTGCTTGAATGATAACTATGTTGTTCATATTTCATCGGAATGAACGGAATACGTAGATAACCGGTTCTGTATCTGAGTGAAACCTTTGAAACAAATATGTCGTATTTGATATTATAAAAACATTATTTTAACAAGGAAGACGATGAAAAGCCACCTTGAGACTCATGAAGTGTATTGAGTTTAATATAAGGAATCTACGTTATGGCGGAAAATCCCTTCGGCCCCGTCAAAGGGGGTGAAAATGCCCCCCAAAGTACGAAAAAAAATCATTTAAATATGAAGACGATGAAAAGCCACGTTGAAACTCATACAGTGTATTGAGTTTAATATAAGAAATCTACGTTATGAAGGAAAATCCCTTCGGCCCCCGTCGAAGGGGGTGAAAATGCTCCACAAAGTACAAAAAATTCATTTAATATAGAAGACGATGAAAAGCGACGTTGAAACTCATACAGTATATTGAGTTCATATAAGGAATCTACGTTATGGAGGAAAATCCCTTCGGCCCCGTCGAAGGGGTGGAAAATGCCCCCCAAAGTAAGAAAAATTCATTTAAATATGAAGACGATGGGGGCATTTTCACCCCCTTCGACGGGGCCGAAGGGATTTTCCTCCATAACGTAGATTCCTTATATTGAACTCAATATACTCTATGAGTTTCAACGTGGCTTTTCATCGTCTTCATATTCAAATGAATTTTTTGTACTTTGGGGGGCATTTTCACCCTCTCGACGGTGCCGAAGAGATTTTCCTTCATAACGTAGATTCCTTATATTGAACTCAATACACTGTATGAGTTTCACGTAGCTTTTTATCGTCTTCATATTTAAATGAATTTTTTCGTACTTTGGGGGGCATTTTCACCCCCTTCGACGGGGCCGAAGGGATTTTCCTTCATAATGTAGTTTCCTTATATCGAAGTCAATACACTGTTTGAATTTCAACGTGGCTTTTCATCGTCTTTATATTTAAATGAATTTTTTCGTACTTTGGGGTGCATTTTCACCCCCTTCGACGGAGCCGAAGGGATTTTCCTCCATAACGTAGATTCCTTATATTAAACTCAATACACTGTATGAGTTTCAACGTGGCTTTTCATCGTCTTCATATTTAAATGAATTTTTTCGTACTTTGGGGGGCATTTTCAGCCCCTTCGACGGGACCGAAGGATTTTTCCACCATAACGTAGATTCCTTATATAAACCTCAATACACTGTATGAGTTTCAACGTGGCTTTTCATCGTCTTCATATTTAAATGATTTTTTCGTAATTTGGGGGTAATTTTCACCCCCTTTGACGGGGCCGAAGGAATTTTCCTTCATAACGTAGATTCCTTATATTAAACTCAATACACTGTATGAGTTTCAACGTGGCTTTTCATCGACTTCATATTTAAATGAATTTTTCGTACTTTGGGGGGCATTTTCACCCCCTTCGACGGGGCCGAAGGGATTTTCCTCCATAACGTAGTTTCCTTATATTAAACTCAATATACTGTATGAGTTTCAACGTGGCTTTTCATCATCTTCATATTTAAATGATTTTTTCGTACTTTGGGGGCATTTTCACCCCCTTTGACGGGGCCGAATTTATTTTCCTTCATAACGTAGATTCCTTATATTGAACTCAATACACTGTATGAGTTTCAACGTGTCTTTTCATCGTCTTAATATTTAAAAATTTTTTCCTACTTTGGGGGGCATTTTCACCCCCTTCGACGGGGCCGAAGGGATTTTCCTCCATAACGTAGATTCCTTATATTGGAACTCATATACTGTATGAGTTTCAACGTCGCTTTTCATCGTCTTCATATTTAAATGAATTTTTTGTACTTTGTGGGGCATTTTCACCCCCTTCGACGGGGCCGAAGGATTTTCCTTCATAACGTAGATTTCTTATATTAAACTCAATACACTGTATGAGTTTCAACGTGGCTTTTCATCGTCTTCATATTTAAATGATTTTTTTTTCGTACTTTGGGGGGCATTTTCACCCCCTTTGACGGGGCCGAAGGGATTTTCCGCCATAACGTAGATTCCTTATATTAAACTCAATACACTTCATGAGTCTCAAGGTGGCTTTCATCGTCTTCCTTGTTAAAATAATGTTTTTTATAATACCAAATACGACATATTTGTTTCAAAGGTTCACTCAGATACAGAACCGGTTATCTACGTATTCCGTTCATTCCGATGAAATATGAACAACATAGTTATCATTCAAGCACGGAAGATTCTTCGATTTCGTCATATCTAGTTGGGAGACCTAGTTCACGACGCCACTGATCGTTCGGGCACATTTGGCTGCCAGATTTTGGCTGCTAATTTCACATCGGTTCAATTCAACACCCCGTATCTCTGAAACAATGCGTCAGAGACCCATTGACCTATTCCATAGGAACTTTATATTATAAAATCATCTGAGGATTAAGATCCCGAACTTACGGTACCTACCTTATTCTGAAACATACTGTCCTATACAGTGTGGAACAGCCAAATGGAATAAATTCTATAACGAATAAATGATAGCGTGTTGGGAAAAACGCTTGGACAAGGCGATTTGTATTTTAGATGCGCATTTTTTTCCAAAAAAAAATATGATATAGGCCATAGGGTGTATTATGTGACAGTGGCCGATACCAAATTTCTTATTTTAAATAAAACCCTGTATATTATTAGTTTTTTGGATTCTTCTAGACAAAATTCATGTACAATATCTTATCTTCAAACTGTTTCGGAAATATTGAGTGTTTTCAGATGTATTACAAAAATTAACATTAAAAAAAAGAAAATTATTTTATTTCACAAATAATGTACCCGAGTACCTTTAGCAATAAATATCAGCAATATTCTGTTTCTTCCTTCTGTGAACTCCAGGATTCAAATAATTATTTTTTATGCATAATATAGGAAATTGTGGAACTTGGGAACAGCTCTCCGGCCGTGGTAGGCGTTGTGAGTGGCGTTGGGGGCGGCAGGGGCGAATGTATTCCAAAAATATTTTTATCAGGAATCCTGCCATCTTGAAATTTTGGGAACTTGTTACTTATGGGTAGAGAATGATAATGTAATACTCGGTTTCAAATATCCGGCCGTCAGAGAGGCGTGGAGGCGGGGGCGTTCCAGCAATATTTTCACTAGGAATCCTGCCACCTTGAAATTTTGAGAATTGGTTACTTATGGGTAGAGAATGATAATGTGATACTCGGTTTCAAATATCCGGCCGTCAGAGAGGCGGTGGAGGCGGGGGTGTTCCAGCAATATTTTTACTAGGAATCCTGCACCTTGAAATTTTGGAAAATGGTTACTTAGGGTGAGAACGATAATGTAATACTCGGTTTCAATATCCGGCTGTCAAGAGGCGGTGGAGGCGGGGCGTCTCAGCAATATTTTTACTAGGAATCCTGCCACCTTGAAATTTTGGAAAATGGTTACTTATGGGTAGAGAACGATAATGTAATACTCGTTTCAAATATCCGGCCGTCGAGAGGCGGTGGAGGCGGGGCGTCTCAGCAATATTTTTACTAGGAATCCTGCCACCTTGAAATTTTGGGAATTGGTTACTTATGGGTAGAGATGATAATGTATTACTCGGTTTCAAATATCCGGCCGTCAGAGAGGCGGTGGAGGCGGGGGTGTTCCAGCACATTTTTACTAGGAATCCTGCCACCTTGAAATTTTGGAATTTCGTTACTTATGGAAAGAATGATAATGTAATACTCGGTTTCAAATATCCGGCCGTCAGAGAGGCGGTGGAGGCGGGGATGTTCCAGCAATATTTTTACTAGGAATCCTGCCACCTTGAAATTTTGGAATTTCGTTACTTATGGGTAGAGATGATAATGTATTACTCGGTTTCAAATATCCGGCCGTCAGAGGGGCGTGGAGGCTGGGGTGTTCCAGCAATTTTTTACTAGGAATCCTGCCACCTTGAAATTTTGGAATTTCCTTACTCATGGGTAGAGAATGATAGTGTAATACTCGGTTTCAAATATCCGGCCGTCGGAGGGGAGGTGGAGGCGGGGGTGTTCCAGCAATATTTTTAGAGGAATCCTGCCACCTTGAAATTTTGGGAATTGGTTACTTATGGGTAGAGAACGATAATGTATACTCGGTTTCAATATCCGGCCGTCAGAGAGGCGGTGGAGGCGGGGCGTCTCAGTAATATTTTTACTAGGAATCCGCCACCTTGAAAGGGAAAGATAAAATGGTTCCCCAAAGAGGTAGAGTTGAAATTTTGGGAATTGGTTACTTATGGTAGAGAATGATAATGTGATACTCGGTTTCAAATATCCGGCCGTCAGAGAGGCGGTGGAGGCGGGGGTTCCAGCAATATTTTTACTAGGAATCCTGCCACCTGAAATTTTGGAATTTTGTTACTTATGGGTAGAGAATAATAATGTATACTTGGTTCCAAATATCCGGCCGTCAGAGAGGCAGTGGAGGCGGGGGTGTTCCAGCAATATTTTACACTAGGAATCCTGCCACCTTGAAATTTTGGAATTTCGTTACTTATGGGTAGAGAATGATAATGTAATACTCGGTTTCAAATATCCGGCCGTCAGAGAGGCGGTGGAAGCGGGGCGTTCCAGCAATATTTTTACTAGGAATCCTGCCACCTTGAAATTTTGTGAATTGGTTATTTATGGGTAGAGAACGATAATGTAATACTCGGTTTCAAATATCCGGCCGTCAGAGGGGCGGTGGAGGCGGGGGTGTTCCAGCAATATTTTTACTAGGAATCCTGCCACCTTGAAATTTTCGAAAATGGTCACTTATGGGTAGAGAATAATAATGTTGTACTTGGTTCCAAATATCCGGCCGTAAGAGAGGCGGTGGAGGCGGGGGTGTTCCAGCAATATTTTTACTAGGAATCCTGCCACCTTGAAATTCTGGAATTTCGTTACTTGTGGGTAGAGAATGATAATGTAATACTCGGTTTCAAATATCCGGCCGTCAGAGAGGCGGTGGAGGCGGGGGTGTTCCAGCAATATTTTTACTAGGAATCCTGCCACCTTGAAATTTTGGGAATGGTTATTTATGGGTAGAGAACGATAATGTAATACTCGGTTTCAAATATCCGGCCGTCAGAGGGGCGGTGGAGGCGGGGGTGTTCCAGCAATATTTTTACTAGGAATCCTGCCACCTTGAAATTTTGGAATTTCGTTATTTATGGGTGGAGAATGATAATGTTATACTCGGTTTCAAATATCCGGCCGTCAGAGGGGAGGCGGAGGCGGGGGTGTTCCAGCAATATTTTTACTAGGAACCCTGCCACCTTGAAATTTTGGAATTTCGTTATTTATGGGTAGAGAATGATAATGTAATACTCGGTTTCAAATATCCGGCCGTCAGAGGGGCGTAGAGGCGGGGTGTTCCAGCAATATTTTTACTAGGAATCCTGCCACCTTGAAATTTTGGGAAATGGTTATTTATGGGTAGAGAACGATAATGTAATACTCGGTCTCAAATATCCGGCCGTCAGAGGGGCGGTGGAGGCGGGGGTGTTCCAGCAATATTTTTACTAGGAATCCTGCCACCTTGAAATTTTCGAAAATGGTCACTTATGGGTAGAGATAATAATGTTGTACTTGGTTCCAAATATCCGGCCGTCAGAGAGGCGGTGGAGGCGGGGGTGTTCCAGCAATATTTTTACTAGGAATCCTGCCACCTTGAAATTCTGGAATTTCGTTACTTGTGGGTAGAGAATGGTAATGTAATACTCGGTTTCAAATATCCGGCCGTCAGAGAGGCGGTGGAGGCGGGGGTGTTCCAGCAATATTTTTACTAGGAATCCTGCCACCTTGAAATTTTGGGAAATGGTTATTTATGGGTAGAGAACGATAATGTAATACTCGGTTTCAAATATCCGGCCGTCAGAGGGGCGGTGGAGGCGGGGGTGTTCCAGCAATATTTTTACTAGGAATCCTGCCACCTTGAAATTTTGGAATTTCGTTATTTATGGGTGGAGAATGATAATGTTATACTCGGTTTCAAATATCCGGCCGTCGAGGGGGAGGCGGAGGCGGGGGTGTTCCAGCAATATTTTTACTAGGAACCCTGCCACCTTGAAATTTTGGAATTTCGTTATTATGGGTAGAGAATGATAATGTAATACTCGGTTTCAAATATCCGGCCGTCAGAGGGGCAGTAGAGGCGGGGGTGTTCCAGCAATATTTTTACTAGGAATCCTGCCACCTTGAAATTCTGGGAATTAGTTACTTATGGGTAGAGAATGATAATGTAATACTCGGTTTCAAATATCCGGCCGTCAGAGAGGCGGTGGAGTCGGGGGTGTTCCAGCAATATTTTTACTAGGAATCCTGCCACCTTGAAATTTTGGAATTTCGTTACTTATGGGTAGAGAATGATAATGTAATACTCGGTTTCAAATATCCGGCCGTCGGAGGGGCGGTGGAGGCGGGGGAGTTCCAGCAATATTATTCCCAAAATTTCAAGGTGGCAGGATTCCTAGTAAAATATTGCTGAGACGCCCCCACCTCCACCGCCTCTCTGACGGCTGGATATTTGAAACCGAGTATAACATTATTATTCTCTACCCATAAGTGACCAATTCCCAAAATCTCAAGGTAGCAGGATTCCTAGTAAAAATATTGCTGAGACGCCCCCCCTCCACCGCCTCTCTGACGGCCGGATATTTGAAACCGAGTATAACATTATCATTCTATACCCATAATGAACCAATTCCCAAAATTCAAGGTAGCAGGATTCCTAGTAGAAATATTGCTGAGACGCCCCCATCTCCACCGCCTCTCTGACGGCCGGATATTCGAAACCGAGTATAACATTATTATTCTCTACCCATAAGTGACCAATTCCCAAAATCTCAAGGTGGCAGGATTCCTAGTAAAAATATTGCTGGGACGCCCCCGCCTCCACCGCCTCTCTGACGGCCGGATATTTGAAACCGAGTATTACATTATTGTTCTCTACCCATAAGTGACCAATTCCCAAAATCTCAAGGTGGCAGGATTCCTAGTAAAAATATTGCTGAAACGCCCCCGCCTCCACCGCCTCTCTGACGGCCGGATATTTGAAACCGAGTATTACATTATCGTTCTCTACCCATAAGTGACCAATTTTCCAATATCTCAAGGTGGCAGGATTCCTAGTAAAAATATTGCTGAGACGCCCCCGCCTCCACCGCCTCTCTGACGGCCGGATATTTGAAACCGAGTGTACATTATCATTCTCTACCCATAAGTAACCAATTCCAAAATTTCAAGGTGGCAGGATTCCTAGTAAAAATATTGCTGGAACCCCCCGCCTCCACCGCCTTTCTGACGGCCGGATATTTGAAACCGAGTATTACATTATTATTCTCTACTCATAAGTAACAAAATTCCAAAATTTCAAGGTGGCAGGATTCCTAATAAAAATATTGCTGAGACGCCCCCGCCTCACACCCCTCTGACGGCCGCATATTTGAAATCGAGTATAACATTACCATTCTCTACGCATAAGTAACCAAATCCCAAAATTTCAAGGTGGCAGGATTCCTAGTAAAAATATTGCTGGAACACCCCCGCCTCCACCGCCTCTCTGACGGCCGGATATTTGAAACCGAGTGTTACATTATCATTCTCTACCCATAAGTAACCAATTCCCAAAATTTCAAGGTGGCAGGATTCCTATTAAAAATATTGCTGGAACACCCCCGCCTCCACCGCGCCTTTCTGACGGCCGGATATTTGAAACCGAGTATTACATTATTATTCTCTACTCCATAAGTACAAAATTCCAAAATTTCAAGGTGGCAGGATTCCTAATAAAAATATTGCTGAGACGCCCCCGCCTTCACCACCCCTCTGACGGCCGGATATTTGAAATCGAGTATAAATTATCATTCTCTACCCATAAGTAACCAAATCCCAAAATTTCAAGGCGGCAGGATTCCTAGTAAAAATATTGCTGGAACACCCCCGCCTCCACCACCTCTCTGACGGCCGGATATTTGAAACCGAGTATTACATTATTATTCTCTACCCATAAGTAACGAATTCCAAAATTTCAAGGTGGCAGGATTCCTAGTAAAAATATTGCTGGAACAACCCCGCCTCCACCACCCCTCTGACGGCCGCATATTTGAAATCGAGTATAACATTATCATTCTCTACCCATAAGTAACCAATTCCCAAAATTTTAAGGTGGCAGGATTCCTAGTAAAAATATTGCTGGAACACCCCCGCCTCCACCGCCTCTCTGACGGCCGGATATTTGAAACCGAGTATTACATTATCATTCTCTACCCATAAGTAACGAAATTCCAAAATTTCAAGGTGGCAGGATTCCTAGTAAAAATATTGCTTCAACACCTTTGCCCCCGCCGGCGCCTCTCTGACGGCCGGATATTTGAAACCGAGTATTACATTTTCATTCTCTACCCATAAGTAACCAATTCCCAAAATTTCAAGGTGGCAGGATTCCTAGTAAAAATATTGCTGGAACACCCCCGCCTCCACCACCCCTCTGGCGGCCAGATATTTGAAACTGAGTAATACATTATCATTCTCTACCCATAAGTAACGAAATTCCAAAATTTCAAGGTGGCAGGATTCCTAGTAAAAATATTGCTTCACACCTTTGCCCCCGCCGGCCGCCTCTCTGACGGCCGGATATTTGAAACCGAGTATTACATTTTCATTCTCTACCCATAAGTAACCAATTCCCAAAATTTCAAGGTGGCAGGATTACTAGTAAAAATATTGCTGGGACGCCCCCGCCTCCACCGCCTCTCTGACGGCCGGATATTTGAAACCGAGTATTACATTATTGTTCTCTACCCATAAGTGACCAATTCCCAAATCTCTAGGTGGCAGGATTCCTAGTAAAAATATTGCTGGGACGCCCCCGCCTCCACCGCCTCTCTGACGGCCGGATATTTGAAACCGAGTATTACATTATTGTTCTTTACCCCTAAGTGACCAATTCCCAAAATCTCAAGGTGGCAGGATCCTAGTAAAAATATTGCTGAAACGCCCCCGCCTCCACCGCCTCTCTGACGGCTGGATATTTGAAACCGAGTATTACATTATCGTTCTCTACCCATAAGTGACCAATTTTCCAATATCTCAAGGTGGCAGGATTCCTAGTAAAAATATTGCTGAGACGCCCCCGCCTCCACCGCCTCTCTGACGGCCGGATATTTGAAACCGAGTGTTACATTATCATCTCTCTACCCATAAGTAACCAATTCCCAAAATTTCAAGGTGGCAGGATTCCGAGTAAAAATATTGCTGGAACACCCCCGCCTCCACCGGCCTTTCTGACGGCCGGATATTTGAAACCGAGTATTACATTATATATTCTCTACCCATAAGTAACCAATCCCAAAATTTCAAGGTGGCAGGATTCCTAGTAAAAATATTGCTGGAACACCCCCGCCTCCACCGCCCCTCTGGCGGCCAGATATTTGAAACTGAGTATACATTATCATTCTCTACCCATAATTAACGAATTCCAAAATTTCAAGGTGGCAGGATTCCTAGTAAAAATATTGCTTCAACACCTTTGCCCCCTCCGGCCGCCTCTCTGACGGCCGGATATTTGAAACCTAGTATTACATTTTCATTATCTACCCATAAGTAACCAATTCTCAAATTTCAAGGTGGCAGGATTCCTGATAAAAATATTTTTGGAATACATTCGCCCCTGCCGCCCCCAACGCCACACACAACGCCTTCTCACGGCTGGAGAGCTGTTCCCAAGTTCCACAATTTCCTATATTATGCATAAAAAATAATTATTTGAATCCTGGAGTTCACAGAAGGAAGAAACGAATATTGCTGATATTTATTGCTAAGGTACTCGGGTAAATATGTAAAAAAACAAAAAACATTAATTTCAATGTAAGAGATGTAACCTATTGAGTGTAATGTAGCGTATTTGTGAAATAAAATAATTCTATTTTTTTATGTTATTTTGTAATATGTACATCTAAAAACACTTAATATTTTCGAAACAGTTGAAGATAGCCAGATAGGTATGGGTCATTGTACATGAATTATGTCTAGAATTTTCTGAAGAATCCAATAAAATGCATTCAAAATGAGAAAGTTGGTATTGGCCACTGTCACATGACACACCCTATATCATTATTCTTTTGGAAAGAAATGCGCATCTGAAAGTATAAATCGACGTGTCCAAGCGTTTTTCCCAACACGCTCTCATTTATTCGTTATAGAACCTATTCCATTTGGCTGTTCCCCCTGTATGGACAATTAATATCATTGTTTAAGGATCCTTAAACAATGTTAATATCTATTGGATTTTGTTCTCTAATCTCGAAATATAGAAGGAACCATTGTATCTTCCCATATTTCGTTTTTTAAAACTGCGAAACT
This sequence comes from Propylea japonica, assembly GCA_013421045.1. Lineage (NCBI taxonomy): Eukaryota > Metazoa > Arthropoda > Insecta > Coleoptera > Coccinellidae > Propylea > Propylea japonica. Next base: position 55,529,380 of record CM024241.1, read on the forward strand.
CCCAGAGAGTGTTAATACTTGAATGAAATTATAAGTGCCCGTTAATTCCTGAGTGAAGGTTTTTCTTGCTCTCATTTCAGTCGAGTTCCAGTTGGCATTGTTATTTCCAGTATGAATTGGTGGAAGGGGGAACCGCTGAACTTCTCTGTTATAGCAGATTTGAGATCATTATTCTCGGAAATTTTACAACAAAATTTGATGTATAAACCAAATCAGAAAGGGCTGGATACTAACATTGCATTATTAAGTGAGTATTCAGGAAATACTACCAATACCAAGTTTAAAATGAGGAAAAAGTGGTGAAAAATATACGAACTGATATGATGGAACCATTGCAACCGTGTTCTCCAGTTCCATATGCCTCTACAGGGTCTTTCACGAGAAACCTCACCCATATTTATACGGGAAACTAATGAACGTATTTTCATGAAATTCAGCACTCATAAGTATTTCACGATGCTGATGAAATCTAAAATATTTTCAAGGCATGAGCACCTCCGGTTTTTCCGGAAATGACGTCAACTTCCGTTTTTCAAATTAGAACACCATTTTTTTATTGCAGAAATCGATTCCTTAGAAAATTTCAAGTTATTTTGATGTAACATTTTTCAGTTTTGATTGGAAAATTCTCTCTGAGCAGGAATATACGAAAAAAAAATCGAAAATAGAGCTCCACTGAAACAAGAATAACTTCTAGGTTTTTGGATGGAAAATTTTCATTTTTGGGATTTTTCAAGATATAAGATTGATGTATCCACTTTGAAAATCGAAATCGCGATTCCTGATACAGGGGGTGAAAAAATCACTTTCAAAGTTAGGGATGACAAAATCGTGAAAAATCCATTTTTTCAAATTAGAACCCCATTTTTTTATGGCAGATATTGAATCCACGTTAAAAAATAATGTGAGTGTATGCATCACACCCTTGCCCTAAAGTGGATATTTTCTGAGTTATTCACAAAAAACTGTTTTTCGTCTTGAATTTTCAGCTATTTCTTTTCCCTTCACGCCAAAAAGATAAAATTTTCAGGAACTGTTACTTAAACCATTTTTTAGATTTTACTACCCTAATATGCAAGAGAAAAAAGTTACAGGTTGTTCCTAAATAGATGGCGAATTTTGATTCGAATTTGTATCGGAAACCTCTTTATTTCAACTAATCGGCCATCGGTTTTCTCTCCAGTGATAAATAAATAATTCCTTATGAACCATATGCAAAAACTTACCATGTTTTACATTCTCTTTTTTAATGATAGATATCATTAATTTGGCAGATGTGATTAATGATATCTATCAATAAAAAAGAGAATGTAAAACATGGTAAGTTTTTGCATATGGTTCATAAGGAATTATTCATTTATCACTGGAGAGAAAACCGATGGTCGATTAGTTGAAATAAAGAGGTTTCCGATACAAATTCGAATCAAAATTCGCCATCTATTTAGGAAAAACCTGTAACTTTTTTCTCTTGCATATTAGGGTAGTAAAATCTAAAACATGGTTTAAGTAACAGTTCCTGAAATCTTCATCTTTTTGGCGTGAAGGGAAAAGAAATAGCTGAAAATTCAAGACGAAAAACAGTTTTTTGTGAATAACTCAGAAAATATTCACTTTAGGGCAAGGGTGTGATGCATACACTCACATTATTTTTTAACGTAGATTCAATATCTGCCATAAAAAAATGGGGTTCTAATTTGAAAAAATGGATTTTTCACGATTTTGTCATTCCTAACTTCGAAAGCGATTTTTTCACCCCCTGTATCATGAATCGCGATTTCGATTTTTAAAGTGGATACATCAATCTTACATCTTGAAAAATCCCAAGATAGAAAATTTTCCATCCAAAAACCTCGAAGTTATTCTTGTTTCAGCGGAGCTCTATTTTCGATTTTTGTTTCGTATTTTCCCGCTCAGAGAGAATTTTCCAACCAAAACTGAAAAATGTTACATCAAAATAACTTTAAATTTTCTGAGGAATCTATTTCTGCAATAAAAAAATGGTGTTCTAATTTGAAAAACGGAAGTTGACGTCATTTCCGGAAAAACCGGAGGTGCTCATGCCTTGAAAATATTTTAGATTTCATCAGCATCGTGAAATACTCATAAGTGCTGAATTTCATGAAAATACGTTCAGTAGTTTCCCGTATAAATATGGGTGAGGTTCCTCGTGAAAGACCCTGTATAGTCCGTTCACGAAATGTTGAGCCGTCGGTTGGCCATGGAAATTTGGCATATTCCACTGTGTATATTAAAATTTAGGTTATGTTCTTGTCAGATTGATATGCAATGTTGTCAATATTGCATAGAGTTGTCTGATAACTCGCAATCTCTTCGAACGAGGCCGGTTACAGTCGGCAACGTTGACTTTATTTTACGTTATGACAGCAAATACTGCCAACTTCAGATAAATAAAAAAACGCCTACTATGTGCTCAACCTTTCGTGAACGGACTATATATTATTTTCATTGAAGCGAAAAATTTTAATAACTAAAGGGTTTTCCAATAAGAGGTGTTATTTTGATACTCAAAAAAATGTCATTTTTCAATATAAATGATCGGATGTTTATTTCATTATAAAGAAGGGGCTTTGCCGTTAATAGTGGAAAATAACATCAGGCAAATGACCACCATGACCACGCTTACAGGACCATATCCTTTTGATGAAATTTTCCATAACCAAATCGCAAAGTGGCTGCCCTATGTTCTCGATAGCCTTACGAATTCTATCTTGGAGGTCTTGAATTGACGTTGGGCTATTGGCGTAGACCTTCTCTTTCACGTGGCCCCAAAGGAAGAAGTCGTAAGGTGTTAAATCACAAGATATCGGTGGCCAATTGTGATCAATTCTTCGAGAGATAACACGGTCCGGAAACTTTTTCCGCAAAAGATCAATGGTTTCGTAGCTTGTGTGGCACGTAGCACCGCCTTGTTGAAAGTAAACGTTGTCCAGATCAATAATATCCAATTTCGGCCATAAAAAATCATTAATCATCTCTTGATAGCGCAATCCATTAAGGGTACGTCCGCATAGGCAGGAGGCTTGCTGTACGCGATGTGCCGCACTACTCACATGGTCTTATCTGGTCGCTTAGCTACTATCCAAGTAAACATCTAGGCGCTAAGCAAGCCTCCTGCCTATGCGGACGCAGCCTAACTGTTGCTTCAACACTTTCGGCTACAGCAGCAATATTCTCGGCCTTTATTGAGCGACGTGCACGGGTTTTATTCTTCACATCACTAACTGGTCCCAACAGTTCGAATTTTTCCACCAATTTCTTTATTGCGGTCCGATAAGTGCTTCACGACTACCCAAAAATGTTTGAGTTTTACGAACCGTCTCTGCCAAATTTTCACCATGGCAACTCGTGTTGCTCTACGCTCCCTCAATTGACGGTTTTTTTTACGGAAGTCAAAGGACCGGCAGTGTGTACAGCTGTAAGTGATTAAATTTAACTAGGTTGCTGTGGAATTTCTTTGTCCGTCGTTGCTGACACTTGGTCGCGAGAGAAATGTTGCAGCTGAGTGTGAATGCTCACTGCCTTCGATACTGCTGCAGAAGTATTTAGGGAATTATTGCTGACAACGCGAGTAGCAGTAGGAAGGGCCGAGTATAATTGAGGCTTTAAATCATTGGGTACATCTAAACTTGCACTGAACGCAATAATTTTTTCTCCAGTTCCGTTGAGTCTGCTGTCTTTACAATGACTGCAATTATGGCAAAAATGCTAACAAAAATAAATTATTTTGGCGCTCAACCAGCACAAGGAAGAATATTAGTTTTCATATTAGTAGAAGAAATGATCGGGGAATCAGTCAAATATTTTCATGTTCTAAGTATGTATTAGGAATGAACTGCACCAGAATTCGATAAAAACCAATGGCACACGTTTTTAGTTGCATTTGTACGCATAGGTACGTTGTATTCATGGACATTTGCATCTGATATGAACCCACATAGGACTCTGGTTGCACAAATTAGTGATTTTCCCACTTTTGACTTCTTTCCTTGTTGTAATCTTTTTTTTATCACGTACTTACTTACTTCAACATGTAGACTAATAAGAGTGATATTGTCTTCCAGATGCAATAGAATCAGGACTGTTCCAAATATATAATGGCTCCATTTGGGGCACCGCTATAGTTATTGATAGAGAAAAAGGTATTCTTCTAACAAATGCTCATGTTGTGGTATGTATTCTTCCAAAATTAATATTATGCATTTCGATTAATGTTAGTTGTTTTAGGAACATTCATCGAAACACCTTACTCTACATCAAAGAGATAGGAGCATTCCTTGCGAAATTATTTTCTCATGTCCAGCTGACCATCCTATAGATATTGCTGTTTTGAAAGCTACAGAGCCATTAGAAAAGCATTGCCGGTCAATTTCTTTTTCGGATGGGGTGGTTGCCTGTGGTAAATATTTAATGCACTCTTGAGTATTGGATATTAATTTATTGAATATAATAAGTATTCGTTTGTACAAAAATCCCTCTTTGCTTAAGAAAGTGCTAAGACATGATGCTTGTTCTTATAACGCACCTCCCTGACGTAGACGGGACAATCTTCTCTGCCTATATTACCTGGAGGGTATTATTTGACATTGGCACGCGTAGTTATTCATGAAAAAACATTTTTAGGCATATTAAACGCAATGGAAAGGTTTAACAAAAGTAGATTGGGGTTTCTGCGCATTTTTAACAAGAACAAAAATGTGACCTATATTTAGAGCATCTAGCGACCGTCCCATTTTCAGATATTAACAAAAGTAAAAGCACATTCTTGCAGGAAATTTTGTCTTCTTCAATTTTGTACTGAATGGCCTTTTCGCTAAAATGCTTTGTTCAAGAGTTACAAGCAACAAATTGGAAAAAGTCCGAAATTTTTGAGAGTTCTTGCATTTCCTGAAGTTGAGGGGCAAACCTCAAATTTGGATTCAGCGATCCAAAATACATGTAGAACCTTTGAAAAAAAAACTTCCTGAAAACAAATGGATCGAACCTTAATTTGCTGGACTAGAGAACGAGCGCTCAAAAAGGGGGTTAAAAACTTTATCGTTATCGAAATAAAATTCAATGCTGCATATTGGGATACTCACAAGTCATTAAAAATTTTTGTTCCTCAATATCTCAGACAAAACGAAATCAATCGAAATGAAATGCTGCAGCCACATGCAAGATGCTTATTATGAGTCTCATGCAAAATTTTGTGGCCATAGTGTACACAGAACCATAGAAAATTCAATTGGAATATTGAAAATAAGAAACTTGAACTTATTCAAAAATTTTCAAAAAAAGATATCCGATTCGAGCAGAAAAATTAATTTTTTGTATGAAGAATGATATACTGAATTTTAATGCAAAATTTTGTGGCAATATTGTTAACAGAACTATAAAAAATTTGATAGGAATACTGAAACGAAAAATCTTTATATTCCATAACGGGATATCCGATTCGGGTGAAATTTCTTTTGTGCATGAAGACTGATATAAGTTCTTAGTTTTTAGGCAAAATTTTGTGGCCATAGTGTCAACAAAACCTTTGAAAATTCAATTGGAATATTGAAAAGAAGAATCTTTATATTTCCTTAACAAGATATCAGATTCGAGTGGAATTTATTTTGTGAATGAATATGTATTTCATTTTCTGAATAATCTTCAGAATATATTTCCCATTGTGCTGAGATTCTGCATTTATATACAGTGTGTTTGGTCATGACTTAGCGATAATTTAAGGACATCAAATATATCTAATTTTATTGACAAAAACACCCAAATTTGGAAGTTTACCCCCTTAGTTTTGGAGTAGCCCCCATTTTAAATTTACTTTTTTATTTTCGTTGACCGTATACAAATAATATCGATTTCTTTGGACATAAAAGTAATACAGATGTGAAAAAAATGTTTTTTGAAAGATGATACTACCACCTTTTATTGAAATATAACAATTTGAAAACATTTAACTTGAAAAAGCCATAAAAAATTTTTTTTAAAAAGTTTTAGTAAAAATATGTACTCATTTTCATAGTAAATTAGGAATAGTACAAGAACTAGCACATTGAAGTATAATTTTTTTTCAATGATTTAACACGCAAAGATATTAGCTACAAAACAACTTTTACATCATTTCAGTAAGTAACATAATTTGAGAGATATTGCTGTTCGAACATGATCACTACGAGAGCAAAAGACACAAGACAGGTCGTCATGAAGGCCAGTGCCTGTCTACAGAGCAGAGGCGGCCATTTTGAGCAATTTTTATGATTAATTTGTTTGTTTTGTCATTAAAAATTATCAAAAGTACAGTACTGAGGTTTTTTTCATTTTATCAATTTTCATAAGGCTCATATTCGAACAGCAATTACTTTCTAAATATGTAACTTACAGAAATTATGTTGGTATCGTTTTGTAGCTTATATCCTTGCGTGTTAGCTCATTCAGAAAAAATTATACTTCAACTAGCTGCCCGGTACGTGCTTCGCTACGTATAAGGCATAGTAATAAACTTAGAAATATAACAAAAAAATAAAATTTCTTACTTAGTCTAATTTCGAATGTATGGAACTGCTCATCAAAACTCACTACAAAAACATAATGTAAATGTTTATATTATATTTATCAGAAATAAACACAAAGATACACTATTAAATGTTATTTCTCAACTATGACAAAGAGTAAAAACTATATTATATACATTCGAGGTAAAACATTCTAAAGACGATGTCCGATTCCCAATTGCCAATGCCTTCTAAATGATGAAGACTGCAAGAAGTAAAAACTAAAAAATTAAAAAGAATTGGGTACTCTCACTATGGTAGGTGTTAGTCTAAAACAATTGGATAAACAATATTTTTTGTTTTTCCATTTTCAGCATGAATAAATAAACAATTGGGAGTACCGACTCTGGAACAGGCAACATAAAGTTGGCCATGTGAAAAACATGATTCCTTCAAATTCACACCACAAACGTGAAGTGTTCGCCCTAGGGCCTTGTTTATGGACATCGCAAATGATAAACGCACGGGATATTGTAACCGTTTGAATTCAAATGGCATATCCGTTGGAATCATAGGGATACGCGGTATCAAACACACTTCTCCTTTTGATTTACCAGTAATATGGTGAGCAGTCCGTTGGTACTGTCGATTTGTATTTTGCCATCATCAATTTCTAACAATTGTTTTGAAAACTCATAGGCAGTTGCATCATTATTTAGTTGAAAACGCATATCAATATTCAGTGTCAATTTTCGTACATATCTCCAAAGAACTGATGACTTCAAACAGGCATTTATTTCATCAACAGTAGTTGATCGAGGAATGACAGGCAATGTTTGACGAAAGTCTCCTGACAGCAATACAGAGCACCACCTAAAAGCTGTTGATTACCCTGTAAATCTTGCATTGTTCGATTAAATGCTTCTAGTAATTTATTTTATTTGCAATTGTGCACTCATCCCATAAAATAATTGACATTAATCGAAGAACTTTTGCTATAGCAGAATTTCTCGAAATATTGCAATTTGGAGTTTCAATCACCTGTACATTCAATGGCAATTTCAATGCAGAGTGTGCGGTCCGACCACCTTCTTATAATGTAGCAGCAATTCCCGAAGATGCAAGTGCCAATGCAGTTTTCTGTTTCGATCGAATAGTCGCTAAAATATATGATACAACGAAAGTTTTGCCTGTACCACCAGGTGCATCCAAGAAATGTAATCCACCTGCATTATTGGAAACGGCTTGAATGATTGTGTCATATACATGTTTTTCTTGAATATTCAGTTTGGTTATATTCGATTGTATAAATAAACGTTAATCATTAGAATTGAACTACTGCTCACGTTGCAATTCACGATCAAACAAATCATGTATCTCACGATTTGGTGGGGTCATACCCAATTGTTCTAATGCTTTATTTCCAATAGTAGAACACATATCTTATCAAAGCTTCGTTGTACATTTCCAAGGTTATCAACAAATCGGGATTTCTTGCATGATGACGAATACGATTTAAAATATCTTCTGCCATATAATGCTTATATTTGTTTTTATTCCATAATTTTTGGATTTGATCACAGAACATAAAATATATTGATTTTATGGCGAATATGTTGATAATATAATTCTATGCCATCTGTACTCGAATTTTTATTGAAACATAGACGTTCCTTTGAAAGAAGTGATGAAGTACGAACTCTGTATATTAGTGTTCTGTGAACTCTGAAATTACGGTCAAATAATAAATATTTCAGATTTCTTTGATTAGTTATTACAATAATGTACCATTTTGATGATGATACACTGAAGTGTAATGTCGGTAATTTTAATATTTCAATTCGTTGAAAATTGAAATCTCTAATAGTTTTTACAGGTTCGCCATCTATGACAATTTAATCAAAGATTATATGGAGTATGAAAAAATAGGAAACTGCCTTGCATTAGTAGTACTCGAAAACGACTACAGATGGCACTGAAAATGAAAAACCTGTAATGTTGATTTTACACTTTTCCAAGATTTCCTTTGAATTTTCTATACGTAAAATTCTTCCCTAGACTTCCATGAATAATTCAAGACCAAAATTAGCCAAATCGGTGAAGGCGTTGTTGAGTTATTAAATCACAACGAAAATTGGCACTTATATTTATATATTAGATGTGCTAGTTCTTGTACTATTGCGAATTTACTAAGAAAATCAGTACATTTTTTTACTGAAATTTTTTTAAAGAATTTTTTTATAACATTTTTAAGTTATATGTTTTCATATTGTATCACTTTAATAAAAGGCGGTAGTATCATCTTTCAAAAAACACTTTTTTCACATCTGTAGAACCTTTATGTCCAAAGAAATCGACATTATTTGGAAGGGTCAACGAAAATAAAAAAGTAAATTTAAAATGGGGTCTACTCCAAAACTAAGGGGGTGAACTTTCAAATTTGGGTGTTTTTGTCGATAAAATTAGGTATATTTGAAGCCCTTAAATTATCGCTAAGTGATGACCAAACACACTGTATACGGTATCAATCTCAAGTCCCTTATAAAATTTTGAGGTAGAAGTCTTATAGCTCCACCAATGAACTAGCACTCTAAAGTTCCTGCTCAGGGCTTTTCTCAAATTTTTTCATTTAGTACAGACCTGGTTGGTTGCTATGTGGAAAAACTTGGGAAGAACTTTGAGGAATTGGGTATAACAAAGAGTTAAATTTTCACGTTAAAATTTAAATATAGAATCCTAATTACGGAAAAAAACTACAGTGCTGAACCACTGGTTATAAAAATTGAGTTATTATTATTAGTTTGCTTTTGAAAATGTATTTTTTCTGCTCCTTCATTTCCCTCCGATTATTAGGTACGCTCAAACAAACGAAACTTTCTCCATTATATCTACCTCTCACCCTGGAAGCTCACGTTCAATTGGCTGGAGAGTATATTATATTATATTGTTATAATTTTTCTACCTTAGTTGTTTTTTTTTGCATATGATGAATTTGTTCTTGTTATATTCAAGGAGATACAGTCTATGGTGCTGGCTTCCCAATATTCCCGAAAGAATCAAACTCTGGAGTAACCGTAACAAAAGGATATGTAAGTCATGTTCATCCTCATATGATCAAAACAACTTGTAGCATTCATCCTGGAGCAAGCGGTGGTGCTATTTTGGACGAAACAGGAAAATTAGTAGCCATAATCGTTTGCAACGCTAAAACCTCTGACCCTATCAATATGATCTACTCAAGAGTGAACATGAACATTCCTGCGAAATTACTACAGCCAATTCTACGAGATTATATTGCTAATGAAGGTATGGGACCATATTGATTTCATTGTATTATCTCGAGACATTTTGACACCGTCAAGGATTGAGTACTTATCTTGTTTTACTAGGACGTTCAATATACATACAAGTGAGCCTACATAGAAAACAACCGATTTTTGTCAGAATTACTATTTATTCTTCAAGATTGCGATGCCTTTTGAATAGTATCTAAGATTTGTCAAAGTCCCCAAAATATGCTTCAGTTTCCCATTTGACTTTTTCGTCTATCTGAAATTTCTTTCCCTGGAGAGATCTCTACAAATTTGGAAATAGATAATAATTATTTGGTCTAAATCTGGAGAATGCGGTGGATGAGGAAGCAATTCGAAGCATAGTTCATGGGTTTTTGCCACCATTTTTATGGATTGGTAAACAGGTGCATTGTCTTGCGAAAAGAAGCATTTTCTTCGATGAATGTGGCCGTTTTTTCCATTCACCTACATATTTGCGGTCAAATTCATTCAACTCAATACCTTTCTTGAGTTTATAACTCACACCCATCTCCACTGCCAAAAGGTTCCATGGAGTTGCACCCATCAATACATGCATGGCCTCGGTGGAAACAGTTCTACATACTCTCAAGCATGCCCCCATAATCTTCCTCTGACATCTACTTATACTTTTACTCCCATAAACTTTGGTCATTTCCTTATACAAAACTTCCACACCGTACATGGCGCATGCTTTAAACATGCCTCCATATACCACATTCATATACTTCCTTTTCAACCCCTATTCTTTCTTCAATATGCGCCCAATTGCCCCGCTAGTCTAGCTAGCTTGGCCCTTACACCCGAGAAGTGGACTCTGAGTCCCTCCTCAACTCTTTATACCCAGATATTTCACACTACATGCATACCTGATGCCTTTGCCATTCATCTTAATCTGAGGCGGTCTAGTTGCGGCAAACCCCCCTTTCAGCATCACGCAGACAGTCTTTTTCTCAGACACGATCACTCCTGCCTGAGCAGCCATTTCACACATAATAGACATACAGATCCCTCCCCTTCGACTCAAGTCGGAGGCGACATTTTCCTTTTAAAATTCTGAGCAGGTCGTCCGCGATTGCAACGACCTCTATCTTCCCATTTTCAAGCATTCTCAAGAGGATATCAATACATACATTCCGCAGGGGCAGGATTGGTCCCGCTATGGAACCTTGTGGACACCCTATATCATAAGCATACGCACAAATTCATGCTTTCCAATTATTTTGACCTGTCTCTCCACATTGCCAATTCCTCACATCCGATTTCTACCAGCCGGTTCAAAATATCCCCCCACCTTAGGTGGTCAAATGCACCTTAAAGTCGACGAGAATACCCAAGACGTATGTTTCCAGGGATTCGCCGACTATCCTTTCAAGCATCTTCCATGCATCGATAGTTGACTTACCCTTTGTAAAGCCAAACTGTCTCTCAGACATACTCTCAAGTTTACTTTTTAGTCTCTGTACTAGTATTCTCTCCAAAACGTTTCCAAGGACTGGGAAGAGACAAATCGGCCTATATACGACCCCACCTCAGTCCCGGGTTTATCCAGTGACTTCAGTAGGACGATGACCGTAGCCACCCGCCATATCCTAGGAAATACACCCTCACGTATTATTGTGCTGTACATAGATAGCACAAAATCAGGCACACTACGCCATATATGCTTAACCATCTCAGGATGTATTCCATCTATACCAGAGGCTTTCCCATTCTTCTGTCTCCGTATCGCCCCTATCAACCTCACTCTAACCTCACTCTCAGTGAGCTTTATCCCATTTGCGCTAGATACTCTCACTCCTTTGATTTCGGATTGTCCAAAACAATATCGTGTATTTTTTCGATCATTTTCTCGGAAGTCACCTCTTTTGACGACCTGGTCGGTCTTCATCAAAAATTCTCGTATGACCACGTCTGAATTCAGCTGCCCACCATTTAACTGTGGCAATAAAAGCTTTTTGATTTCATCATTAATTTTTTCTTTCAAATGAAGAAACCTCATCACTGTCCGGTATTCAACTTTTTCCATTTTAAAAAAAATCACCTTTGAGGTTCGCTTTAGACACTCAAAATAAATGAATTTTTCCGTCGATCTCAAAATAAAAGGTAATTTTAATGTGTACGAAATTGATCATTAATGACCCATTTAAATCCTCAATTTCTTCTATTTTAATGTGCAATCCTCATGGCAACCGTTCACAAAGTATTCAGAAGCACTACGAGAAATGCCAAACCTCTTCTGGAACATACATAAAAATTTTATTATGTCAAATGTAAGTGAATTCATACACAAATCCTACTGAGATTCACTTGGCGCATAGCTATTGAAACTACAGTTCCAAAAACTTCACCTACATTTTTTTTATTTTCTGGGTGACCCACATTGTTTTTTTTAGATGAAACAGTTCTTCAGAAGCTATCCGCGATAGATGCAAGGATCTGGAATTTTTCATCAAAACTGTGATGACAAAATGAATCGAATAATTTACTACTTCTACATGGCATATGGATAGGCAGATTCTATGGGGTACTTCCACATTTAGTCTAGCCTAGTTTCAAAAAATATTCAGACTTGAGGATCCTTTGAGCATAGGGTCTTTCGAACCATTTCATGGATGAGACCAATGTTTTGGAAAACTTTTAATATAAGAATTTAAAATATAAGAATCACATGTTCACTTTAAGGCCAAGTGCAGGTGTTTATTGGAAGCTCCGTGGAATATCGTATCGAACCCACGCTGAGGCTGAGTGATGTTATGCCTGACCGCGAAGTACAAGAACTTTTATTATGTATTTTATTTTATTCCTTTGTGAGAAGTTTAAACAGGAACACAAGCACGTAATGTAGAATATTTTCATTCAGAATGGTTGTATATAGTTACAATTTATACACGATTAAAATAAAAGAATGTCAACTATCATATGCTTGTAAAAATTCTTTTAAAAACTATCCTTTCTCGAATTTGTGGCTGTAGAATTACGATGTTATCGCATAAACCATTGAATTAGTGTTGCCAACTCTGAGCTGTTGACATAAAGGACAACAACAATTCGAGAACCGGAGGCGGGGAAAGGATTAGCAAAAAAGTAGAGAATTTTATGGGTGAATAAAAAGCTTTGAAATATGAGTTACCTTTTAGCATTGTGTAAACAATGCTTTTAGACGTCAAGTTTTTTGTGTAAAAAATTGGTTTACTCAGTTTATCCAAGATAAATAATAAAGTTTTACCCTCGGTTTAAACCAAAACTTTATTGAAAAATATGAAAAAACATAGTAATTGCAAACACATATGAAATAGATTAATAATGTTAAACATTTCAACTCAAAAACAAACTAAACAATTTGCTTTTTAAATATTATTAGTGTTTTGGATGGCTTATCATGGCGTTTGTGATATTGTGGTTACTTGAATGTTTTTATTCATATTTTCGAATTATAAAATGGATTAAAAAGGAAATTTGCAGTCCTTTGACACCTTTCAAAAGGGTGAAGGACATAGGTTCAGAATAAAGGATTGTCCTTTGAAATAAAGGACGGTTGGCAACCCTACATTGAATATACCTGAACTGACGAGAAGCAGTACCTAGTTAAATCACTGTTTTTATAGTTGCAAAGTTCTATTTGGTACAAGGTGGAGCATTTTGAAAATTTGGGGACCCAGATGAATGTAATGGCTTCAAAATCAATAGATGTAGATTGGACCCCAAAACTCAAATAATACTACTCCGGATTGTTCTCTTCAATTTAACCGAGTCGTTTAAGACCACTGTCGGCCCAAAACTCGAGAATTACAGACATTTGTACGAGACTATATCACACTGTTTCTTTCGGAACAAGCGCGCTAAAACTGATTACATTTTTGTCTAGATTACAGAAATAACCTCTTCACGCAGCCAGTAACAATTGTTCAAGGAGAACAATGCAGTAATAAGTACTACTACTAGGGCATCAATACAGCTGTAATGAAGTTCAATTTTATAACTGAGTTACTGAGTAATGATTTCATTTTAAAATAATTTATTCAAGTTTTCATTTTAAATTCGTGAATTTTTATTCCGTTCAGAATTAATTCAAAACAATCGAAAAAACCGAACATTTAGCGATTGATTTGTTTTTCATACAGAAAACATCGTAGAACCGTCCGCAAGAACAATGCCGATCGCCGATAACGCCGTTTTTTGCACATACGTACGATAAGCCAGTTTTAAGATGTTTTTACCGAGGTACTCTCCTGAAAATTTTAACGTTTCTGCGCCTACCTTTTCCACCCCCCTCCGGAAGATTATAAAAGGCGGGATTTCCCTACATCGGTAATAGCGTGCCGAATTATTTTCTGCTTGAGAGTTCCGAGATATTTTTTGTTTTAGACGTTTACCTTTTAATTAGTTCCGAATTATTCGCTGCTATAAACGTCTTCTAAGTTTTCTTTTGAGCTCCAAATTTCTGAATTCTTTAGTTTTTTTTTGCTTCAGTGAGTGCTAGTGCAATTGAATTGTAAGTACCGAGCCGATTTATTGCAGTCCTATTTTTATACCTCGTTGAGTCTACCTACATAGCTGTTCCGTCAGATCCTTAACAATACTTTCCTAGTTTGTCCAGGTATCCGTAGTTAGCCTACTATAGTACGTTTGTCCGTATAACCGGTGCCCGTAGTTAGTCTGTCCTTTATGGCGTGTCACTCATAGTCAGACCGGAGGGCTGATGCAAACCAATGCTATAGTACGTTCAACCGAATACCTTTCTGCTTTGTCCTGCTCCTTAGTGCCCGTAGTTAGTCTGTCCTTTATGGCGTGTAACTCATAGTCAGACCGGAGGGCATAACCGAACCAATGCTGTAGCAAGTTCGACATATCCTTTTCAACCCTCTAATTTCACCTGGCCAAACCCCAACCTGTTTATACGAGAAACAAGCAAAGTGGTAGACTACGTGGTGAATTCTAGGACTGAAAGAATATCGGACAAGTATAACCGTTGTGCACTCTATACTGACCCCTTTTATTCCTGTTTTCCTGATTTTATCATATATTTGAATTAACCGTTTAAATTAACTTACTTTCTATTCTGGCTGACTCGTACCGGAAAATCTTTGTTTCTTATGAAAGTGCTCGCAGTCAGACAAAACTGACCAATTATATTTTGTATTGATTTCATATAGCGTCTTATTTCACTGTATTTTTGTATAACTATTTTTCGCTATCTGAATAAACTGTGTAAATTTGCTCTATTTCTGATTTTCTCTGTTATCGCTAATATCTTAGATAACGACGAACTCTGTCTCTGACTAGCAGCTGCCCTGGTAGGTTTGCTATTCTCCCTTATTAGAAAAAAGAATAGCTGGCGCTCGAGGTAAGTTTCGCCGAGAAAAACCACGTTACAAAAATGGCGCCCGAGCAGGGACCGTCAGAAATGGAGTTTCAGTGAAATATTTTGCGCCGATTTAATACTGTACAGTTTATACCATCCGAAAGTGATTCGACTTATTCATTGGTGAAGTAAAGAGAATATTCTGAGTTTTATTTTTGACCGCTGAAAACTTTTAAATCCGTTATTTTGACCTTTCCCTCCTTGAAACCTGTGTGAAATAAATAAATTGTTCTGAGTTTTAATTATTGCAATTTATGAAACTGAAATGAAATCTTGAATTCTTTCTGATAGTGTTTTATTTCTGAACAGTGTTGAACTTGTTTTGATATTGTTGGATTTTTTTTTTCTGTTCTTGCTTTGATTTCAATACAGGTGCAGTACAGGGAATTGAATGTACAACTGAATTGTGCAGTTACAGGATTATTCCGAGGTAGGTGGATTTGTAGTTTGTGCTTGAGACTGAACATTTTCTTTATCTCCTTGACCTGAACATTTATTGGTGAATGAAATAAAAGACTTGGTGTTTTATTCCTGCTGGTTAAGCTGGTAACTGTTACGACATTTATATTTTGACTATTACTGTGCCATTGAATTGAACTGCTGGGACAGTGAATTTCTCGGTCAACGGTTTATGAACTATTTAGTGATACCTGATTATTACACAAGTGAGTCGTTTTAAACCGGACATTCGTAAACTGTGTGACTTTTGGTGCATTTTTAGCAGTGGACTAGTTAGACTATTGCTATTGCGCTTCTGGTATACCTTAGCTCTGCTATATTTTCTGGTTACTACTTTTCGGTTGTTGTTGTGGATTTTAAATTTATATGGACTTGACCTTTACTTTAAACTATTCTGATTAATTGATTTGCGGTTTATCTGATTGAATTATAAGCTTTACTATTGCTGGTATAATTGTACTTCTACAACCAATTGTGAACGTTAGCCTGGTTGTGACTGGCATTGCTGTTTACTTGTATACTTGCTATCGATAATTCCTTTACAGCTTTGAACTCTGTGCGAGTGAACAAATAGTTGATAGTTCGTGAGTGTTGACCGGGAACTGAATATACTTTTGATCGAGCACAACCGAACTTTACGTGGAAAGACTTAACCGCCAATAGTGAACATGGATGTGAATCGGCTATTGAGTGACGAGTTAACCTACGAACTCCAACTCCGAGGACAAACAGTGCCGGGCACAGTGATGCCTAAGCGATGCTTACTACGACAGGTCATTCAATCAAATACCCCGTTACAGTCTGTGACATGGATGGATCCTACCTTGGATATAGAGATATGCCAGAATAAACTCACTGATTTAGTGGAATCAATTCAACACTTCAACCACGACAATGCAGATAACGAATATTCGCGCATTTTCACAAGGCTAAAACACGTTCAAGGAAGATTGAACTTTATTGACACCACTGATGAATCACAATCACAATGGTCAGTCAGCTGAAAGGAGCTACAGCCAGAGCCTTGGATGCGTTGCAGGAAGAAGTTCATAAGGGCAGCCTTCAACAACCGTCTTCGCAGCAAGAGGGGAGATCTCTCTTGGACCTGGAGGTCCCCTGGGGTGTCCCCTATTCAGCCCCAGCGAGCAGCAGGAGTCGAACCATCGCTTGTTGACCTCGGAGAAGACATCCGTCCACCGTCCACTGGTGCAGTCTCACGAGCTCACACACCTGAAAGAAATTCTATATTAGATCGAGTTATAAATGACACCAGAAGGACATGTAGAGCAATACTACAGGAGATATCTTTTCCGGCAAATATACCGCCAAGAAACCCCCTCAGACCGTTGGCACAAGGCAATTACCGACCTGAACCCGAAGCCCGATTTACATCAACACCGTCAGTTCCCCTGTACAAATGGACAATTTCATTTGATGGCACTAAAAGTGTCACCGATTTCATCGATGAAGTGGAAAGACTGGCCGAGTCACGCAAAGTACCACTAGGACAGGTGTTCGACTCTGTATACGAACTCCTGAGGAAAGACGCCCGGGATTGGTTCATCCCCCGTAGAGGAACGTTTCAAAACTGGGACGACTTCAAATTCCAATTGAAGGACGCTTTCCTACCGGTGAATTACGAAGAAAACCTGTTGGAGGAAATAAAAAGGCGAAACAGGGCCCGGATGAAAAACTTCTGCTCTATGTTACGAGAATGCAGAATCTGTTCCAGAAATTATCCTGCAACCGACCGTCCGAAGAGGAACAGATCCGTCTGATTAGACAGAGGTTACTACCGTCTCTGCAACAAGCCCTGGCCTTCCAAGAAACTAGGACTTATGATGAGCTCCTACGGAAGGGAAAAGTGGTTGAACTGGTTCAATGGCAGATGAACCAATACACCAGGCCACCCTCCAAACCGGGCCTCATTGATGAACCGCACCTGACCTACAACACACAGCAGCGAAACCGCTATCAGGCCAATTGCTCGCTGGACACCGACAACCGGACTGAGACCTCTGTAACTCGGACCGGACCGACCGACAGAAAGAAAGAAATTTGAGGGTCTCTTACCAGACTCAATGTTTCCGCTGTGGTGGATACGGCCACATGCGCCGAGAGTGTCGCAGACCGCCGAAACTGTTCTGTTCCAGGTGCCAGAGGGAGAATATTCTCTCCCGAGACTGTCCGTGTTCGAGAAATGGAGGTATTGGAATTGGGGTCGACCATATCTCTGGGGACATTGACTCCACTGTCACCGTCCGTCTGTAATGAAAATCGTCCGTTAATAGACATTCATGTAGTTAGTAAATCTTTCCAGGCACTAATAGATACCGGAGCCACCAAGAGCTTCTGCAGCCAGAAAGTGGCCGGGCACTTGGAAGAGAGAGGAATAAAAGGAGAGCCTATGATCAATAACTTTGTAGTGATAGCCAATGGTAAGACCACCGTCACACCTAAACGCTACACCACTCTAGTCAGGATAGACGATTATACCCTGGCAGACTTAACATTCCTACTAATTCCTGACCTACCAGTGGACGTCATACTGGGAATGGACACACTCTCGAACTACAACTTCAGCATTAATCTGAAAACCGCAGAATGCTATCTGGAAGGCCGACCGATCTCCAAACCGACTCCTGTAAACGAACCAACCCTGAAGTGCATATCGCCAGTGAACATCTGCTAGAACTGACCTGTGAACAGCAAAGAAGAAACTAGATGAATGTGCCCCTCCTGCCGACACAGTTCCACTGCCGTTGGGAACCGCCAAACAAGCTGGTTCACCGTCTACTTCTGGGCAACACCACCAGGGTGAACCGTCCGGCATGAGAAAGATGGGGAAACCGCCACATCAAACCGTGGAGCAGTTCCTATGGAAGTGGACACCTGGGAAAAACCTAGAGGTAATAATCTAAAATCCCGTAATCTAAAATCCCGTCCTCTCATCCCAAAAAGCCCCGAATTAACTTACCTTCCAGAGTCCGTACTGTTGGTACCATGGGCCACAAGGTGTACCTGGAACTCCGTCCTGGCATGTGCTGGAAATGTGGCCAAGGAGAACACAGCAGAGCCAACTGCACGGAACACCGTTACTGTTTTGTAGCCGTTGTGGTTTGCTAGGCACCCTCACCCGGAACTGTCCCTGTCACACCTACCAGAGGGAGGTGGCTGTTCAACGTAATCTTCCGTCCAGTCCAGACCAAGAGGGACCGCTTCGAGAATCCAACAGGTGCAACCGGCTCACAGGGGTTCCAGAAGAGTGAGACTTCCCACCAGCAGGGAGTTGGCTCTCCGTGCCTGCCCCAGATGCACAAAGCTCGCTGCAACTGCAATCAGGAAAACTGTAAGAATTAATATTATCTTCTCTACCGTTATACCGTCATTTCCAACCAACTGTTTTATTTTCCGTCCAACTACTACCTGAAAACCGTTCAAAAGAACCTACTACATGTAATAACAGTTTCATAACAGTACCTGGTAATTTTGTCTGATCTTAATTCTTTCTCTACCTGAAAACGACAACAAATTGGGTAAACTGTCTGAAATATTGTATTAAAACTTTTAATAGATATTTGTTTTCGTTTTCTGCATGACTGACTGAACTAAATATAGTTGTCTGAACTGTTACCGTTGAATGAAACAAGGTTATTTCTAATTCAAAACTGTTAAATCCGTTATGATTCCAATGGGTCCAACCCATTACACCGTTTTCATTCCGAATCAGACATTATTGTTTTACCGTTCATTATTTAACCGTCTATGGAAATGGGAAACACAGTTTCTCGAAGAAAACTCGCCAGGAAAACAGAAGAATATGGGAGAAATTTCACTGGAATCAAATGGTTAGAACTACCTGACTACCCACCTGTAAGTCATCTGCCTGAGCCGACGTCGACATTCCACCCATTCCGACGCTCCACCTATTAGCCAAGCCACCTATTGCGCCAGTCCCGGACGCCGACTACACCATGGGAAATTAGAACCTCGACACCTGTACACCTGGGTCCTAGTGCTTTCACAACAAGTCGTCCAGGGCGAATCTGAGAAGCACTATTTTGAACCACATCGAGAAAGACTATAATTACAAACTTACTGTACATAAAGTGTAAGAACAATCCTCGGCTTATTATCCCCATCGCCAGTTCACTTTGCACATTTACTAATTAATTCACTGTTCACATCGACCAGCAACAACAGAACAACAGAAGTAAACAACAATGGCGGCGACGCATGCGCTGAGCGATGACACCTGTCCTGCGCCGGCAGCAACCACAGAACACCAACTCCGACACATAATATGGAACTACGAATTGGACTTGGACCTGCTGGTTACCCAGAGGAAACTACTAGCTGTAAGTCTGATTTCGAGCACAGGGGCGTATTAGTTCGTTGACTTGTTTGTTGCGATAGTTGGGAGCCGCGAAAATTCAAATTGTTATTGATTGAATTTTCTTTCCGTAGCAGGGGGGATGTAATGAAGTTCAATTTTATAACTGAGTTACTGAGTAATTGATCTTCATTTTAAAATAATTTATTCAAGTTTTCATTTTAAATTCGTGAATTTTTATTCCGTTCAGAATTAATTCAAAACAATCGAAAAAACCGAACATTTAGCGATTGATTTTGTTTTTCATACAGAAAACATCGTAGAACCGTCCGCAAGAACAATGCCGATCGCCGATAACGCGCCGTTTTTTTGCACATACGTACGATAAGCCAGTTTTAAGATGTTTTTACCGAGGTACTCTCCTGAAAATTTTAACGTTTCTGCGCCTACCTTTTCCACCCCCCTCCGGAAGATTATAAAAGGCGGGATTTCCCTACATCGGTAATTAGTGTGCCGAATTATTTTCTGCTTGAGAGTTCCGAGATATTTTCTGTTTTAGACGTTTACCTTTTAATTAGTTCCGAATTATTCGCTGCTATAAACGTCTTCTAAGTTTTCTTTTTGAGCTTCAATTTTCTGAATTCTTTTACTTTTTTTTTTGCTTCAGTGAGTGCTAGTGCAATTGAATTGTAAGTACCGAGCCGATTTATTGCAGTCCTATTTTTATACCTCGTTGAGTCTACCTACATAGCTGTTCCGTCAGATCCTTAACAATACCTTCCTAGTTTGTCCAGGTATCCGTAGTTAGCCTACTATAGTACGTTTGTCCGTATAACCGGTGCCCGTAGTTAGTCTGTCCTTTATGGCGTGTCACTCATAGTCAGACCGGAGGGCTGATGCAAACCAATGCTATAGTACGTTCAACCGAATACCTTCCTGCTTTGTCCTGCTCCTTAGTGCCCGTAGTTAGTCTGTCCTTTATGGCGTGTCACTCATAGTCAGACCGGAGGGCATAACCGAACCAATGCTGTAGCAAGTTCGACATATCCTTTTCAACCCTCTAATTTCACCTGGCCAAACCCCAACCTGTTTATACGAGAAACAAGCAAAGTGGTAGACTACGTGGTGAATTCTAGGACTGAAAGAATATCGGACAAGTATACCGTTGTGCACTCTTATACTGACCCCTTTTATTCCTGTTTTCCTGATTTTATCATATATTTGAATTAACCGTTTAAATTAACTTACTTTCTATTCTGGCTGACTCGTACCGGGAAAATCTTTGTTTCTTATGAAAGTGCTCGCAGTCAGACAAAACTGACCAATTTATATTTTGTATTGATTTCATATAGCGTCTTATTTCACTGTATTTTTGTATAACTATTTTTCGCTATCTGAATAAACTGTGTAAATTTGCTCTATTTCTGATTTTCTCTGTTATCGCTAATATCTTAGATAACGACGAACTCTGTCTCTGACTAGCAGCTGCCCTGGTAGGTTTGCTATTCTCCCTTATTAGAAAAAAGAATAGCTGGCGCTCGAGGTAAGTTTCGCCGAGAAAACCACGACACACAGCCTAACAAAGAAAAACGAATGATTTTTGTTAAAAATTTCTATTTTTTTTCAACATAATCCTTCTTTAGCTGGATTCACTTAGTCCAACGATTTTTTCAACATGTGATGCCTTTGAATAGAAATTCTTTGCCGAAGGCCCGAAATATGCAAATCCACCTCTTCAGTGTCTCAAATTCTTCCTTGGAACCAAAATTACTTACTTACTAATCTTTGCTTGCAATCTCTTCAAGTTTGGGAGAAGATAATAATAAATATAATTGCTTGGGGCTAAATCTGGAGAAAACGGAAGACGAGGAAGGAATTCGAAGTGTAGTAATTGATTTTTGATATAGTTTTAATTGATATGTGAGCTGGTGCATTGTCCCGCAGAAAGAAGCATTTGGTTCGATAGATGTGGCCATTTTTCAATCGGTCTAATAATGCACAGTAATAGTCGGTATTGATTGTTTCTCCTTTTCTGAATAGTCTAAGAGCAATATACTGGAATCTCAAAAAAAAGACGTCATAACCTTCGAACGCTTTAGTGCCATTGCATCCAGTCGTACACATTCTTTTGTCAATTCTTTACATTCTGGTGTGTAGGAGTTTCATCAGTAGTTACAAATCGGCGCAAAAAATCAGTGCGATTACGGTTTGAATGGTCCAAACAATGCTGAGAAGATAAGGATAAGATGATAAAGGTAGATCCACACATTTCAGTGACGTGACGTGTACCGTAGACATTCAGTGATAAAATATATCGAAAAATACAAGTGTCTATTTGAATCAGAGGGAAAAGACGGCGCGGCGCGTATTCAAACATGCCCGATGCATTGATATTCCGGCGATAACGGAGCACGGCTGTCATGAGAATATTTCAATTTTGTCTAATGTCATATGGGCACCATAGACCTTAAGGTCGCAGTGAACTGTGACCCCTCTTTAAACTATCAATGTCATATGGGATGTATCCAGTCTTCTTCTATTTTCTTCTTCCTCGCCCAAAAGTAAGATCTTCAGAGCAGCAATTCATTTTGCAAGACAATAACATTTACGCCAGATACCCGATCCAAACTGAAAAAGCAAATAGAGCGGACCCAGCCATTTCGGAAAAAGACTGACACGGACGACACCGTACGTTGCTGTGTGGACTGTGGATGGAGAAAAATAACGGATTACACTGAAGGCAGTGCAGCACCGTCAGCAAAGATGCCGTCACGTTACGAAAATGTGTGGACATTGTTTAAGGACTCTCCTTAAACAATGGTTTGGATCGACCTTAATACATGTGTCTATTTGAAGCGTATACAAACATCCTCCGGCGATCACGGTACACTGTAGTGATTAGAATATCTCAATTTTGACAAACGTCATATGGGATTTATCCAGTGTCATCTTTTCTTTTCTTCTTCCTTGTCCAAAAGCAAGATCTTCAGATTAGGTAGCCTTTAATTTCGCAAGACAATAACAGTCACGTCGATACCAGATCCAAACTGAAAACGCGCTTCGATATTTCCTAAATAAACAACTCATGATTAATAAACGGTAATCTTTAGAGAAAAACAATTATGTTGAAGATATAATCACGTTCCTGTTTCTAAAGGAAAGAAAATGCTCAAAAATAATTAGGTATTCTTTATTTTAGAAATGATTACACCCTAGGTGTATGATATGTTGCCTGCTCTCTACAAAGTTGGCGTTTTAGATCATCGATGAAAAATATTTGACTCATTATTGTGGTGGATTTATCATTGAAATTTTAAATATTCTTGTTAACTGCCTGCCCTGATATTTTGACTGCTTGGTTTGAAAAATTCATATCCTCCTATGCAGTAAGCATTTTGCAGTTTATATTTTTTCAACATGATAGTCGTCCTGAATGTTGCTTCAATAAAAAAAATTCAGTTTCCTGAAATCATTGCACACAAAAAACACTGTTAGTAGAAACAATGGTATAAGCATTGAATTAATAATATAGGTACTGTGTTTCCTATTCCTGAATGATTACTATCTTTAATTCAATGCTTATCTTGTTCTTCCTATGCCAATGCCGCCTATTTTTGATTCAATTATAGGACTTATTGATTTTATATAAACAGTTAAAAAATTAATAAAATCCTATGTTTGGACCAAGAAAAGCTATAATTAGTGTCAATGAAAGAATACAATTGAAAGAAACAAAATTTTTTTATCAATTAACTATATATTTGATTAAATTAAATATATTATTGAATAACTAAACATTTTGATTGAATGCTTGATTTTGATTCAAATCAACTTCATATTGAAAAAAGGAACAACAGCCGTTGGTTAAATATGATGCTATTGTGAGGAATATCTCACTAAATCGTTTTATAGTACTAAGAGTGTGTTTGAAAGTAGAGAAATGTTTAAGACTTGATAAAATTTTACTGAGCTCAAATTCTGTAAGCAGTGAACTACCATTATTAGATTCTTTTTCGTTGATAAAGTGCATATTCACAGTAAAATGGAAAGCCGTATGACATTATTTACATTCTCATATGAATATGAACGTACTTACTGTTTACCCTGAAATTGGCGAACTAGCGATTCCATTCCCGACTTTGTCAACAACTCTTCCATTTTCCAACTTTTTTTGGCAGTAACAGTCAGAGAAAACATACAAACTAACAGTGAATACACACAAATGACGCAAACTCACAGTAAAAAGTAAATTATTTCTTATTCTGAGGACGCAAATCTCGCGATACACCCTACTAAACCCTGCGTTGGTTGCAAACTTCATCTACTATTTTTGATTCAATTATAGGCTTCATTAGAATAAATGTAGTTTTTATACCTTTGATGTTCTTAGCTATTGAATGAAATGAATCAATTCATTCAATTATAGGTTGTGTTCAAAGCAAATATACAGTAGAACTCCCATTATCCGAACTCCGGACTATCCGAATCGCCGATTATCCGAATCACTTTCGGAAAAAAAATTGTCCAGAAAACAGCTTATTTTCCCGCACGAAACTGCCGACGCGAAGCGGAGTTTGTGGTAAGCAGTGAGTGCGGGAAAAACACTTTCCGCACGAGTTAGGACAATATTTTTTCTACAAGCGCTTATACGAGATCGATTTCAACACACAGATCAAATGTGAATTGATCATTCTAAATACACATGAATGACAAAAGTCTCTGACAAGTCTTATTCACATGCCGTTTCCATAGTAACGTCGTCGGTGACATAGAGATATAATTATTCAGTTTATTATTTAGAAAAAGCGTGCGAGAAAAGCCCTTGCTAATCCATTACCACACGCATTTGCGTGCGGTAATGGAATAGCAGGGGTTTTTCCCACACTGTTTGGCAATGTGACTCTTTACGAATTGAAATACGTGCGGGAAGAGAATGAAAGTGCACGCTTGTAGAAAAAATTAATTATCTGAATTTAATTACTTCAAAAATAATTTATTGATATAGATGAAGTTTTATCAGCCCATGGAAACGATGTCAATAAAAGATCTACTATTGCTGTTAGCACAGTATTTTTTGTGTGTATACAAGCTACCCAAAAAAGGCTCGAAAGCTAGAACATTAGTTTTCAGTAGGATGTACTCAAACATTCCCATTGAGTCCTAAGCTCCGAAAGTTATAGGAAAAAAAGGTGCTCGATCGGAGTTTTTTTGTTGTTAATTAGCCTTGGAAGGCGGAGAGGCTGAAAAACATTGAAACTCGATAAATGTTGTTTTTCTTCGTTTTTCATTTTTATGGCAAATTAAACTTAAAAAATAGATTTTGAATTGATTTTAATTGAAATTCCTGTGAAACAATTGTAGCTCGTGTAATTTATACAATAATTTTGGTCTCACCACTGATGAAATATGTTAACATTCGTCAGAATTGCTTGTTGTGAAGTTACCTGTTAAGGGATGAAAAATAAAAGGCACGTAATACTAAAAACTACTATTCACTTCAATAATTTTTCAAAATTCTTCTGTAAGTTTTTTACTCAATTCTGATTAGTTGTTGGTTTCCTTCGCGCACACCAGCTCTTTGTAAAATCTCATAAAATCGATTCCAGAAAGATGCAGACCTCATCGAATGGCCTGTGCGTTCTCCAGACCTCAACCCTATCGATTTTTGCGTTTGGGGATTTCATAATGAGCTGGTGTACGCAAAGGAAACCAACAACGAAACAGAATTGAGTGAAAAACTCTCAGAAGCGGGATGAAAAATAAAACAAGAAAATTCGAGTAGCTTCAGGCAATTGACAAGTCACTTTTTCGCACGTTTTCGATGATGTATTCAAATTGGAGGAACGGATTTTGGAAAATTATAGAATTAGAATAGAATAGTAATTTTTAGTATTATGGGCCTTTTATTTTCTATATCAAAACAGGTTATTTCACAACTAGCAATTCACCATGAAAATGAAAAAAAGGAAAACTGATTTCATCGGGTTTCAATGATTTTCAGCCTATCCACCTGCCAAGGCTGATTACAATTAAAAAAGTCCGATCAAGTTCCTTCTTTTCTCTATGACTTTCGTAGCTTAGGACTCTGCAAAGTTTTTGAACTTAGCCAAAAGCTAAAAAACACCGTTTTTTATTTCTGAATCGAAAATGAATTGGAATGCAGTGGTTGAGCATTTCAAGAGTTGGTCTGAGGATAACAAGAAATTGACGTCTGCTATCCTGAAAGGATAATAAGTTTTTCTTTTGGTTCCTTGTGTCGATATACCTACAGGGTGTTTCATCATAAACTGGACAAACATATATATTAGTGTAGAGGACATCGGGAGAATCATTTTTGCCTTATACAATATATCCCGTTTTCGAAACATAATCGAGATACAGGGTGTTAAACGTCATTTTTGAGCAAGATTCTTATGAATGTTGTCAGTTATGTACAACACTTAAAGTAACGGTTTTTAGTCAAATCTCAGTATTTTTGGGTCCTCTATTCAGGAAAGTTGACGAACTCCGAAAAAGAATTTACAAAATGGCGGAAAACCTGCAATGTCAAACACAATTTTTTTTACATGTCTACAGCGATAAAAAAATTCCACCCGAAATGGATGAAATTTTGTACAATTGTGCTTCTTCAATTATCAATTACGAATATGGAAACAGAATTGTAAAATATCAAACGGTATCGTTACTGAAATGATACAAAAAATTGTTTTGAGTTCTAGAATCAAAATAATTGAATTATTGGTAGGTATGTCTAAACATTCTAGATGAATTAATAAAAAAAATTCAGTGAAATTTAATAGACTCGAACCGATGTAGGTATTAAATAGGGAAATGGGACTGTTCTTAGGATATTAATATTCGTTGCCAGCAACGGTTGTCCGTAGTTCATAGAGTTTGAATACTGGCTAAATTATATTCAGTGAAATTCAAATACTTATCATTCAAACTGTATGAACTACGGACTACCGTTGCGTTTGATATTTTACAATTCTGTTTTCATATTCCGTAACTGATAATTGAAAAAGTACAATTGTACAAAATTTGATCCATTTCGGGTGAAATTTTTTTATAGCTGTAGGCATGTAAAAAAAATTGTGTTCGATTTTTGAAAACATTTTTTCACAGAAATTCTTAGAAAATTGTGTTCTTTCAGAAAATGAAATTTAATTTGACAAAAAAAAAATTTGAACATTGCAGGTTTTCCGCCATTTTGTAAATTTTTTTCGGAGTTCGTCAACTTTTCTGAATAGAGGATTCAAAAATACTGAGATTTGATCAAAAACCGTTACTTTAAGTGTTGTACATAACTGACCACACTCATAAGAATCTTGCTCAAAAATGAAGTTCAACACCCGGCTTATGCTTCGAAAACGTGATATATTGTATAAGGCAACAATGATTCTCCACATGTCCTTTACACGAATAGGACGAATAGGTATATATGTTTGTCTAGTTTATGATGAAACACCCTGTATACTACTGAATTGTGTTATTTTTTGGAACGATATAATCTTAGACGAAAATGAATGTTTGAGTAAATCCTACTGAAAACTGAAATTCTAGCTCTCAAGCGTTTTTTGGTTAGCTTGGAGTGATTTCAGGAAGCAAAATATTTTTTTATCGAAGCAACATTCAGAACGACTTCGTTAAAAAAAATTAAAACTGCAAAATACTTACTGCATATACGAGGATATGAATTTTTCAAACCTCGCAGGCGATATACGTTGAAAAAACACTCAAAAAATCATAACTCAACAACTACAAAAAATCGCATTACATACATGAGGTATTTTTGGATAGCCACAGGTCTGAGGAATCTGAAAAAATAATTCATTGACCTCAATAGCCTGGACACCCTGTATAGTGGCATTCATTGCATCTACGACGTAGTTTCCGTAGTGTAGTGGTTATCACGTGTGCTTCACACGCACAAGGTCCCCGGTTCGATCCCGGGCGGAAACATCGATAGCGTGAGCTTTTTTGATGCCGACGAGCGGTAATTTTTAATAAAATTTATACTTGCAATAATAAGTATATTACTTTTATTTTTCTTACTTTTTACCCTCATCAACTGAGATAAACCAATACACTGCCGAAACTTTAGTTCAAAACTCGAACTGGTACACCAGTTGAAATAGTTTAAAAGAGTACGGGTTTACTATATTATTGATTTGAATGAATTGTAATATTTTTGGGTAAAATGAAATATTGAAAAATCATTAATTGTTTACACATTATAAGAGATCTGCGACCTTTAATATAATTACACCGATGAATAACGAAATGGTGAAAAATTTCAGAATCATCTCTGTTCGTTAAATGAATTTGAACGGTAATTTATTTTTAGTCGAAACTTTGCGAAAAGTGATCCAAGCCACAGTAGAAACCTAATTCTTTGAAAAATAGTTTTTGAAATGTGGGGAAAGTAGTGTTTTGAGGATTACTTGCCCAAAACAACATAATGTACCTTATCCTAATATTTACGAACTTGAATTTGTGAATTTCAACAAATAATAAAAATACCCATAATTTTATTTGTTGTTGCTCTATAATAATGATTTTTTGGGCCTTAAAAACTTTTGCCCTAAGAGCTTTATATGTATACAGGGTGTTTCCTAAACATGCGGCAACAATTCAGGGGGTTGTTCCTTGGACTATTTTAAGCATGTTTTGTCCTTTGATGATTTTTGAAAAACCTCTTTGTTTCGAAGATACAGGGCGAACAACATTTTTCATATTTTTAAAATTAATAATAGTTTAAATAAAAATGCGTACCGCACTGTGTTTACTAAGTAGGTACAATTTATTTTTAAATGTGGAAGACTTGCGAAATCGGATCATTGCTGGGTGTAGGTAACTTAGTAAGAAATGATCCTGGTGTTTTGAAAGGGTTCGGCAGTCAATGAGGAGAAGATTGAATGCTTGTATGCTGGCTAGAGGTGGTCATTTTCAACAGTTTTTGTAGGTTAAGTTAAATTTTCATGTAATTTTTCATAACAAAATGTTATTATCTAAAATTTTGTTTCCCCTGTATCTTCGAAACAAAGAGGTTTTTCAAAAATCATCAAAGGACAAAATATTCTTAGAATAGTCCAAGGAACAATCCCCTGAATTTTTGCCGCATGTTTAGGAAACACCCTGTATATGGATATTTCGAATTGTAACAACTCTGTTTCTGGAGATATCGAAAATTGAAAAACGAAGGCTTACCACGAACTATTTTTCGAAAAATAATAAATGAGCAATCGCTAATTCTAAAAATTCGCTGATCTTGTTCAGAAGAATACTTTTAACTCTCTCAGTAGTTTTTGTAATTAAAAGCGTCAAAATAGTTCAATGAATCTAAAAACCAAAAAACGAAGAAACAATAGGGGGTAACAATTTAGCTAACATAGTAAAAAATGCAATCAATATATTTTCAATCAAAAAAGATAGTACTTAAGTGGAAATTAATGGTAGACAACAAAAAATAATTTTGAGCACTCGTTCTCCTTAAATGAGTGCTATATCGTTTTGCCCAAATATCTGTATCTACATTTCGAATTTTGAACGATAGGGTTCTACTCCCTGATGACGAATTCGTGGTCAAATCCGGTCCGTCCGTTAGCACAATACCTTTCGAAGGGATTATCCTGGAGACTTGAAATTTTCAGAGTGAGTTCGGTTTCCAAATGGCTCGGTTATGTTTGTTAACCAGACAAAACAAAACCCATCGAAATGAAATGTTGCGGCCATATGCAAGATGCTCATAATAAGCCTCATGCAAAATTTTGTGGCCATAGTGTAAATAGAACCATAGAAAATTAAATTGGAATATTGTAAAGAAGAAACTTCATATTTCCATAAAAAATATCCAATTCGAATGAAATTCATTTTATAAATAAAGATTGATACACTGAATGTTCATGCAGAATTTTGTGACCAAAGTGTTAACAGAACCATAGAAAAATCAATTGGAATATTGATCTTTATAGTTCCATAACAGGATATTAGATTCAAGTGAATTTTTCTTTGTGAATAAAGACTGTTATACTGAATTTTCATACAAAATTTTGTGGCCATAGTGTCAATAGAACCATGACAGCGACTATTGGTCAAGATATGAATAGTTAAAAGTTCAAGAGTTGATTATAAGATTTTTCCGTTGACTTCATTATGAATTGAGAATAAATTTTTGATTGTGATGCATTCTTATTTTGCAGAAGACGTACATTTGCAATTTCTATGTTTCTATGTTCTAGTAGAGTTTAGACATTACTCGTATTGCTTCTGAATGCTATGTTTTTTTCAATTTCGTATACTTTGAACTTGTCTTTTATTTTGAGGTCGACGGAAAAATCATATTTACTTCCTGACCTGATGCGGGAAGTACGTCCTTACCGGACTAGGCCAGGAAATGCTATTTATTCAAAGAAAATGTGTCCGAGAAGTGGGTACCTACTTCCCGGACGGTTGCCGAAAAAATGATTTTTAGTTGTCTTGTCATTATTTTCTACTCAAGTACATTCACTATGGTGTATTGAAAAGGTGCCTCTTCTCTGCCGGACCCTGTATTTAACTCTTCATATCAATCTCGATATCAATAGATCAATAAATTTCGGAATCATAATGAAAAAGTTATTCTTTTGACTGTCAATCTGTTCTAGTGAAAATTCATCACATGTGATGTTTAACCAATCAGATCACAACGAAACTGATGAATTACAGTGGAAATGTTTACCTCGTGAGTACCCACAGCGATTATATCTTCAGAAAAAAAATCCTGCAACTGCTTAGCCATAGAACTTTGATAACACTCTCCTTGTAGTCTTCGGAGTTCTTTTTTCGCATGTTGAGCTTATAGTCTTCAGGAATAAGCATCAGTTTATTCACAGGTATATCTGCTACGTCAAAATCAAACCCTTTTTATGCGCTAAATAAACTGCTTCCATACAGTTGCCTTCGATTTCCTAGTATTCGCGGGTGTCAACTGCTTAATATTCTGGCGAATATTTTCTCTACCTTCTTGACCAAAGCGAGACATTTTTCTACGTATATGTTTTCGACAAATTCAAAACAGAAAATTCAATGAGTAGCCATGGTACCTTAATTATCAAGTCGACAAAACCTTGTATGTTTGCAAGTACATGATGAAGAAAAAAAAGGATGTTGTTGAATATAAACACATTTGGTGTGAAATTTTCTCACCGAATACCACAAGAGGTCAAATTATTTCCGGAATATTTTCTAAAATATTCATGAGGTCGAAAAAATTTCCGGAAATAATTCGACCTCTTGTGGTACTACAAGTGAATATTTCCCATCTAAGACAAAAATAAGTCCAAAATGTTGCGCGTCACAAGTGTGACCTGCCACTGTTCACACGATCTTTACCGTTACCTGTAACTCCATATCCAGCAATTATTAACAGTATCAGTTGCTCGAAGATATCAACTACCTGTCAAGAGCAAGAATGAATAGGCCTCAAGACATAAAAGCAGAACTTTGGCATGGATGAATCATAGACCGATCTGGTTTTCGCATGACGTCATTATTGTCTCAACGTGCCATGTCTTATTCCCGAACAGAAACTTTCCTTTTCTATTTTTTCAGTTCGGGCGCGTTCTCACGATTTGATTGATATCGGCCGGTGTATTAGGTAACTATAAGGTAGTTGAGATCGGAAGTCTATACAGGGTCTTTCACGAGGAACCTCAACCATATTTATACGGGAAACTACTGAACGTACATATTTTCATGAAATTCAGCACTTATAAGTATTTCACGATGCTGATGAAATCTAAAATATTTTCAAGGCATGAGCACCTCCGGTTTTGCCGGAAATGACGTCAACTTCGTACACAATATGCAAGAGAAAAAAGTTACAGGTTGTTCCTAAATAGATGGCGAATTTTGATTCGAATTTGTGTCGGAAACCTCTTTATTTCAACTAATCGGCCATCGGTTTTCACTCCAGTGATAAATAAATAATTCCTTATGAACCATATGCAAAAACTTACCATGTTTTACATTCTTTTTTCAATGATATATATCATTAATTTGGCAGATGTAATTAATGGTATCTATCAATAAAAGAGAATGTAAAACATTTTAAGTTTTTGCATATGGTTCATAAGGAATTATTTATTTATCACTGGAGAGAAAACCGATGGCCGATTAGTTGAAATAAAGAGGTTTCCGAAACAAATTCGAATCAAAATTCGCCATCTATTTAGGAACAACCTGTAACTTTTTTCTCTTGCATATTAGGGTAGTAAAATCTAAAACATGGTTTAAGTAACAGTTCCTGAAAATTTCATCTTTTTGGCGTGAAGGGAAAAGAAATAGCTGAAAATTCAAGACGAAAAACAGTTTTTTGTGAATAACTCAGAAAATATCCACTTTAGGGCAAGGGTGTGATGCATACACTCACATTATTTTTTAACGTAGATTCAATATCTGCCATAAAAAAATGGGGTTCTAATTTGAAAATAGTATATTATATTATAAGGATTAAAAGTGCATTTTTTTTTACGAGCAATATTTGCAGTTGCGAGGCGCAGCCGAGCGAATGCAGAATTGCGAGTTAAAATAAGCACTTTTAATCCGAATAATATAATTATTAATTATATATAATTATTATACCATTTTTTCTCCAACCAAGTCAAAATTACAATAAAATTGATTTTAGTGAAAAATCGTTCATATTTGGTTATGAATTTGAACACAGAATCATGACAGTGATTGTCAAGTAGACTTCAAATGCATTTACTTTAAATCCAAGGATTAAATGTAGCGTTTTTAATCCTAGGATTAAAAGTGTTGCTAAGCAACGAGCAAATTTTTGTACGGTAAGAGAATTTATGACTTTTGCACCTGAAAATAGTACAGAAAAGTCAACATTTTTGTACTATTTTCAGTGGCAAAAGTCATAAATTCCCTTACCGTACCAAAATCCACTCGTTACTTAGCAACACTTTTAATCCTAGGATTAAAAACGCTACTTTTAATCCTTGGATTAAGAGTAAATGCATTTGAAGTCTACTTGACAATCACTGTCATGATTCTGTGTTCAAATTTATAACCAAATTATTAACGATTTTTGACGAAACCAATTTTATTGTAATTTTTACTTGGTTGGAAAAATAAAGTATATATTATTCGGATTAAAAGTGCCTATTTAAACTCGCAATTTTGCATTCGCTCGGCTGCGCCTCGCAACTGCAAATATTGCTCGTAAAAAAAAAATGCACTTTTAATCCTTATAATATAATATACTATTTCACGATTTTGTCATCCCTAACTTTGAAAGCGATTTTTTCATCCCATGTATCATGAATCGAGATTTCGATTTCGATTTTTAAAGTGGATACATCAATCTTACATCTTGAAAAATCCCAAAAATGAAAATTTTCCATCCAAAAACCTCGAAGTTATTCTTGTTTCAGCGGAGCTCTATTTTCGATTTTTTTTTCGTATTTTCCCGCTCAGAGAGAATTTTCCAACCAAAACTGAAAAATGTTACATCAAAATAACTTGAAATTTTCTAAGGATTCTATTTCTGCAATAAAAAAATGGTGTTCGTATTTGAAAAACGGAAGTTGACGTCATTTCCGGAAAAACCGGAGGTGCTCATGCCTTGAAAATATTTTAGATTTCATCACCATCGTGAAATACTTATAAGTGCTGAATTTCATGAAAATACGTTCAGTAGTTTCCCGTATAAATATGGGTGAGGTTCCTCGTGAAAGACCCTGTATAGCATTTTGCAGATCAGTTAGGTTTAGGTGCTTCTTATTAGATATTTTACATATATGTAATATAATAATGATGATAATATTTTTTATTTACTTATGCACCCATATTTCAGGAATAAAAATACAAAGAGAGATGATTTCAAAATTTACATGTGGAGTCAATTTAGAAGAGTATACAAGGTGTATCTGAATAGCACCAAAAAATGAAAGGGGTGATTTCTCAGATCAATTAAAAAAATTTAGAAAGAGCTGAGCAGGTGCTTTTGAACTCTCGTTCATTGTGGAGTAATGAGGCTATAACCTCAAAATTTTCTATAGGACTTGACATTGATACTAAATATATATATATATATAAACACAAAATCTCAGCACGAATTTCCTCTTCAAATTTCACACGAACATTCAGTAGGTATATCACTCTTCATTTACAAAATAAATTTCACTCTAATCAGAT
Source organism: Propylea japonica (assembly GCA_013421045.1). Taxonomy (NCBI): domain Eukaryota; kingdom Metazoa; phylum Arthropoda; class Insecta; order Coleoptera; family Coccinellidae; genus Propylea; species Propylea japonica. Next base: position 55,563,535 of record CM024241.1, read on the forward strand.
ATTTTGTTATGGAAATATGAAGATTTTTTTTTCAATATTCCGATTGAACTATGAACCACAACATTTTGCATGAAACTAATAATGAGCATCTTACATATGGCCGCAATATTTCATTTCGATTGGGTTCGTTTTGTGTGGAATAAAAATTTTGAATGGCCATATTTTATGGAATACCCTTTACGATTTGGCTGGTTAACGAACTCAACCGCGGCATTTGGGAACCGAACTCACCCTGAAAATCTCAAGTCTCTAGGACATCCCTTCAAAATTTCGTGCTCACGGCCGGATGTCCCAACTGAGAGAATTCTATTTGACCACGGATTCGACATTAGGAAGCCAAATCATGCAAATCGTTAAAGACCATTTTCGGCTCAAAATTAAAACATTACATGCATTTGGGCAAAACGTTTAAGTAGAACGAGCGCTCAGAAAAAAAGTCTTTTCGATTATAACTTTAACTTACATTTGGACCCATATTCATTACCTACATTCCTTCATTACAGTTGTGTGATGAAATAAACAATCACACTTTTCTGAATCACTTAAGAAAAAGTGTATGAAAAAAGTATCAATAGATTCAAAATACGGGTTCAAACAAACGAATTATATACTGAGAATTACTGAAAACAGCAAATTTTCGATTTTAGTTTATAAATACATTATCAATGATAGGCATCTATAAATGATATGCCGGTTCGCCCGTTCTGTCTTTTGGATTAGCCGAGGTCAGGAAAAAGTTGCTCTAGTCCAGATTGTGTTATCCGTTTTCTTATAGCTCCTGAGACAACGATGATGGTCACCCTGTACATAAACAATGGCGGAAAACCTTTTGTAGAAGATGAAAAACAACCAATGTCTAGTTTTTGTCTCGTCCAAATTATGCAGTTATTATGAAGAAGGCGTGGCTAGAATAAAGGATTCGTTGAAAATAATCAACACAAATAATAGAGTGATAAAGAAACTGTCAAGGTCGACTGTTTGAAAAACATGTATGTAATTGCAAATGGTCAGACTGGATTCTTAACTTTGATATTGAATGGCATGGATACTAATATGACATCAAGAAGTTTAATAAGCATAAAGAGAAAAATCTCGACGTGAACTTTCGCATTATTCACAATCGCGTTGTGATTTTTATATCGAGTTTTTCTCACTGGGACTGCTTGATAACTTAGGTCGCATCCACACTATGCCGAACGACATCATTCGACACGTTCGGGGCGACACGTTCGATTCGACAATCGGTGTGGACGTGTCGAACGATAAACGGTTCGACTCAGTTGTGAGCGAGCCTTCAACAAGAACGTCTTCGTCACGGAGCCGGGACGCGGGAGAAATTCAGTTCAAATCCGAATCCGACGGCATGTGAATACGCAGCGCTTTTGAATGCAACTGAACCCCATTCGGTCCATTCGACAGTCGACACGTCCAGACTGAATGATTCGATTCGACTTCCTTTGATCGGGACCGCGCTCAGTCGGGTTGGAAGCGACATGATTCGATTCGACTTCTACAACGTCCACACTTATTCGACTTTGTCGAACGACACAAGTCGAATGATGTCGTTCGGCATAGTGTGGATGCGACTTAAGTGCTGATTCACAATGGACGTAACCATAACGAACACGTAAACGTACTTTGTCCGTAAACGTAATGGTGTTCAGAATGGACTTTGGGCGCAGTAGCAAATTATAGACTAAAAAGATTTCATAGCTTAAACAAATTGTTACTTTGCGTTTCAAATTATACTCACCCAACTGAAATACAATATAAATGCCCAAACTTGTCGCTGGCCCCAAACTATTATTATTATTGTCTTGTCTTTTTACGTCATTTTGACGTATTGGGCTCACAACTCACAGAATGTGAACAAATTTCTAAAATTAACGTTAGAATTACGGACTACCATAAGCTCAACGTAAACGTAAAAATTACAGAGCCTATTGTGAACAGTTCCATATGATTTGCATTGGTTCAACTTTGCGTTTTTCGTTTACGTTGCGGGAGTTTTATGGTTACGTCCATTGTGAATCCAGCATTAGGATTGCAATAAAATTTTGTTGGCTTCATATTTAGACCAGGGTCGATAATTTTTGAAACAAAAAAAATTGCAGTAGGATGAAACCCATTGAAAAAGGAGGGGAATATGATCAAAATGAAAGAAAAAATGAATTACGGTCGATCCGAGTCCGGGAAGTGGGAGGGGTGTGTTTTTAAGGGTGAAAATGGTTTTCCTTGATTTCCGGCAAAACTACAAGTCCTATGGAAAAAAATTAAATGGCAAAGTTGTAGGTAATGAAAAGATCTACAACTTTTGTTTCGACAACTTTTTCACATAACCTCAAAATTCAGGTGAAAAATTCAAAAAACCAAGTTTTGGTTTTTTATTTATATCTTTTTCAAAAAAAAAACTTTTTTTTTACGAAATTTTGTAAAAACTTACCTTATTATGTCCCAAATACACTGTAATTTATTTGATTTAAAATATTCATGTTTTCGTCTTATTTTTACTTAATATCACAAAAGCACCCCAATTTTCAATCGAAAATTCTGACGTCAAAATATGAGTTTTTTTCAAAAAGTTTAAAGGCTTTTTCTCATTGAAATATCTACTTTCTGATGTGTAAAAAAATATACATTACTATAAGGAGTGTTCTCAGAATCAACGATTTATGAAACCCACCATTAGAGTAACTCAGTCCCCACTTCTCTATGAAAACTTACAATGGGTTAAAAACTACCAAAAGTCACCAGGTATATGATTATCTCAAAACAGCAATAAATAGTCATCTAAAAATATTATTTAAGATTTCCTGTTTCATTCATAAACGAAAAAATTACAAATTGAAATATACTTCTATAATTACAAAAAAATAAGTTAATAAAGTTAATATTTAATAAGACATCTACAATTTTTGAAAAAGGTGTAGAATCTTGTTTAAATAATATTTTTAGATGACTATATTATTGCTGTTTTGAGATAATTCATATACCTGAGTGACTTTTGGTTAGTTTTTAACCCATTGTAAGCTATTTCATAGAGAAGTGGGGACTGAGTTACTCTAATGGTGGGTTTCATAAATCGTTGATTCTGAGAACACTCCTTATAGTAAGTATATTTTTTTCACACCATCAGAAAGTAGATATTTCAATGAAGAAAAATCCTTTGAACTTTTTGAAAAAAGCTGATATTTTGACGTCAGAATTTTCGATTGAAAATTGGGGTGCTTTTTTGATTAGTAAGTAAAAATAAGACAAAAACATGAATATTTTAAATCAAATAAATAACAGTGTATTTGGGACATAATAAGGTGAGTTTTCACAAAATTTCGTAGAAAAAAATTTTTTTTTTGAAAAAGATATAAATAAAAAACCAAAAACTAGGTTTTTTGAAATTTTCACCTAAATTTGAGGTTATGTGAAAAATTTGCCGATACAAAAGTTGTAGATCTTTTCATTACCTACAACTTTGCCATTTATTTTTTTCCATAGGACTTGTAGTTTTGCCGGAAATCAAGGAAAACCATTTTTCACCCTTAAAAACTCACCCCTCCCACTTCCCGAACTCAGATCGACCGTAATTTATTTTTCCTTTCATTTTAATCATATTCCCCTCCTTTTCTAATGGGTTTCATCCTACTGCGATTTATTCATTTTTTGCCATTTTTGAAGGTTTCGGCCCTGGTCTAATTATGATCATTCTCGACATTTTCAATTTAGCGCACATTTTTTGAGATATTTATCATTCAATTTAATGAAATCACTACAAATTTCCAGGAGTTTTACGATTTTCTAAGTTCGATGCTTTTAGTTGTGACAGCGTTTCATTACCTACTTAAGTTAATCGTTCACGAAATATATGGAAATAAAACAAACATTATGAAATCCATGAATTATAATATATTTCTTATTTTATTTACTATTTTTGTTATGTTAACAGTAGTAATGAAATGAAATATAAATGATTTCGTCTCTTTAGAAGCGGTTTCCAACCCATTCTTGTTCATGGACCACTTTTAAATTAGTCTTGTCAGTAAAGACCACTTCATCAGTCTAATGAAAAATGAAACTATGATATTCGAATTGAAGCAAGATATTTCTTGTTTCATCAAACTAAGTGAACGCGACTCCAAAGCATCCTTGCAGTTCCAATCATTTCGGAATTCAATGAAGGAAAATTGTTATTGTATTTCACTCGAATCGGATATTCTGTTATGGAAATATAAAGATTCTTCTTCCAATATTCCAATTAAATTTTCTATGGTTCTGTTAACACTATGGCCACAAAATTTGGCATGCGCTTGTTATCAGCATCTTGCATTTGGGCGTAACATTCCATTCCGATGAGTTTCGTAATTTCTGAGATATTGAGGAACAAAAATTTTGAATGGCCATATTTTAACGAACTGAACCGAGCCATTTAAGACCCGAACTCATCCTGAAAATTTCAAGTCTCTAGGACAATCCCTTCGAAAGTTATTGTTCTAACGGACGGCCGGACGGCCCCACGGAGAGAATTAAATTTGACTACGAATTCGTCATCAATGAGTCTAGCCCTATCGTTTGAGACCATTTTAGGCTCAAAATTTGAAAATTACGGACATTTTGGCAAAACGATCTAGTACTCGTTAAAGTAGAACGAGCGCTATAAAATAGCTTGGCAAATTTTATTTTTTCAATTTACTCCCAGTCCCAGATGTAGGAAATCAAAATTTAAGAAAAACTCGATATGAAAATCACAATGCGATTGTGAATAATACGAAAATGAAAGTTCAGTCGAGATTTCTCTCTATATGCGTATTGAACTTCTTGATTTCATATCAGTGCGCAAGCCATTCAACGTTAAGAATCGAGTCTGAAGTCTGACCATTGGCAATTACATACATTTTTTTTCAAACAGTCGACCTTGACATTTTCTTTATCAACCTATTATTTGTGTTGGTTATTTTCAACGAATCCGTATTCTAGCCACGCCTTCTTCATAATAACTGCATAATTTGGTCGAAAAAAAACTGAAATTGGTTGTTTTTCGTCTTCTACAAGAGGATTTCCGCAATTGTTCATGTACAGGGTGAACATCGTTGTCTAGCGAGGGGAACTCGAGAGCTTAGGAGCTATAAGAAAACGAATGACACAATCTAGACTAGAGCTTCTTTTTCCTGACCACAGCTAATCCAAATTTGAAGACAGAATGGGCAAACCGGCATATCATTATTTTATAGATGCCTATCATTGATAATGTATTTAAAATCTAAAATTGAAAATTTTCTGTTTTCAGTATTTCTGAGTACATATGTTATTATTCGTTTGTTTGAACCTGTATTTTAAATTTATTGATACTTTCTTCATGCAATTTTTCTTGAGCGATTCAGAAAAGTGTGATCGTTTATTCATCACAAAGTCGTAATGAAGATATGTAAGTAATGAATTTGGGATCCAAATGTAAGTTATAATCGAAAATACTTTTTTTTTGAGCGCTCTTTCTACCGAAACGAGTGCTATATCGTTCTGCCCAAATGCCTGTAATTTTTGAATTTTGAGCCGAAAATGGACGTATAATTTTTTGTATGAATTTCAGCTGAAGAATCGATTCTTAGAAAAAAAATAAAATTATGGTCATTTGCTTTTCGGTGTTCTTCAAAAGTGTCCACCGCCATTTTTGACATAAAATGTATTCTTTCGTCCTTTATTACCTGGAATTTCTTCACATATTCAAAATTGGTGAAACATTTTGAAAAACAAAAATTAAAACTGTTTGTTGTATTCATATTGGCTTCCTGAACAATAATAGTGAAAAAAACAGTTCCCGATCTCTCTTAGTTCAGAAGATATGGGCCCTCAAAATACAAAAAATATTTCACCTAAAAGTCACTTTTTTCACTACAAAAACACTGAATTAAAACTTTAACAAGTTTAAATCATCCCTGAACATTTTCACATGAATATTTGTTTCATTTTATTTCAAATATATCCAATAATTATTGCAAAAACATCGAAAAAATTAGAGAGAAAGCCCGCCGTTATTTATGGTAAGTTGGCACTACCGAACAGAATTTCGGCCAGTGACATAGGAAATGATAGCTTGAATTACCGGTAAGCATCGTGTCATATTCGCGCGAAATAATTGGCGGTAGTGTCAAACTTACCATAAAGAAAGGCGGGCTTTCTCTCGAATGTTTTCGATGTTTTTAAAATAATGATTGAATATATTTGAAATAAAATAAATCAAATCTTTATATAAAATGTTCAGAGGGGATTCAAACTTAATAAAGTGGTAATTCAGTGTTTTTGTAGTGGGAGAAGTGACTTTCAGGTGAATTTTTTTTCGGACTTTGGAGTCCATATCTTCTAAACTAAGACAGATCGCCAACTGTTCAGGAAGCCAATATGAATACAAGGACACCAACATTTGATAGATATCTGGTGAATCCCAAAATTCAAACAGTTTTAATTTTTCTTCAAAATGTTTCACCAATTTTAAAAATGTGAAAAAATTCCAGGGTATAAAGGACCAAAAAAGACATTTTATGTCAAAAAATGTCGGTGGACACACCGAAAAACAAATGACTATAATTTTAATTTTTTTTCTGAAAATCGATTCTTCAGCTGAAATTCATAAAAAAATAAACGTCTATTCCTTTCATAGCAAAGAATCAAGAGAAGAAATCACAATTCGAAAAGTTTGGATTTCACCATAAAAAAAATTAAATTGAAAAAAGTGTTTTTTACAGATATCTTAAAAATGGCTCGAGATAAAAAGCTGAAAAGTTGGCTGAATTATTTTCATTCAATATGTATCGAAAAGGCCGCGGGGGCAGATTTACCATTGAAATCTGGCTATACACTTTATGGCTATATTGTAAACATAACCATAGAAAATTAAATAAGAATATTGAAAAGAAGGAACTTCTGTTATTTCCATTACAAGATATCCGATTTGATAGAATATTTCGAGAAGATCGCATCATCTGAATCATGGAAAATTCTATTGGAATATTGAAAAGAAGAATTTTTATACTTTCATAACACGATATCCCATCATCAGAACCATCGAATTCAGCTTTTTCAATTGTCAAGTTTTTACATATTTCAGTTTTTGAATAATTTATATAATATTATTACGATCGTGCATATATTGTGCATTCATATATTTAGTATTAATCTTAAGTGCTATACAAAAATAGCATTATTGAACCACCAATAAAAGCACCTGCTCGGGGCTTTCTTGAATGATTCATTTATAAAATGAACCTGACATAATATACAGGGTGTAACTTAATAAGTGTAAAATATGTGAGGAGGTAATTCCTCGTCAAAAAAGATAAGATCTTCCGTATAAAGAAATTTCACTGGAGCATCCCTTGTTAAGATACAGCTCCTTAAAGGAGGTACATAGTATAAGAATTTTTTCAGAAGCACTAAAAAAGTATATTGAAATTAACTTGAAGTTTTCTACTACCAAAAACATATCATATCTTCTAGGAGATTTTAACCATTCCCCTGCGACATACCTCAAACGTAATGCATATCAGCCTTTTCCTCATTTGTGTATGCCATCTTAATTACAAGTGAATTATTGAAGTAACAAATTAAAAACACAAATTCAATTTCAAAAATCTACTAACTACTACAAATTCAGCGACCTACTAGATAGATTAGTTTCGTATTTTCGCATTTATGACAATGTATCTCTATAGTTGTTCGTAAAAAAATATTTTGGTGCGAACTGATTTGTTGTGGGCAAAAAACCCAAGAGACATTTTTTGTTTAGAATGCAACAGGCTATGGGAAATACATTTTTTAATGGTGAACAAAAAATAAGACAAAAAGTTCCATCAGAAATAGATTTAGTGGTTTCGTTTTCCACCCCTTATAACCATAGGGTAAACCGAATAAATGACTGGCTAAGTGTCCTCTTTTTGGAAGTAGATAACGTCAGGTTAATTTTAATATTGTAACTATTTTAGTGCTTGTGAAAAACATTGTTTTACAAATTTTATGTAATTCCTTCAATTTGCTTTATCTCAACAAGGGATGCTTCAATGAAGTTTCTTTTTATGAAAGATCTTTTTTTCGATAAGGAATCACCTCCTTAAATGTTTTACACTTATCTAGTTACACCCGTTATTTGTGAGAAAATCATACCTTATTATTTTATATTTATATTATATCATAGGTATATCGAATTTGAGTACTTTAAAAATGTTGTCACTGAAAAACCATTTTTTGTTACTTTTTTCGGGATCAATATTTATCGACGTGAAACATCGTTGAGGTAACTTTCTAGCTAAATTTCAAATGAGTGAAACAGTCAGTTCAAAATAAAGACGAATAGGTATTATGAACTTCAGTATGATAGCGTGAGCTTTTGGTTTTGGTCAATCTATTCTTTCATGAATTTAACATTCTTATTCAAACCTCAAACCTAACCTGGAAATTTCAAGTTTTGAAGTCGTTGTTCCCAAAAATGATCGGGTTTACGGCGGGCCTACGGCAAACAGTAAACACATTCAAGTGCTCCTTCCATTGAAAAGTTATTGTTTATACGAACAATAACTTTCAATTTATAAGTTCAATCAAGTTTGAAATTGCATCCAGCTCAAAATCCGAAAATTACCAACTATTTTGGGCTGTTTTCTTTGCATAAGCGCTAAAAATAGGCGAAGATACTCATTATATTTTACAAACTTGGGTTCGCTATCACTTGAAATACTAATACACAGTTCCAAAAGTCTCCCTTTATTACCCCCCAAACTACAAATTATAACTATTATATCAACTAACTTCAAATCTGATCTCATTGTCACTTTTTCTCCAAAAACTCTCCTCTCACTGTCCCGGCCGACTCATTTTCGTAACATTGCCCTTCTTCTAATATTGATCGTCCCAATCAAAAACCCTAGTCGCACTTTGATAGGGCTTAATTCTATATCTGCACCACCTACTGGACATGCCGGGGTACCTCCGAACTTCAGGTGAAGAGCTCCGGTCAAAGTGAGGTAGCATCTGTTAATGGGGTTATAATCATCATTCCACTTTTTGCTTAGATAGTCGTTGCCGTATAAGAGCTCAGCGTTGGCTGCTCCTACTATCTTCTGATACATTTTCCAGTAGTATCTCAACTGACTTATATAGTCGAAATCATGGACATTCGTGATGTTCGAATCCACCAGATTCCACGCAGATGAAATTTGTCGTTGTAATAAGGTCGAATAGCCTTTCACCTGCAATTTATTGCGCTCGTCTAACTCGATCAATATGACCTCTTCGAGAAACTTCTCCAAAGTGCCTTTTCTGATGCCTTCTTCGACGCCTGGTGTGCAGAAGACTTGACTACCTGCTGTCACGCATCCTGAATTGAGTTTCTTCAGCTTCCAATAAGCGAATTAAAGCTTCACTGCATCTTTTCAAGCTTGTCAATCTCAGAGTCCTTTGTATTTCGACGTCCCTCAAACCATCAATGAATGTTTGCACCGCCAATGGTTCTTTGAAATCCTCTAGGGCTTCTGGGTAGGCGAGCTGGATCAGACTTTGAATTTCGACTTCATATTCCTGCAGCCTTCAGATTTCTGCACTCGTCTTTTTAACTGTGCCCTATAGAGTTGTTCCCTTTGTTGACTGCCATACCTCAACTCTAAAGCAGCGATGAGATCACCATACTCGCGATGTTTTTCCTCTGAAATCGTCTGTAACATTGCAAGAGCAGATCCCCTCAATGCCACTATGAGTGCAGTAGCCTTTTCCTGATCGCTCCATCCATTGTGTATGATACAGGGACCATGGTGACTGACCATCATAAGTCGGTGGTTTTACGTAATTATTATGCGATGTGGAAACCCTGTCACGGTGATCTTGTATTCTCAGTGATGCGATTTTCTTTCGCAGTTCTTCTCTGCACTAACTTCTTGTGTTTTTTTTTCGTCCATTGCTTCCACCGTTTTCCAAACTGTGTTGATTTCTTCTTTCACTTATTCTCGAACCGCTTTAATTTCTTCTTTCAGCTGTATGGTTTGTCGTCCAGATTTCTGAAACATCTGTTCAAGAAATGATTTTTGTTGTTCCCTTTGTTCCTTCTCCTCTTGTTTTTCTTTCTGGTGACGTTCGTCTTCCTCTTGTTTTTCTTTCTTTCTGCTTCTCCTCTCTGAAAACTGCTGTTTGATCATTTACATTACGGCTTCCATATTGACGTAGTTTATACTTCGTGTATCCACCATAAATTGTTGGAACGAATCGTGTATCGCACTCCTGACACCAATGGTTAAAAACTTTGGTTCGCTATCACTTGAAATATTAATACACAGTTCCAGAAGTCTCCCTTTTCACTCTCCAAATTACAAATTATAACTTTTCTATCAACTAACTTCAAATCTGATCTCCTTTGTTACTTTTTCTCCAAAAACTGTCCTGTCACTGTCCCGGCCGACTAATTTTCATAACAATATCTTCGATTTTCTGAATATTCTTCACTACTATGTATAATCTTGAATTGAAACCTAAATTGAGAGACCCTATCATTAGAAAGAGAAAACCCCATCATCAATTTCATTCGGATTCGATTGCAAGGAACGTTATTAATGAACAACTAGAGATCGTTCAATCAAACGGATACTTCTTCAGAAAGTGAGACGCATCGTCATATTTCTATTATTTTGCTCCTCAATGAGGAAAAAAGAAACGGAAATGGGATCACCATTTCTTGGAATGGATTCGATCAGTCAGAAATCGATAAAGAAAATGAACATTATTGGTCTTCCCCTTGTATTAGATTGCAGCGTACCTCCTACTACGAAGCGACCTGAATTTCTATCAAGAATTCACTCGAATTGTGAGATAATTGGTTCATCAATAAATTCATGAAATTCGATCTAATAAGCAACAAATTAACGGAAAACATCAGAACAATGTTTACTCAACATAAATTAAGAAATGCTAGACATCCACTATCAGATCCAGGAGCTTTTGTGCGACTGTTCATATTCAGAATATAGGAATCGAGTAGGGTCTAAAGATTGGGACTAGACTGTGAAATAATACTATAAATAGCATATTATGTTCGAACGTGTAACGAAAATGCAAGACAACAAGTGGTCCCAAAAAATACATTGCATGTATTCACCATCAGCCAGAAAAAAAGGCTACCACGGAGAAGCTGGAAAGATTTAGAAGAAAATAGACTCATTGTTATAGAAAAACTGGAAGGTGTTGATGAGAAATTGTAGTCAGCTGTAAAAAAAATCTGTGATAGATATGGGGAAGTAGGTACTAACAATCCAGCTTCTGACCTTTCCAAAAGCTGATTCATTGAAATTGGTGTACTAGAATTCTACTGCTTCTGTATTTGTACCTCAAACCCTAATATAATATTTCAACTCAATTTGATTTCGTTTTGAAAATACGTAAATGAAAATACGGTACGAAATTTGTAGGTCTCATCCTACTGTGACATTTTCGAAATACCAAGAACTATTTGTATCTTTTCAGTTTAGCAGGTTAAGTACTAACGTTTTCTATTGGCAGAACTGGTGCGCACTGATGTGCAGCTTTCTGTGTGTTGTATTAGAAATCTGATGCATCTAAACTTGCACTGATTGCAATCATTCATGAACAAGTTATATTAGGTCTACAGTTATTACAATGGCTGAAATTTCGTCCCTCCTGACAACTCTCAACTTGTTAAATGTAAAGGGTTTTCCAATAAAAGGTGTTAGTATGATATTAAAAAAAATTCTATTTTTCAATATAAATGATCGGATGTTTATTTCATTATAAAGAAGAAGCTATGCCGTTAATAGTGGAAAATAACAGCAGGCAAATGACCACCACGACCACGCGTACAGGACGATATCCTTTCAATGAAATTTTCCATAACCAAATCGCAAAGTGGTTGCCCTATGCCTTCGATAACCTCACGATTACCATCTTTGAGGTCTTGAATCGATGCTGGGCTTTGGTCGTAGACCATCTCTTTCACGTAGCCCCAAAGGAAGAAGTCGCAAGGTGTTAAATCACAAGATTCGAGAGATAACTGCCCGATTCGGAAACTTTTCCCTCAAAAGATCAATGGTTTCGTTGCTTGTGTGGCACGTAGAGTCTTGTTGGAAGTAAACGTTGTCCAGATCAATACTATTCAATTCCGACTGTTGAGATTTAAGTGTCTTTCGGTTGTGTCGAAGATAAAACTTGTGACGTCACATGTGAATCTTCTACTTCGCACGCAAAGAACACCATATATGGTCATGAAACGCGCCAACACAGCCCCGAAAGAATGTTAAGCGATAAGAAGCACTTGAGAATGTTCTCGAAGAACCTGTAGGGTTTATATAGATAAGGGTTTTATTTTTAGTCACAGTTTTCCGTGTAACTCTGAAAGAGATTGGTTCTATTCATTTGTAAATATTGGTTATTGGAATTATTGGTTTTAATATAGTTGTAAAATAACGTTTCGTTTTAATTTAAAAAGAAGAGTTCCTATATACAGTCCATTAAATTAGCAACATAAAAAATTGGTCCTTCGGGCCGGATATTATGGTTATTGGTTTCGTGAAAAAAAAACGTATTGGTGCTTCGTGAAAACTGCTGCAATTGGTTATTGGTCTATTGGATTTGGAAGTGTAAGCGGCGGTTCGAGCAAGCAGCGTTGGTGTGAAGAAAACTAAACGGCGATATCGAAGAGTTGGTGGAGAATTGGAGATACTTGGACTTCAGTGAGGTGATATTGGATATTGGGAAAACACCTGGACAGCGGTGACGTCAGGGCTGGTGGAGCTGATTGGCAAGGTACTACAGATCGTATACAGGGATACTACGAAGTGAGTCTCCTTACATATCGTCGGCTTAATATGCAAATCACATAAGTCCACTTTTGGGCGAATTTGAAAATTTGAGTTATGTCAAGGAGCTTCGTGCGCACCTGTGCAGAAATTCACACAACGCCAAAAAATCTTATAGCTGACGAAGCCCGGAACGACGTTATCTAAGAATTTAAAGAAAATCACTTACGCACATCCACAGATTCACAGTTTTTTTTCCTCTCCTCTAAACTTTGGGTTTTGGACTTATGTGATTGCATATTAAGGCGACGATATCTTAATCCTTTTATTGCATTTGGTCTTGATTTTTGTGGTAAAAGTACAATCGCTAGAAAATGTCCGAGGAAATTACAAAGTTCGAAAGAAAACGTGAGGTTATTGTAGGACGAATGTCAGGATTTTCAAAGTTTGTAGATTCGATTCAACAAAAAATGATGATTCAGGGAGAAGAAGTTGAAGAATCGGTCTTTGAAGAGTTAGAAGTCAGTTTAGAGATATTATCGAGTGAATATGAACAGGTGCAATAATTTCTTGATGATAATCATTCTGATTTAAGTGAACAATTAGAACACCGGAATAAATTCGAGGATTTGTACTTTAGATCAGTGGCTATTTGTAAAACATTACTAAATGAATAAGAGAAATTTAGGGAAAAACGTGGTTTTAATCCGAAAAATCTTCAAAGTAGCGCAGAAAGCAATAGCATTGTCACAATTCAGTCAACGCAAAAATCGCCTTCAATACCTTAGATCCTTAGATAATTGGTTAGAGTTCAGAGACACGTTCAAGTCGTTAATACACGACAATGAGAAAATTGGTGATATTGAAAAGTTTCATTTTTTACGTGGTGCATTAGAAAGGGACGCCAGTCAGGTAGTACAATCAATTGAGTTTTCTGCAAATAATTACAGAATAGCTTGGGATATTTTAAATGAGCGATACAATAATAAAAGTTTGTTGGTAAATAATCATTTGAAATCGTTGTTTGGTTTGCAAAAATTGGTTAAAGAATCGTCTTCAGAAATAAGATCATTGTTGGATTCGATGGCTAAACACCTGAGGTCATTGAGTTCGTTAGGTCAAAGTATTGATTCGTGGGATGTTATTATAATTTTTACAATAAGCGATAAGTTAGATGCCGTAACACATAAGGAATGGGAACAACAGAAAGTATGGTGAGCTTCCCACCTTAGAAGAATTCAAATCTTTTCTGAAGAAAAAGGCGGCAATTTTAGAGACAATTGAAAGTAACAATAAAGTTCTACGCTTCCCTGAAAACAAACAAAATGTTAAAAACAATCATTCTAATCATAGATCATTCATGGTTTCTAATCTGGTTTGTGTATATTGTAATGGAAATCATATGATAAATAACTGTGGTGAATTTTTGAAATTGGCAGTGTATAATAGATATGAGCAGGTCAAAAAACGTAGGTTGTGCTTGAATTGTTTAAAAGGTAATCATATTAGTGAAGACTGCACGTCAGGTGGTTGTCGCAAATGCAATTTGAGACATCATACGACTTTACATTATGAACGGCAGACTCAAAGGGCTCCAGAGCAGGCAAGACGGGAATCTCAAGAAACACAAATACTGCAGAACCTTCTAATGTGAATACAACTGTTTTATCTATTTCGAATACGCAGGCGACAGAGGTCTTATTATCAACAGCATTGGTTCAGGTTGTTGATGTTCAGGGCCGAGCACATACTTGCAGGATTCTTTTAGATAGTGGTTCCCAGTCTAATTTAATTTCAGCTAATTTGTGTCAACAGTTGGGACTGTGTAAGGAGAAAGTCAACTTCTCTATTGTTGGTATCAACCAGGTTGCCTCTAAGATAGAATACAAGAGGTCAGTACGAGTGTGATCATTGCAGAGTGGGTTCGAAGTTGACGTTTCTTGCTTAGTCGTCCCAACAATCGGAGATTCTCTTCCTGCTCGCAAAATAAATATTGGTCATCTAACTAACTATTCCAGGAAATTTGAAATTAGCCGATCCAAACTTCCATCAGCCAGGGGGTAGTCGATCTGCTACTTGGGGCAGATCTGTTTTATAGCTTATTAAGTATTGGTCAGGTTAGGTTAGGTGTGAATCAACCAATTCTGCAGAAAACACGACTTGGATGGGTAATTTCAGGGCCTGTCACAGCAGTCGATGCATTATCGAAATCGTTCAGGTGTAGTTTAGGTACATCAATTGAAGTTCAATCACAATTGGAAAAGTTTTGGGCATTGAAGAACCTTCGGTGATTGGTCCGTTTTTGTCTGAAGATGATAAGGAGTGTGAAAACATATTTGTTAGAACAACCTACAGAAATGAGGATGGTAAGTTGTGGTTCAAATTCCTTTGAAAAAATCTCCGCTAGAGTTGGGCGAGTCAAAGGATTATGCAATAAAACGATTTCTTGGTCTTGAGAGAATATTGGCCAAAAACCCTAATCTGAAGAGGATGTATTCTGATTTTATGACAGAATATAAAACTTTGGGGCACATGTCATTGGTGACAGACGATTCAGATGGACCCTCCTACTACTTACCTCATCATGGTGTGCTCAATGAGACAAGTACCACAACTCGTTTGAGAGTTGTATTTGACGGATCAGCACCTACTAATAATGGCGTTTCACTGAATGAGCTCCAGTACAGAGGCCCATGCATTCAGGACGATTTATTCTCAATTTTGGTTAGGTTTCGAGAAAAAGGTGTTATCGTTTGTGCTGATGTTGAGAGAATGTATAGAATGGTATTGGTTGAGCCCAGTCAAAGACGCCTACAATTATATTATGGAGATCCAGCGAGAACGGGAACATCGAAGAATATAATTTGAATACTGTAACATATGGTACAAAGGCAGCGTCATTTCTAGCTGTAAGGTGTCTTGAACAGTTTGCAATTGACAGTCTGGCGGATCATCCGAAGGCTGCAAAAATTGTATTACATAATTTTTATGTAGATGATATGGTGTTAGGTTGTGATACAACTGAAGAAGCGTTAGGTTTATGCTCAGAAATAGATAAAATATTAAGGTCAGGGGGTTTCAATTTACGGAAATGGATGTCTAACAAACAAGAAATCGTTCAAAATATTGGTACAGAAAATTTGACTGGAGAAAAAATGCAATTTGGTGAAAAGGGGGAAACAAAAACACTTGGGCTGTATTGGTCATATAGAGAAGATACTTTAATCTATGTAATTAATTTGGAACAAACGCTTGGTAGAGCAACCGAACGTAAAATTCTATCGGAAACATTAAGTATTTTCGATCCATTGGGATTGTTGAGCCCTTGTATTATTATTGCGAAAATTTTGTTGCAAGAGCTTTGGTTAGAAAAACTTTCATGGGACGAGGCATTGCCTCTTGGTATTTTCAATAAATGGGTTCAATTTCGCAGACAACTTTATATATTGGAAGAGTTGAAAATGGTGAGGCAGGTTCTATGTGAAAATATGGTTAGGATGGAAATTCACGGGTTTTGTGATGCGAGCCTGAAGGCTTACGGAGCTTGTGTCTTTATTAGGATTATAAACGCTAAAGGGGATATTCATGTAGCATTGTTATGCGCTAAAACCAGAGTTGCTCCCATGAATGTGGTCACCGTTCCACGATTGGAACTATGTGGTGCTTTGGTATTGGCGCAGCTAGTTGATAAAGTTCGCACATCATTGGACATTGGTTGCAACGTTAAATGTTATTATTGGTCTGATTCGTCAGTTATATTGAGCTGGATAGCTACTTCATCTCATCGGCTACAAATTTTTGTTGGAAACAGAGTAGCTCAAACTCAAAACCTGACTGACACTAGCGATTGGCATTAGATCAGAAGATAATCCTGCTGATTGTTTATCCCGAGGTGTACAGCCTGGAAGTTTGAAGGAATGTCAATTGTGGTGGAATGGTCCATCTTGGTTGTCACAATTGGAATCTGACTGGCCAGTGCAAACATTTCAGGCACTGAGGGAGCTACCCGAGTTGAGAGCACAGGTGAACACCTGTCAATTGGTTCATAACACTATAGTAAATTTCGATCGTTTTTCGAACTTGAGTCGTTTAATTCGAAGTACAGCGTACATGTTCAGGTTCATAAAAAATTGTAGGTCAAAAAAGAAGTGCTCTGAATCATTATCTCCTTGCGAACTGGCAGAGTCATTGAAATTCTTAATAAAATTATCACAGGCAGAGTCTTTTCCTCTAGAAATAAAGTCATTGGTTTCTGGTAAGATGCTCAAAAAAGGATGTGTTATGTCACTCAATTCATACTTGGACATCGACATTTGTTGAGGGTGGGGGGTAGACTTCAATTGTCCGACTTGAGTTACGAACAAAGACACCCTATTTTATTGTCATCATAACATGGATTAAGTGATTTGATATTTAGATTTGAACATAAACGTATACTACATGTTGGTTCTCAATTGTTACTTTCTTCCATTCGGGAAAAGTATTGGATTTTAGGTGGTCTAAACTTATCAAGAAAAACTGTACGAAACTGTATTACGTGTTTTAAAGCCAAACCGCGAATCGAACCTCAAATAATGGGATTTCTACCTGAATCGCGAGTATGGCCAATGCCTCCCTTTTATTTTACTGGGGTGGATTATGCTGGCCCAATCAATATCAAATCCAAACATGGTCGTGGAGCAAAGCTCTTGAAAGGTTATATTTCACTATTCATTTGCTTTGTAACTAGAGCAGTTCATCTTGAACTTGTCTCTGATCTATCTACTGAGGCATTCATTGCTACATTCAGAAGATTTGCATCTCGTCGTGGTAAGCCACACACAATACATTCCGACAACGGTTCTAATTTCATTGGCGCAAGAAATGAACTCAAAAACTAGGTGAATTCTTGCAAAATCAGAGTGATCATTTGAAAGAAAGTTTTGCAAATGAAGGTATGGTATGGAAATTGAGCCCTGCTCATGGGAAGCAGGAGTGAAGTCCTGTAAACATCACTTAAAGCGAGTGTTAGGTACTGCATCTTTAACGTTTGAAGATTATTGTACTCTTCTCACTCAAATAGAGGCTGTCCTAAACTCACGTCCTTTGGTTCCATTGTCCTCTGATCCTAACGATTTAGATGTTCTTACCCCATCCCATTTCCTAATCGGGCGTCGACTCACGTCCCTTCTAGATCCTGATGTGAAGGATATCCCAGACAAAAGGTTATCCAGGTTCCAACACATACAGAAACTAAACCAAAGCTAAAGCATTTTTGGAGTCGTTGGTCGAAGGAGTATTTATCAGAGCTTCAAACAAGAAGCAAATGGACTAACCCAAGCCAGGATCTAGAAGTTGGTCAACTGGTGCTCATACGTGATGATAAACTTCCTCCACTACACTGGAAACGTGGTCGAGTTGTCAAAGTATACCCAGGTCCAGACTCAAGGTGTAGAGTTGCTGATATTAAAACGGCAACAGTGTATTAAAACGTGCAATAGCGAAATTGGCTCAATTGCCAGTGGACACTGTCACAGACGTAAGTGCGGATAAAGTGAATCCGAAGTGAAAATAAGTACATCATTTTGTTTCGAAAGGTGACCCTTTCAAGGTGGGGGGTATGTTGAGGATTTAAGTGTCTTTCGGTTGTGTCGAAGATAAAACTTGTGACGTCACATGTGAATCTTCTACTTCGCACGCAAAGAACACCATATATATGCTGGGCTTTGGTCGTAGACCATCTCTTTCACGTAGCCCCAAAGGAAGAAGTCGCAAGGTGTTAAATCACAAGATTCGAGAGATAACTGCCCGATTCGGAAACTTTTCCCTCAAAAGATCAATGGTTTCGTTGCTTGTGTGGCACGTAGAGTCTTGTTGGAAGTAAACGTTGTCCAGATCAATACTATTCAATTCCGACTGTTGAGGATTTAAGTGTCTTTCGGTTGTGTCGAAGATAAAACTTGTGACGTCACATGTGAATCTTCTACTTCGCACGCAAAGAACACATATATGGTCATGAAACGCGCCAACACAGCCCCGAAAGAATGTTAAGCGATAAGAAGCACTTGAGAATGTTCTCGAAGAACCTGTAGTAGGGTTTATAATAATAATAATAATAATAATATCATTTATTTCATAATCAAATACATATTTGAAAAGAAAAACGTCCATAATGTAGTGGATGAGAAACCTCAGATCTGAAAATTCGCCGTGAGATATTCTGCTATTGTATATGGTTCTAAATCAGTCAGGATTGCTTAACCGATGTTTTGAATCTATTGACATTTTTTATAATTTGGTATTTCTTAGGTAATTTATTGAAGAGCATGATACACATATACTCTACATTTTTCTGTGTTAGTGTTAGGGAACAAGCTGGTGGAAGAAAATAATGTATGTGTCTTGTTTTGTTAGTGTTTTCATACTCCTGAAAGTAATTTTCGTTTTTTGTGAGGAAAATGAGACATTTGAATATGTATAGACCAACAGCTGTTAGGATTTTTTGGCTCCTGAACAGTCCGCGGCATGAGGCTCTGTGTGTTAAGCACAACATGGTTCTAAGGGCTCTCTTCTGAATTATGAAAATTCTGTTCATATCTGAACTGTTTCCCCACACAATAATCCCGTAGGCCATTGTCGATTGAAAATTGGCAAAGTACACCACCCGCATCAATTCCATATCTGATTGTTGTACTAAAATGCGCAAGGTATACAGAATCGAGTTCAACTTTCCCTGAAGAAAGTTCACGTGATCGTACCAGTTCAAACAGTTATCCATGATGATTCCTAATAATTTGGTTTTTTTGGTAGAATTGATTAATTTACCTTGGAAATCAATAGTTGTTGTTTTGCTAATTTTTGAATGGGAGGTGGTAAAAATGACACACTCAGTTTTTTTAGAGTTAATAGTGAGGTGATTAAGTGAGCACCAATTGTAGATATTTTGTAGACTCTGTTGAGTATTTTTCACTGTTTTTGTAATGTCGGTTGAGGAAATTACAAAATTGGCATCATCCACATACATAATCACCTCACAGTCTTCATCATTCTGATCATTAGTCTGTGTTGCAGCTAATTGGTTGTTGTAAACTGTGTAGTTGGATACAGATAAATCTAAAACGGATTCGGGTATGTCATTGGTGTAGATAATGAATAATATTGGTCCGAGAATACCACCCTGTTGGACCCCTACATCTGGTTCCTCATCAGAGGACACAAAATAATGACCATCGATCTCCAGAGATACCCTCTGCACTCTGCTTTTTAAGTAGCTACGTACTAAATTGAGCTGGTTGTTCCTTATTCCATATAGGTTTAGTTTTTCTAGAAGTTCTTCATGGCTGACACTGTCAAAAGCCTTCGATAAATCCACAAAAAGACCCATGGGTACATCTCCCTTTCGAGTGCGCGCAGTATTGATCTAGTCAATTCAAAGATAGCTGTCTCTGTGTTTTTGGACCTCAGATATCCATGTTGATGTTTTGTAAATATATCGCATTTATTAAGGAAGTTCAGAAGCCTATTTGCCAATATCTTCTCAAATATTTTTGAGAAGGATGTAATCATACTTATGGGGCGATAGTTGTCGAGGTCATCTGTATTGCCCTTTTGTGATAGGATGGTTTTACTATAGCAATTTTCAATGATTTTGGGAAGATTCCTTCTTGGAAGGACCTATATATTATATGAGATAATGGTTCCGCGATGATTCCGATCGTTCTTTTGATAATTGACATTGGTATGCCATCGTATCCGTAAGCGTTCATATTTTTCATGCTGTTAACGGTTTTTATTACCTCGTCAGGTGTTATTTCAAAAACATAAAAAGATCTTGGGTTTCGCGCCATTGAGGGGTATGTGGAGTTGCTTAAGGGACTAGTCAATTGTGTCCTTGACGATGAGGAGGTATTAATGAAATGTCTATTCAATGCATCGGCTAGTACCAGAGGGTTTTCTCTTTTGATCATATTTTCTGTCGTGTTAGTTTTTGTTCCTCGGTTAGTAAGTTCGTTTATTAATTGCCAAACTGTTTTATTTTTGTTATTAGAGTTATAGACGCGGGTTTTTATATAATTCTTCTTATTGTTCTTGATAGCGTTGTCATATGATTTTTTCAGTTTTTTGTACTGTAAAAGGTATTCTGGATGATAGAGGGAAGCTGTGAAGAAAAAGTCTAATTGTTTCTTGAGGGTTACGACCTCAGTAGATTTATCGATGTATTTCTTTTTATGTTTTCGCACTTTTTTGGTGATGAGGGGGAAGACAGAGTCGAACATGGCTTTGTATCTTCCGAAGAAAAACTATCCCAGAGATCATCTACAGTGCATTGGTCTTGCATTAAGGATGGTATGTCCCATTTTTCCGTTTTTAATAGTTCCATAAATTTTCTTATATCGTATTCTTTTATAGGTCTGATTTGTTTCGTTGTCGGTTTTGAGCTTGAGTTATCAAGTGAAAAGGTAAGTTTCTGCGAAGTATGATCAGATAGATGTGTCGTAAGTACCGTTGACTCGTAATGATCAAGGTTAGTGAGTATGTTATCAATGCAGGTGGCAGAACTAGGTGTTAAACGTGTTGGTTCATGTACTGTTATATGGGTATTATATCCCTCAAGTAAAGAAATGAAACATTGCGTATCCCTGCTATCGGTCATTAAGTCAATATTGAAGTCACCAGTTATGATGTATAAGCTGTTTTCAGTTGTGAGTCTGTTCAATAGTAAATTAATTTTCTCAAAAAATATTTTTATGTCGCTTCTAGGGCCATTAGGGCGGTAAATTGAAACTATCGTTATTTTCTTAGAGCAGAGAGAAGCCTCAACTGCCGAGCATTCAATTACATATGGTACACTATAGAATTTGGTCAGATCTGAGCGATCTCTACTAGTTATTTCGGCTTTACAATAAATGGCGGATCCGCCATGACAGCGTTGTAATCTACAAAATTTGGACACCAATTTATAACCATTTATCTGATAGGGGTCTAATTCTTCTTCACTTAACCAATGTTTTGTGAGAGCCACGAAGCACGCGTTGTGACTGTTTATGAATTGTTCTAACCTTAGAAAACAATTGTTAAGAGACTGAATGTTTTGATGTACAATTATGAATTTATTTTCATATTTGTCATGTTTTTCGTTAGCCGGAATAAAAAATGATTTATTCTGGTACCTTCTGGCCATAGTTCTGGATTCTTGATGTTTTCAAAGTTTTCAGCTGGAACCGTAAGTTTGAACGATGAATATTCAGAGGGTCTTTTCGATAGTAGTTTTTCGCAGGTGATACCGTTAAAGCCATTTGATCTTAGATGCTTTTCCAACGAATCCGGTTTCAAAGTGGGATCTAACTTACAGACATGCAGATATCCATATTTTGGAACCCCTTTTATGGTCATTTTTTCCGCACTTCCTTCCCGATGATGCTTCTATCGGTACGTTTAGATTTTTCTTCTTAACTAGAGTAAAATCACTTTCGTTTTCCTCTTGTGAATCAGTTGCAAGGGTTGTGCCGGGTGTGTCTTCAATGTTGTCCGCCGCTGATATTAGATTTCCGTTAGTTGAATTGATGTTTACATTGTCTGTTGGAGTCTCGTTCAGGTTGGGGCTCAAATTTACAACGGTGTTAGTTTGCGACCTTTTATTGATCTTTTTATTTTTTGTATTTTTGGATCTTCAATCTGTTCCAGAAGTTTCAAATTATGCTCTTTCAAGTTAGAGACCTCCTCGCGAAGTTGAGATATCTCAGTTTTTAAGCACTCAATTATTGGTATGACTAGACCATTGAGGGATTTGCTGATAATGCTTTCGATGTTTCGGAGTAGTTCATCTGAGGAAATTGTCCTTTTCTTGATGCATTCTCGATTGTAGTCTCGATTTTTGAGGTTATGTGTGGCGTACATCCATACACAACCATTTTCTGATCTCTCCGGATTTTCTGATAGTTTCCAGCATTTCCACACTAATATTGGCACGTTGAGCATGGAATAAATGGGAGCTATCACTGGAACATTGAATGAGTATATAGATAAGGGTTTTATTTTAGTCACAGTTCTCCGTGTAACTCTGAAAGAGATTGGTTCTATTCATTTGTAAATATGGTTATTGGAATTATTGGTTTTAAATATAGTTGTAAAATAACGTTTCGTTTTAATTTAAAAGGAAGAGTTTCTATATACAGTCCATTAAATTAGCAACACCGACCATAAAAAATCATTAATCATCTCTCGATAGCGCAATCCATTCACCTTCACACGTTGAGGATATAGAGGCTTTTCAACAATAACTCCTTGGTTTTCCGAGCACCAGATGCGACAATTTTGCTTGTTGGCGAAGCCACCGAGGTGGAAATGGTCCCCATCACTCAAGATGATTTTTCGATGGAATTCCGGATCATTTTCATGCATTTCAACGACCCAATCAGCGAAGACACGACGTTGTTGATGATCGGCTGTCTTGAGATCTTGTGTTAACTGAACTTTATAAGCCTTAAGACTCGAATAGTTCTGCGGTGTAATGACGTTTGTGGATTGCCTAATTTCAAAGAACGACGAGGAATAGACAAACCTGGGTTTTCTTCAACACTTTCGGCTACAGCAGCATATTCTCGGCTGTTCTTGAGCGACGTGCACGGGTTTTATTCTTCACATCACTAACTTGTCCCAACAGCTCGAATTTTTCCACCAATTTCTTTATTGCCGTCCGACAAGGTGCTTCACGACGACCCAAAAATGTTCGAGTTTTACGAACCGTCTCTGCTAAATTTTCACCATTTTTATAGTGAATTTTTTGAGGATGGGATTATCGGTCACTGGCGAGTGTAGGTTCTATGGGGAGGAGGAAGAAAGATGCTTATGCATTGCGAGCATAAGGAGAGAATGCCTTGGGCGAGAAACTTGTAAGAGTGAGGAACTAGCCTCGTTGAAGCCTTCACAATTTATTAGATTTCATTAGATCTCTGGAACTGGAAGGTGAGCTGTGAATTTTAATAATTTCAATGCGTTCTTGAAGCGTGTATCGTTCTATTTTTATTAATGGTGTAGTTTCTACTTGTTAAATGTCAAAAAATGATAGCTTCAAACGTGACATCTACCGAAATAGCGGGATATTCAAAATAATACCTCTGATTGGGAAATCCTTCAATATGTCAATTTGTTGTGTGTGGGATTTTCACCATCTGATCACTTCAACCAAAGCAATAAAGGAGCAAACATGTTCGGAACAACACAGGTGTGTTCGAAGTTAATCAATTTTCAGCGGATAATAATAAGAGTTTTTATATTGCATTGAAAATTACGGGTCATCTATTTTCAGCTTCACCAGGCAAAAATAGTAGCTCCACTTCAAGAAGCTTCGTCGAAGAAACATATTGCTCAACGTCTGAATATTCCACAGACTTCCGTAAGGAGCATGGAGACCCTATTCTCTGAAGTAATTTTTCGAGAACCAAGTAGACTTAACCAGTACCATAAAAAGAAGACTGCATTTCTGAAACTCAAGGACAAAAAGACCTTTGAGGGTAGCTCCTGGACATAGAGCTACCCGTTAGCAGTGGGTAGAAGTGGCAGAACACCACCAAGACTGGATTTTACTCTTAATAGCACAACGTTCTTTTTTCGGACGAGTCACGATTTGGTTTGCAGGGAGATGGTCGACGAGAAAGGGTTTGCGGAGACCAGGCAGACTAGAGCGACTTGATTTCGACCAGGAAGTTGTGAGTTTTCAAGGCGGATCAAAAATGTGCTGCGTTCTTCATGAGAACGATATCTAGAGAATGATATGTCCAGTAAACTCACCAGTTACCCTTATCGATATTAATTCCTATTGAATAATGTAATTAATTGTTTCATTTGGGTAAAAAAATGTATAATCTTATATTTATCGAGGCACAGATGGCTGTTTGTCTAATTCTCCAGTCATTTCTTCGATGCGGTGGGATTTTTAAGAGTATGCAAATCGCTCGAATACTTTCAAATGTTATCATGCTATTCCATAGAAAATTCAATTGTTCTCCTCTATCTTAGAATTCCAATCCACATCAGCAAAAACAGATGTGACTGAAATAACAATTTCTCCTGTTCCGATACACAAGATGTTAACAAATTGACTACGCTTTTCACATGAAAATTACGAATTATCTCACCTCGAAAATTTCTGTTTCGTAATGGAATCACAGAAAGATATGATCTCACCTTGTTTACGTTGGATATGACAATGATGATGAGTTGTGTAGACCTGGGAAACAAAGTTCAATTCGAGAAAAAAATATTTTGCAGCCCTGGTGTAAAGTCTGCTTTTGCGCGCTTGTTCATATTGGTAAAACGTTCAAATTGTTACCTTACTCTTTTTGCGATATTCCTGAAACTGGTCTATATCCATGCCAATTTTTATCCTCTTTATTGACTTATACAGCACTTTTTAAACAGTCAGTAAATAGCACTAATATTTAAACTTTTCGTAAACCTTTACTGTACTCTATACCTACCTCTCTTTACCTCTTTTCTTTTATCTAGTTGCGACATTATTCAATACGAGTACATATTGTGTGTCCATGCTTTATGGCCATAGTCCACTATCTGGACAATCCATTTCATACTTTTTTCTTAAGATAACCTTACCTAACAACAAAAAAGCATATTTAATTTCAATGTAAAAGGTTGTATACTCATAAAAACAATTCGCAGTAGAGGAGGAAAAACACCGAAAATCACTTTGCTTTTTCAATTCTGTCCGTAGGGTCGTCCGTCAAGACGTCTGTTAGTACGATAACTTTAGAACCTATTGACCTAGACACTTGAAATTAACAGGCTGAGTTCGGTTCCCAAATACCACGGTTCGTTAACCAGCCAAATCGTACTGGGTGTTTCATAAATAGGGCCATTCAAAATTTTTGTCCATCCATATCTCAGACAAGATGCTCATAATAAGCCATTTTGTGGCTATAGTGTTAAGAAAACCATAGAAAATTCATTTGGAATATTGAAAAGAAAAATCTTCATATTTTCATAACAGGATATCCGATTGGAGTGAAATTTATTTCGTGAATGAAGATTGATATATTGAATGTTAGTATTATCAGATCCATAGTATTTTTTCTTCCGTCGATCTCAAAATAAAAGGCGTGATTGTAATGTGTACGAAATTGATCATTAATGACACATTTGAATGCCCAATTCATGCTATTTTAATGTGCAATCCTCATGGCAACCGTTCACAAAGTATTCACTACGAGAAATGTCAAAACTCTATATTGGAACATAGATACAAAGGAATTTCATTATGTCAAATGTAAGTCTTGTACAAAATGAGAATGTATTTCGATCAGGAATTCATATTGAGATCGTCGGAAAAATCTTGTAATAATTTCGGTTATAATCGAGAGCGACTTATCGACCCGTTAAAATATCTTGACCATTAGTCGCTGTCTTAACTATTAATTATTGATTTTTTACATAATTCATTTTCCGAATAATTTCCAAAATATGATTCTAATCGTGTTGAGATTTTGCATTCATATACTTCACAAGAATCTCAAGTCTTATACAAAATTTTGAGGTGATAGTATTATTGTCTACCAATGAACGAGCGCTCAAAATCACCTACTCAGAGATTTTCCTAATTTTAATTTAATTTTTATAGGTAATTGAACTTTTATTAGAAAGGTTGAAACTCAATAAGCGTATCCTGAAAATATCCGATGTGAAGATTTCTATAAGTCGAAGAAAGACATTTAAAATATAACCTGGGTACACACGACCCCTTAAAGCAGTGGTAGTGGATGACTTTAATGCGATTGGTGAAAAACAAAAGGAGACAAAAGTTATTGAAATCTTCCCAAGCTATACGCTTCTTGGGTTCTAATCTTTCAGATAAAAGTTGCTTTATTGAATAAAAAAGAAAGCGATTTCCGGTGTTTTTCAAGCAGTTGGTCACTCTTAAGCTTGACGCTCACTTGGACGAGACGAGAGGAGACTAAGCGAAGAGTTGTTTTCCGCAGGCACGATTTGCACTGAATCAAATGGGTAGACGCTCACTTGCGAGGCGCGAAGCGAAGATCAGAATCGTTAGGCGCGAGGCAGATTAGACGCGCACTTGGACGAAGCGAAGCTGTCGGAAGGAACGCGTCGTTTTCCGCTGGGATCTTTTGCATTGAAATAAATGGGTAGACACGCACCTAGGAGACGCGAAGCGAGGATCAGCGAGGCGGCGAGTCGTTGGTCGCCAGGAAGATCTTTGGGGCATGTGAGCGAAATTTGTAGCGTTTGAAATGTTCTAAGCTGAAGTTGCGATGTTGTTGTTAACACCATCTTTATTCCAAT
Organism: Propylea japonica; assembly: GCA_013421045.1. Taxonomy (NCBI): domain Eukaryota; kingdom Metazoa; phylum Arthropoda; class Insecta; order Coleoptera; family Coccinellidae; genus Propylea; species Propylea japonica. The sequence goes on from CM024241.1 coordinate 55,590,597, forward strand.
TACGAAATTATATTACATTACTCAATTATTAACTTGGAACACATTGTCTTTTGATTTCATTTTCGTTGATGTTTCCCAGATGGCACGCGAATCTTATTAACGTCCATTTTCTTGAAATAATATTCATTCCGATTCCGATATTTGAGGGCTAAAGAGATAATAACTTGTTGTAAGGATTTGATCGATTTTCATACTGTTCCCGATATAGAAATCAATTGCCGATATTTCAAAATCACGTCATAGTACGAATTTGGAAAATATTGAAACCCTTCTCTAGAAGGTGAGTTGAATAAATTTAACATTTTTTTAACGGCCATTCTGTTGAACAAAAGGTAACAGAATATGAGTTTTCAGGGTTTTTTTTTGGTATACAAAGTTTTGGAATTTTGATTACGCCTGCCATTCTGGACGACATCAATTTGTATTGAATCAGTTCTGACGACTCCAATTTCATCCCCAATACAATTGATAGACCCTCTGTTGAGAAACATTACACGGAAATCTGTGGAATCCATTCTGAGAGAACTTCTGTATCGTGACCACCAGAAAAAGTGAATAAAGTGTTTGTACCTCAGGTATTTTTTTATGGACATTCTAATTATATGCACAAATTACTCGAAAATCTTTAGCAACTCTGTCATTTATTGGTTTGTGATAGAAGAACTTATTTTTTTTGGATAAAAACCAATTGGCGCCCAATTTTTGATATTAGACATTTATTTAATTCATTCATTTAAAAACCCACTTCCAACTTGCTCACCGGCGAAAAGCTGCCGTACGCTTGTGTAAACTATCAAAAAAAAAAAAAAAAAAAGAGTTATTAGTTGAGAATTAAATATCTTTGATATAAATTCAATTTACGTTACAAATTTCTCGAGGCGGCAAGTAGGTATCCGACGGCGGGAAGTTCGGCGCGCTGTATTTCCAATTTTGTACTCGAATTTTGTCAATGGGAAAATACACAGTTATTTTTGAATTTGTGTGAAATGAGTTTGTTTTAAATGGCTCATGAGAGTGTTGGTTAGAATTTTCTCGATTGAGATCTGGAAAAACGAAATTTATATACAAAACGAACAACATTCATGTATTTTGTACAACTGTGAATGTGAATTCAAATCGTCTGAAGGATAGGTATTTTATTATGTAAATACAACAAAAATATTGAGGAACCCTTCTTCCAAGAAGAAATTAAAATATCTGATAGAATTGGAAAACTGTGGAATAGTTCCTTTGAGGGATATATGATATGCAAACATTGAACTTTCGATTACTACTTGCTTTGTTTTTTTTAATCGGTTAAAGAGAAAATAAGCATTTCGTATCAATTATTTATTTAAATTGTATTCCTGGATGAAGAACTACGAGGATTTCATTGGAAAATTCCCAATTAAAACAGGATCATGGCCAAAACACGATTCTTACAAATGATTCATGGCTGACCAAAGGCCGTAGCGAGTGGGGGGGTCCGGACCCCATTGGACCCGAAATTTTTCTGAAGTACAGGACTAGAAAAATTGTCATCCTGTCATTCGGTGGACCCCCGAAATTTTTTTCTAAAAATAACCAGGGACAGCGCCAGAGATTTTACCGCCCCGGCAAAAGTATATTCAGAATAAATTGAATATAAATTAGTCTGATTTGAAGCTTATACAGGTAAGCGGTATGCAGCAAGGTAATAAAAAAGCTACTTCCCAGAACTTATTACTGGAAATTTTTCGATATTGTCGTAGGAAAAGTATTTTTTTCTGAAATCACCAGAATGAAGGAATAGATTAATACTTAATTTTTTCAATCGGTTAAAGAGAAAATAAACATTCGTATCAATGATTTTATATATAGTTTCAAAAAAAATAACTCTCGGTTTTTGTCACCCTCCGCTTCTCGTTGGAAGACAACATAACCTCGATCTAAAATCTAGTACTTTTTTCCTTGTGTAATACATAATTTTTTTCTGTGACTAGAAAAATGACGATGGAAAGTAATATAACTTTTCACGAAATTAATCCGGCAGAAAAGTGAGTACTTTTTTCCCGGATACATATATACACTCACATTTTTCCCGGGGAAAAAAGTAATTTCGAGAAGAAAAGTTATATTTTGTAACTTGCCAACAGAGATAAAATGTCGAATTTTTTCCACGTCACATATTTTTTTTTCATTATGAAGGTGGGACGACGAAGCTATTAAAACAAGATTATGACCAAAAACACGATTCGAACAATAGCTCTACCCTTGTTCATTCGGGTAGTCAGCATGCAGCATGGGTAATAAAAATTTATTGCGGCCCAAAAATAGGGGGAATTTCTTTCGATGGCTGATCGTCGCATCGCTTCGTCCAAGTGCGCGGTCCCAGGCGAACTAACGCGTCGCTTAGTCTCGTCCAAGTGAGCGTCAACCTTTATGGTACTCCACTATAGTCCATGCATCAGTGTGAGCAATGTATCCTGATTTCGAAAGTAACCTACCTTCAAACCTCAATCGAGTAAATGTTGAACCATTCTAAAGACTGGTGCAACAAAACCTGCAAGACTGCAGTATTCTTTCAACCCAGCATCAATAATTGCAAATAAAAAGAACAGTTCTGACGCCATCACGGTAGATATTAGGACACGCATTTTCTCTAGTTTATACCCTGGGGTTGCAATGTGCTCGAAAGCTAATAATCATGGTTGGCTATATTAGCAGGTTACTATAATATAAATAAAGAACAGGGTCATTTAGAAGAACGACGTTGGGGGAAGACTCGGACAACATTTTCGAGATAATGGTACAGTATTTCCATAATCAGTAGGTACTCGCGCCGATCAAAATATCTAACCGCCTCCGAGCCAGCTCATCTCGCGGAAAATTGCATAAGCAGCAAGTAAACTTAATCGAAGCCATGCTGTCTGGCCAAGCCAGAACTGGGAGATTTTACATTCAGTGTGTGTTGTTTCGTAAACAACATTCATATACATGGGTACTTAGTATCGCGTGGGACGTGCTTTGAGTATCATTATCAAGCACGTTGCTATGTTTTCAATAATTTTACCCGATAGAATAGTTGAATTGGAGAAGTTTGCAGATGTCGTATTCTTTTCGTCTTTTCATCTCTTTTACCTATAACATATGAATTTTTATGCTGCTATGTTGTTCACTGCGGTTACAACAACTTGTGGAATATGTATTCCACTGCAGAAATAGTCTCGACTGTTCAATAAATTTGGCTTTCCGATATAAAAACACAATTTAATTGTTTGAAATACCTATACTTCATCATTCAGTGTAGTCACCCTAAACCTGCAACTTATTCTAAAGAGACTTTAACGCCGCGGTTGCGTTCGTTAACCAGCCAAATCGTACAGGTGTTCCATAAAACATTGTGATTCAAAATTTTCGTTCTTCAATATCTCAGACAGAACGAAACCAATCGAAATGAAATTTTGCGGCCACATGCAAAGATGCTCATGATAAGCCCCATGCAAAATTTTATGGCCATATTGTTAATAGAACCATAGAAAATTCATTTGGAATATTGAAGAATCTTTATATTTCCATAATAATTTATCCTATTCGAGTGAACTTTATTCTGTGAATCATCTGAACCATAGAAATTGATTTTTTCAATTATTAATTTTTTTCATATTTCATTTTTTGAATAATATCCAGAATATAATTCCGATTGTGTTGTGATTTTGCATTCATATACTTAGTATGAATCCGAAGTCCTATAGAGAATTTTGAGATGATAGCATAATTACTCCACCAATGAACGAGCACTCCAAAGCACCTGCTCAGGGCTTTTCCTGAAAATTTTCAAAAATTTTTTTCGTCAACCTGGTTGAAAAGATCACAAAAATTTTCGTAATTTATTGTTCTACCAGCTTGCAAATAATCCTCAAACCAATTCCTCTTGCACCACAAAAACTGATGCTAAGAACCAGGTTCACACTACTCTACTATACTCAGGAACATGGTGATAAACACAAGTCTCATTCATAATTATAAATCGACGCACAAAATCCACACTATCCTTCGAAAACTCTCGAAATTTGCTGGGAAAAAGTTCCATATATGAATGAGTGTTTGATCCATCGGCATCGTTCAAGCATGCACACTCATTGTGTCAAGAGCATTCTGAAACTCAATACTTCAGCCGAAAAATTGCCCACAATGAAATGCCTAGGGCTAATACTTAATCTTTTCCATTCACTCGACGATTTTGTAATACAATATCCTATAAGATTAAAACAAATCTGATGTTGTTGCATCTTTTAGATGACTTAAACTGTGATCATTTTGAAGGCTTGTACGACAACATTTGACTCCGAATCTTTTTACCAAACTAATAGAAGGCAAGGAGTTCTAATACACTTCAACGCAAATTTCCTTCGTTTATAACCTTTAGTTAATTTTTTCCTTTGTGGAACCTAAGATGTCTAAAAATACTTTTAGACATCTTATGGGTCGATTACATTGAGATACTTTACAAGCTGCCACTGAGCGAATTTAGTAGCTGATTATAAATTCTTTCAGTGTGTGTAATCGTGTTCACAAGCCAACAATCTGAATTTTGAAAAAGTTGCGACTAAAGTTGGTAAAGCTGAGCTACATTATACGCTTAATCGCTGGCGTTTTGGCTTGTTGAGTGTGTGAGTTCTCATCTACTCGGTGGTTCCTGGTTCTTAAAATTGAAAACTTATTTGACATTTATCTTAGATCCTTGACAACGATACAAACATAAACCTCACGTGGATCGCTAGATTGTTGGCTATTCAGCGAGTAGACAGTTGTGTGTAATCATCACAATCTCACAAGCTAATTCACTCGCTTCTAAATTCGCTCAGTAGCAGCTTTAAGTTCCTCAATGTAATCGACCCATATGTGGAACTCATGACGCATCTATGGCTTCTAAACAAAGAATGAACTGACAGTTTGAAGTGAAATTTCACATATAGTCCGTTCACGAAAGTTTGAGCGCATAGTTGGCGTTTGTTTATTTATCAGAAGCTGGCAGTATTTGCTGTCATAACCTGAAATAAACGTTGCCGAATGTACCCAGCCTCGTCCCCGTATATGGCGTCAAAATTACATTTAATTGTTAAAAATATAAAATAGGAGACATATTTGCACAGATAAGACACAAACAAATGATATTGATATGATTCCGAACGTCAAATTAAATTGACGTTCGTAAATAAGTCAGTAGTCAAAAACAAAGTGATAAAAACCCAAGAAACTTTACACAACAATTTATAAACTAAAAAGCACAAGAAAATCAAACAACGAAAAATCTAAAATTTTAATATACACAGTAGAATATTGCCGAAAAATCTAAAATTTTAGAACCCCCAACCCCCCCCTGGCTACGCTCTTGATCAGTATAGGTATCAATCTTCATTCACGAAGTAAATTCCGCTCGAATCGGAAATCTTGTTATGATAATATAAAGATTTTTCTTTTCAATATTCCAATTGAATTTTCTATGATTGGTCTCTTAAAACTATGGCCATGTTTTTTATGGAATAGCCTTCACGAATTGGTTGGTTAACGAACTTTACCGCACGAACTGGCATTTGAGGCCAGAACTGACCCTGAAAATCTCAAGTCTCTAGGACATTCCCTTCGAAAGTTATCGTGCTCACGGCCCGACGGCCTCACGAACATAATTCCATTTGACCACGTCATCAGGGAGTCGAACCCTATCGTTTGAGACCATTTTTGGCTCAAAATCCGAGAATTAAAAACTTATTGAATAACCTGATACATTTATATGTAGGTATACATGTATGTTTCAAAATTTTTGGAAAATTACCATTCGATGTGTTGCTTCAAGAGCTCTATTGAACTTCCATAGTTGACAAATTATAATTATCTACGATGATCAGGTAATAAGAAAGTGTATACCATACCTAGCAGAACTCTTTTCATTGTTCATTCAGCAGAGTATTATAATGAGAGTTCAATTGATGCTGAAGCTTCAATCAGTTCATTCCGTAGTATCTGATTCATTTTAACCACCAGAAGTTTTCAGAACTATCAATCTAATTATGGCTGACATTAAAAATGTCTACTGTTCAACATTGTTGCTTTCTTGAATCCGAATACCTGCTCGTCGTTTGACTATCAGCAAAGATTGCACTCCACTGATTATGTATTCACTTATACAACAAAGGTGTTTAATATCAATGATAACAAATGACTTACAGCTAAAGTACGAACAGAGAAAAAGAAAAAAAAGTATATGAACAAATAATTTTTAACAGCAGAAAAAGTTCTAGGAAAGGGGGTCGACGACAGAATTACAGAGTCAGTTATGAATTAGCATATTTACAAGTTCAGAACAATCGAAAAGTAACGAAAGAAAATAAAAATATATATTATTCCATAATGTTCAGGCACCTCAGATTTTCCTTTTATCTATAGAAACAACAAAATTCCATGACAAACAAAGGACATAAACTAAAGGAGAAGGTGACTTTATTGAAGTATATTAATCGAGTGGAAAATTTTCGGCTATACCGTTATCAATTCTGTTAACAAGAATATCGAACATCGATTCCATAAGGGGTTCACGTAAACTATAATTTTCTTATTTTTGCGGAATTTCCTGTCAATAAAGCCGGAAATTCCAGACGAAGGTCGTTAACCCTATTTTAACTTGTTTTATATAAAAGTGATCAATGATCAGAACGAGAGCGGTGGGTTTCGTTTTTTAAAAAACCTGGTTTCAATCTACAGACCCACTTTAGATAAAATCTTACGTAATAATTTCAGGTGAACTTTGAGGTTCTGTTATGGACCAGACTATATGAGTATATTTAATTATTTTTGGAAAAATTATGGGGGCACTCTGTGGCATATACGAGAATTCTTCAAAATGGTTTATGTTTGTTTCATTGCAGTTTTTTCATTTATTACTATTTCGTTGCTAAATGGGTTTATTGAAGCTCCCAACTATCTGTTTGACATTTGACTTGTCTCTTCAAGTTTCGTAGTCAATATCAACATATCACAGTCATGTTTATGTGAATGTGAACACAATTTTTTTCGAACTTTCGAAATTCGACCATTTTCAAAATTCATAAAAAAACAATTGAACATATGACAACTTTGGGTGGTACCTCGTACTAATTGAAGCTTAACTAAGGTTTTTTCTGAACAGTGAAACAATTATTTGAAATTCGATATTTTCACCCTAAACACTTCAAACGAGAAAAAATTATGCCTGCCGTGGAATATTAAAAGAATTGATATCTCTCGGATTCGATCTTAGCATGTGTCAAGAAACGTTTTAAGTATCAATAAATTCGTACAGAGTGTTCCACAAAATATGGCCATCCAAAATTTTTGTTCTTCAATATCTCTGACAAAACAAAACGAATCGAAATGAAATGTTGCTGCCACATGTAAGATGCTCATAATTATTTTGTGAACAAAGTGTAGGTACACAGAAACCAGAGCTGTGCCGAGCACTGAAGAAAAGTGCTTCGAGCACAAAGCACTAAGCCCTATTGAAAAGTGCTCCGGAATCTCGAGCACTAAGCCCTTATTTTTTGAAGAATGCTCGAGATTACTAAGCACTTTTGGAAAGTAATTCGTTTACACGAGCACCGAGCACTAAGCACTTTTCAAAATCAAATTTAATATTTTCCATCCAAATATCTTATAGTTTGGAATTTTGATTTTTTCTTTTTATGTTATCGTGTTTTGAACTGGACATAATTGAAATTGACAATAGGTTTTTTTCAGCGAGTTGTTTAATAGATATTTAATCAACTAGGTTTTTTAAGCGAGCGACTAATGGTCAAGATATTTTGAAGCGTTCGCTCCGCTCACGCATTAATATTTCGAGACCATTAGTCGCTAGATTAATAACTGGGTTGATTACAAGATTTTTCCGACGACATCAATATGAATTATATATAAATTCTTGATTGAAATAAATTCTTATTTTTCACAAGACATACATTTGACATAATATAAATTTCTATATTTTTATGTTACTGTTGAGTTCTGACATTAATCTATCGCTTCTGAGTGCTTTTTGTTCGTTTGTTCATGAAAATAGCACACTGAAACAGCATCAATTGAACATTAAAACTGGTCATTTATATTCAATTTTGTACATATTAAAATCACCTTTTGGGTCGACGAAAAATTTATTTTTGATATATTCCGGATATACAGACAGATTACCATGACGACATACCAAAAAGAGTTATAGAGGAAGAGTGACGTCTTGTCAACAAATTAGATGGAAATGTTTCTTATGGTTTTCTGAGCTCTATATGGCATTAATTCAGTTAACAAACTATAACTAAAATATTCGCCAATAAATTACTAGAAATCATGATAAAAGATACCTGAATCATATGTTGAAAAAAGGTCGCATTGCTCCATAGAGCTTTCCTGAAAAAATTCTGCCATAACATCATTACAATCTGTTAAAAACGTAAAAACCACAAAGTCCATAACATACAGCGAGATTGTTTTTTTAACACCAGTGTTTGTAAAGCAGGAAAAAATGAACAAATTTTTTATCTATAGAAGTGAAACGAAAAAAATATTTTAGTTCTTTGTCTATTTGAAGCACGCGAAAGTCTGTCATTTCCATGTTCCAACAAGTCCATGAAGGGCTTAGTGCTTGGTAATTCCTAAAAGTGCTTGGGAGCACTTTTTCAAATTACTAAGTACTAAACCCTTTCGAAAAATTCGCGAAGCACCAAGCACTAATCACTGGTTCAATCAAGTGCTCGCGAGCACAGTGCTTACGAGCACAAAAGTGCTTCGAGTACTTTCACGAGCACTAAGCACAAGGCTTCGGCACAGCTCAGACAGAAACATAGAAAATTCAATTGGAATATTGAAAAAAAGAAACTATAACTTGATATTTCCATAAAAAGATATCCGATTCGAGTGAAATTTTATTTTATGAATGGAGATCAATATACTGAATGTTCATGCAGAATTTGGTGGCCATAGTGTAAACAGAACCGTAGAAAATTGAAAAGGAGAATTTTTGTATTTCCATAAAAGGATGTTATGTTATGTTATGAATGTTAATTCACAAAATTTCAAGAGGATCGCATCATCAGACTCCTGGAATTTAATTTCTTTAAATATTTTTTTTCCATACAGAGTTCTCCTTTTAAGTTGGCCTATTAGACGTTTTTGGAAAACCAGTGAATATTTCGTTCTGTAATTTTACAATCTTACGTGGAGCTTTGAGGATGAAGGAACTCTTCGCCTAAAATATTTTCAAGTCGACAGTGTTGCCACGTCTATATCAAACTCATATCTTCTTTCTTATTTCAAATTCAACCACCTATACTTTTATTCATGTATCGATTCAATACCAAATTCGTTGTAAAACCTATTTCGAATGGAATGCTGTTAAATAAATATGGGGTTGCCTTTGAAAATCTCGAAATATTTCAATTTTAAGTTCCACATTTTCGGGTCGAAATTTCGATGAACCTCACGATGTATAAAAATATTGAATATACCACATGAATACATGGATTCTCTACTGATTGCTGAGTTGGGTTCCGTTCGCATAGAAAATAATCGAGATATTGCATTTATAAACTGACAATGCAGATGTCAAAAATTTCAAGAAATTGTGTATAATTTTTTTAGTAGGTTATACAGCGAATTTGGTATTGAATCGATACATGATTAAAAATATAGGTAGTTCCATTTGAAATAAGAAAGTAGATATGCGTTTGAGATAGACGTGGCAACACTGTCGACTCGAAATTTTTTAGGGGAAGAGTTCCTTCATCCTCAAGGTTCCACCTAAAATTTCAGGACGAAATATTCACTGGTTCTCCAAAAACGTCTAATAGGCCAATAGGAAAACCCTGTATATCAGTTTTTGAATAATTTTCAGTAAATTATTTGGATTGTGCTGAGATTCTGCATGTATATATTTGGTATCAATCTCAAGTCCCATATAAAATTTTGAGGTTATAGTCCTTTTGCTCCATAAATGAATGAGCGCTCAAAAGTTCCTGCTCAGGGCTTTTCCTAAATTTTACAATATAAACTATCCCGCAGAATCTTCTGATTTGACGCGAGGGTTTTTTTCAATTTTCAGTATTAAAATCCAATATAACCCAATTATGTCTCAAATATTATTCTGTCTATCAGCATAAATAAATCATTCATTTATTTTTTCGCAACCATCGAGATTCCAAGAATATTTGTAACCGATTAGCACTAGTTTAATCCCATTCAAACGGTCCACTTTTCTTCAATGAAGAAGAGCGCGTGGAGCCGAATAGGAGCTCATAAAGATCATCATATTCCTGATGAATAATGTCGCTAGTTGAATCATATTCTGAATTCAAGGTGGAATCCATTCGAAATTTTTCATATGGGTAGGAATCGCACAGGTGTTCGAAGAAGGAATGCGCAATTTTTTTTCTTACATAATGAAAACGATTTCGCAAGCATGATTGATTGATTAATTGCTACCGAGTGTGTCTGACCATAATGTTAATTACAGCTCAACTGAATCAACTATTCCAGTTTTTATATTTATCCGATTGAAAGAATGCGAGCTTGGTCGAATCTTATAGGATCAGTGAAAAAAGTTATTTTTTTTATAGTGTTCAAATACACCTGACTATAACTGAAACACTCCATATAAGTACTTATGTTGTAATAATCATGAAGTAGCTTATTGTTTGTTGAAAAGAGAAGGTAATCGACGACTAACTGTTTTTTTAATGATGGTATAGACAAAATTTCATTAACTAATTTAACGATCTCCTTTTCAGTTTACTATTTTGATTCAGTGAATGAAAATAGTAGTACTATGACAGTCTAGAAGTTGATGAGGATAACAACCAAACGAAACCAATCGAAATGGAATGTTGTGGCCACTTAAAAGATGCTCATCATAATGAGCCTCCTCATGCAACATTTTGTGATCATAGTGTACACAGAACCATAGAAAATCCAATTGGAATAATGATAAAAAGAAACTTCATACTTCCATAAAAAGATAATCGATTAGAGTGAGATTTATTTTGTGGATGAAGATTTATATACTGAAGGTTCATGCTAAATTTTGTGGGCCTAGCGTACACAGAACCATAAAAAATTCAATTGGAATATTGAAAAAGAATCTTTATATTTCCATAACAGGATATCCGATTCCAGTGAAATTAATTTAGTAAATCAAGACTATTATATTGAATGTTCATACAAAATTTCAAGAGGATCGCATCATCAGAATCATATAATTTAATTTTTGTAATTATTTTTATTACACATTTCAGTTTTCGAATAATTTTCATAATATAATTCGGATTATGCTGAGATTCTGCATTCTATTTGAGTCCTGATGTTTTCACATAAATTCTTAGAAAATTTTGTTCACTCAGAAAATAAAATTCAATTTGACAACCAAAAAACAATTAAGGAACTTTGCAGGTTTTCCACCATTTTGTAAAAGTCCGTCAACTTTTCTGAATAGAGGTCCCAAAAATACTGAGATCTGATCAAAAACCGTTACTTCAAGTGTTATACATAACTGACCACACTCATAAAAATCTTGCTCAAAAATGATGTTTAACTGTATCTTGCTTATGCTTCGAAAACGAAATATATTGTATAAGGAAAAATTGATTCTCCCGGTGTCCTTTACACGAATATACATTGTGTTTGGTCATGACTTAGCGATAATTTAAGGTCATCAAATATACCTAATATTATCGAAAAAACACCCAAACTTGGAAGTTTGCCTCCTTAGTTTTGGAGTAGCCCCCATTTTAAATTTACTTTTTTATTTTCGTTGACCCTTCCAAATAATATCGATTTATTTGGACATAAAGGTCCTACAGATGTAAAAAACTGTTTTTTGAAAGATGATACTACCACCTTTCATTGTAGTATAACAATATAAAAACATTCAACTTGAAAACGCCATAAAAAATGTTTTCAAAAAAGTATAGTAAAAATATGTACTGATTTTCTTAATGAATCCGCAATAGTACAAGAATTAGCACATTGAACTATAATTTTTTTTCAATGATTTAACACGCAAGGATATTATCTACAAAACAACACTCGCAACATATCTGCAAGTTACATAATTTGAGAGTTATTGCTGCTCGAACATGATCACTACGGGAGCTAAAGACACAAGACAGATCGTCATGAAGGCCACTGCCTGTCTACAGAGCAGAGGCGGCCATTTTGAGCAATTTTTATGATTAATTTGTTGGTTTTATCATTGAAAATTATCGAAAGTGTAGTACTGAGTTTTTTTTATAAATTTTCATAAGGGTAATGTTCGAACAGCAATAACTCTCAAATCATGTAACTTACAGAAATGATGTGGGTGTTGTTTTGTAGATTGTGTCCTTGCGTGTTAAATCATTGAAAAAAAAATTATACTTTAATGTACTAGTTCTTGTCCTACTATAGCGGATTTACTGAGAAAATCAGTACATATTTTCACTATGAACTTTTTTAAAGAATTTTTTTATGTCGTTTTCAAGTTGAATGTTTTCATATTGTTGTACTTCAATGAAAAGTGGTAGTATCTTCTTTCAAAAAACATTTTTTCACATCTGTAGGACCTTTATGTCCAAAGAAATCGATATTATTTGGAAGGGTCAACGAAAATAAAAAAGTAAATTTAAAATGGGGGCTACTCCAAAACTAAGGGGGTAAACTTCCAAGTTTGGGGTTTTTTGTCGATAATATTAGGTATATTTGATGACCTTAAATTATCGCTTAGTCATGACCAAACACACTGTATTTGTTTGTCTCTCGAATGGCAAAACTGAAAATATTTCGAAAAACTACATTCTGTCAAAAAACAATGTTTTAGTCATTCAAAAATCAACGAGAGTTAAAATTTAGACAGGAAAGTTGAATTCATGAACGAATAGAAGGAGACCAATGAAAAGGTCAAGAAATATTCAAATTTGAATAAGATGATGATCAATTATAACTTTGATTAGGATTCATAATAAATTTTTTGAGGTATTTTCAAACCTTAAATTATATCGAGAATTATCCACTTCAACTATGTGTATAGATAATTTTTTCGTTTGTGATCGATACCATGTCCTCTTTAAACTTTTTCACAAATTTCAGAGGTTTTTCGTGACTAAGAGGACATAGTGTGGACCACAGAACATGTGTGGACGCGACTTAAGAGCTATAGTGATTGACACCTCAAAGGCATGGACACTTTCAGTTGTCAAATTCGGTTTCTGTAACACCATGGTTATTAATAGGTACGGAACTTTAGTTGAATTTTGCTATTTTGGTATTACCTTCAAACTTTCAATAATTAAGGATTGAATATTCGAGGAGACACCAATTTCGTCGAAATTACTTATTTGATAGTCATTGACATACTTCGATAGTAATTAACACCCAGTATGATAGTCATTGACATAATTTCATCTCACTTTTGAATCATTTTTGGTTATGATATAATCCTGCTTTCTCTCACTCCTACATTCCCATTATATGGGCACTGAGGCATTCATACTAAAATAATAAAGAAATAAGAAGGCTTAGACAATTCTATTCCATATAAACAAAGAAATAATACTTAATAAAGTATAAGTGATCTTAACATATATACCGATGTAATAAACTATTGGTGCTATCTAGGGTTTTCTGTCTGTGTCCTCATATTTCAGAATGTTTTATTTCTATTTGAGTCCTCAAGTTATCATTCTGAAAACGGCATCATTAGATATTTGGCGCGAGATTTTGCAGTAGTGTGCGACTGCACATAATTGCATATATTTTCCGATTTTGTTCTGTTTCATATTCGTTAGAAGTTTTCTATTGGTTGAAATGTTCCAAGGAATATTTAATGGATGTAAGTAAATCTTTCAATGATAAATATTTGAGGCCTATGTCAATCACTATTCGATGTGATATTATTGACACAGTTATTGACATATGGTTTAAACCTAATATATTTATCATTGAAAGGTTTACTTACATCAATTAAATATTCCTTCAAACCTTCCAAAAGACAGAAAACTTCTAACGAATATGAAGCATAAAAAATCGGAACATATACGCAATTTTAGGTTGTCGCTATCCTTAAGTAAACTCTAACATATGCACTTATTCAAACTACTGCAAAATCTCATGCCAAATATCTAACGATGCCATTTTCAGGATGATAACCTATCCCAAAGAGGAATAAAAGAGACAGATGAAAAATATCTGGATAGCACCAATAGTTAATTACATCGGTTGATATATATATGTGCACAATGTCAATCACTATCAGGGTGTCAAAACTGAACCTCGCACCCTATCAGAATTGGCGGTTGAGTTCAAAAAGATGCCAACACACCACTCTGTTGTGAATTGCCATCCCCACTAACTAACTAATTTTCAATATTTAATCAAAAGTTGATTACTTGTAACTTTTAGTGAATAATTGGATAGGTAGGCAACATCTGAACCAAATTAATGAATATGTACCTGACAGCCGGGGCAAACGAAGCTTTTCCACAAAATTTTTAGGTGATTCGGTAAAGCACTCAACCCCTTCTTTTCTTCTCGATGATTTCATTCCCACGTGAAGAAGGACCTCATCTTTCGTTCTTCTGCTGGTCATAAGCGTTCTTCATTTTATTATGGCCCCTGTAGACATAACATATCAGGTCATGTATGAAATGTCTCCTTAATGGGCTTCATCCTGCATCAACATTATAGAAGCAAAAGTTCACTCGAAGTTCCCATCGCTGGACTATGTACATATACAAGTGCAGTAATAACGACAGTGATACTAATTTTAAAACGTCTTAAAATATTTCTGTTGACATCGGAAATCTCGGAGTTTCGTTTGTAGTGAATTTACACCTGTGAATTGTGAATTGAATACTATGAATTATGACTTCCTTCTCAAGCTGTGATAATTTCTTCAGTGCATGGTTAATTTTGGATAATGTTGAGTAGTCCACATAATTGGATGCGTGGTTGATATTGTGCGAAATAGACTTTAGGATTTGATCAAATGAAGGCACCTGATTGCTGGTGCTTGAGCATATGCATTTCTTTAGAATCTTCACTTTTGGAGATGGCAATTGCAGATTTCTAGTTATAGGTGAGTGGTGTATAGAATCATAGGATGCCTTGTATACAGGGTGTTTACTTCTGAAGTGGACAAACTTCGAGGGGTCATTATATGTAAAATTGATTCGCAACAAAAAATGTCATATAACACATGGTCGAAATGTTGACGGTTATTCTTCAATTTAGCATTACTTGATTTCACGAAAATTTTCAATTTTTTTCTCTAAAAAAACAATATTCAGTTTTCCTTCTAGTCTCATCAAATTTGACCACATATTCGGAAAGGTCAATAAATTTGCTACAAGATGAGAGAGTCTTTGTGCAGAAAACACTCTTATTGCAAGTGTAGCAAGGAGAAGAATACCACGATTCTGAAGTTAACAAAATCAGTCCTATTTTTCCAATGGTTCTTTTTATGTAATATGAATAATTATGCACACGCTTTCTTTTCAGTAAAAATACCTCATTTAGTGTACTTTCGAATGACATATCAACTTTTGTGCTAGCTGCTCATTCTGCGCCATAATATCATGACTAACCTGATAACAACGAAAAAGTCTGAAAATTCCGAACCTAAATTTGCTATATTTCGAAGCTCTTCGTAATCCAATTTTAAAGTAGTTTTATGGAAATCGACAATTCATCTTGAATCGAAATAATAACGAAGAAATGAACATCCGTCTTCATTACATTTGACACATCGTTTTCGTACTGAATCTACAACTCTACAAAGTTCATAGCGTGTCTGACGCATTTCTGCACAACACAATTTTATTCTGTTGATGAGATGCTACCGAGTCTGAAAGCGAATCAGATATACTTTCTTTTTCAAAGTATTCTAGACATAAAAATCCAAAGGCTTAAGATCTGGGCTCTTCGGTGGCCATCTGACTGTATCTTTCAATCCATTGTATCGCAATACATATATTCATTAAATAGATCTTGATATTACGACTATTATGTGCTTGGCAGCCATTCATTTGAAATTAGACATTTTATCTGTTAGACAGGTGCATTTCATCGAATATGTCTGTCAAGTTGCTCTGGATTAATCTGACGAATTCTTTAGCATCAAAGTGACTCATGACTGCCAAGCTCATGTTAACTCATGTTGGAAATGAGATTGGGTCCAAGAATATTGACAATTTCAAAGGTTTTCAAAAAATAGGTGTTTTTTTCCAGAAAGTAGATGGGGCGCGTTTTACGAAAAATTATTATCAAACTCAATTTTGATTTTCATATTTCGATAAAGGAAGTTTTCAGGTCCAGAATGTCAAATGGATAGCTATCTCGTTTATTAAAAGAGGGAGTCAGGATTTTGTCAAACTCCATGCTTACGTTGAATAAGATAGTGTTTGACAAAATCGTGTCTCTCTCTTTGATTATACGAGATAGCTATGTGCCACCATTTGACATGTCAGACCTGAAGACTTACTTTATCGAAAAAAGAAATTCAAAATCGAACTCTCTTGAAGAAATCCACCTTTTTTTGGAGACTCCGTGTGAAATCCCAATTGAGTTGAATGAAATTGAATTCCTGTTTTTGAAAGACGATACAACAACCTTTCGGATGATTTATGGCTCGTGACGATGGAATCATTTTTTAATATTGATGTGTTATGACTTCTCTTTAATTATAAAAGATAGCGAAGTGTTACCGTCAGAGGTGTGCCGAGCACTGAAGAAAAGTGCTTCGAGCACAAAGCACTAAGCCTTATTGAAAAGTGCTCCGGAATCTCGAGCACTAAGCCCTTATTTTTTAAGGAATGCTCGCGATTACCAAGCACTTTTGGAAAGTAATTCGTTTACACGAGCACTGAGCACTAAGCACTTTTCTGAATGAACCTTTGTATTTTCCATCCAAATGTCTCTTAGTTTGAAATTTTGATTTTGATGTCTTGATTTTTTCTTTCGAGTGATATCGTGTTTTGAACTGGGCATAACTGAAATTGACAATAGTTTTCTCTCAGCCTGCAAGTCTAACATTGTCGTTCACAGACAAATATAAAATTACCATGACGTCATATAAAAAAAATTGGAAGAAAAGGCTGTGGTCTCGAAACAGAAAATAAAATTCCAAAAGTTATAGAAAGACAATGACGTCTTGGCAACAAACTAGATGGAATTTTTTTGTGGCGAAGCAAGAAAAAAATGCTGTCTGCTAGGAAAAAACGTTTTCTGAGCTCTTTATATCATTCATTAAGTGAATAGACTGTAACTTGAATATTCGCCAATAAAAAACATGGAAGAATGATTATAAAACTTGAAAAGTATATAAAAAAAAATTTTTTCCATATTTATTTCCCAAAAAAATTTCGCCATACAACATTACAATTTGTTCTCCGAGTCATAATAATGAGAACATAAAGACTTGTTCCAGTCCATAACATACATCGATATCGTTTTTTTTAACACCAGAGTTATAATGAAGAAAAAATTCAACAACTTAGATATCCATAGAGGTGGACCGAAAAAAAAATTATATTTTAGTTCTTTGTCTATTCCAATCAGGCGAAAGTCCGTCATTTTCATGTTCCGACGATTCCATAAAGCTTAGTGCTTGGTAATTTCTGAAAAGCACTAAGCCCTTTCAAAAAACTAACGAAGCACCAAGCACTAAGCACTGGTTCAATCTAGTGCTCGCGAGCACAGTGCTTACGAGCACAAAAGTGCTTCGAGTGCTTTCACGAGCACTAAGCACAAGACTTCGGCACAGCTCTGGTTACCGTGAAACATTTTGAAACTGAAGACTTGCTTTATCGAAAAATTGAAATCAAAAAAGCAACTTTTCGGATGCTTCATGGCTCGTGAAGATAGGATCAAGTTATTGAGGTTTGGAATTTACTCGAAATTTTCAATATGCTTATACCATTTCTAGCAGTGTTCCTATTAACGAGGCAGTTATTCAGTATTAAGAATATCTTATCAAAATTAATATTTTACCTATTTCGAACCGAAATGAAAAAATTTGAAGATCGTTAATTTTATTTGGTCAAGTTGATAAAGAAAGATGAAACTTTATTTTACTCCTATGAATTTTCGTCCAAAGAATTCCTCCAGATTTCATAAAAAGGTGTCATCTCTTTTTTATCTCATACATTATGTTATTTTGAAAGTTGAGGTGCCTATCAGAGCAGTTTTTTCAGTCTGATTATTCTTTGAATACATTTTCGAAATGTTCGAACAACCGTTATGGATGCTTGATACATGATACACATGATTGTAGATTGTATTGATATATGATACACATGATTGTACTTAGTTTTTGTTGGAACGATTCACTGTAATACAGGGCACAATATTCAGACATCTCGATCATAATGCCATTGTACAGGGTCTCTATAAATGATTATAACAGCGCAGTTGGCGTTGGTCTATTATAAATAGTAATATTCTGATGAAAACTTCATTTAAACAAACGATACTGTGAGATTATGCTGGTCATTCCGAAAGAAATTGAATATTGTGACAGGAATTATAAATTTTGTAGACTTTGCATAGGAAACCATAAGATAAAAAATTTCCAAAACAACCTACGATGTTACAATCATTTATAAAGACCCTGTATAATATTACAATTATTATATTATACAATGCTATAATGCACGTTCAATGCTCATTCCCAGGATACTGAATTGTGAGTGTTATTTCTTTTTCATATTCGAATGGTTTTATTATCTATTATCATTAGAAAATTCATTTTGCTAGTGACGAAATGAAATGGAGTGAAAATAGACAATTTACTTACCAAACTAAAATATTGAATATTGTAGAGAGAACTTCTTACATATGACAAGAAAATGATCGTGACTGCAATGATTATAAATTGAAAGAATATGAACTGAGCATTCCCATACATTTCTACAATGATACAAGAGCACAGGAATAATCTCATTGGAGATTCGGTTTCCATGTATAGGTATAGTGATTGAATACGATTGTACTTTTTCAAGAATAAGCTTAAATATTCATATCGACGGACTTCTACACTGAAAAAAATCTTCCTGTTTCCTTCCATCTGATTTGGCAAAATATTATGAAGTGCATCTGAAAAAACAGAACAAAGACAAAACCATTAGAAAGTAATAAGTCATATGAAAATCACCATTGAACCTCAAACTACGAGTATAATTAAATTCAAATATTTCGTTCTGGAAATCTCTTCGATATTCGAAGCTGCTCTGCAACCAAGATGGCTTATCAAACCAGGTCTGGCGAAAAAAGTGATGTGTATTCAGAACATCAAAATAAATGTTCTACAGACCACAGACCAACCATACTATAACAGAATCTTGCGTAGATTTAAACTGTAGTATTTCTCCCTAATTATCCAAATCTCGAGTAATAATGAATAAATAAATGAGTAGGTACCTACTACAAAATAGAACCTAGAGCAAATCATAAATCTTTAAGCCACAGTATTACTTGGATAACCTTTGTTTTGTTTGAATTGCAAAATTCGATTGAATACTTCGTGGGTTATGGCTTTCGTCGAATAAATTGAATATTAAATTATAATTTCAATGGAATAAATTTTAAGAGATGAAGGCATTATACGCTGAAATTTTTTATTTATTTCCAATGGATTTGCCTCCAGAATAAAAAAACAATTCTTCAGTAACGTTTATGACCATTATCTGGGCCAATCAAAGATAACTAAGAATATCGAGTCTTAAAAATCTAAGATACAATGGTTTATTACTAGCTGAACTCCTCAACACACATCTTAAGTATTTGGTTCTAGGTAAACAACGTGCTAAAGTAATGTCAAAATATCTGTGATTTTTTTCATTTTGAAAGAAAATGTCCCCTGATGAGAAGACTGGATTCACTGATGAAAAATCCTAGGTCGAACAAAATTCTGTCCGGTTCGGTCAGTCCAGCCGTAAGCATAATAATTTCTGACCAGTGACCAATAGAAGGTTCTAGGATATTTTCATGATATGTAAATATCTCTGAGAAGTTCGTTATTGGAACAAAGTACCCCAATATTTCAGAAGTTATGCTGAATTCGAAATTTATTTTTCTAGTATTTCCATATTTAAAATTTCGATCAGGTTACGATTCTGTATTTTCGAATTCTATATCGTTTTGCCTAATTGTCAGTTATTTTCGAATTGTAAGCCGAAAAAGGTCTCAAACGATAGGGTTCGACTCCCTGATGACGAATCCGTGGTCAAATTCATTTATGTCCATGAGCACGATAACTTTCGAAGGGATTTTCCTAGAGACTTGAGATTTTCAGGGTGAGTTCGGTTCCCAAATGCCACTGTTCATATTTCCATAACAAGATATCCGATTCGAGTGGAATTTATTTTGTGAATGAAGATTGATATACTTACTGAATGTTCACGCAAAATTTTGTGGCCTTTGTGTTAAAAGAACTATTAGCCCAGTCAAATTAGGATTTCACCTCGGAATGAAAGATAATAAGCTGAAAATTGGTATGAGCCTTTGTTTTGTCATTCTAAATGTTGTCTCAAAAGTTACAAATTCTATCGTGTCGGCGTCTTAAGATATTGAAGGTCAAAGGTCATAAAAATCGGTTTTTTGCGAATATCTGCCTTCCTATTGCTTAAATGAGATTTGCAGTCATTATGAAAGTTGTAGACTATAAAATTGTCTACAACTTTTATTTGAACTTTTTTTCATACGACCAACCTTTTTTGAGGTAGAGCGCGAAGAGTGCGCAGCGTACAGTCATGTATGACCTAATGCAGGGTCAAGCGTGAGTTACGGTTAGCAGTTCGTTGTATGAAGTCAATTATTCACTTAACAATTATAATTATTAAACAATGCCCATTATTTATGTTCTATTTGTTATTATTTATATTAAATTAAAATAAGTAATTGAATTATTCATATTGTATTATTATTATAATTATTATTTTACTATAGTATATTATTAATTCTGGATTATATATTTCAATTATATTTTATATTAAAAAGTAAGGAATATATTTCACACATATCTTTATTTATCATTCAATATGGCATATTGATTTTAATTATAATAAAATTGTAAAAGAAGCTAATTATCTTCTTCTTCTTCTTCGTCGTCTTCTCCTTGTTGTCGCTCCAAAAAGTTCAGTTCATTGTCATCATCCTCATCATCGGTCATATTCATCTCAAAACCTTCCAGAATTTCAGGCTCATATGTGCTTTCTTCATCGGGAATCGGGATTACTTGGATTTAGTGAAGCGTTGAGGCAAGCTTGTCCGTTGCACTGGCCACAAGCTGAAGAACATAGTAGCCCTGACTTTCTGCATCCACAGCGGGAACCACAACCATTTTTGCAATTGCAAAATATAACGTTTAGTAGTTCGGCTGGTGCTGGAGGTAGTAGAGAGTTGAAGTGCTGCCAAGGACGTAGACGTAAACGTTACAATTGACATGTGCTCATGCGCACTCGTCAGTTTCTTACGTTCACGCTTGGGCCGGCTTTACGTGCGACGTAAACTAGCGTCCTGTTACGTACGTACGTAGTACGTACGTACGTAACCGAAAGTTGAACGAATCCGACCGATGAAGGGCGAATGCTGGAATTTTGAGATGAAATGCTTCTAACCTTAAAAATTTAAAAACAATCTATTAGCTGAAACTTTGTTTTGAGAACACGATTAATTAACTTTTTACTTAATATCTTCCTTATTATTTATAAACTGTGATTTTGCATGTTTCTGAGAAGTGTTGAATTTTTTTCAATGCAATACTTCTGTTACGAGATTGCATATAAGTACCAAGAACTAATATATTATTTCGATAAGTTACAAATGTGGCATTTTCCTTTCAAATGAGAGTGATATTTACATACAAGTAACTCATTTGTGATGATTTCCTCTAAAATTCCTGCTTTCGGCAAGAACTCAAGTTATTTCATTATTATTCATTTTGAAATTCGAATGTAATGAAGTAATCCTACAAATATATGTTCACATCATCAATTTGTTTATAGGAAACAGACAATCTGAATCGCTAATATCAGAAACTTTCTGTCAGAATACAACAAAAAGAAATAATAGGTTAGCTTTAGTCTCTAATGGTCTGCCGTACGTACGTATGGCAGCACTTCAACTCTATTTTTACTCCAAGACGTAAACGTTAAATTTCTCACGTCTACGTCCACGTTCGGGCTTACGTGCTGCGCGCACTTCAACTCTCTAGTAACGTTCTTATGGGCTCCAGCATTTCATTTTCGAGCATCCAGCCCCATTCTTGAGGTTCTATGTCCTTCCCTTAACAGGTTTGAATCTGGTAGTAGACACGATTGAATATCGACGAGCTGCTACACTTGTTGGTGGAAGTGTTGACAATTGTACAGGTTTATTTAGTTTCGTTAATTTGATGAATTGCGTGTAGCGGAAATGGTCAATGTTGTCCTCAGATTTTGGAGCATTATAATATAATGCCAACAAGATGCGCACTCCATTTTCAAATAATGTTTGTTCTGGGCAATTTTCTTGTTGAAATACTTCCACCAGTTCATCCAAATTGGAAATTTTCTCCAATGCTCTAGTAATTGTTTTTTTTTCCTTTTTTAAATAGTTAACTAATATTAGTACATAATTAGTGAGCATTGTTTAATATTTATAATGGTTAGGTAATAATTGACTTTATACAACGAACTGCTCATCGTAACTCACGCTTGACCTTGCATTAGGTCATATATGACTACGCTGCGCACTCTTCGCGCTCTACCCCCAAAAACGGTTGGTCGTATGAAAAAAAGTTCAAACAAAAGTTGTAGACAATTTTATAGTCTATAACTTTTATAATAACTGCAAATCTCATTAAGCAATAGGGAGGCAGATATTCGCAAAAAACCGATTTTTATGACCTTTGACCTTCAATATCTTAAGACGCCGGCACGATAGCATTTGTGAACTTTGAGACAACATTTAGAATGACAAAACAAAGTTCATACCAATTTTCAGCTTATTATCTTTCATTCCGAGGTTGGCCCCCTTTTTCATCTAATTTGACTGGGCTATATAGAAAATTCAATTGGACTAATAGAAAGAAGAATATTTATATTTCCATAACAAGATATGCAATTGGGGTGAATTTTTTTGTGAAAGTAGATTGATTTGCCGAATTTACTTGCAAATTTCAAGCATCTGCAAAAACCACAGAATTTAAGTTTTTTTGATTTTTATGTTTTAACACAATTCAATTTAATTTCCAGGATATTATTTCGATCATGCTGAGATTCTGCATTTATATAGTTAGTATTAATCTCAAGTCCTATACAAAATTTGAGGTATTAGCCTCACTGGTCCACCAATGAACGAACGCTCAAAAGCACCCGTTCAGGGCTTTCATAAATTTTTTGAATAGTTTCCAGAATATAATTCCGATCGTGCTGAGATTTTGCATTCATATTATTAGCATGAATGTCAAGTCCTACAAAATTTTGAGGTAAAGCATTATTGCTCCACTAATGAACGAGTGCTCAGAAACACCAGCTCAGGGCCCTTCTTAAATTTATTTACGTGTTTGTTTAGTTAAGACGCCTCAGCATCAAAATTTTTTGATGATGGGTACACATAATGAAAAAACATATATTTTTAATATTTTGATATCCCGAAAACTTCCTAAATGATCAGCACGGCGTGTACATCATTTACAGTATTCGTTTTGAGCAGTTTCGTGCTCCTGAGCTGTTCCAGTGCTTGTGTGCAGCCAATGGCAAGCCGTATTTCGAGCTTTTGAGTTACTCAGGACTCAGGAGCACGAAATATCTCAAAACGAATAGGCTATTTGAAGTAACACCCAAGTACCGTGTACAAAAAGCCATTCGAGTAACACTTCTGAAGGAGTTTATTGATCCGCTTAACTTTACGTTGAAAATTGCAAAAGTTGTTTCTGGGTATTGTTAAAAATTTCACTGCAGGTTTGAGGCTTGGACAGAAAAAATGCATCCATAAAGAGTTGAATAAAATCGATGGGTAGTTCTCATAATTTTCTGATCTGGATTATTGTTTTGCGAATATGATGACAAAAGCGTCTGACTGACCCACAGAGATTTTAATGTATAAAATCTCTACTAATAAGTTCCTGTTCATTGGTATTTGAAAGAGGAACTTTGTCGTAAGGGGTGCATTTTGCAATGTTTTAATCGTAACTACTGCCATATATGACAGCGAAGTAGCCCTAGAAACTACTAGAAATTCCATTGTAAAATTGCACCTTACGTTGGCATTCTATAGCTAACGTAAAGTGCTGTAATTTTACATTCCTACTCAGTGAATTTCACTAAAGGTTTAAATTTCCCATTTAAAAATACATGATTTTTCATGTAGATTTAATGATTGAAATTACAGAATTTTATATATTTCTACATCTTATTTTTAAATTAATATTGTAATTTTCCATATAAATTTCCTCAATTTGTTTGACTCTCGATTTTCCTGCTCTACCCTTTTTTGTTGATTTTGATCCTACGTCAGGATGAATCTAGAACGATTATCACCTGAAAAAAATAGTTTTTAAATTTTTATTGCAAATTCACATACAGAGACGATAACATTCTTTTCTATAGACCTCTACAAGAATTAATTTCGTGTCATTTTCGTGATTATCATGAATAGTCGCTGAGGTTGGCGAGTGTTCAAAAGCTAATCTTTTACTTTTACTTTTAATCATTGAATTTTTGTTCAGACTAGAAATCTGTAGACTCTTCATCAAAATACCCTTCGACCTCTTTATTCTTGTGTTTTCTGAAAATATGGCTCCTCAAAGTATTTATTTTTGAATACATACATGAACAATTTGAAAAACTTCGTTTTCCATAATTGAGTCAGTTCTGGCAAGATAAGATCGACCCCAATCAAAATAATAATAATAATACTAACCCAGTGTTGAAAATATCATAAGTCTCCGCAATTGCATCGCCCGAGGAAAATTTCCAAATTTATATTGAATATGATATTTCGTTCGCTAACCGGTAAAAATTAAAATAATAGCACCAATCACTAGAACAATGGAGTTTATATGTTTTACAGCTAGTATAGCGAGACCTGACTTGCAAAATAAATGCATTTTAATTTACTGATATCATTTTGGTAAACATGTATAAATAACATTGGCTAGGTCAGTAAGTTTTAATCTTGTTATGATATTAAGGTATATAAATAGCTTACATCTATGTCAATTACCCGTGAAGAAACGAAAATTGAAGGCGAAGAGTCCATAGAACCTTTCAAATTCGTTCATAAATTTGCATAGCTCTTAAACCTCTGCTACAACATTTACCTCGCGAAGAAGTGTCGGCAACGGCGGTCAAAGAAATTCCACAACAACCTAGTTAAATTTAATCACTTACAGCTGTTCACACTGCCGGCCCTTTGACTTCCGTACGAAAAACCCCCAATTCAGGGGGCGTGGAGCAGAACGAGTGGCAATAGGAAGCAGCAGGTAAGTCTAGTGATTACATTCTCGCGCTGCCGACTTCCTTGCTCCCTGCCGTGAAAGCGAGCTGAGTGAAATTGAGGTAATACGTTCATATGAGGAGTGTACCAAAAAAAAACAAAAAAATAGGCTAATAGCAACGTCCACTTTTATTGAACCGCAAAACTTGAACAACCTGATATAATGATCGATTTTTTTTTCATTTCCTCCTAAAAATCGTGAATAGTAGTTTAATTAATCCTTCAGCGAAAATAGCTTAATTCTGGTAACCACAGTTACTATGGAATTCGGATTCTGGTCACATGCTAATGCGTGATACAGAAATGATTCATTCTATAAACTAGACGAAAATAGTTGAAAATTTCCAAGTACTAAATAACGGTTTGTTTTGTTTTGAATATTTCAGTTCAATAAGTTTATATTCATGATAAAACTAGATCATAATTACCTTCTTGCTTTAAATAGAAAACTGTAGGTTTCACCTCATGGTCATATGCATATCCGTTCAAGAAAAATGATCTGTCTAGCATTTGCATGTAACATATTTATTTATTTGAACCCAGAATATGAAATAAGTAATTCCAAAGTACACAATTTTAAGGGAGGATGTGAGAAATATCATGCTTTATATCTGAGCTCGCAACCAAGAAAGTCACTTGCATAGTTAATGCTTAACCACTTAATCAGGTATAATAGGATTGAACCCATTCGAAGAATTAGCACAGGAAGTACACCATGGGTGATTCCAGAATTGAATATTTTTTGAGGAAAGATCAATGTCATCAAAAAAGTCCTCATATGACGAATTGTCAATAACTTCTCATAGTTATTAGATATTAATCGATCTGATGAAAAATATTTCTGTTCTAACTCAATGCTCACTTTAACTTTTTAACAAGAAGTTAGATAATTGATGTGTCCCGAGGTATATTAAAAAAATTTTATTTCTCTGAATATATTTGGATGCTTCTCCGACCTGGGGTGCTCATGTGGATGAGCTGACGAGCAGTCTTTGCAGAATATGTTTGCATTTGGAGTTCTTTCGTGGTCACTCCCAATGGGATCTGAAACTGAAATACTTTTTTTATTTTATGGGATAACTCTGCTCATCATGATTCAGTTTTCAGATTGCAGAGACGAGCAGTCAGATTTTTATTCTGAATAATTCAATATAGCGAATGTGCTAGCACGTTTTTGAGAACTTGGGTATACTCATATTACCTTCCTTAATTCTTCTGCACGAGTACTATACCAAAAATAATACAAGCATTAGAAAAAATTCTCTAAGATTGAAAAAATCCCAAAATAGTCCGATATGTTTTGCATTTTATTTATTATTTACAAAATTAAAAAAACGAATAATAAAGAGAAACTGATCGATAATGTATTTCACTCGATTGATGAATTCAAATCCTTCTGAAGAATAAGAGTTTTCTTTTGCATTTGTTTGGTTTTTGACTTTTTATTTCAGTTGTAGATATCATTTTAAATTGTGTTGGTTGATTTTATAGTTGTCTTTTCTTTTGTCATCTTATCTGTATTACTTATAAAAAGGTGAATATTATTTTATCTTTACCTTTCAATGTCATTTGCATTAAGGTTCCTATCTGGTTATATTGTTGTGATGTGGAATTTGTTCCAATGTTGCCCCTGGCCTGTAAAGCAATTCTTTTAATAGTGAAAAACACCATAAATTTCTCTCTGTTGAGAATGTTTGTGAGCGCTCGTTCTACTTGAACGAGTGCTATATCGTTTGGCCCAAATGTCTGCAATTTTCGAACTTAGAGCCGGCAATAATCTCAAACGATAAGGTTTGACTCCCTGATGACGAACCCGTGGTCAAATTCAATCCTGCCCGTGGGGCCGTTCGTTAGCACGATAACTTTCGAAGGGATTGTCCTAGAGACAGGAAAATTTCAGGGTGAGTTCCACCCAAATCGTACAGGGTGTTCCATAAAATATGATCATTCAAAATTTTTCTTCCTCAATATTTCAGACAAAACAAAACCAATCGAAATGAAACGGAGGATTTCTTGATTGAAGAGAGTTAATACTACAAAGGTAACAACAGGATATTGTCTATGTTTTAACATTTTACTACATGCTTTCAGCTTTCTAGAAGGAACATTCATTTGAATTCAATACCCATATTTTTCTGGGAAAATGTTCTCACAAATCGATATGGGAACATTGCACTTCGTAGTTTAGAAATAATTAAATCAGAATGTGATCCCCTCAATAAGTACCATTCTCCGAATAAAGATCAAAGAAAACAGATCGAATTTTGTGCGAACACTCAGAACTAAAATATCGAGAAGCAATTATCCTGGTGAAATTACACACCACAAGACAAACAAATTATCATCAATGGAACAAATTCGTCATTCGCTAATAACGGCTCTTCAAAAATGACGCTAATCACGTTATTGACTTTCTATTATTAACATCGAGAGTTATTTTTGTTCTGACCGAAAAGAAATATGAAAATGAAGCCTTGAACGATTGTTTAACTACCTTTCCATGCCGAAGCAATCACTTATACTGATCATATATTGGTGTACCTTTATTGCTACACCTGGTTATTTTCTTGGCACACTGAAGTATTAATGCGAGTTATAAAACTACTTCCATTTATGTTAAATATCGAATAGTCTCAAATAAGTCATAACTCAGAAATTCATGAATACCTCAAATGGATCGATTTTATAGCTTCGTACTAAGCGATATTGGTAGAGTAGAATTGTTGACGGAATTTTTTTTATCATGAAATATTTACTGAGCTATTATTTGGGTGGTTTTAATCTGTATTCAATTTTCTGCAACAAGTTATACCCCAAACATATCAGCGGAAGGGCCAGCTGTCGACTGATACAAATTGAGAATGATAGAATGTAGTTATTATTGTAACTATTCCCTAATGGGTCGATTACATTGAGATACTTTACAAGCTGCTACTGAGCAAATTTAGTAGCTCATTGTAAATTCGCTCAGATTAACGTGTTCACAAGCCAACAATCTTATTGTAAAAAGCTGCGACTAAAGTTGAAAGCTGGGCTACTTTACACGCTAAATTGCTGGCGTTTTGGCTTGTTGGTCAAACCGTGTGTAATCACAGTTGCTACTAAATAATTTGTGAGTTCTCATCTACTCGGTGGTTCCTGGTTCTTAAATTTGAAAACGTATTTGATATTAATCTGAGATCCTTGACAACTATACAAACATAAACCTCACGTGGATCGCTAGATTGTTGGCTACTCAGCGATTAGATAGTTTTGTGTGTAATCATCACAATCTCACAAGCTAATTCACTCGCTTCTAAATCGCTCAGTAGCAGCTTGTAAAGTATCTCAATGTAATCGACCTATTATGAGCAGATCGCCCTCGTGTTCAACGAATTCCGCCAGTATCTCAGAGGGCTTCAAGGAGGCAAGATCCGCGTTTCTCAAATTCCTCTTCTTCCCAATCTTCACTAGTCAGTTTCTGTTTAGCCAATTCTCATCGTTTGCCTAAAGCCGCGTACACATCTGAGCAAAACAGCCGAATGAGCACATCGCGCAGAATGAGCATTCAGATGTGGACGGTCAAAACGCACAGCAAGAGCGCGCTCATGTTGCGCGGAGCCGATCCGCACTTTGTCGATCCATCAAAAAAAATTCGTGCTCAGTGTGGACGGGTAAAAGCCGCGTACACATCTGAGCAAAACAGCCGAATGAGCATATCGCGCAGAATGAGCATTCAGATGTGGACGGTCAAAAAGCACAGCAAGAGCGCGCTCATGTTGCGCGTAGCCGATCCGAAATTTGTCGGTCTATCAAAAGAAATTCGTGATCAGTGTAGACGGGTTGTCACAGTTACTCAGAATGGAGTAGATCCTTTTGATTACTTTCTACTCCACTACTCCAAACAGTTGGTTTCTACTTCCGTACCTACCAGAGAATGTTTTCGATGTTTCCTCGACGCAATAACTTTCGGACGGAAATTCAATCGAATGAGTAATTCAAGTTACTATCAGTTAGTATTCTTCTAGATTATGAGTACAGGAGTTCCATATATACAAAAAATAGAAATAATAATAATAATAACGCGTGTGAAAGTACTGCAGTGGCATTGTGTAGTGTATGAACCATAGTTTAGAAATTATTTCTTACAATCAAAATTCAGAAGGAGACTGTTATGTTATTCAGTTAGGATAGTAAAAATAGATTTTATGATACAGATTTATTATGTATTGTTTTCATTTGTTTTGTAGTCAACTTTGATATTTATGTTTCTGTTGTTGTTTATAATTATATTTTTGTACAATATTATTTTTCATACTTCATTCGTTCATTTTTGGAATGTCTTTTTCTAGATTAATCTAACTTATTTTTCAAAGCCATCAGTTTTCTGACCTCGTTTTTCACCTCGTTGGCGTATTTGAATAATTGTTTTACTCACACAGAAATGTATTGAAATATAATCTGCGATATGAGGTAGCCACATTTATTATTCATTTTGAAATATAATGAATATGATGTTCAAAAATAACGTATAGCGCATCCCATTTGGGCGAGACAGCCTGGTCGTATCTTCAAAACCATACCACGAAAAAAAAGTTGAGTTCCTCACTGTATTCTACGAATTCTGTATCAGAATGTTTTAGCTCAGCATTATTTCTAATAACTTCGGAGATAAAGAGGGGGTGCGAAAAGTATAAATTTCCAAAATCGCCTTGTATCTCATCCACGGAAACAGTTAAGCAAAATCTGATCAGACACCAACTTCAGTTTCACAAGAATGTAGGACAGGAACGTGAAAACCCCAAGTCTCTATCTTAAATAACAAGCTAGAAACCTGGCTGTCTCACCCAAAATGGGATGCACTCGAGGATGCACTGTATATTCATAATTTTCGTCTTTTCACAGAATATCTATCCTAACCCATGCTGCTTTCCACTCACGGGGGTGAGTCGCCCCGGGACTATTGTCTGTGTTCCAAAACAAAGGATTCCTTTGTTTTGAAACACAGACAACAGTCCGGGTGCAACTCTGAGCTGCACAGAGCAACTCACCCCCGTGACTGGAAAGCAGCATCAGAAGCCAATAAATTTTTTTCGAGCTTTCGCTTCTGTGGTCTTGTAACAATCAAAAAAAAATATTCTGCAATTGGGAACAATTCTGGATATCAATTGTTTGGATAATTTTTCCACATACAGGGTCTTTCACGAGAAACCTCACCCATTTATACGGGAAACTACTGAACGTATTTTCATGAAATTCAGCACTTATAAGTATTTCACGATGCTGATGAAATCTAAAATATTGTCAAGGCATGAGCACCTCCGGTTTTTCCGGAAATGACGTCAACTTCCGTTTTTCAAATTAGAACACCATTTTTTTATTGCAGAAATAGATTCCTTAGAAAATTTCAAGTTATTTTGATGTAACATTTTTCAGTTTGGTTGGAAAATTCTCTCTGAGCGGAAAAATACGAAAAAAAATCGAAAATAGAGCTCCGCTGAAACAAGAATAACTTCGAGGTTTTGGGATGGAAAATTTTCATTTTTGGGATTTTTCAAGATGTAAGATTGATGTATCCACTTTAAAAATCGAAATCGCGATTCATGATACAGGGGGGTGGAAAAATCGATTTTTCACGATTTTGTCATCCCTAACTTTGAAAGCGATTTTTTCACCCCCTGTATCATGAATCGCGATTTCGATTTTTAAAGTGGACACATCAATCTTACATCTTGAAAAATCCCAAAAATAAAAATTTTCCATTCAAAAACCTCGAAGTTATTCTTGTTTCAGCGGAGCTCTATTTTCGATTTTTTTTTCGTATTTTTCCGCTCAGAGAGAATTTTCCAACCAAAACTGAAAAATGTTACATCAAAATAACTTGTCATTTTCTAAGGAATCTACTTCTGCAATAAAAAAATGGTGTTCTAATTCGAAAACGGAAGTTGACGTCATTTCCGGAAAAACCGGAGGTGCTCATGCCTTGAAAATATTTTAGATCTCATCAGCATCGTGAAATACTTATAAGTGCTGAATTTCATGAAAATACGTTCAGTAGTTTCCCGTATAAATATGGGTGAGGTTCCTCGTGAAAGACCCTGTATACTGGGGAGACTTGTTAATGAATATCGCCACTTGCAAAGAACCGCAGTGTTAGCGCTAAACGTTCTTCCGCAGGGATTGCCATTCGGAACTATCTCGTCTGGATATCTTGTCTTTAATCTCATTCAGGAGAAATGAAAAATCTGCTTCTGACATTCTTGTAAAATTTTTGAATCGCCTGCCGTCGCCCTCACTTTGAATGTCGTGTAATAAAAAAGTGCTGTTGAGGCTACGGTCTCGACTTCTTAGAAGATATAACTGTGAAGTCCATCTAGTTCGTCGTCGTCTCTTTTTCTTTGGCAACTCGTACAGAATTATGAAAGAGGCACTAGCACATCCCAAGTTTTCCATCGTTTACGTTCGTAAGCACTGAACTGACACATCCGTTGTGCGGCACCGAACACGTCATGCTCATATTGCTCATTCTGTTCGTGCGTCGGAAAGAAAAATTGCCCGCATAAACGCTCATTCGGTTCGGCTCGTTTTGTCCGTCCACATCTGAATGCTCATTCGGCGCGATGCGCGATGTGCTCATTCGGCTCTTTTGCTCAGATGTGTACGCGGCTTTATAAGGCGAACAAATTGTCGCTGACAATGTCCTGTTAGTCAGCCAGTGAAGAGGCGTAACTTATTCTCATTGAGATCCAATACTTTTTGGACCGTGCAGTTATAAAATTTCAAAAAACATTTTTGGAATGATTCATTCCCGGAAGATTACTCCAAAAAGCATTTTTCCATCTCCAAAAAGTCTTTTCCATAGGTGCATTTGCCTATTCCACAGAAGGGTTCTGGACTAGTAGGTGGCGTTTGTGCTCATTTTCTGGATATAGTGTTAACCTCTTTGTTTTCTTCGCCTCCAAAATGACCAAGAACCGAGACTTCCAGAGTCCTTATTTCCTTGCTTACTTTATTGAGTTTCTTGGCACTACTATATTAGCCTTGAGTCGATGACATAGTGCTTTAATAGCAGATCGAGTATCAGAATGGACCACCACGTCCTACCCTTGATAGTTTCTTTCCAGGTTTCTATTGCTGCATCATTCGATTGCAAGTATTTTTGCCTGAAAAACACTTAATAGTAGCCAAACGATAGTGTACTTTTAGTTATTGACCGTATTCTCCAGCGCCGGCTCCTATCATGGTTTTAGAAGCATCTTTCATTTGAAGGTATATGGGAGTTTCGGGTAGTGTATTCTGTAGTATGATATACAAGTGGTCTATGATATTTATAATTGGTAGAGGTCAGTATTGTCATTGCTAATTGTCAAGATAAAATAAAGAAGTTGTACAATTACATAAATAAAGTACTCTTGAACTTATAAGTGATAGAATACAAATAAATAAATTTCTTGTAAAAGTCATTTTGTTAATGTTAGTTGATGACTTTAAGTTCCACTTCTCATTGTGTAAAGAAGGGAGATGTAGTAACCTGTTGGAAGCCCAGCAAGCAGCCCCAGACTCGTTTTTGAGCGCTCGTTCTACTTCAACGAGTGCTATATCGTTTTCCCCAAATATCTGTAGATTTAGAATTTTGAGCCGAAAATGGTCTCAAACGATAGGGTTAGACTCCCTGATGACGAATTCGTGGTCAAATTCAATTATGTCCGAGGGGCCGTCCGGCGGTCCGTTAGCACAATAAATTTCGAAGGGATTGTCCTAGAGACTTTTATTCAGTATGAGTTCGGGTCCCAAATGGCTCGGTTACGTTTGTTAGCCAGCCAAATCGTACAGGGTGTTCCATCAAATATGGCCATTCAAAATTTTTGTTCCTCTATATCTCAGAAAAAACGAAACCAATCGAAATGAACGACCAAATGAAAGATGCTCATAGCAAGCCTCATGCAGAATTTCATGGCCATAGTGTTAACACAATCATAGAAAATTCGATTGGAACATTGAAAAAAAATCTTTATATTTCCATAACAGGATATCCGATTCGAGTGAAATTTCTTTTGTGAATGTAAACTGATATACTGAAGCCCCTGCTGAAGCAGAATCTGTTTTATCCCCACGATGTATATTTCTAGAGTAATTTCTCCTTGCAATTGGGTTATTGAATTTGTTCTGTATTTCTATGTTCATGATGTTCATTTTTTGTTAATTGTTTTCATATCCAAGTCTGTTCACTGTTTTTCATTTTGCCATACTATCCATACTTTATTCAGTCAGTGGAAATACATGATATCATTATTGGTTATGAAAGAACTGAAATACAATAAGTACTACAGGAGTCCCGAAATATTTGCAACATTGATTCAACAGGACATTTTCGAAGACAATTTAGGGGATCTGTTTTCATATTTTTGTGTAATGGCGCCCGTTTCGGAGTAACAGACCTCTGAATTTGGTCTTCCCGAATCGTTTTATGTCAATATATAACGGAACATGTTGAATAAAAGATACATAAAAAATTATGTGAAATGTCTTAATTTTTCCTAGGGCCGCCCCCTTGTCTTTCGCGTTTGAAAATTTTGTTAGCGTTTTTTATTGGTCCAAATTCATTATTTCATAGAGAAGCCCGTTTTGTTAGTAAATTTTTTGGTGTCTTGCATCTTTGTCGTGAAATGAGTCATTTTCGAGTAAACGCCATAGTTTTTAAATCTGAGGCTCCAACAATTGACTACAAATCCTGATATTCAAGATTATTGTGCCGTTTCACACCGAAAACGTCTCTTTCACGAAACAAAAAATTTACAAACAACCACAGCTTTCCTGAGAAGTAATGCATTTGGAGAAACAAAAGGCCCAAGGAAAAGTGTCTTGAGGGGACACCATTCCAACAAAGGCAAAACTGTCATATCTCAGGAGTATAAAACTTGTTGAGATATTAACATAAAACGATTTAGTAGTGCCCAATTCAGAGATCAGAGGTGAAAAAATAAAAAAATAAGGACGCCCAAAATTTTCTGTAAGAATGTCTTGTTAAATTTTTTTGCATATACTCGTATTTCGAGACATACATCCATATATGGTATGTCTTTTTTGAGTTGAACAAATTCGAAGATAGACATTCTGTATACTACAAAAACATTATTTAATTAAGTAGTACCTACGCATTATCACTATTTACCTCTAACGGCCTTGTGAATTGACTTGATTATTATAACTATAGTCATAAAATGAATTGATTTGGATTGGCGCTATTTTCCTGCCCACTCGAAACCTGTTATTACGGAGGAATGCTATTTTTAGGACAATTTCTAGGAAAACAATTATTTCCATCAATAAGTAATTTTTTCTACCATTGCTTCTCAGAAATACATCCGGATATTCTGTTTAAAATTTTTAATTTCGAGTTCCATTGACGCGACTGGCGCCACAAGACGACTAGAGACCAGACAATATCGAAGATACTATACACACAATGGGACAAACCGCATACCATTGAATTCTTCAGAACTCAGTTGAGTGGCGAATTGGGGATTTTGACGTTCTAGTCTGTGACTATGCATCCGTAGTAAGTTTCCAAGGTTGAAAGGTACGAAGTCTGACGGAAATACCTAGAACCTCTTAATTTTCTGCGAAATTGGGTAGAACGTTTGTACTATTGTATTATTATGTTGGTTGTTTAAATCATTTTGTATTGATATGTATACAGTGCGCGTCCTAATTAAAGAGCAAATTCATTTTCTCAGAAGAAAGATATCAGGTCAGAGCCTCCGCTATTAATCATTTATTATTAATAATAATAATTTTTGTTTCACTTTCACCAACTTTTATGCATTTTTGAAGGATTTTTGTTGCATCCTGTGCCATCCCCATCAACCCCCTAAATTTTTTGAATAGGGAAAATGGGTCATATAACTTTTTTGGCTAGGTCTTTGTATCTTCTTTACTGGCGTGCAGAAATTTTCTGCAATTTTTTTTTAATTAAAAAGAGGTTTCGAGTATGTGCACTTTGTCACGGCTCATTTATTTTGAGACGATCGATGGTACGATTGCGCATTACAAAATAAGTTAAATTAAGTGTTCAGAATGAACACCATCGTTCTGGATACGCAGTGTTTCACACATTCTAATTTTTCACTTAGGGGGTTGAAAGTTGTGCATGACAAAACTATAATGGTCGACTTTCATTTGGTGACGAATTTCATCATTTACCATCGTCATAAAGTTGATGAGCCATGACAAAGTGACCTCGATAATCCGGAAGCGATATTAAATTTCGAGTTTGAACAAGAGAACAAGTCGAAAAGATATCGCTAGAAAGGTGACATTCTCTATTAACTCTTTAAGTTTTAAGGATTCTAACCGATTTTTTTTCTATTTAGAGGTCAACGGAAAAAGTTTTTAATCTAAGGTGCTTGAAAACGGAGGGGTACATAATGACCAAAACCGAAATTGCGAAATTGTAAATTTTGGCAAGATGAATGCGGCTGATGGTTATCTTGAGAAAAGACTACCGTAATGTGTTCACCATTGTCCTCTATCTCTTCAGGTTAAAAAGGGAATTTGCAGATATCAACTTTTTTTTAGCATGCCGATAATTGAATGAAAGTACTAGCTTTTCTAAATATCTTTATAGGTTTTCACTTCCAATCTCTGAAACAGAAATAAAAAAAAATTAATTAAGATGAAGTGCTCCTGCAAAAATCTTTGCACTCATTTGTTTTTCAGAAATGCAGAATCCTCCCAGAATATATTTGAATCGATATCTGAAAGTGCTATCTCTCTGTTCCCAATTTTTATCATTCGTATCATCTACCAATTCTAAATTTTTTACATAAATACCTTTTTTGAGGGCTCGTTTTTCTTAAACGAGTGCTATATCGTTTTGCTCAAATGTCTGTGATTCTCTAATCAAGCCGAAAATGATAGGGTTCGACTCCCTGATGACGAATCCTAGGTCAAATTCAATTCTGTCCGTAGGGCCGGCCGTCCGTTAGCACGATAACTTTCGAATGGAGTGTCCTAGAGACTTGGAATTTTCAGGGTGAGTTCGGTTCCTGAATGGCTCGGTTAAGTTCGTAAATCAGCCAAATCGTACAAGGTGTTCCATAAAATATGGCTATTCAAAATTTTCGTTCCTCAATGTCTCAGACAAAACGAAACCCATCGAGATGGAATGTTGCGGTCATATGCAAGATGCTCCTAAAGAGCCTCATGCAAAATTTTGTGGCCATAGTGTGAACAGAATAGAAAAAAATCAGTTGGAATATTGATAAGAATAAACTTCGTATTTCAATAAAAACATATCCGATTCCAATGAAATTTATCTTATAAATAAAGATTGATACACTGAATGTTCATGCAGAATTTTATGGCCATAGTGTTGACATAACCATATAAATTTCAATTGGAATATTAAAAAGAAGAATCTCCATATTTCCATAACAGGATTTCCGATTCAAGTGGAATTTTTTTTGTGAATCACGACTGATATACTGAATGTTCATGCAGATTTCAAGAGGATCGCATCACCAGATCCATAGAATCTTTTTAATTATTTATATTTTACATTTTTCATTTTCTGAATAATTTCCAAAATATAATTCCGATTGTGCTGAGATTTTGCATTTATATATTTGGTATTAATCTCAAGTCCCATATGAAATTTTGAGGTAATATTTTAATTGCTCCACCAAAGAACGAGCGCTCAAAAGCTCCAGCTCAGGGCTTTTCTAAATTTTTTTAGGTTCTAATTATCCAACGGAGTGTGCCGCTAGAGACACCTGAACTTGCATGTTTACTACAATGCTCATTTGAAATTTTATTATTGAAAAGGCCCCCTCGAATTAAATATT
Source organism: Propylea japonica (assembly GCA_013421045.1). Classification (NCBI taxonomy): domain Eukaryota; kingdom Metazoa; phylum Arthropoda; class Insecta; order Coleoptera; family Coccinellidae; genus Propylea; species Propylea japonica. Next base: position 55,627,907 of record CM024241.1, read on the forward strand.
AACATTAAAGAACATCCTTTATATTATTTTTTTCTTGTTTCTGAAAACCATTGCATTCAGGAATAAGAAATTTAAGAAAAGCCCTGAGCTTCTGAGTGCTCGTTCATTGGTGAAGCAATAATGCTAATACCAATTTTGTATAGTATATAAATGCAAAATCTCAGCAAGATCGGAATTATGAATATTATGGAAATTATTTGAGAAATGAAATATGTAGAAAATCAATGATTAAAAAAAGAATTCTATGGTTCAGATGATGCGATACTGTTGAAATTTTGCATGAAAATTCAGTAGGTATATAAATCTCCATCCATAGAATAAATTTCACTTGAAATGTTATGGAAATATAATGATTTTTCTTTGAATTATTCCAATTGAATTTTCTATGGTTCTGTAAACACGATGGCCACAAATTTCTGCATGAGGCTTACTATGAGCATCTTGCATGCGACCGCAGAATTTCATTTCGATTAGTTTCGTTTTGTCTTAGATATTGAGGAACAAAAATTTCGAATGGTTATATTTTATGGAACACCTGTACAATTTAGCTTGTTAACGAACTTGACCGCGGCATTTGGGAACCGAACTCAACCTGAATCTCAAGTCTCTAGGACAATTCCTCCGAAAGTTACCGCTTTACGGCCGGAAGGCCCCACGGACAGAATTAAATTTGGCAACTGATTCGTCATCAAGCAGTAGAACCCAGTCGTTTGAGACCATTTTTGGCTGAAAATTCGAAAATACAGACATTTGGGCAAAACGACACTTACAGCACTATAAACGAGTGCTATATCGCTATATCTACTTAAACAGTAGAACGAGCGTTCAAAAATAATAAAGTTCCATCCCGTATGATCTTCTCCAATTCAAATCAGGTATGAAGTGATCGATCTGAATTTTTGCAGTGTCCCCTGAACTATATGGAATTTTTATTGGTTGCTCGCATTCAGGAAATGGAATCGCTAATTATCAGGTCGGAAAATTGCAAAATTGTGGGTTTCATTCCTTTTAATTATGCAAGATACGTTCGACTTACTTTCATACTATAAATAATTTTTGCACCTGTATAAAAGAGGCGAATATTTCGCCTAACTACATACTAGGAGGTTGAATTGTTTGAATATTCATTGTTTCGTTATATTTGAAATGAGGGTTAGAACGAATACATCTGTTTTGATGAACTCTTTTTAATTGTGGCTTCAGTTGAACAAAATAATGAACTTGTTAAACTCACTTCTTAATGATCGATAAAAATTCTGATCAATAAGTAAAAATGCTTAGTGGGTGTAGGTACAATGTGCAAATTTGCTAAGTGTAAATTTTATCTATCTTTTCAATTTTCGTTTTGAGCGCTCGTTCTACTTAATTGTATGCTAAATCGTTTAGCCCAAATATCTTAATTTTCGAATTTCGAGTCGACAATGGTCTCAAACGATAGGGTTCGACTCTCTGATGACGAATTCTGTCAGTGGGGCCGTTCGGCTGTAAACACTATAACTTTCGGAAGAATTGTTTTAGAGACTTGAAATTTTTAAGGTGAGTTCAGTTCCCGAATGCCTTGGGTTGAGTTCGTTAAGCAGCCAAATCGTACAGGGTGTTCCATGAAATATGGCCATTCAAAATTTTTGTTCCTCAATATCTCAGACAAAACGAATCCAATCGAAATGGAATTTTGCGACCACATGCAAGACCCTCATTATAAGCCTGTACTAAATTTGGTGGCCATAGTGTTAACAGAACCATAGAAAAATCAATTGGAATATTGAAAAGAAGAATCTCTATACATATTTCCATAACAAGATTCGAATGAAATTCAATATCTAAATAAAGACTGATACACTGAATGTCGATGCGCTAATTCAAGAGAATCGCATCATCAGAACCATAGAATTTAATTTTTTCAATCGTCAAGTTTTTTTTACATAATATATCCAGTTTTGGAATAATATCCAGAATATTTTTCCGATCAGCTGAGTTTTTGCATTTGTATAATTAGTATAAATTTCAAATCCTATACATTTTGAGCTGACCGTTCAAAAGCAACTGCTCAGGGATTTTCTTAAATTTTTTATATATTCACAATTCAATTCACCTTCGTCTAGTCATACAATAACGAAATCCAAAAGTTTTACATCTGTTTCTCTCACGAACTTCAATAAATTATATTGAAATAAATGGAAATAATGAAGGGAATATATAGGTACAGAGTGGGTCAAATCCAACAAAGGTAGACAAAAACTGACGTTTGTGACTGAGGCCCGGGAGTTTCTCGACAATGTGTACTTTCGACATACTGCTGTATGTCTTTTCTCTGAAGAATTTTTTTTCTATGAAAAAAATCTTCCTGGACTATTCAAATGGAATTCGATGACGTTTATTACGTTTTCCCCGAATGGACTTTTCATCAGATTTTGTTATGAATTTTTTTAATTGAAAAGGGACATCCTCTATATTTTTGAATATTTCAAAATAGCTTGAAACAATAATTTAAAATGAATTGCAATGCTCGTGATATCCTGCTTTCAGATTTTATTCCTTCGATAGAAGGCTTCGGCTTTAAAGATTTTGATGATCTCAAATTCATTCGGAACAATGATTTTCAACACAATTATAACCTGCTATAAATAAGGATAAAAAATAATGAAATCAACCAACCTGAAGGAAATCTCTAACCAGTGAAAAATAGGTATTATTTTATGTGGTGCTCAAAATATCCATCTGAAGTCTGAACGTTAATGAAGTTATTGTTTCATAGAAAATTTGTAGACTTCCTTTATACAGGGTGTTTCATCATAAACTGGACAAACATATATTTTCGTGTAGAGGACATCGGGAGAATCGTTTTTGCCTTAAACAATATATCCGTTTTCGAAGCATAAGCGTGATACAGGTGTCACACGTCATTTTTGAGCAAGATTCATATGAGTGTGGTCAGTTATGTATAACACTTAAAGGAATGGTTTTTGGTCAAATCTCAGTATTTTTGGGTCCTCTATTCAGAAAAGTTGACGAACTCCGAAAAAAAATTTACAAAATGCCGGAAGACCTGCAATGTTCCAAATTTTTTTTTGCGGTTGTCAAATTGACTTTTATTTTCTGAATGAACACATTTTTCCAAGAATTCCGTAAAAAGAAAAGTTTTCAATAATCGAACACAAATTTTTTTTCACATGTCTACAGCGATAAAGAAATTTCACTAGAAATTGATGAAATTTGTGTACAATGTACTTCTTGAATTATCAATCACGAATATGAAAACAGAATTGTAAAATATCGAACGGTTTCGTTACTACAGTCATTCAAATGTTTCGTTCGGACCTCTGAAATAATGAGAAAAAATTTGGTTTGAGTTCTAGAGTCAACATAATTAAATTATTGGCAAGAACAACATTCCCGATGATTTATACAAAAAAAATCAGTGAAACTTAGTTGGGACTAGAACCGACGTAGGTATTAAATAGGGAAATGGCACTGTTCTAAGGAAATTAATATTCGTTGCCAGGCAACGGTAGTTCGTAGTTCATAGAGTTGAACTGGTATTTGAATTTCAGTGAATATACAGGGTCTTTTTAAATGATTGTACAGCGCAGTTGGCTTTGGATTGCAGAATGCCAATCTCTAACCAATCAGAGCATAGCATGATCACAGAATTCTGTGGTTTGCACAATCCAAAGCCAACTGTGCTGTTATAATCATTTATAGAGACCCTGTAATTTAGCCAGTAGTCAAACTCTATGAACTACGAACTACCGTTGCCGGCAACGAATATTAATTTCCTTAGAACAGTGCCATTTCCCTATTTAATACCTACGTCGGTTCGAGTCCCAACTAAGTTTCACTGTTTTTTTTTATATAAATTCATCTGGAATGTTTGTACTTGCCAATAATTCAATTATGTTGACTCTAGAACTCAAACCAAATTTTTCCATTATTTCAGAGGTCCGAACGAAACATTTGAATGACTGTAGTAACGAAACCATTCGATATTTTACAATTCTGTTTTCATATTCGTAATTGATAATTCAACAAGTACAATTGTACAAAATTTCATCCATTTCGAGTGAAATTCTTTCATCGCTGTGGACATGTAAAAAAAAATTTGTGTTCGATTTTTGAAAACTTTTTTTACGGAAACTCTTAGAAAATTGTGTTTATTCAGAAAATAAAAGTCAATTTGACAACCGCAAAAAAAATTTGGAACATTGCAGGTCTTCCGCCATTTTGTAAATTTTTTTTCGGAGTTCGTCAACTTTTCTGAATAGAGGACCCAAAAATACTGAGATTTGACCAAAAACCGTTACTTTAAGTGTTATACATAACTGACCACACTCATATGAATCTTGCTCAAAAATGACGTTTGACACCCTGTATCTCGCTTATGCTTCGAAAACGGGATATATTGTATGAGGCAAAAATGATTCTCCCGATGTCCTCTACACGAAAATATATGTTTGTCCAGTTTATGATGAAACACCCTGTATACAGTAAATAAAATAAACAATTAATAAAGTATTCCAAAGACACTATTGTTGGAGGTATGTGAAAGGAAACAAGGAAAGCGAAATACCTTGAACATTGTTCCAGAAAAATTTTTAAGTATGGATGTAGGTATTTGTAATTGTCATTTCAAGCTTAATCTAAATGTGCGAAAATGCATCGGGTGTCCCAATTAAATGAAAAATTTGAAAACACAAATTGCCATTCAATTAATTGCCAACTTTGAATGTTTTGAAATAGAGCGAATAAGGTTTTTTATATGAACTTCCAGAAATCTTGAACGATATTACCAAAGACAAGTCTTTTACCACATGTGAAATTCCGAAAATACTTTTCTCGGAAAAAAGTATCCTGTGTGTGACAAGTTTTAATATGTTCCGTTCCATTAAGAAGCTCCAGTAGTGAAGCTAAATGAAACGGAACTTATTTCTACATGTCACCCACATTATTTGAGGATGTTGATTAATCCATATGAATATGTTTTGTTCTATATTTTCTCTAGGATAATCATGAAATCGATTCTTTCTAAGAATAATGCTTTCCTAGTAATTTTACATGCAAACAGATGTTCCTCTATCGCATGATATCTGTTCATTGCCACGATCTTGCAGCGAGTATAATGATGGGTTTGTATATTATTGTGGCCGTTTTTACCATGGAAATTCCACTACCAAATATCTAAAATATTTGGATAATATATTTTATTATATCGTGAAGCTCTGATCGGAACATCAGATCAACTGATTCACACAGATGTTATATATGAAATCATATCAATATGAATTTCCATCACAAAAATCTCATCCAAACTATATTTTTTTCCGAGTTAACTCATGTGGAGCAGTTTATTATTATTGCAGAAGATTTTAGTCGAGCGTCCTGTGGAATAAAATACTATAAATATTTACATACTGAATACAGAATATAATGAATAGGTAGCTACGTACCAAACGGATTTAAATGATTGATTTTGATGCTTCTTACAGAGCTAATAACCAAAAATAATCAATTACCACAAAAGCCAATAGATGAAGTAATCAAAACACAAAGTAATTAATGATGTAATATAAGCAACGCACAGAAGTATCACTATTCATGACAAACTTTTTTTCAATTCAACCACGAAATGTCGGACAAATTCAAATAACATTAATTATATCTGCGTTTCTTGTTGAAAGTGAACATCCAAAATTCCCGGAATTCCCGAAAATTGTCGAGATGTCACTCAAAATTAATCTATTAATTTTATAAAATACATTGTTTCCCTAAAAAAATGGATAATTCAGTAACTATAGATAGACAATGTCGTGGTCTACCTCAACCCAAATTTCTTCTTCAGAAAAATTTCACGGTTTTCGAGATATTCATTGTTTTCGTATTTTTAGAAAATTTCCGAGTGAGATTAGTTCTTCTACAAATTGAGAGGTACTTGATATGAACTTTTTTAATTTCACATCAGTTAGTTCAGCTATCAGAAACAAAGACTTGAATTTATCATACTATGTGTAAAAAATTACAAATAAAAAAAATGAAAACTACATTGAATTTCTTTCAAGAAGAAATGTAAGACGCCCTTGGTAGTCAATATCTTAAAAATTTGTTTAGTAATTGCAGATTCCAAAAAGGTATAATAAGCTTAGGCCTGTATTTTTTCATTATCACGACTACTTAATTACCAAATAGTCTGAAATTTTTAAAAAACTGTTTTTGTTATAATCGTTAATCACGAGAGGATGGTATGGTTATACCTAGCTATTCTGTTTGTTTAACCACAAGGTTATTTTTGAATAGCAAAAGTATGAATCTTTCGAAGATCTTGAATAGCTAAATATTGCTACAATATAGAGGCATGTGAAATTTTCATTACAAATGAAATAAAAAGAAATTATTACCAAATAATTATTCATGAAAATTAACATCAAAGGTGGATAGGCCGGCTTGGCCCTATAAATGTCCATCGAGATCACCGGATTTTTTTATTGGGGGTGCCTAAAAGACCACGTTCAGAAATCCAACCACGATAACTTCAAAATGAAACGACATGAATTAATCGAATGATACCAATACTTTTCAGGATATGCAAATTTGAATGATCCTTCTTCAAATACTTATAAACGAACGCCCTTAAGCTATTAACCATTTTTGAGCGCTCGTTCTACTTGAATGAGTGCTATATCGTTTTGTCCAAATGTGTCTGTAATTTTCTACTTTCGAGCCAAAAATGGTTTCAAACTATAGATTTCGACACCCTGATGACGAGTCTGTGGTCAAATTCAATTCTGTCCGTGGGGTTGTCCGACCATTAAGACGATAACTTTCAAAGGGATTGACCCGAGATTTTCAGGGTGTATTCGGTTTCTAAATGCCGCGGTTAAGTTACCTAACGAGCCAAATCATACAGGGTGTTCCATAAAATATGACTATTTGAAATTTTTCTTCCTCGATATCTCGAACAAAACCAAACCAATCTAAATTGAATTTTGCGGCCACATGCAAGATGATCATAATTAGCCTCATACAAAATTACGGGCCATAGAAAATTCAATTGGAATATTGAAAAAAAAATATTTATATTTCCATAACAAGACATCCGATTCGGGTAAAATTCATTTTGTGAATGAAGATTTATATACTGAATGCTCATGCAAAATTTCATGAGGTACGCATCATTTGAACCACAGAATTTAATTTTTTTCAATTATTGTTTTTTTACATAGTTATGGGATATCTATTCATATACTGAGTATGAATCGCCAGTTCATAAAACAGTTTTGAGGTAATAGCATTATTGCTCCACCAATGAATGAGATCAACAGCATCTGCTGAGAGCTTTTCTTAAATTTTTGTTTCTCTCTGCCGATTTGTAATTATATTCCAAATGAAATTGAAAATCTGCGGCAATTTTGAATATAAGTATGTGATTTAGAATTTTTCAATTTTTTTCTGTCCGATGTGTACTATTAGGCATTTTGGATCCAGAAATATCAGAATAATTCAGTTGGTCCTTTTGACCTAATGAAAAACCTGAGAAGTCTTACGAACATGCTGAAGCCGTTGAATTGTTGCATACCAGCTTTCGTCGTTACTGAGCAGGTGAAAGTTAAATTTCGATCAGATTTTTAGTTTCGAAAATATTCGGTAATTTTTTTTCACGAGATCCCCACGCAATTTTCCATGAGCTTTCATATTTTTATAGGTCACCTAAATATTGAATTTTGAGCCGATTGGATTACAAGTTTTGAAAAAATGTTCGAAAGGGAAATTAGTCCCTAGCTCCTTTCTTTACGAGTGACTACAGCTAGCCGGTCCGCCGTAAAGAATTCGTATTTTCAATAATAAAAGGTGATAGAGTCTTCATTTTGAAATAAATTTCAACCGAGTCGTTTGCAGTTTAGACCACTCCCGGCTCAAAATTCGAAACATGTACACACACGGGGTTTTCCTTTTAAGTTGGCCTATTAGACGTTTTTGAATAATAGTGAATATTCCATACTGAAATTTTAGGTGAAGCCTTGAGGATGAAGGAACTCTTCGCCCAAAATATTTTCAAGTCGACAGTGTTGCCACGTCTATCTCAAACGCATATCTACTTTCTTATTTCAAATGTAACTACCTATATTTTTATTGATGTATCGATTCAATACCAAATTCGCAGTATAACATACTGAAAATAATTTCTCTCTTTTGAAATTTTTTACATCTGCATTGCCAGTTTGGAAATGCAATATCTCGATTACTTTCCATGCGAACGGAACCTAATTCAACAGTCTTATAGTAGAGAATTCATGCATTCATGTGGTATATTCAGTATTCTGATACATCGTAAGTTTCTTCAAAGATTCTGCTTCGAAAATGTGGAACTTAAAATTGACATATTTCGAGATTTTGAGATTTAATTTACAGTATTCGATACTAATTGAAAAATGAATGGCAGTCTCCTTTTACACTGAATAGCTATTTTGGATAGTTATCGAAGAAGATGAAAAATACTGAAATTCTTCAGTAGTCATGATCTATGGATATAATGCTGTGTGATTATAAGGTGAAATATTGGAATGAATTCTATGGTTGAGGCCATAAATATTCGGCCAGGATTACCGAAAGCCAAAACAATTTTCGGAATTTATTTCCAGTCATTCTTGCTAAATGTAAATAACGATTGTAGAAGGTCCTACAGATTCTTTCGATAATTTTTTGGCATTCCCAGTGAATGTGAAGCCACCTGAATCATGTTGAAATACCAAGGGTTAACATCTTTTTTCTTAACATCTATGATCATCGAAGACTTTTTATGATTTTAACCATAGAATATACCTCAATAATTTACTTCATAATCATAGAGCCATTTCATCGTTAACACGACCATATATCATGACTATTAAACTGAAGAATTTCAGTATGTTTCATCTCCTTGGAAAACTATCAAAAATAAATTATTAGTGTCAAAGAAGACTGCCATTCATTCATTTAGTATCGAATACTGTAGATTAAATATGGAGTTGTCATTGGAAAATCTCGAAATCTTTCAATTTTAAGTTCCACATTTTCGGAGCAAAATCTTCGAAGAACCTAACGATGTATCAGAATACTGAATGAACCACATGAATGCATAAATTCTCTACTATGAGAGTGTTGAGTTTGGTTCCGTTCGCATGGAAAGTAATCGAGATATTGCATTTCCAAACTGGTAATGCAGATGTCAAAAATTTCAAGAATTTTTGCATAACTTGGCAACAGTGCATGACAGAGAAATTATTTTCAGTATGCTATACTACGAATTTGGTATTGAATCGATACATAAATAAAAATACAGGTAGTTGCATTTGATATAAGAAAGTAGATATGTGTTTGAGATAGACGTGGCAACACTATATTTCAGGCGAAAAGTTCCTTTATCCTCAAGGCTTCACCTGAAATTTCTGAACGAAATATTCACTAGTTCTCCAAAAACGTCTAATATAGGCCAACTCAAAAGGAAAACCCTGTATACTTGCAATTTATTTATTGAGTAGCTTTGAGATTTATGAAACGTATTTTCATTTTCATTTTTCTGAAACATGTACTTTGATGGAACTGTTGAATAAATTTTGATTTTGATTTTGATTTTAGTGATAGATACTTTCTCAGTACTTGATGGATGCAAATTTGTATCTTTGTTTGAAATAAAAAATAAATGTAGCTAGGCCGAAGATATTTCAAAATCAATGGAATCGAATTATACTTATGTGCCACGGTTAAAATTTATAATGACCCGCCAAAGTTACCAATCGAAATAAATTTTTTCGAAAAAATAGCTTCCGGCTTAGTCCGGAAAATACATACATCTCGGACTAGGCGTGGAAGAATCACATTGATGTTGTTGACTACCATGGCAACGAAATAACGGCTGACTGTTCATATGAAAATAGTTGTCAAAATTTGCGTTTTTTAACGTTATTCGCAAGAAAATATGGAAGAAAGTAGCAATAGTGTCATTCTACACGTTTCACCAGAAAAATTGTGCGCAATAGGCCTGAAAACAGATTTTATGACTCGTGATTCGTCCAAAAAACTCTATTTTCCAGACCTGTTTTGTAAATTACTAATTACCTAAAAACCTGAAAAATAATCAATTTTACTCATCAAAAGTATTTATGGTTAATTTAATATAGATAGGTACAGTTTACAGACTCACTCTGTATGATAATGTGTCTTTTTCCCTGTCACCTGATTTTCGAAGAAAATCTTTCCGTCCACAACGAATTCTCAGGAAATGGTGCAACGTGGAGCGGAAGTCCAATGGTAAATTCAAGTATCAAATTATAATCTACGTACTGACAGGACGTGAGAAAAAATAGCTCCAGTTGTTATTATTCCATCCAGGAATTGTTTTGATGAGGTGACAATTTGCTGGATTCCATCATTCCCATTCGTTATTTTATCAACAGTCAATGGCGTTGTGGAATTCGGAAGCATAGTAAGGTTGAAAAAAATCGCTGAAAGGACTGAATTCTATTTATGTGAATCAGAATCGGTACTGACCTAACCGAATAGTAGAGGCGTTGTTGATATTTGATTGATAGAGTATAAGTGCATTCATTCATCCAAGATGAATTAAAGGAAATCCCGGTTGTTTTGGTGGGAGGTGAATATAAACTATAAATGAAGCAACAATATATATATATATTGATATGGTATCGTGTAATTCTTATTTGATTTAGTTTTAATTTATATTGATTTATGAAATTACACGACCCATACAATTTCTTAATTAATTTTTATGAATTATTCGACTCTTTTTCAGGGTGGATTCTAGTGAAAATAATTTCGTGACTTTCTCGATTTTATTATTTTCTGACTGACAAACCTTTTCCATAGTAACAACCATCTTATTTTTTTCATATCCTGCCTACTCACATTAAAATACAAACTCTTAAAATTAACCATATCAATCCCCTTGAACCATATCAATTCCCCTCAAATTTGTTTGCATTTTGCTAAATTTTGAATAAAATTTGGAAAAATGGAAATAATTTCAAATTACACTGCTAGTTCTTTTTTGTCTTCATATAATATTAATCTTGGAATATTTTTTTCTTATTCTATTGATTTTCCTATATCATATAAGAAATTCCCCTCATTGGGTTGAAATTCCCATCAAATTTTCATCATAATTTTGGAATGCTGTCGATCGTGAGATGAATGATTTCTTTGTGATTCTTTTCTAGGTGTATCATAAATTTCATCAATAATTTCTAGTTCTTCATCATTTTCTGAAACTTCACTTATTTCCATTTCTTGTTCATCAAAAAGTACCATACTAACTAACACCACACTGCAATTTGGATCAACAATATTATTATCAGTTTTTATCACTTCTGATTCGGTTAATTGTCCTAAATTAATTTCATTAAGATTTTCATTCCAATTTTGTTCCCCTCAGCATTATTTTGTATTTCGCTTTCTTTTCTCTCTCCCATTCTTTCAAATAATTCATCCATGTTCTTTTCCATTCTTTCTTCACTTTCCTCAATTTTCCTTTCTATTTTCTTTACCATTGTTTCTAATTTTTCATCTATTTTCCTTTCCATTTTTTCCATTCTTTCTCCATTTTCTTTTCCATTTTTTTCATTCTCTCTCCATTTTCTTCCATTTTCTTTTCCATTGTTCTAATTTTTCATCTATTTTACTTACTATTTTCTTTTCCATTTTTTCTAATTTTTCAAATATCATTTCTAATATATTTTTCCATTACTAGAGATCCAGCCACTACGTTGGGCGCCATTTGTTATGGAATCGTGTAATTCCATAACCAAATTGAAATTACAATTAAATTAAATAAGAATTACACGATTCCATAACAATATATTCTTTTGAAATCAAGAGCTAACATAATACAATACATAAAACAAAAATAAAAATCCCTAACTGAGGTTGGTGCGAAACGGGGAACCATACTATTTTTTCGTATGATACCAGAGCTCAGGGAAAAACCTCAGTAGAAAAAACCCTGTCTCGCGCCGTTTCAACAAAAATAACACTTAAAAACTATTAGAATATTGAAGGTTTTCTTCTTTATTTAGTCCAAATGAACGATAACCCTCTCCAGGATGCCTTCGGAATTCTGAATCTGAAACGAAAAAATCAAAGCAGAAAAAAGAAACAGAAAAATTAAATGATTAAAACTCTATTAAATCGATTTAAAATTAACAACCCAATTCAAAAACGACTCGGTAATTTCATGTATAGCTCTCAAGCCATCCTGAAATTTATATATGGAACAATTATTTATCAGGTGTTCAATTGTCTCCTCTGCTTCTCCGCATTCGCAACTAGGACTCTCAACTGAATTCCATTTGAAAAGCATACTATTGCAACGTCCATGTCCTGTTCTTATACGATTAAGAACAGTCCATATTTTCCTTGGAAGATCAAATCCAGGAACTTTATTCGAGGGATCAGTTATTAAATCTTTGTTCTGTATATTACAATAACTATTAATATCTGAAGGGTCGCCTCATTTGTGGTAGAAATATTTGATGAATGTTATATAATATATCTAATGTTATAGTATATTCTTGTAAATTGAGAGCTAACAAAATAAAATACATGAAACAAAAAAGTCCCTAGCTGAGGTTGGTTAGGTTAGGTTAGGTTAGGTTAGGTTAGGTTAGGTTAGTCCCTAGCTGAGGTTGGTGCATAACGGGGTACCATACTATTCTGGCGTATGATACCAGAGGACAGGGAAAAATCTCAGAAACCGTTTTTACAAAATTGAAACTTGAAATTATTCAAATCAATACCTTAAATATTTAGATACAAAATACTTTATTGATGCTCTCGGGCCAGGAGGGTGTTTTAAACACGTTCTGGCATTCCAATCCAAGTGATGATTTTTCAAATCTCCTGTTGTTCTGAGACCGAAACAGGACACTATTGAAAGGTAATCATCTCCATAGATTTATATAGTATATTTTATCCTAAATATCGAATTCAATTTCGGAATATTGATAAAAAACGTGTGACAAACTTATGTTATAGTAATAACAACCTATTCATTTGAGGAATATACTTTCGAGACAAGAATTGAAGAATCGATCCAAATGATCTCAATTCAAGAAAAAGAGATCTGAATATTGAGAAATTTCATCAAAGCGCAAATCGATTATGGGGTTATTTCGATTCGAAATATAATTTTTGAAACAATAAATCAGATTAGGATGATATATTCAAATCATTTTACCCAAACTATTCAATCGATCATCACAGATGCAACAAACTGGTTTTATTTCGATGATTCAAACATTGATGAATTCCAACGAGATATTTTTATACAGGGTATTAGTGAACTTGTGCTACAAACTTCACGATCTTATAGCTCGTCCGAATAAATGAACTAAAGATTTTTTAAGTGACCCTCCATCTTGAAATTGAAAAAAATCGTTTTTTGCGAAGATCTGTCGTAGAAAAAACATCTTTCTAATCATAAATGCTATGTATTTTCCGGATTTTTTTTCTCGAGTCTAAAAAATTAAATTTGGTGAAGGATTTGTAGGGTTAGTGGGTGTTTTCCTCCAACTTCTACCCTAAAATGAGTTCGCTTATAGAGACGCCTATTTGGACCACAAAAGTTTTCTACATAGAAAGGAACCCTGATCATACGCTTCAAAGTCGACCATTAACTAAAAAATTAAATTTTATGTTTAAAATGATGGTCAATTTTTTGACTGTTGGCAAGGAAGTTCGGAAAAGTCAAGCAATTGACCGTCGAATTTAAAGCGTATGGCCTTTTTGTGTAGAAAACATTGGCGGTTCGAATGAGAGTCTCAAAAACAATACTTTCTCCATTTAGTAGAAGCTGGGGGGAAACCCCCACTAACCCTCAGAAACAGTGCATTTTAGGGGGTAAGTTATTGGAATATTTGGTTTGTATTTGTGGAAGATACAACATCCTGAAGTTTGTCGAATTTATTCACTAACACTCTGTTTTTATTGGAATTCAATCGATGGATTTCCTATCAACCGAATCAAGCAAACTGAGGAGGTGATTGACTGATTTGATTCAAGATTCTAATCATAAATAGTGAAAAAATGAAACGTGAGCCCCAAATCAATTTTTTTTTGTTAAATGAATGTCGAATTTTCATTTTCAAGAGGAAATAATAAAGTTTTGATGATGAAAATAGTCTTATAATACAAAATTCGAACGATGAAATAAGATAATCAACAGAACTACAACATAAATTTTCGAATATTTCAGTAGTCTGTTCTTATATTAATCAGGTTGTTGAGCAAATTTCATGTTTAATTCTGATGATATCACAGCAAACTGATTTTCATCGGTGATTAATTATCTTAAAAACTGAAAAAAAATAAAAATGCACCCATAGCTTCAGTAAGGTTTTCCTCATCTTGTTGAATATAGTTTAGATTATCTAACATGGTTTTTGAGAGATTTACACTTTTAATTCCGTATATTTTCAAATGAGAAGCCGATCTGGTGAGATTGGGCAATGTCAGTATGTCGAAATTTAGGGTTTTTTCATGTTACAGCATTAAGAGTAGTGTTAAATATTTACCTATCCAATGATTCACTTAAAATTTCGAGTAACTAACTTTTAATTAAATGTCGAAAATGGATTTCTATACTCGTAAGTTCAAACATCGCGACATTTCAACAAGCATAATATAATATACTAGCAGACACAACAGACGTGGTTCTGTATACACAAAAATTCATTCAATTCGATCGAGCCGTTTAGTTGCAGAGTAGATGAATAACCTGAATAACGACTTCAGAGCCATCTGTTGATCTGATGTGTGGTCATAAACATACGGGCATAGGCAATCCAAAATACATTCATACAAAACATCCCTCACACTTCGGTACCATCTCCTAGCCGCCTTGTGCCTACCTCGGGAGAATTTTGATGCGATTTCATCTTCAACTGCCATATCTTTTGATGTATTCATCATGGCTGATTTTGGTACTCATATTTATTATCATTGAAGTTATAGTAGGTTTCCTCAAATTTCTCGGGTGAAAAGTATAGCCATGTTACTCAGGGATAGTGTAGCATTCTGAGGTGAATAATTATTGAAATCTCTAGTAGCTTATGAGTAAACTCGTATCAAACCCTCAAACGCACAAACATACAAATCTGTCCTCTTATAATATAGGTATAAGTATAATATTAGTAAAGATAGAGATCAATTCTCTACAAACGCCCTATTGACCACTTTTTTCTATAACCTATCGTAGAAAATAGAAAAATTCTATTTATTTTCAAACGTACAATTATAACGTCATTTTTCGACTGACAGGATCATCGAAAATTTCTATTTCTCCGCCAAGGAGGAAAAGTGTTGCTAAGCAACACTTTTCCGTCCGGCGCCAGGAAAAGTGTTACTATGCAAAAGATTAATTAGAATCGGTAATAACCATGATCTAACTTTTAAACAGATCAATAAATGCAAATTTCAAGTACCTACTGTTATTCATATCGGTAACATTCAAGTTCCTTCAATCACCACTGACAAGACATGTCAATAACAATCATCACTTCAAAACTATTTAAACAGTTATGAAAATCGTGGAAGGATCTATATAAAGCACCAATACATACTGACTTTAAAATAAAATTCAATTGTAACAATAAATACATTATTTATTTTCATCAAATTCCTCTGTGATAGGTCTTCAGTTATCCACAAATGAACTTCGTTCTCTTTCTCGTAATTTCAATATTCCTTAAACGAATATTTTTATCAAAAAACGTAATAGAACTATTCAAAAAGGATATTCGTACCTTGTTTTATTCGTATCTATTTATTTTCCTTCAAAAATGAGCATTTTCCCGATAGACTTCCTCCTCTTAAACACACATGACAGTTGTCAGAATTTTCCGATGTCATAAATAAATCAATTTTAAGAAGTGTCAAAAAATCAAAATTATAACGATCGTAAATGGATAGAATCATGTGCGTAAGGTAAATCAATCCGAGATGGGATATTCAGATTTTCATGAATTTCAAAACGTTTGAAAATAAAATAACATATTTCATTCGGATGAGAAGTGACTTTTCATGGCTCGTTTCAATTGCCAGCCTCACTGCGTTCGGCTGTCAAACTCAAGCTCGCCATGAAAAGTGACACTTCTCCTCCTTATAATATAATATACTATTTTTCATCTTCTAATGAAAATAAATCGGTCTGTGCTCATTCGATCAGGACGATTGATACCTCATTTTATAGGTTAATTAATTCTCTACAAACGCTCTATTGACCACTTTTTTCTAAAACCTACCGTTTTGAGCAGAATCCGTACCAACTTAAGACACCGGGATCTGAATAAGATCAGTTTTCAGAATATGAAGAAAAAAATGAACAAAAAACTTTCCAAATTCACGAATTATAAATGACATTCATAGAAATTTCCTGAATATGATAAAATATTTTCATTTATTCGAAGTTTTTGAATGACACTTGAATAATTTATTCTCTATTAACAATACTCGTAAATACTTAGCACTAACATCCATATTTATACAACTTCATTGATATATTCCAGGATCAACAAACAAAGACATCGAAGAAATTTCATTTAAAATAGTTAGTTGATTGCATTTTCAATGAAACTTGCGATTAATTGCATTATTCCAATCATTCCCTCGAGTTCTAACACTTCATCCCGCAAATGCAATGGAAATTCTCCGCTGCGACGTCACATCTCGGTGGGCGTCGGCATACCAGTGTTTGTGTATATCGTGCTCGGAGACGCAATTCGATTTTGGTGCGATTTCATCTTCAACCTGCCATATCTTTTGATGTATTCATCATAATTGAATGATGTAAAAGGCAATTTCGTTCTATATTAAATACTGGATATGAAGGACGTATTTAATTGGATAAAGATCAATAGCGTATTCATAAAAAAATACTCCCAAAAAATGCATAATTTTGAGAAACATTCGGATACCTTTAAAAGTTGATACCGAGTAAACCTTGAAAGATAGATATATGCCATCGCGGACTTTTTTGTAGAACTATTGAAGAGGTACATTTCCGTCATACATTGTTTCCATGTACGTCTTACGGTTTTTCGCAGCGCACCTGAAAATAGCTGATTTTGGTACTCATATTTATTATCATTGAAGTTATAGTAGGTTTCCCCAATTTTCTCGGATGAAAAGTATAGCCTATGTTACTTAAGGATAATGTAGCATTCTAAGGGTGAAAGAATTATTGAAATCGGTCCAGTAGCTTATGAGTGATGTCATATCAACGCCACAAACACACAAACACATAAACACACAAACATACAAATCTTTCCTCTTTATAATATTAGTATAGTATAGATGGAGATGACGATTCATAACAGAGTGGCCAGTTCGCATCATTCTGAACTGAGGTTCAAAATTCAATCAATGAAACTAATACTACCTAACACTTACGCCATGGTCAACTGATAGTTGATTTTTAAACAAGCTTTTTTCGGTGATTTGAAAATTTTATCTCGAGAACCTAACTACCAAAACAAAAAAATTTAAGAGAAGCCCTGAGCAGCGGTTCCGGGGCTTTTGAGTGCTTGTTCTTTGGTGGAGCAATAAGACTATTACTCAAATTTTATATGCGATTTGAGAGATTGATACAAAATATATACTTGTAATACAGAATCGGAATTATATTCTAGAAATCATTCAAAAAAATGAAATATGTAAAAAAAATAATTACAAAAAATAAATTCTATGGGTTCTGATTATGCGATCCATTTGAAGTTTTGCATGAATATTCATTACAGTTGTATTCATCTTCAAATAAATTTCACTCGAATCGGATATTTTGTTATAGATATACAGGGTGAGTCTTTGACTTGTACATATATTTTAACCGTATATTCCTGGGGTCGGAAAAGAAACACTTTTTTCCTCTGCCATTTTTTCCGATTCGGCCTAAATAAGAAGATATAGCCCTTTTTGTTTTCAGAATGAGCTATGCCGCCACTGGTAAACTAACCACTGAATTTATGCAAATAGGAGATATAGCATTCAAACCATTGAAATAAGCTATTGTATCAAAGAAACGAGTAGATATACCATTCGAAATTTTCAAATAAGCTGCTGTATTAAAGAAAGAAATATGAACTCACTTTTTCAATACCAGTTGTATATTTTCTAATGCAATGATTGATTCATCCAAAATTTTGCAAGTGATGAAAAGCAGAATAATCTCTTCTTGATGTATACTTCATTTTGGATATATCGGATTAACTTTTAAACCACCTATTCTAGCTATAGCATTCATTTCCAATATCTCTTGAAATCTTCCGTGCAAGAGTTTCGGAAATCAAAACAACAACTCAACCATAACACGCATGACATTTCCATTTCACGTTCATAAAACACCAGTTGGGGCGATTGAATTTCAAGGGGTGTCCGCATATTTATGTTCTGTGGTCCGCATGGTGAAAGTCACAGACGTAACACTAGTCACTAGATTCTTTGACATCGGTGTTCTGTGGTTAGTTTGTTTTTCAAAATCATACGACTTCATGAATAATAACATATTATGGTCATTTTAGTAGTAATAAATATGATGAATAAATGAGAAATGAACGTATTCTAACGTAATGTAAATTTGGATCAACGTATGTCAAAGCTCAACGCAACAAAATTGCAATAGGTACTTCGAAAGTGGTGTGAAATTTGCTTGAATAGAACTAGAATTTACACTGAAGAAGTATAAAGGTGAGCTTATTCATTGTAACCCCATTTTTTAAGAAAATCCGCTAGTTCTCTTACCATTCATCATTCCAGATAACAAATTCTCGAATTATTCTTGAAATTTGTCAAAGTGACCACATAGGGAAAATTGAATTCTGTGAATATTTTCGACAGAGTTGCATTCAGCCAAAGTACCCAATTTTTCGAATTTCTTAAATTTTTTTTTCTTTCAACATCGAAGTACTCGGAATTTTGTGGTCGGAAAAGGTTATCATATTCATGAAAAACTTGTTTCAAAATCATTCCATTTGAAGGAATCGTTTGCGAGATTTTACTGAAAATGTATGCTTTTTATGGATTTTCAACAGCCTGTATCTTTTTAACTAGGCTGAATCGGAAAAAATGATAGATAGAGGAAAAAGTGTTTCTTTTGACCTCAGAAAACTACGGTTAAAATATATGTACAAGTCAAAGACTCACCCTGTATAAAGATTCTTCTTTCAATATTCCAATTGAATTTCATATGGTTCCGTTAAAACTATGACTACGAAATTTTGGATGAACATTCAGAATATCGATCTCCATTCCCAAAAATATTCACTCGAATCGAATATCTTTTTATGGGAATATAAAGTTTCTTTTTTTCAATATTCCAATTGAATTTTCTATGGTTCTGTTCACACTATAGCCACAAAATTTTTCATGAGGCTTGTTATCAGCATCTTGCATTTGACGTAACATTTCATTCCGATTGGTTTCTAATTTTCTGAGATATTTTGAATGGCCATATTTTATGGAACACCATGTACGATTTGGCTGTTTAACGAACTTAACCGAGGCATTTGGGACCCGAAATCATCCTGATAATTTCAAGTCTCTATGACAATCCCTTCGAAAGTTGTGCTGACGGGCGGACGGACGGCCCAACGGGCAGAATTGAATTTGACCACGAATTCGTCATCAGGGAGTCTAACCCTATCGCTTGAAACTATTTTCGGTTCAAAATTCGAAAATCAGACGTTTAGGCAAAACGATATAGCACCCGTTCAAGAAGAACGAGCTCACAAAAAGGAAAACTGCATTGATTTTTTGAGGATCTTTTATTTCTAGAATTATTTTTCTGAAAATTAGTGGAATGGCTTCTTTATTTTTTTCTTTCTCTTTGAAAATTTTCGAGAAGATATGGGTTCCTACTTCAGAAACTGTTCGACATAATATTGCATTAAATTTAGAATGTACATACTGAAGATTTCATTTATTCGAACTCTCTATTTCATTATTTTATGACGTTAATTCCATTGACATTAATCAAACTATTAACAACCTAATACAAGACAAACTTACACACTTAAAAATTCGAATATGTGGAAAGATATTGGTTTCATATTTATGAATACTACTTTTCTGTTCCGATCTCAAACCTGTCATGAAAATTTCAAGTTTTTGAGATCATCCTTTCGGAAGTTATCAAGCTGAGGGCCGGCCATCAAAGAATACCGGAAGAAACGACCGTGAAACCCATTTTGTCCATTTAGAATGGAAGCTAATTTCAAGTCTTGGAGCTCCCCAAACAAATATTATTTTTGGAGGTTTGTTTTTTAGGTGTTCAAGTTTTCGAGAGAATATTGAAATCAACAGAAGAAACTGGTTCGGGCGCCTCAAAGGAAAATACACCCACCGGCTAAATAATCGATCCACTAAAAAATCGATGAAACTTGTTAATTCATAAATATGCTATTTCAAGTCCGATTCGATTTATTTTTTTTCAATTGTAGGTATGTTCATCTTTAATCAATCACTAGTTTTGAATTTCAGGAAAACTCAGAGTACGTCATTTTATACAGGGTGTAACAAAATATGTTTTTTTAAGCTAATTTTAGAACCAAACCTGGTGGGTTCCAGTTGTTCCACTGTATTGATTCAGAGCAACATTAAACTCCACAATTTCGCTATGGCTATTGAAGTAATTTCACAGATTCAACCTTAAATCCGAACGTTATGAAAATAAACTGAAAACGGAGTGGAAACATAAAACAAGAGAAGTTTCAGAGCAATATATTGTTATGAATGCACCGTTTATAGGAAACGATTACGTGCTAATGCTTTTTAATGCTCGACCGCATCAACCGCATGTGGCATTTACCAGAGGTTGATATCCAAGAATTCAACTGGCCTGCTCTAAGCCCAGATTTGAACCCAATTAGGCGTGTTTGGATGCTCTTGGGAGGAAAGTTCGCGTACCAACTCCTGAAAATTTGCAGCAGCTCAGTGATGCTCTAATTGATTCAAAACCTTAATGGGGACATGACGAGACGAATTGCTCATGTAATACGCGCCTGGGCAGAAAACACGTTATGTTTTCGACTAAGTTTTAAGTTTATTTTCATTAGGTCAGAATTTTAGGTTGAATTTGTTGAAGTACTGTTGTAGACACAGGGAAATTTAATGTTTTGCTGAAAACCATGTATCTTTAACAAAAATTGGTCTATTGTTATGAATAAAAATTGAAATGTCAAAAGGAGATGTATTGTGTGTTGATAATGAAATAAGAAATCACACGGAGGAACAACTGGAACACACCAGGGGTGGGTCTAAAGTTAGGGTAAAAAAAATTAATTTGTTTCACTTCAGTATAAAATGACGCTCGCCAAGTTTTCGTGAAATACAATACTGGTGATTGATTAAGGATGAATATACCTACAACGAAAAAAAAATCATTCGAATCGGACTCGAAATAACCTATTTATCAATTAACAAACTTCAACGACTTTTGAGTGGATCGATTATTTTGCCGGTGAGTGTAGAAATGCATCCGCGGTATGTCTGAGATTCAAACAGCTGAATTATATACCTACTCCTTAATAGAAAACCTCGAATAATCGTATACAAGAATTACAACCATACTATAAAAAAAGTGAAAATCACCTTTTCTTTGACATTACACAATCATATTTCAATATTTCGCAAAAATGTGATCATTGTGGCTTCGAATTATTTATTATTTTCACCTATTTCTCTAAAGACTCACACATGAATGAAATCAGGATCAGGTGGATATAATCACATAATTTTATGAGTTTGGCATCTGATATATTGTAAATATACATAATCAAAATAACTATTCTTAGAAAAAAGTTGTGTAATATTGTACGTGCATATTAATAATCTTTGTTTGATTTCCGAAATTTTCACCAGAATTAAATATAGTAACACTGATTCCTTTCATAGCATAATCTCTGTTTGCAGATCTGAAATGGAACGAAATATCGCGTCATCTTTTGCGTCGACATATCGTCATACCCACATTGAAAATTCTAAGTTCTATAGTCTACCGATAACTTAGCAAATATTTGACTCTGAGGAAAAAATTTAATACTCCGTTATTAATACACATATATGAAAAAAATTGCTGAAAGTTCGGTTTTTCGAGTTATAAATATAATTTTACCCTGATTTCAGCATATATTTATCGCTTTCAATCATTTCTACTCAGCCTCCTTAGCATATCTGAAGAAATTCCTTCTTTTGGTCACGTAGTCAATAGTAACGTTTGAACATTAACAGGTTGTATGAAACCTTTCTAGTAAACCAATATCATTAAGTTGCACTGAGTTGTCATATAATCGTTACTTAATTTCGAATCGATCGGATTCATAGTTTGAAAATGAAACATATTGACATACAGGGTGTATCATCATAAACTGGACAAACATATATATTCGTGTAAAGGACATCGGGAGAATTATTTTTGCCCTATACATTATACAATACAATATACAATCACGAATATGAAAACAGAATTGTAAAATATCAAACGGTTTCGTTACTACAGTCATTCAACTGTTCTCTGAAAAAAATGAAAAAAAAATTTTTTTTAGTTGTAAAGTCGAAATAATTAAATTATTGATATGTCCAAACATTAACATTAAAATTGAGTTAAGCTTAGTTGGTACTAGAACAGACGTAGGTATTAAATAGGGAAACGAAACTGTTCTAAGGACATAATATTCGTTGCCAGGCAACGGTAGTTCGTAGTTCATAGAGTTGGACTACTCGCTAAATTATATTCAGTGAAATTCAAATACCAGTCAAACTCTGTGAACTACGAAATACCGTTGCCTGGCAACGAACATTATTATCCTTAGAGCAATATATTTTCCCTATTTAATACTTACGTCGGTTCGAGTCTCAAATAAGTTTCACTGAATTTTTTTTATAAATTCATCTAGAATGTTTGGACATACCAATAATTTAATTATTTCGACTCTAGAACCCAAAACAAATTTTCTTTTTTATTTCAGAGGTCTTAACGAAACATTTGAATGACTGTATTTGCGAAACTGTTTGATATTTTACAATTTTGTTTTTATATTCATGATTGATAATTAAAGAAGTTCAATTGTACAGAATGTCTTCCATTTCATTTCATCCAACTTTTCATTCAATTTGACAACCGAAAAAAAAGGAACATTGGAGGTTTTCCATTTTCCATTTTGTAATTTTTTTTTCAAAGTTTGGCAACTTTTCTGAAAAGAGGATCCAAAAATACTAATAATTGACCTAAAACCGTTACTTTAAGTGTTATACATAACTGACCACACTCATAAGAATCTTTCTCAAAAATGACGTTTAACACCCTGTATCTGGCTTATGTTTCGAAAACGGTATATATTGTATGAGGCAAAAATGATTCTCCCTATGTGTTTCACCGAATATATATGTTTGTCCAGTTTATGGTGAAACACCCTGTAGAAGCGATTATGTTCATAAACGGACTTAAATGATATTCATTTTCATAACAAACTCTCAGAATTTCAAATGTCCATGTAAGTATGTAAAAAAATATTTTCAAATGATCTTAATGATGAACACAAGTTCATGAAAGTTTATGGAAGCCAACTCACTCTTTATTATTCAATTCAACAGACCAACCAATCTTCATAACGATTTTGGACATACAAGTTCAATATTACAGACATTTGGACGAAAATAACGCATAGTGTTTCTATAGGAACAAGAGTAGGTATAAATACAGTGCAAATTCATTCCTCAGAAAATATACCTGGCAACGAAATCATGAAATAGGTAATTTTTGGCTTCACTTTTATCAAATCGTTAAGCTTTTTTGAAGGATTTTTGTTGCACCTTGTGTCATCCCCATCAACCCTATAAATTTTTTCAATAGTGTCATGTGTTAGTCATGTGCTACTTTTTCTGGTCGGGTATTTGTATCTTCTTTACAGGCGTGCAGAAATTTTCAAGAAAAAATTTTTATTGAAAAATTAATTAGGTCAAAGAGGTTTTCAGTATGTGCACTTTGTTATGGCTCATTTACTTTGAGAAGATGGAGTCATTTTAAATGGTAATTTATGAAGGAACCAGTTACACAAGAGATACAGACAATTTTTTCGAGTAGATATATTAGCTATTCTCACTGTGGACCATTCTGCCCTACAAATGGCCAAAAATTGAGAGACCAGGAGATTTTTCGCCAATTGGCTTTGAGGGTCTAATTCCATGAAAAGACAAACTTCAATAGTTCAACTCCAAAAATCCATTAATTTTCAATTTAAGAATGAAAATAAATGACCAATTGAAAAATTTTTATGGTGGGTAATTACCCCGATTACCTCTACTGAGTTCGCCAATGTTCAGGAGTCAAAGAAAATATCAATGACTAATAATCAAGTCAAGTATCCTACCCGGAACGATGTTCATATTATTCATCTAATTTTACATTGTTCAGATGTTACAGGTATTCATTAACTCATTTGATGATGAATTTTGAAGCTCCAGAAAATTAATAGTGTAAACGGAAAACCCACACGTCTAATAATGATGTACGCAAATGAACTTTCCAGTCAATTAAAATAATCACAATAACAATATTCACAATGACGGTCATATATGGGTAGTTTTGGCCCTAAGGTTCTAACCAATGTCTCATTAAGTCCAAACCACCGTTGAAATTTTTTTGCCCCCAGTGGTAATTATTCCCATTCGTCACCAACAATTTAATAACCTACCAACGCAGAACTTTTACAGAAAAGTAATTGTTAAATTTCAAGATAAGTTAGTCACATTCAAAAGAAACAGTGACCATTGGGAAATTTGGTTTGAAATTTCTCGAAAACTCCATATACGCATATCCTTCTCAATCAGAATTTTATTGAACGAATCTGTTGATTGATCTTTCAGTCGATTCAATGAAATCAATATTGATTTTCAAAAAAATTTTAAGCCCTCGGTCTTTTCAGTCTGCCACAATTCAGCAAAATTTCTGTAATTTTCGAATTTCGATACGAGACTACTTTTTACGTCACAGTTCGAGTCACTGATGAAGAATCCAAGCTCCAAAGTGATCCTATTCGGACGCCAGGTGGTAAACACTTTGTAACTAACTTTGGAACGGTAAACACTAGGGAATAGGTATTTCAAGAGTTAAAATGATATGAATTTAAATTTTTCGAATGTTTTCAAAACTAGAAATTCTATCGGTTCAAATTTTTATATAAAGCTGCTCAATAACGATGTGCAAAATTTATTCAGTGAAGATACAGTGAAATATTCCAAGAGCGGACACCGTTGGTTCCTGCTTTTTTGTCCGGACGTAGGAGGTTTACGCTTCTACTTTAACGAGTGCTCTATCGTTTTGCCCAAATGTCTGTAATTCTCGAATTTTGAGCCGAAATTGGTGTCAAACGATACTCCTCATGCAAAATTTTGTGACCAAAGTGTGAACAGAACCATAGAAAATTCAATTGGAATATTGAAAAGAAGTAACTCCATATTTCCATGAGAAGATATTCTATTAGAGTGAAATTTATTTTGCGATCATCGTTCTCGTTCTTCTTAAACGGGTGCTATATCGTTTTGCCCAAAAATCTGTAATTTTCGAATTTTAAGCCGAAAATGGTTTCAAACGATAGGGTTAGACTCATGATGATGAATTCTTGTGCAAATTCAATTCTGCCTGTGGGGCCGTCTGTCCGGCCGTCAGCACAACTTTCGAAGGGATTGTCCTAGAGACTTTGAATTTTCAGGATGATTTCGAGTCCCAAATGCCTTGATTAAGTTCGTTAACCAGCCAAATCGTACAGAGTGTTCCACAAAATATGGCCATTCGAAATTTTTGTTCCTCAAAATCTCAGAACATACGAAACCAATCAGAATGAAAAATTACGGCCAAATGCAAGAAGCTGATAACAAGCCTCCTGCAAAATTTTGTGGCCATAGTGTGAACAGAACCATGAAAAATTCAATTGGAATATTGAAAAAAATGAAAACTTCATATTTCCATAAAAAGATACCGATCAGAGTGGAATTTTTTCTGCGAATAAAGATTGATATACTGAATCTTTATGCAAAAGTTTGTGGTCATAGTGTTAACAGAACCATAGAAAATTCAATTGGAATATTAAAAAGTAGAATCTTTATATTTCTATAACAGGATATCTGATCTGAGTGAAATTTCTTTCGTGAAAGTAAACTAATACTTATACTGAAGTTTCATGCAGTATTTTGTGGACATAATGTTAACAAAGTCATAGAAACATCAATGGGAATATTGAGAGAAAAATCTGCATATTTCTATAACAGCATATCTGATTCAGGTGGAACTCATTTTGTAAATGAAAACAGATATACTGAATGTTCATGCAAAATTTAAAGAGGATGGCATCATCAGAACCATGGAAATTATTTTCTTCAAATTTATTTATTTTTCACAAATTTTATTTTCTGTATAGTTTCCAGAATATAATACCATTTGTGTTGAGATTCTGCATTTATTCAGGGTCTTTATAAATTATTGTAACAGCGCAGTTGGCTTTGAATTATTCTTTGCCGCTACAGTAGGTTCACTCTAACCAATCAGAGCATAGCATGATCACAGAATTCTGTGGTTTGCATTGGAAGCGGCAAAATGAGAATAAGCGAAAGCCAACTGCGATGTTACAATCATTTATAGAGACCCTGTATTTAAAGTATCAATCTCAAGTACTATATAAAATTTTGAGGTAATAGTCTTATTGCCCCACCAATGAACGAGCGCTTAAAAGCACCAGCTCGGGGCATTTCTTAATTTTCTGACAAAATTTTTCAGCATCATCTGCTCTTTCAAGGTCAGAAATCTTTTCTTAGGCGCCATGGTTAAATAAAAATACGTGAGAGAGAGAGAGAGAGAACTGTGTATTTCTTGCAACGAAATGAAGGGGCTTCCTGGAAATTCTGTTTTGCACGATTAAACTGACAAATTACTACGAGAATTTTCTATTAGTACGTAGGTTTGTATTCACTTTTGGTCGTTCTTTAGAATTCTGCGTACGTATCTGAATGGTTTTTCGGCACTGCTGAGAAAGTTATGGTGTCCGTCCGATAGAGGTGTCCGCTCATGAGTAGGTATAAATTTCCAAGAAAATTTCTCGGTTCCAGCACAATTGTCTGTTTGAGGGGGTATCCACTTATTAGGAGTGTCCGCCAAAGAAGGTTTCACTGTATCTAGAAAAAAATTGTTTCTGAGGAAAACTGGTAAAATTTTTTTATTCAAAAAGATACGAACGACTTATTCTTGATGTATAAAATGCATGTAGGAAGGGAAACAAAAATCAAATTCAAAAATATATTTATAATTTCCGTAGAATTATTAGATTTTCTGACTTCACAGTCAGAAGATTCTCCGCATTTTCTTGTTTTGAAAAAACTATAATAATATAATGAAACCAGCACTTTGCAGGATTCAAATTTAAACTCTTGTTTGGCCAATATAAACAAGGGTGTGAATGATTATAATAATTCTTGTCACCATATTATATCTCTTATTTGAATATGTATATTTTGAATGAAGAACATAACCGGAAAGTGAAAAATGATAGCCAAAGATTAAATGTTTCATTCCCAACAGTTCAATTAATACAAGTGCTTAACGCCCCTGTTAGGTGAACAAGTGGTTCTCCTGGAATAATAAGGATTCAAGGGAATACCGTAGGCGGCGTAGAAATGTACGGGTCAGCCTCCGCAAATATACGGCCATAGAGATGAATAGTAAAAAATTGCCATCATTGAAATAAACGTGGTATCAGATCCGCCATATTACTACCACCTTCACATCAAATTTGACATTCGTAGATGTTTTCGTAAAAATTGTGATTTTTGCGCCTTGTTCAAGTTATTTTTGCTGCTTATAAACAATAATAAAATGGTATCGTGTGCTGTAAGGCTTTGTTCAAGCAGGGAAGAGACAAATAAGAAGAATATTACAGGAATAACATTTCACAGGCAAGAATGATTTTTGCATGTCTCCCTTGGTAATCTTATATCTTTTTGATATGTGCATATTATCGCCTGAAGAAAAATTGTTTATTTGATATTTAATTTACCTTATTTCAACAGGTTTCCTTAAGACCCAACACGTCGAGTTTCTTGTATAAATCAGATTATCTGATTGAAAGTTGACTTAATTCGATTCTGAACTTTCCACCATATTGGTTCCCGACTTAGCCCCGCCCAGTGGTACTATTTTTCCTTACTCAATTGTATGTCATAGCGTCTCCTCTCTATTCTATCATGTATAAGGGGTAGCTGTCTAAAAACATAAAAAAAATTTAGTATTTTACTTAGTAACACAATGATTTCCGGTACTTTGGAAGTATCACGAATCATATTCAGATAATATTGGGGATCGAACAACAGTTTTGTCAAACTTCTGTAATCTTCGAATGAAAATTCAACAAATATTCTGCTCGGCCTGGCCATAATCATTTTAACTTCAAACGGAATGAGATGAAGACTTGAATATTCAGGATGGGTGCAGGGTTAGAGCAGGTCGGTTTGGTACGTTGGCCTTATGGTCGAATAGTTCTCGTCTTATGATTATTATACTTTACGGATAGCGTTCATTAGCAGAGCTTGATAATTATTCGATTGTTCATAAAATTATGTTCAAATATCGAAACATCTGTTTGAAGCTTTTCCCCTTCGAATAATTTACTTTGAATGATGAAATCGGACATATACTTCCCCAACATATAATTTCTTGAGAGATAATGTTTTATGTGAATATTTAACATTTGAGTACTTGGATGGGATCCACCTCGTCAGAATAAGAAAGTCAACTGAATTCTTCTATTTTTGCATTTTTTCATTTTATTTCACTTTTTCGATGTACAGATCATTATGATTGGCAATGCATATTACATGTTCCTTTTTAAGCGGAATAATGAAAAAACTTATGTTGAAATGAACAGTTCCTCCTCAAATTTTTTGTACCACTTTCCCTTATTTAACAAATTTTTAGAGAGCAGTACTTGTAGCTACTTGATGTTAATAATAATGAATAATAATTACTGCTGAGGTTTAGAAGAAATTTCGAATGAAATCATCAAGAACTCCTTAGACTGAATCGTTCAACAACTTAGACCCCTTCTATTCATTAATGAATTCAATTTTTATCCCAAATCTCAAACCTACCTAGAAATGTCAACAACTTACTCCATTGTATCGTAGATTGAATACTCTATTACTCTACAATCTTTGCATTGCATATTATTATCACACAGAGTTTGAATTATTGAAACTGTCACCTGAATACCAAATTTTAAACCGATTCGAAATTATACTCCTGATGAAACTGTTAATTCTGTGGTCTTTTTGAAAATGTTTCCGGAATAATCCTTCTTTTCTTCCGATAATTACTATTATGCATTAGATACGGCTCAAATATCAAAAACAATAAGAATAGGTAATACCTTTGGATCTTCACCGATTGTATGTTTCGAATGAAAAACCTCAATATGTTTTTTTGTGTACAACCTGGAGAGTTCAATACACCAGTTTTTAAAAACGTTCAATAAATACATTCCAAATTTTGGCGATAAACGACGAATTGTGAAGTATACAATCTTTCACAATTTCTTGTTTTTAATTCACTATCGTGAGGATACCCATGTAATTCTATACAGGGCGTTCCTAAATTGAACGTACAAACGAAAAGGGGAGATTCCCTAAGTGATTTTAAGAAAAAAAGTCCCATAAACATGGGGTCGCAAAAGTTTCGTTTTTGAGATAGAGTGTTGAAGTTTGAATTTTTTTCAAGTTTTTTTCTCATAGTATCTACATTTCACAAGATATTCAACTGAAATTTGGCATAGATATTACATTTGAGAGTTCTCACCACGTGACATGGCAATTTCGATAGAAGAACTACAGGGTGATATTTTTTCGGGAACACTGCCACCTGTTCTTCTGCAGAACTTTTTTTTGGTGAGCAACTGTTAATTTGAAAAAATTTAAAAAGAAGCTTTGTTCTTATACTAAACTTTTCGGTCTCTTGTAGTTTTGTCGCATCTACCAACGATTTCGAGAAAAAAATTTTGAGCGATTCTCTCGAAATTCTCGTAACTATGATAGGAGGGCCAGTTTGTAATCTGTGGTGAATGAATTCAGTGTCAGTTTTTATGAAAATTTTCAAATTTCTCGAATGTAATATCTATGCCAAATTTCATTTGAATATCTTGTGAAGTGTAGATACTATGAGAAAAAAACTTGAAAAAAATTCAAACTTCAACACTCTGTATCTCGAAAAAGAAACGTTTGCGAGCCCATGTTTATGGGACTTTTTTTCTTACACTCGCTTAAGAAATCTCCCCTTTTCGTTTGTACGTTCAATTTAGGAACACCCTGTATACATTTTTGAGTCGTTATTGAACAGCTCATAATTAATATTTTACCATACATACCCGAATAAGCTTTTCTCATTATACAGGGTGTCCAGTCAATAAATTATTTTCAGATTCCTCAGGCCTGTGGCTATCCAAAAATACCCCATATAGGTATGTTATGCGATTTTTATAGTTCTCGAGTTTTTTGAGTGTTTTTCTATGTTATTTTGCCTGCTAGGATTGAAATATTCATATTATCATATGTTCCTATGTAGTAAGTAATTTACCGTTTTTATTTATTCAGCATGATCGTCCTGAATGTTGCTTCAATAAAAAAAATCAGCTTCCTGAAATCACTGCAAGCTACAAAAAAAGAGCTTGAAAGCTAGAACTTCAGTTTTCAGTAGGATGTACTCAAACATTCATTTTCGATTCAGAAATAAAAAAAGTTGTTTTTCAGCTTTTGGTTAGGTTTAAAAACTTTGCGGAGTCCTAAGCTACGAAAATCATAGGAAAAAGAGATACTTCATTGGTCTTTTTTCGTTGTAAATAGCCTTGGAGGGTGGATAGGCTGAAAATCATTGAAAGTCGATAAAATTTGTTTTTCTTCTTTTTTTATTTTTCAGTAAATTAAACTCAAAAATGGGATTTTAGATTGATTTTGATTGAAATTCATGTGAAATAAATGTAGCTCGAATAATTTATACAACAATTTTAGTCTCACCTCTGATAGAAAATGTTAACATTCGTCAGAATTGCTAGTAGTGAAATTACCTGAAAGTTTTTGACTCAATTCTGTTTCGTTGTTGGTTTGCTTGGCGTACACCAGCTCTCAGTAAAATATCCAAATGATTTTTTTTTATCTGAGGAGCTGATGTACACGCGAAGGAAACCAACAACGGAACAGAATTGAGACAAAAACTTTCAGAAGCAGGATGAAAAATGAAACAAAAACCCTCGAGTAGCTTCAATCAATTAACACGTTACTTTTTAGAACTTTTTCGATAATGTATTCAAATTGGTGGCATGGATTTTGAAAAATTATTGAAGTGAATAGTAATTTTTCGTATTATATTCTATCCCAAAACTGGTAATTTCACAACTAGCAATTCTGACGAATGTTAATATTTTCCATCAGAAGTGGGACCAAAATTATTGTATATGTATATTACTCGAGCTACATTTGTTTCACGGAAATTTCAATAAGAATCATTTGAAATCCCATTTTCAAGTTCAATTTACCATAAAAATGAAAAAAAAAATTATCGAGTTTCAGACTATCCGCCTTCCAAGGCTGATTACAGCGAAAAAAGTCATGTATGTACCTTTTTTTCTATGATTTTCGTAGCTTAGGACACCTCAATTTTTTTAAACCTTGCCAAAAGCTAAAAAAACTTATTTCATTTCTGAATCGAAAATGAATGTTTGAGTACATCCTACTGAAGTTCTAGCTTTCAAGCCTTCTTTGGGTAGCTTGCAGTTATTTCAGGAAGCGGAATTTTATTGAAGCAACATTCAGGACGACCACGCTTAAAAAATAAAAACTGCTAAATATTTACTGCAAAGAAAGATGGGAATTTTTCAAACTTTAGCTGGCAAAAAAACATTGAAAACACTCAGAAAATCATAACTCGTGAACTATAAAAAATCGCATAACATATAGGGTATTTTTGGATCTGAAGAATCTGAAAATAATTTATTGACGTCAATCGACTGGACCCCCTGTATACAGATGAACATTTCTGTATTATGAATTCGGGGTTACCTCAATGAATTCAGTGCAAGTCCTTCGATTTAATTCAAACAGCTAAATATAAATTTTGACCCGAACTTTTTTCTTGTTTTGAAGAGATTAAAAATCATGAAATTTCTAGAATAATGCTCTTGTATCATGTTGATATTGAAAGCCTATCAATAGAATATATTCTATGTTGAGTTTACAATAAATGGATTCCAACGTGCGGTCAAGAAAGAAACAGCTTCAGAAGCAACCTCGAGGAAAACATAGAACTCTGCATTTAAATCTAGTGATGTTCGAAATTAAATATAGTGAAACTAGATCATTGAGTCATTAACAAGGAAGTGGGATAATACATTTTAACTGGAAGTAGTTTTGTCTTTATTTGTATTTTTTCGACACATCTACTTACTCTAATGAGGTCGCTTTTAGGTGGATATTATATAGTCATAAAGATATGTATCTATTAATTGCACTAGTTCTAACAACACTGATGTTTGTAAACGTGCACAAGGATGAATTCAATAAAGAACTTGAGATAGATAACCTTCTGCCTTTTTTTAATATAAGGTTTCTCAAGTTTGCGGTTCGATAAGAGCTACGTGGAGGATGGGATTATCGAACACTGACGAGTGTAGGTTCTGTGAGGAGGAGGAAGAAACACCCATTCACCTAGTCATGGAATGCTTTGACATTGCGCGCCTAAGGAGAGAATGCCTTCGGCGAGAAATTCGTAAGAGTGAGGAACTAGCCTCGTTGAAACCTTCACAGATATTGGATTTTATCAGATCTCTGGAACTGAAGGACGAGCTGGGAAGAGTGTGGTCAGAACAGCTCTGTAAGGGGCACAATAGACCTTGAGGTCGCAGTGAACTGTAACCTCTTTTTTTAGACTATAAGAGCTAATAGCCTATTTTTCCCATTATGTTGGTTGACTCTTCAAGAATTGAAAGAATTTACGTTAAATGTCGAAAGTTTCTTTGAAAAAGACAAATTCGAATGATTTCAAATACCACATTCAAATTGAAACATCGAAATTGTAACCGTTCGCCATTTTTGAATGTGGTATTTGAAATCTTACGAATTTGTCTTTTTCGAGAAAACTTTTAACATGCTTTGTGAATTCTTTCAATTTTTTAATATTACTATGTCTGGATGTGTTCTATTCCTTCCTTTTGACATTAGTGCACAACTATGTTATATCTCCGAAGGATAGACGTGATAGCCAACAGTTGTTTTGTTTCCGAAAAGCCCTTGCCGAGTTGCCCAAATCCCTCAAGTTTCAAGTTAAAAGATCTCAATCATTTCAAGAGTAGCATTCACTTTCTATGGTGCAAATCGAAAAGTTTTATTTTCTTCAATTTTGTATTGAGGAAGATGTCGAAACAAATATCTTTTCAAGATTTTCATCGACAAGATATTTCATGTAAATCTCTTCAAATATTATCTACAATAATTCTTTAGCTGATGTGTACCATTAGGAGTAGTGTTAAAATTTATTTCTATCTAAACATTCATTTGAGATTTCAAGTAATTAATTTTTAATTAAATATTGAAAATGTGATTTCTATACTCCTAAGTTCAAACGTCTTGAAAACCTGACTACGAAACAAAGGACGGATAATCGCTATGACTTTCTGAGGCTTCATTATTTCTGAAATGATTTTCTTTGAGAATCACTGGAAATACCTATTGAAAATGTGTGAAATCCGTGATTTTTACGGCCATTTTATGATATTGGCAATATTTCGTAATATTCTGTTAAGAAAGAAAATAGATAGCATATAGCTTATAATTTCAAAATATGAAGTGGAATAATTCCATGACAATCCGACTGCTTTTTTGAAGATGAATGGACTGTATACGCCTCGAAAAGCTGATCTATTGTACTTCGATTGCAACATTTTTATGTTATTCGAAAAAATCAACAATGCCTATTGTAATATACTTGTATTACTTGTATCATTGCGCATCCTCATAATAAGTGGGGATGTCATGTGTTGTATGATACGAACTAATAAAGACAGTTTAGATCAAGACATCACAGAGATTATTATTAGCGAACCTCAACGAGATATAAAATATTACATGGCGCAGTCGATTTAGTGAACCATAGTAAAAAAGTTCAAAAATCAACATGAACAAAGTCAACGCTCCTGGTGAAATGGAAGGCGAGAAGGACCCAGTGGAAGCATGGCGTTTCTTCAAGCAGAAATTCCTATTGTTCCTGAAAGCATCCAAATTGGAAGATGAAGATGAAGAAGTAAAATGTGCCCTTTTACTCAATCACATTGGAGACAAAGGTTTACAAATTTATAATACATTCCAATATAATAAACCTTCGGATTCCAATAATTATCAGTTGGTTCTAGAAAAGTTCGACGATCATTTCAAACCTACAAAAATGTAACATATGAAAGGCATGTGTTCCTGACCAGGGAAATGAAAACAAAGGAAACAGTCGACGAATATGTTACTTCCCTTCGTCAATTGAGTGAATTCTGCGAATTCGAAAACCTAAAAGACAGTCTCATAAAAGATAGACTCGTCTTAGGAATCAAAGACGAAGCAGTCAAGGATAGGCTATTAAGAACAAAAAACTTGGATCTAAATAAAGCTATGGAAATTTGCAAAGCTTCTGAAATAACGAAGAACCAGTTGAAAGCCATCACCTCCAAAATTTCAAATATCGATATAGAAGAAGAATTCGTCAATACTATAAAGAGAAATAAAAATTCACAAAGTCCATTATCAAGAAGATCAGAAGATTCCAGAAAAGCTGATAATACATATCATTTCAAGGCGCAATCGCAGAGAAACAACAATGCGCATATTCCCTAAACATCAAGAACATGGCGGCAATGGCGGCATGGTAAACAAAAACAAACTAGCTGTGGGAAATGTGGCGAGCATCACCGTCCTGGATCTTGCAGAGCGTATGGAAGAAGATGCGGGAAATGCATGAAGATGAACCATTTCTCACATTTATGCCGAACCTGGAAACAACATGTCAACAACATAGAGAAGGATTCGAATTCTGATAATGAAGATTTATTTTTGGGAACTGTAAGTAAACATAATAATAGTGAAGAGTGGACAGTGAAACTAACAATAAATAATAATGATTTGAATTTCAAGGTTGATACAGGTGCACAGGCTAATGTCATTTCTTTAAGTACATACAAAAAATATTTTAATGAAATTAAACTTAAAAAATGTAAAACTAAGCTACATACTTATACAGGTGAAACTTTGAACATTATAGGAACGGCAAATTTGAATGCTAGATATAAAAATAATTATTATAAGGTTAATTTCCATATTGTAAGAAATAATGGACCAATA
Organism: Propylea japonica; assembly: GCA_013421045.1. Taxonomy (NCBI): domain Eukaryota; kingdom Metazoa; phylum Arthropoda; class Insecta; order Coleoptera; family Coccinellidae; genus Propylea; species Propylea japonica. Next base: position 55,663,346 of record CM024241.1, read on the forward strand.
TTTTAGGACTTGAAACTATAAATCACCTTAAAATAGCAAAAATGTTAAACTATGTTGACTCAAAAAATTTATTAGATGAATTTAAAGAAGTTTTTGAAGGAATAGGTTGCATTCCAGGACAATATACAATTAAAGTTGACAGAAATATTAGACCAGTTATTCATGCAACTAAAAAAATTCCATTTAGTATCAGAGATAAATTGAAAAGAAAATTGAATAAATTAGTAGAACAAAAAATAATTGTGAAGGAGAATGAGCCAACTGAATGGGTCAATTCTCTTGTTATTGTGAATAAACCAAATGGTGATTTTAGACTGTGCATTGATCCAACAGATTTAAATAAGGCAATATTTAGGGAACATTTTCAAATACCTACATTCGACGAAATCATAAAAGATTTAAATAAAGCCAAAATATTTTCAGTGTTAGATGTAGCCAATGGTTTTTGGAATATTGAGCTGGATAAAAAGAGTTCAAAATTATGCACCTTCAATACTCCCTTTGGAAGATATCGCTTTCTTCGTCTTCCTTATGGCTTGAAAAGTGCTAGTGAGGTCTTCCAAAGGAAGATGTTGGAGTGTTTTGAAGGAATTGATGGCACAGCAATTTATATTGATGACATTTTAGTGTGGGGTTCAAATAAAGGAACATGATGAAAGATTAAAATTAGTATTAGAACGAGCAAAATTGAACAATGTAAAACTTAATAAAGATAAATGTAAATTTAATGTTAACAGAATAAAATACTTGGGACACATAATAAGTGATAAGGGTATACAACCTGACAATAGTAAAATAGAAATTATTAACATTATCCAGAACCTAAATCCAAAAAAGAAATTCAAAGATTTCTAGGTATTCTAAACTATCTACATAAATTTATTCCAAATTTGTCTGATCTAACTCAACCTTAAGAGAACTCTTAAAAAAGAAAATTGTTTTCAATGGGAATGTCATCATAAAGAATGTTTTGATAAATTGAAAAATATTTTGATTTCACCGCCAGTGCTACAATATTATGATTCAAAATTACCTATCACATTAACAGTAGATGCCAGTCAATTTGCTCTTGGTGCAGCACTACTTCAAAATAATAAACCAGTAGCAGATTCATCCAAATCTCTTACACCTACCCAACAAGCTTATGCTCAAATTGAAAAAGAATTACTCGCAATAGTGTTTGGTTGTAAAAATTATCATCATTTTATATTTGGAAAAGAAGTGACTATTGAAACTGATCATAAACCTCTAATAGGCCTATTTAAAAAATCTCTAATTCAATGTCCCCTGAGACTTCAGAGAATGTTGCTTGATCTTCAAAAATATAATATAAAATTAGTATACAAGCCAGGCAAAGAAATGTATATAGCTGATGCTTTAAGTAGAATAAGTACAACAATTTCACAAGAAGAAAATTTTATTGATGATGAAGAATATGAGGCTCAAGTGAATTTTTTGACTGATAATTTTCCAATAAGTCATGATAAGCTTGAAAAATTCAAAATTGAAACAAAAAAGGATAAAGAGCTTCAAAATTTAATGAATTATGTAAAACATGGCTGGCCAACTTTTAGATCTCAATGTAAAGATGATACTAAATTATATTGGAATATAAGAAATGAAATTGTAATAATTAATGACGTTTTATATCGTAACAATAGTATAATTGTACCTAAACTATTAAGAAAGGAAATGTTAAATATTTTACACTTATGTCACCTTGGAATAACTAAAACAAAATTAAGAGCTTTAAATGTACTTTACTGGCCAGGAATATCTTATGACATTGAGAATCTTGTTTTGTCTTGCCCAACATGTAATAGATTTTCGAGAAATAATTATAAGCAACCACTAAGTCCACATAAAATTCCTGGACTGCCTTGGATTAAACTTGGTGTTGATCTGTATGAACTAATAATGTTATGTATTTGATAGTGATTGATTATTTTTCGAAATTATTGAAATACGAAAGCTATTTTCAACCACCAGTGCTAGCATTATAAATCATTTAAAAAATATATTTTCAATTCACGGAATACCCCAAATTTTATTTTCTGATGGGGGTCCACAATTCACGAGTCAAGAATTCAAAATTTTTGTAATGAATGGGGCTTAAACATGAAATGTCCAGCCCATTGTATCCTCAATCAAATGGAATGGTTGAAAGGAGCATTCAAACAATAAAAAATTTAATCAGAAAATGTCAATATGATAAAAAAGATATTAATGCTGCTCTTTTGGAATATCGTTTAACTCCGATATCTAATAAAATTTTGTCTCCCTCTGAACTTCTGTTCAAAAGAAAAATTAGAGGATTCTTACCAAATTTTAATTTAAACAAAAAAATAAATCTCAAGAAACAGGGTGTATTCATCAAAGAAAAACAATTGAATTCTAAAATATATTTTGATAAAAGAACAAAACATTTATCACCTTTAAATATAGGTCAAAAAATTTATATTAGAGAAAATAAGCTTTGGATTCCTGGAGTTGTAGTTAAGAAATATAATTCAAATTCATACGTTGTAAAAGAAGAAAAAACTAATAAATTGAAACGTAGAAATAGGTATTATTTGAAACCAAGGTATGTTAATAATCAATTGTATTATGATAGTGATGAAGATGATTGTAATTAGTTAAAAAAGATGAAATATTACCAGAAACTTCCAAATATGAATTCAAATGTAAATCAGAAGTTGAGACTGAGGAAAATGTAATTAATAATGAAATTGATGTTCAACCTTCAACCTCTCAAACACAAGTCTCTAGATATGGAAGAAAGATTAAAAAACTGATCTTTTATCCTATTCATAATTTGTAAATATAATTGTTCTTATGTAAATAATATTTTGAATTTTTATTCAATAATGTTTAAATCAAAATTATTTTCTTTTTATTGTAAAATAAGGGAGATGTAATATACTTGTATTACTTGTATCATTGCGCATCCTCATAATAAGTGGGGATGTCATGTGTTGTATGATACGAACTAATAAAGACAGTTTAGATCAAGACATCACAGAGATTATTATTAGCGAACCTCAACGAGATATAAAATATTACACCTATTTCTATGTTTTTTTCGTTCATTCATAAGAACAGAATAATTACGTCGGAACACATATTATCCCTGTTACGAAACCATCCTTGAGATTACTGCATCTATAACCGACCAATTAGTACCAACATAACGCTCCCATCTAATAAATTCGTGATCCATTTATTGCGGAAATGTTTTCACTCCGAGTATTCAAGATATTCAAGCCAAAATATAATTTCATTGAATAATAAAATAGCCAAGCTCATGTTCTGCTTCGAAAACGCGAATTACGGAACTTGCAAAATGTGTCCATCGTTCCACCAGTATGCAGCTCAGATTCTTCGTCGTTTTTCTCACCTAAGCTGGTTTTATGACCACGCTGTAAAAATGTTCAAAAATTAACAAAAATAATATGAATTTTTCTGATGTTTCATTGAAAGATTTTGATGTGTAAAATTATTACTACAGATACCAAGTGGTCGAAAAAGTAGCACATTTCGAGTGAGAATGAACTCAAATGAGTAGAGCAATGTATCAAAGAGTGCTTTCTTTTGCTTATTCAGTAGGTACCAGGATATTTGGAATCGACATTTGGTGAAATTCGAATTGCATGTAAGTAATTTGGGTGTCAGTCACTTAAATACAGTTAGATCCTAAATAATGCCGTGTTATCTTCTTCTAGCGACAGAGTCAATGTCTAGAAGGTATTCGATATATTTTCAGTTTTTCAGTCTATACAGCATACCAAAAAGTAGAGTAACTCGTTAATAATTCTTGTACGAAGAATTATTGAGGAAAATCCTCGTTCTCATCGATTTTTAATATCAAAAGCAATTCATCCTAAACCTTTTAAATTTGTTATTTCTCACCCCTTACACCTCGCAACCGTCTACTTTATTTTTTCAAATAGGAATATATTGATTCTGGTAAATCGAATGAAAGAAAATTGGATTACCTATTCAGCGATGTGGCTAAAAGTTGAATTGGTTGAGCCGTTTTCTTTTATTAAAAATAAGAAAATAATTTATAATTTGTAATTGGAGTGTACTACAATCAGACCATTATACTTTGACTAATTATTACTAAGAGAAGTCCACGGAATCATGCATTTGTAATTTCTTAAGCAGTTCCCCCTATGCTTTTTTGAATTTGAAATCTCCAACCTCTTACGCCCGACACTCCTCAACTTTAGTTTCAAATAGGAATAGGCATAGGAAATATAGGAATGTATAGATTGTGATACATTAAATGAAAGGTAATTTTTATCTACTCATTCGATTTGATTTGTCACAATACATATATTCCATTTTGAAAAAAAAGTTACGGATTCGTGAATTCTCCACAGTAATAATCAGTTAAATAAGAATGGCCTAACTGCAGTGTTCTCGAATCACAAATTGTTAATTATTTCCTAATTTTTTAATGGAAAAACGGCCCAACCAATTCTATGTTTAGCTACGTCGCTGAAAAGGTAATCAAATTACCTTTCATTCGATGTATCCAGCCAGTAAATCTCGGTGTTTTCATTTTGTATTTTATGATAATATTGAAAATTGAAACTGAACTAAATTTTCATGGCATTAATTTGAAAGAAATTATTTATTCATTTATTTCATGCCAATACGTGTGACTCAGTGTTTTGAAATATATTTTCTCGTTATTCTGAAAATTTAAACTTATGTGAATTTATGTGGCAGTTATAATAATTTAGATCGAAATATTTGATTCAGTTCATCACTTCAAGCCAATACGTAATTCCATGTTTTGATTCTGTATTTTATGGTTATTTTGAAAGTTCAAAATTATGTCAATTCATATGGCACTTTATTCAGAATGATTTTAGAAATCTTTTTCAAGCGAATACGTGACTATACAGCTTAGGATGTACCCCAATGAAATCAGTATTTCATTCTTCTTTTATTAGTTTTAAAACATATTTGATATTTTACACCAATAACCATAAGTATATTTCCTTTTTGAGCTCTCGTTCTGCTTAAACGAGTGTTATATCGTTCTCCCAAACGTAATTTTCGAAATCTGAGCCGAAAATTGTCTCAAACGATAGGGTTCGACTTCCTGATGAGGAATCCGCGGTCAAATTCAATTCTGTCCGTGGAGACGATTGGCCGTAACCACGATAACTTTCAAAGAGATTGAGATTTTCAGGGTGAGTTCGGTTACCAAATGCTACTGTTAAGTTCGTTACCAACCGAATCGTACAGGTGTTCCATGAAATATGGCCTTCCAAAATTTTTTTTGTGGCCATAGTGTTAACAGAACCATGAAAAATTCAATTGGAAAATTGAAAAGAAGAATATTTACATTTCCATACCAAGATAACCGCTTCGAGTGAAATTTATTTTGAAGATTGATATACTGCATTTTCATGCAAATTTCAGGAAAATTGCATCATCTGAACCATAGAATTAAACTTTTGTTTAATAATTATGGATTTTTTACATAGGTATTTCATTTTTGAATAATTTCCAGAATATATTTCTGATCGTGCTGAGATTTTGCATTCATATACTTAGCATTAATTTCAAGTCTTATACAAATTTTTGAGATAATAGCATTCTTACTCCACCAATGAACGAGCTCTCTAAAGCACCTGCTCAGAGGGATTTTCTCAAATTTTTCATTTCACTGGACGCAATTAATCGCACGTTCCATTTCCAGATTTTTGAATAGATTTTTATGAACTCACAAAGTCTCCTCACATTCTTTAAGGGGCCCACTCACTAAGAAGGAAGAATTCGCAGTTAAGTATCTGCACGTTTGCTGTAACGCAAACGTGTGCATTCATATTTCCCACACACATACACTTTTGCGTGTTGGTTTGGATGTGCGACAAGCGTGAGATGACGTCGAAAAAAGATCTGATGTTAATGGCAGTGGCGTGTGTTGTTATTAAGGAAAAATGTCCAAGGTATAAATATCGAACCCGACACTGTGTTGCTAAACATATGAAACGTGCAGGACTTGTTGCCCATACACAGTCGTTTTTGGTCATTCTTCCACGTACGGTGAAGAATGCACACGCCACACGACGGAGATGATTGCGCATTCCAATTTACGCCATACACACACTGTTTTAACTGTATCCCGTCTTCGCGCTTCCCTCTTAGTGAGTGGGCCCTTATACACACACTGTTTTAACTGTACCCCGTACAACGCGCATTCAAGTCTTCGCGCTTCCCTCTTAGTGAGTGGGCCCTTTTAGAATTGTCCAAGATTTGTCGAACACTAAAAACCATTTTTAAACGTAAATTCACGAAAACACCTTCACGCATCAACAAAACATCTTAAAACGTTATATTGAGATCGCCAACGACTAAATTATTTGCCGGGATTCGCTTACATCCGGTACTTAGAGCGCCAAATGGGTGACGTCATCAGAACTACCGATAAAAAATATGTTACCGGTACCAGGATTCTAGACACAGTGTTATAATTATTCAGAAAAAAGATTTTCGAAATCATAAATTCGTGATCCAATAATTGCGGATATGTTTCACTGCGAGTATTAAAGATATTAAAGCCAAAATCTAATTGCTCTGATTAATAAAAAAGCCAAGCTTCCATTTTGCTTTGAATCCGCGAATTACGAAAAAGTCCACCAGTTTCACCAGTAGGTATGCAACTCAGACTCTTCGTCGTTCATCTCACCTAAGCTAGTTTTCTGACCACACTGTGAGAAAATGTTCAAAAATTAACAAAATGATTATGAATGACTAAATTTTCTGCTGCTTGATTGAAAATTGATACAATAATAAATACCAAATTATCGAAAAAGAGCTTTCTTGAGGTAAAATTTGTTTACTCGATAATCAAGATATATTGGAATCGACAATTCATCAGAATTATCAGACGAACACTGATTAAAAGAATAACCTAAAAGAAGAAATATCAATTAGTATTGGTGAATTTCGAAATGCATGTGTGTAATTTCGATTTCAGTAGTTAATATACAGTTATATTTAAAATAAACCCTTGATATCTTCCTCTAGCAACAGAGTCAATGTCTGGAAAGTATTCGATATATTTTTTCGATTTTATGTATGTATTTTTCACACCGTGCGAAAACAGTAACGTAACTCATCAATAATTATCAAGGACGAATCCATGGTCAAATTGAATTGAAAATTACAGACATTTGGGCTAAACGTAATAGCATTCGTTTAAGTAGAACGAGCGCTCAAAAATCGATGGGTGCATAGATTTCCCTCAATAAATCTTCGAACAAGAATTATAAAGGAGTTACGTTACTTTTTCGGCACTCTGTATATGAAAAAGTGTCGAACAACTACGACAATTCTGTTCACAAAATATAAATCATAAATTTCTGATCCATTTATAGCGAAAATGTTTTCATTCCGTGTATTCAAGATATTCAAGCCAAAATCTAATTTCACTGAATAATAAAATAGCCAAGCTCATATTCTGCTTTCAATCCGCGAATTACGAAGAAGTCCAAGTGTCCATCGTTCCACCAATATGCAACTCAGACTCTTCGTCGACGTTCTGAGAAACGCAACGACTATAGATGATGTGACGCATAATAATTTTTCAACTTGTTGAGTGTAATTCATCAAGATATGTTACGACGCAATTCAATTCAACACGCCTTCGATCTCAGCCAATCAGAACGTTTCAGCACAAATATTTCAAAGAAACTTGTCGGTCAGTTCACTCTGTATGGGTGACTGCGTTTATAAACGAACAATTTGAGTTTTCAAGTTTCGTATACAACCACAGCCGGACTATCCGTATCAATTGTGTGTTCATTAGGGATTCAGTCAATGTATTAACATACACCATAACTTAGAAGAAATAATATCATCCAAAAATAAATAGATTTTCAAGTCGACCTCGAAATAAAAGCTGAGTTGAATGTTTACGAAATTGATAACAAATGACTCATTTTAATGTATGAGTTTTTCTATTTCAATGTGTATTTGTCATGGGCAACCGAACATAAAATTGGAAAATTAAAATGCATTTCAATCAAGAATTTATACTCAATTCATAATACTGTCTACGAAAAAATTTCGTTATCAATCAGCTATTAATGATCGCGACCATTAATCTCTGTCATTAATGAACTAATTTATTGAATTAATTATTATATTAATTTATGAATGTATTCAATTCATTAGTCGAGGCAGAAATATTGAGTTTTTTGCGTCCGAAAATGGAGTTCCTAAAACAGGGGTCGTCATAATGAAGTATCTACTGCAATCGAGGAGTATTTCACCCTGAAAATACTGTACATTGAAATTCCATATCAGTCCTTAATTTCAAAAAATAACAAATAATTCAAAAAAACATCGAATAATTCAAAAATTCGCGAAAAATTCCAAAAATTCTAAGTAATTCTAAAAATTCTAAGTAATTCCAAATAATTCCGGAAATTTTGAAATATTTATTTCCATAAATTCCACTGAATTCCAGCTATTCAAAAATATTATCGATGCCAAGAAGTCATCGTAATTTTTCGTGTTACTATATTAGAGACAGTCAAAAGCTTTTATGCTCGAGTACTTATTGGAAAAAGCAGAAGGGAAAAGCGGTTACCATCAAATTATGAGGTTATAACAGCGGTGGAGGTTAATTTTAATCCAGAATAGAATATCCTGGGGGCTATTGGTTTCATTCTTTTCATTCATGAATTAATCTTTCTTTTCAAATCTTGAACCTACCTTGAAAATTTTGAGTTTTGAAGATGTTACCGCATTTATTACGGTCGGCCATAGGCTCTCAGATTTTTCAATTTCGAATTATCGTTTGCCGAATATGAACAAGCGCGCAAAAGCATCTGACTTTATGTCAGACCTTTTTTAAATTTCTTCGAAACCTTATGAACGATGATATGGAAAATAGCTTGCTTTTATTCTACTCAATTTTCAGACATGACGATACTTCCCGATTTTCTTATTATTCAAAAATAATGTTCAAATGAAGATTCAAGTTTGGTTTACTTATTCAACTGTCAATATTTATTGGAACTATTAATCCAATAATATCATTTAAACATGATAATATAGCGATACGTAAAGCATTATCCATATTTCTATATGTAATCACCATGAAAAATATTACATTACATATATTACATATTCGAGAATTGTAATGTAGGTTGCAGTATTATATCATACAATTTGTGACTGACTCTTTGGAATTATTTGGAATTTTTGGAATATTCGGAATTTTGGAATTTTTTCGGAATTATTTCGAATTTATCGTTAGTTGTGGGCTTTGCGCCTCAGTCCGGATCTAACTTACCGTAGTCCACGAAGCACGAATTTCAAATAATTCAGAAAAAATTACAGATAATCTGAAAAATTCCAATAATTCCGAATACAAATAATCCGAAGAATATCTATAATTCTGAATAGTTTCAAGAATTCCAAATAATTCCAAGCTCTGTACACTACAATTCCACTGGAAATATCCCTCGACTGTAATGGAATTCCGATTATTATTATTTGCCATAATGGTGATTTTTTGTGGCTAATACACGTAAGCTATAGATTAATAAGTAGTTTTCCTACTTGTCCGTGTTGGTGTGATATTTCACGCACAATAGGGATGTTGACTATTTTTTGGAATTCATTTAATTTTGTAGATAAACCCATACAACCACGAAAATATTACTTTTTTCTCAAAAATATAGTATTTGCCCATAAAAAATACGTTAAAGAAAAGAGAATAATTTTCCCCCGGAAACGCACATTATGATGATTACGTCAATAGTCGGTAGACATCATAGACTAACTACTTTTTGGTTTGTCAGTTTGTCTATGGTAAACATTATATTTTATGTTTCTGTGAACATACTTTGACTTCTGTCAAAGCGAACTGATTTTGCCTGATTCCTTGTGGAAAAGTTCATTTAAGCCTCAAAATGAATATTTCGGTCTATAAAAGCTGAATGAGGTGTTTCTTTTATTTGTAATAATAAAGATGAGTTAAAGTTTGCTACTTACAGAGACAATTCTACGTTTTTAAGCTCCACTGCACAAAAATCTTTGTTTTCATCAAAGAAACTTGCGACAATCAGGGAATGGATCTTCGTTAGTTACTACTATTACCCTTGATGAATCCTATCTCCATTATAAGAAAATTTTGTAGATTATCGTTCTTGTAACGAACAGGAATTCTTTTCTCTTCATCAGCTTTCAACTTCGTAAGTTCGAATCATAGATTGAATATTAAAATATTTACTATGGTTCAAGTCACAGAACCGTGGGTTTCACAAAGCTTGATTGGCAATCAAATCGTTCATATGAAGAAAGTCGATGGTTTATGTCAAAATTACTGAAATTGCAGAGAAAGATGACAATTTCAATAATCAGGTGATTGGAGTTTGTGGAACCCGCCTATGAATGTATTTTGTTGATCTGAGCACCGAACATTCGAATTTGCAATGACAATACGGATAGTTTGACGTCACTATACGGACTACCTCTGATTGGCGTTCGCAGTCACGTGAATTTGATAATAAATAACATAATTTAATCAGCTTTATTTAATTCAACGAGAATATTAAGATCACTAAAATGTTTTTTTAGGATTTTCAAAATTTCCTCTATAGGAAAACCTCAATTTTATATGAATTCGTAACATGGTCACACCCTATTACATGTGACAAGCTTTTTGACATTGAAAGAACTTGTTCGGCTTTCTTTAAGGGTGCAATCAGCTTTTTTACTAATAATAATGTGAGGTGTAAGATTGCTTCTCATTTTTGCCCAAGTAGGTATAGACCTCTACCCCAAATGGGGTAGATGACATCCACCATGGGCGTACGACTCCAGTGTAGCAAGTATTTGCTTCCCTGTTTGAAATTTTTTTAACGTCATGATGATCAGGTACCCAAACCAAAACTAGGTTATTCTTCTTCTTCAGTGTTGAGGAATATTCACAGCCCCAAATAGTCATTGATTAGCAATTAACGACCAGTTACTTCAGTGCCACCTAACTGGCACTCATTCGCTATACTTGGGATCAAATTTGCCATTACATGCTCATTGCTACTTTTGGATTCATCTGTTTATTATATGAGATGGATTTCCACACTTGAAGATCTCCTATGATCACTTCGTACGGCAGCTGTAGGAACTGATTACACAGCTCCTGTAATGCCTAAAGTAGCCAGCCTTCGAAATTTTCACAGACTCTGAAAAATTGTCCTTTCTTCGATGTTGGTTCAACAAATCCAAACTTTTGTCGACAAAATACCGAATCGGGCAAAATCAATGAAAACTGCACTTCAAAAGCGAAAATAAGTTTTCTCAATCAGATGAAACATAGCATTTCATTAGCTGAAGCAGAATTTTTAGGCTTCAGTAGATAATCAGGTGAAGTTAATGTCACGAATTTGGTAATGCCAGATAACATTAGGTATAAATTCATGGCTTTTTCAGACTACTAAATTCGAGTGAGATGTAATTGAGTATATTTTCTACAAAGTTAGCACGCTCCTTCAGTTTTTGAATGATATAATTTAACATTTCTGTTCAGTGTGGTTTGGCAATTAGTTATGAATCAAGTAGCGCTAGCACAACGCTCCCAAATCGTGGATTTTCAAATTGACAAAAACATAGATCACCAAGTAATTCGTGCAGTTATTGATAGCTATCATATTAATATCACCATTCTCGTTTCAAAACCATCAACAAGACAAAAAATGTTTGTGTACCGAAGAGAATATTACTGCTGTAGCGAGAAGATGTGAGAAGACGCCGAATTAAATTTGTTAGCCTCTTTTCTTCGACGCGGAAATAATTAAACATCGACAACATTTGGTTTCAACAGGACAGCAACTTTCTTAAAATGCACACAATATCAATTGATTGAAAAATCAATTTGGTAACGACAAACTTTATAGAAGTGGTACTGCTATCTGGTCTTCTCGTTCATGCTACTGAACTCATCTTTATTCATTTTTTATGGAATATACAGGGTTCGGATAAAGTTCGGCACCAAATTAATATCTTTAAAACGGAACGGACGATAATTTTGAAATTTGGCAGCTGAGTGTAATGGACCACAATGCATTTGATGAGCATATTTTCATTAATGAGATACTTCCGGTTTAACCGGAAATGACCAAATTTTTTTTTATTTAAATGGGACACCCTGTATATTTCTGCAGATTCTGAAAGAGCGCTTTGTTTCGGATCTGTCCATACCAGGTTCCATGTAAAAATTATCTGTAAAAAGAAGAATTGAGACAACGGATTCTTGATGAATGTGCATTAATACATAGAGAAGTCTTGAGAAAAAATACTCAAGAATTTGTTAATAGACTGGCATATTGTCAGGAGGTGAATGGCAAGTACTTCGAACAATTAAAATGATTTTTTTTAATTATTTTTAATAAATTTTTTCTACTAGTAAAGTATTTTCTCTCTTTTATAGATTTTCATAAAAAATACGTCATGAAAAGCAGAAAGAGTTATCTACTACAAAGTATTTCGTTTTATTTCTCACTATTCATACAAATAACAACGATTTATTTATTTGAATGGATTTTTTCTCAAACGTACAAAAAGACATTTACAGAGAATTTTTACATGGAACCAGATATGGACAGATCCGAAACGAGGTGCACTTTCAGAATCTGCAGAAATAAATAGGGTGTCCCATTTAAATAAAAAAATTTTTGGTCATTTCCGGTTAAACCGGAAGTATCTCATTAGTGAAAATATGCTCATCAGATGCATTGCGGTCCATTACACTCAGCTGCCAAATTTCAAAAATATCGCCCGTTTCGTTTTAAAGATATTAATTTGGTGCCGAACTTTATCCCAACCCTGTATTGAGTCGTTGGTTTATGCCGACCAACCAGCCAGGCCCCGTATTCTAGACAAGTGATCTTCCAAAGCGTGTACGAACTTCATTGCGCGAGTCCCTCTTTTACCTGTAAAAATGCACACCGCGCAATGAAGTTCGTATTCTCTTTGAAAGATCACTTCGAGAATACGGCACCAGTCTTGACGCATTGGAAACCAATATTCAATCCATCATTGACGTCATACTACTAGAAAAAGTAGTAAAAATTGGACTGATCGAATAAACCATGTAACTGGTAGCCTCGGCAGACATATACCTACCGGAAATCACATTGTATGGCAATAGTTATCATTAGAAATATACTCTTAGATAAATATCTCATATCATTGATTAAAATATTATTATGATATGCGTTTTTAAGAAAAGGCACCAATTTCAAAAAATTATACATGGTTTGAATTCAGATTGAGTTGAAAAACTACATCGACTTTCGTTAATAGACAATAACTGATTTTATATGGAGCATAGTCGGGTGGCCTGCTATTACTGATGCAACTCAATGATTTCAGGATTTCAAGAAAACATTTTTCATCAATCTAGCTCTTGAATAAACAGGGTCAAATAATACACATATATTTTACTGTTTGCATGAACATTTTATCCGTTATTTGACGAAAAATTACTTTCAACTTGTTCGAATCTCAAATCATTGGTAGCATTCAAATTAACCAGAACGTTATAAATTCTGGTCATATCAGCGTCAAGAGTTTATTTTATTACCTGCATGAGAGTGCAAATATTTCACTTGGTAAAAATTACACTAATGAATAATAATTGTAATCATTATAACAATGCGCTGTAATTGACTTATTCAAAAAACATCGGAAATTCCATCAGGTGATTTCTAAATTCAGTGATACTTCGATGAATGACATCATTTTAGATGATCTTATTTCGCACAATTAGTACTTTGTTCATTCATTAAATGAAGTTATTAGTTTGCTTCGCCCATTTTTTTTAAATACACGCTTTATGAATCGTTTGTGGAAATGAAAAAACTATTAGTCTCATTAGGAGGCGAATGCATTAATAAACGTTTTTCCATGACGTTCTAGATCCCTTATCGTCTAGAATCTCAGAAAAATTCTGAGAAGAAGAGGAAATTCCAGTATGATTCTCCTCCTGACTAATAATACTATTTATATTCGGATCAGTACTGCGGTTACTGATCTTAATACATGATAGTCCTATCCATCAAAGAAAAGTCGGTTCCTTTGAAAATCCTGATGACGGATATCAAGGATATCTTCCTGTTAAAAACGATGACGATATGGAAATGTGATTTGCTCTATTCGTTCACCAATGAATTTGGACTCTGATATACAGGTTATTTAGAAATTTGGTTATACCCATTTGAAATCAATATTATAACACAGAGTTCTTGGGAACTTACTTATAATCAGTTTTACTGTCGTAAGGATCCCTTTTGCAGACAGTTTGTATTTCTAATTTTGTTATCATGCTATATTATGTTTTATACATTCTGCAAATAAATATTACTTTACTTTACTTTACTTTACATATGCAAACTTCCATTGTATAATCATACCAGACAGTGGTCTCATAAGCGGAAATTCCTATGTCAAAATTTATTTTGAATAGCAATATGAAATTTGGTAGAATATAATATTTTCTATAGGTATCTTTCCAGAAATGGCATATTGGTAAGATATTTTTGAGGGGACAAATTCCAAGGGTATATCATTCAATATATTCATTTGTAACAAAAAAGTTCATATAACAAATGGTCGAATTATTGCTGGTTCTGCAATTTATACTTCAGTTATCCTTGTAGCCTCATCTAATTTCTTTCGTCTCAATACGTACGTGATAGGGAGATGAATATCACGATTCAAAAGGGAACACAATCAGTCATATTTTTGGTTGTTTCTATGACGAATCGTTACTGATGAACTCGTTCGCTTTTCACCAAAAATACCTCAATGTGCATTTAAATAACAGATCAAATTTTGTTCTAGCTGCATGTCCTCTACCATAATATCATGACTTGCAAGATAAGAAAAAAAAGTTAAAACATTTCAACCTGAATTTGTTGTATCTTGAAGCTAATCATGATTGAAGTAAATATGAATTTTAAATTGGAATGTTTATGTTGCTTTATAATTTTTGGTATTATTGCGAGCGTTTTCTTGAAACTAACGAATTAAGTCAAAATATTGTATGAAATCCCTGTAGTTAGACAACATATCTGGTTTCAAGTGAATGGCTCGCGGCTCATAATATCCTGAATCAAGGATATTTAATGAAGGCATATTTTGGGGTGCAATGGATTGGAAGTGCAGTCTGGTGAGATGTCTGAAAAAATATATCAGATCTGGTAAAAAGAATGAAATAGAGTTGTGCAAACACACCGTGAACTTCACAGGGTAGCAGATTCAGTGTGGAATCGACATGTAAAATGAATATATTACACAAGGAGGTGGGCATCAAAATTCAATTATTAATTGAATAATTTTTATTTGACAGATAAATTCATGATTTCCAAGTTGAAATAGCTCAAGTATAATTTTGGAATATAACTAGAAAACAAATGAACATGAAGAAATGCAGTTGACGTTATTGTAAGTTCTTAATAAAAAAACTAAGTATTGCGTCATTCATTTTTCTATATCTCTTAGAGTTTGAAGATGTAAGACATGGATCACCAATTTGGCCACCATCTGTACAACTCTATGAACTCATTGAATGAAGTTTAAATCTAAGGAAATAAAACTGTAATTGCATATATTTATAGCCATATTTCTCAACAATCCAAATTTCAGGTAACTCTCATGACACTTACAATTAAACAAAGCCAACTTGAAAACAATAGATATTTTTTCGAAGCAGCTTATAGCAAATGGATTAGCGGATTAAAACATTCAAATCATAAATATTTTCAATATATCAATACAAATCTTCATACAAATACAATCAAACTCGCAGTTGAAATGAAATACTTTCTGAATACATAATTGATACTCTGGTTACTTGTAACTTTAGATCCAAATCCCGGATGTTTTTTTTGATTTTTGGTATTATTGCGAGCGTTTTCTTGAAACTAACGAATTAAGTCAATTAATATTGTATGAAATCCCTGTAGTTAGACAACATATCTGGTTTCAAGTGAATGGCTCGCGGCTCATAATATCCTGAATCAAGGATATTTAATGAAGGCATATTTTGGGGTGCAATGGATTGGAAGTGCAGTCTGGTGAGATGTCTGAAAAAATATATCAGATCTGGTAAAAAGAATGAAATAGAGTTGTGCAAACACACCGTGAACTTCACAGGGTAGCAGATTCAGTGTGAAATCGACATGTAAAATGAATATATTACACAAGGAGGTGGGCATCAAAATTCAATTATTAATTTGAATAATTTTTATTTGACAGATAAATTCATGATTTCCATGAGAATTACATTGATATTCGATCAGAAACAGCTTCAAGAAATTTGCTCTCACCTAATTTACAAAAGTTAAGCTGATGTAACTGCGTTACTTAACTCCCTGGAAACTTTGTCTCTGTAGCTGTCTTTCAGTGGAACCGCCACAGCCTATACTGGGTGTCCCACTAAGCCTTTTGCGTAAAAAAAATTGAAAGTCACTTCTGGTTTGATCGAAAGTGACACTGATATTTTTATTTCTCATAGCGCCTTGTATATGTTTTGACATTTTTATTTTATTTCTGATTCCATAGGGAAAACGTCAATTGAAATTTCAAACTGGAAGAATTATTGCAGTAGGCTACGATATTTTGTGTAATCTTTATTTTGACTTCAATAATAACTGATAATTTTTTGCAACTTCTACAGTTAGTTCTCAATAGTTATACTCCGTTCACGAAAGGTTGAGCACATAGCAGGCGTTTCTTTATTTATCTGAAGTGGGCAGTATTTGCTGTCATAACGTAAAATAAATTCAATGTTGCCGAATGTACCCGGCCTCGTCCGACGAGCTTGCGAGTTACATTGCGTATCAATCTGACAAGAAAATAAACATCATAACCTAAAATTTTAATATACACAGTGGAATATGTCAAATTATCATGACCAACCGACGGCTCAACCTTTCGTGAACGGACTATATGTATGTGTCATTGTAATTAACATGCAATAAAGAACAACCATGAAAATGAAATTTCAATTGACGTTTTCTCCATAGAATCAAAAGTAAAATACAAAGTGTGATACATCCTTGAAAAGGTAATTTTGAGTACAAACCAATAATTGTAGAAAATATACCAGGTGCGCTATAAAATAAAAAAACTGACTTTTAATTTTCGTTTTCCTCAGACAAAGGTTCCTTGAACGAATTCAAGAACATGAAATTTGTATCTTTTGAAATGGCTGAGATAATTCATTGAAACAAACCAGTATATTTAAGGCTTTTTCCAAGCTGTAATTCTGTTCCACTCATAACCAGTCACCATGAATATTCGTTTCAAAATTAAACATTGTCAATTCGAGTTACGATCTGGACGAGTAAACTATGGACCAAAGTTGAAATAGCTCAAGTATAAATTTTGGAATATAACTAGAAAACAAATGAACATGAAGAAATGCAGTTGACGGTATTGTGAGTTCTTAGTAAAAAAACTAAGTATTGCGTCATTCATTTTTCTATATCTCTTAGAGTTTGAAGATGTAAGACATGGATCACCAATTTGGCCACCATCCTGTACAACTCTATGAACTCATTGAATGAAGTTTAAATCTAAGGAAATAAAACTGTAATTGCATATATTTATAGCCATATTTCTCAACAATCCAAATTTCAGGTAACTCTCATGACACTTACAATTAAACAAAGCCAACTTGAAAACAATAGATATTTTTTCGAAGCAGCTTATAGCAAATGGATTAGCGGATTAAAACATTCAAATCATAAATATTTTCAATATATCAATACAAATTCTTCATACAAATACAATCAAACTCGCAGTTGAAATGAAATACTTTCTGAATACATAATTGATACTCTGGTTACTTGTAACTTTAGATCCAAATCCCGGATGTTTTTTTTGATTTCGTGTTCCTGAATTTTATGTAGAAACAGCTGACAACCAACTGAACCTCAATTCTTCTACAAAATTTTTGATGTATTCATCACAAATAAATCAACGATTTGAGATTGGATGAGCAAGGACGTCATCAAACGACACAATCTAAGATGTATGTAGGTTACAATTAGTTCTCACCATCATTTCCAAACGCTGAAAACATTTCTGAATATCAACAATGTTTTTTATGAAATTCGGTATACAGTATGTTGTAACAACCGAATATTGTATTTTTACCAATACCAACGATTATCTTGTTCTGATCATGCGATAATTATTCACTTAAATAAAAATCAATCTCCATGATTATTCACAAAACTAACGCATTACTATTTTGCTTCTAAAATTCAACTTTTTCAGTAGTTATTATTTGAAAACTCATCATAATTTAAAAGAAAATTTCATTTCTATATTTTACTATCAACAATTTTCAGATATTTAACAATATCTAGGTAAGGTTTACACTACTCAATTTATCTAAGGTTTAATGAAAGTTCGAATGAAATAAACCGAAAACTCGTTGTTCGTTCACTGAATAATGTGCTTTGATTGCCTTCAATACATTTCGAATACACGAACCGTTGAAGTTGAAAAGTGACTTGTTATAGTGAAGATTTAAACAATTCAAAGAAAATAGTCGCTGTCTTTGGCAGTTGGGTATTGAAGTACTAATTTGGTCAAATGCCATACGGATAATTCTTTGAAATATTTTTTTCAAATCTTTATATTATTATCATCAGTAGGGATGCAGTTTCGAACGAATCTTCAAGTTGTGATAAATATAAATTCCATCCGATTCATTTCTGAAATACCAGGAAAGTCATAGAAAAATTGCAATGATTATAACTCAGGATACAGACCTCCATGTGACCAATTATCGACTTACAATTAAAAATTACAGATATTAAATCGCATCAAAAGCACTGGGTACAAACGACCAATAATAATACCCGAGGAAAACGCGTAGCAGCTCTTGAATTGAATTCAATTCCTTTCTAGAACTTCACTTCATTAAACTAAATGAAGGACCAAGAACAAAAGAAATACAAAAGTTTCCAATGCAATTCACAAGTTTCCGAATGGCAACCAACAGGTGGGAAATCCCGAAGGCGTCACCTTAAACTGAAGAAATCACGACCATCAACCAAACTTCTATCAAGACGATAGGTCAAGGATTGAAATTCATGAATACTGAATATTTCGGTTTCGAAATGTGGCGATAACGCAGTCAAAAGTAGCGAAACCCGTTTGCCAATTTTTTCGCTCAGAATTTTCCATCCCCCTTTTTCCGGCGTTTCTCAACTCGTACTTCCGAATTTCCGTGGAAGACTGTTTGACCATATCCAATGGATCAAAATTATATAATCCTGATAGCAATTAATTAAATGTTCGATGTGGTGGGGGGCAGCGTAACTGTATGTAGTTATATACAGCCACGCAGAGTTTTGAAAGCATTTCAGCCTCAATGGTAAGACAGTTTGTAATACGCGCGCCGTTCGTTGTTCTCATCTCTGCTGCGCTATCTGAGTAGTTTGTACCAATACTAGTATCGAAACACTTGCGCCTTTTCTCAGTTTTATCAGTGACCTATTGCGGTTTTTTCATCGAGTGACCATTTGGCTTATTTTTTCTCCGAGAGACTTCAATACCACCAGACCACATACAAGTGAGTATTCTACTTCTTCTATATTCAAAATATTTTTTTCAGCTCATAATAACATAATCATTCAATAATAAACATTATACTAGCTGCAAACAAGTTTCATCGTGACTAAAAGGCCAATTTATTCAACTGAAAAGTTTCCTCATGGATGTTACTTTTATCCGATATATCTTACAACTTTTATTTTCTCATGTTTCCAATATTCATTACGCTACTCAGCTTATGCCAAATGAAAACTAGAAAATAACAGAAATAAAATGACACTCACTCATCAAATTGTGTATCATTGGCAATTAGAAGATACCTATAAAAAGGAAATAATAGAATTGACATGCACACATATTAACTATTGAAACTAAGGAGATGTTAGTAATGTGAACATAAGAAAATAGAAATATCCTTCCATGATACAGTTAGTTGCAATAAATTTTAAAGAATGAAAAAATAATTGAATTGACTTACACACGCATACATCAATTGAAAAGAAGAAGATAGTATTGTAAACACAAGAAAATGGAAATATCCTTCAATTCGAATCATACAGTTAGTTTCACCAAAGTAAAGTAGCAGTAAATTATTTATTTAATCAGAAAAATTAGATAATTTACTTAGGAAGCCAATTGAAAACCGATATTGCACATTTTGACCGAGTGCTTTTCAAGAGCGGAAACAATATCACCACTTGATCTTCTTCAAAATATTTATTGAGATTAGCTCGAACTTCGCAACTCAGTTTTTTCAGTTAAAATCCAATTAGTTTGCGTTATAATGTATCAATCATCAAGTTAGATAATAACCGGAAAAATCTGGCTAGTAACAATTTATCTCAAATTTTCTATTCTATTGATTTGGTAACTTCTGTTTTGTCAATCAAAAAATAGCTGAATTACCAATTACTGTCATTGTGTCGAAATTAATTTCTGAAACTTGACACATTGTTCGGGAGAGAAAATTGAAATATATTTAATTAATTTGAGAAATTACTTTCGAAAATTAACTGATAATCAATTATTTACAATAAAATCATACAAAACTTCTAAATATAGCATTTTTGTTCAATGCGACAATGCAACATATTTTCTGATGCAATCCTTGAATATACCTGGTCATTCAACTTAAACGCTTTCATTTCGAGCTTTTAGGAGATCGACCTCATGTTGAAGAACCCCTATACAACTGAAAACAATTGGATACTAAAATTTTATGATCAAATTAATCAATTCCACTTCACTTTAGCGCGTCAAAAATTTTTATCGATCATATTTCTTTCAGTAATGCCCGTCGGGTATGCAATGTTCAGCATTTTGGATATTCAATTGTCTAAATCTATACCTACAGTAGGTTCCATTAAAACTGAAATATTTTTCAACCAAATATAATATTATTGTTTTATCACACGAATTCGATATATGAATAGTTCAATTTGTTGTACCTAGCAAGAATAATGAACTTTGAACGTAGATGTCAAGAGAATTTTTATAACCTATATGAAGTTTTGTGACCAATCAGTGGTATAAACAAGTTAAATCGTATTGTGTGATCCCCATGAATTCTATGAGGTTTTGGTCAAACAAATTTGTCAGCCCTAGTTCAATTATCTGCTGAATTATTACCAGCGAGAGTTAGTTACGGTATAAGCCGCTGATGGAAAAATAAAAACTTAAAAATCTATCACACTTGATTTCTCTTCGCTATAACTACTGACCCGAGACAAAACTGTAGATATGGATTCTTGTATTATAATAACCCTTCATAGTACGCATTTATATAGCGCCCCGGTTCTAAAAACCGAAAATTTTCAATAAGATTCAAAAATTATTCTTTATGATCATCGAATACATTTGAAACATTTCCGGTCACACTGAAAAGCAGAACGAAGAAAGGTAGATTCTGTAAAATGTCTGTGATGATTTCTACAGCTACACAAAATTTTTCACTTTCTCTTTCTGTCTCAGTCCAAATCCGCGAAAATGAAAATATCGTAAACGATGTACCTATCTACTGCAGATATAAATGTTTTGATGGCAAGTTTCCAAATCCGGTTACTTTAGAATTATGAAGTGAGAGTGTTCACAATCGAAGTTCTCTGCCCGATATTACCAGACGAGTTTCTATCGGAAAGGTTGATAAGTTTATTTTTATTGAAAAAATGTGTTTAGTCTAAGTACAAACTGCGCAAAAAAAGAGGGATGAGTGATTCGTGAATTTTTAGCGGAATCGGCTGAAAAATTTTCCGTGATGTACAGGGTTATTCACATGAAGGTCTAAGATTTGTTTGGTAACATCTGGAGTTAATGATCATGAAACGAGAGGAAAAATAAATAAAGGGAAAATTGCCTTGTTAAATAGATCATTTTTCAGACAAGCATTCCTGACATTCAACGAAGGTTCTCGGAAAATGTAAACTACAAAGTTTTTGAAAATTTGGTTTCTTGTTGAGAACTACTACTCTATCTATCTGAAATATTTAAAAAAATGTAGTGTTGACGATAATATCATTGTTTAAGTTAAACAATGGTAATATCAAAAAGCTATAATAACTTCAAAATTTATTATGATAAACACTGTATAATATATCATTCCTAGATTACCCTTAGTTTTCTGAATGTTGTTCATTATACTTTTCATACCTATCTACAGCAATTTTTGAGTTATTGATAGATTTTCTTATTATTCTCGAAAGTTCCGGTACAGATAACCAATAATTTTTGTATCATTTACGTAGGTATAATAAAATATGTTTCCAGATATACAGGGTAAGTTTTTTCAAACGGAATGCCCTGTATATCATGAGATAAACTGAAAGAGAATGGAATTTCCTTTCAACTGATTGATGTTCCTCTACTGAAATTATATATATATTCTTTTGAAATCAAGAGCTAACATAATACAATACATAAAACAAAAATAAAAATCCCTAACTGAGGTTGGTGCAAAACGGGGTACCATACTATTTTTCGTATGATACCAGAGCTCAGGGAAAAACCCCAGTAGAAAAAACCCTGTCTCGCCGTTTCAACAAAAATAACACTTAAATTATGAGATTTCGAAATGAAAGCACGTTTTCATACCAATAGAAAGTTCATTTTGTATGAGGTAAAAATGTATAAAATGTCATGGAACGTGATTTCATAAATAAATATTCGGGAAGCTAGGAGTAAACAAAACCTTGCAGCTCTGAAAATATTTAAGATCTATTGAGCATTGGTTCTTGCTAAAGAAACCAAATTTTCAATAACCATGTACTTTCCGTTCTCTATGAACGTCTAGGTTACCATTGACAGTAGAGCACCCTGTCTATTGATAGAATCGTTATCATATGTTCATATACAATGAATGGCGGAATTCGATTTTGAATTTACATAACCTTTAAATCATTTTTTATGAAAAAGTGAATGAAAATAAATCATTGGATAGCGAATTATTTATTTCTTCATTAAAAAATTCATCTACAAACGAACAGGGTTGTTATGTTATCTTAGTTAGTTTTTCTAAATACTAAATATCAAATTCAGAATTGATCAGATTTGTAGTTTCAAAAATATTCGAAAAATAAAATTTCAAATAATTCTAAGAAAATAATTGAGAAGGTGTTGGACAAAACAACCAAGTGGCAAACGTTTGAATTTCGAATACCATAAAATAGACATATGTACAAGCGGGTTGATGCAGTTTATTGAATAAAAAAATATTAAACTTTTGAGAATGAATAATGAACTTTTTTAAGTCAAAACATCAAATTTGTGTGAAATCAATTTTTGTTCAGAAAGTCGAAAATTTCGAATAATTTATCACATACCTGTTGTATTGCTGATGTTTGACAAATTTTCCTTTTGGTTTCTTTCATATAGCAAAGACACTATACATATGAAAAAAGTTCAGCCCAATTATATTTCAATATACGTAAAATTAATTAAGCATATAATATGCTCCTTCCATAGTCCACCAATCAAAATATTTACTCCAATAATTCAGAAGAATAATTTATAATCGGCGAATTGTTATTTCTCAAAAATAATTTGTATATAGGCTGGTTACACCAGTTGATATTGGATTATAATCCTTCACTTAATGTAGGCAAAAAAAGCAAATTTTGTTGACGTCATAGAAATATACCTGATGATGCATCGAGGCAAGTGTGGTCCAAAGAACGTTTCTGAATTATATGGGTAGAGTTCAACGATTTCTTTTATTAAGGTTCGCAAGTTTTTCGTGTGGCTCTACCAGGTTGGGCGGTAATTACAACGTAAAATCTTAGATCCCTGATTGGAGATGTATTTTTTATTGATTTATAACGATCCACGAGTAATTTATCCGTTGATTTATAATATTATTTCGCTTTGGGTTCGTCCCTCGTATGTTTAATCTGAATTGCACATTTTGACTGCAATTACTGAAGAAGCTCAAAATTTGCATATGGAGGAGCCAATTATGAACCTAATTCCATTTACATAGTAGGTCTCGAATTGAAGATCAATTTTAACTATCATTAACTTACATTTCTTTTCTTTGAGAAAAGTGAAATTATATTGAAAGAAGACAAAATCAACTTCTCCCATAGTTTTGATAATGCATTTTAGTTTGCTATGAAATATTTGAACTATTTCATTTATTTTCCAGTTGCCATTATTTCTATCAACAATTTTCTTTTCTATAGAGCTTTTGATTCATGGCCCATTCGAAATATGCATAATTTCAGGAATCAATATTATTTTTATTATTTCAAATTACCTATTATGAGAAATTTCAGAAGATTAAAATATCCTTTTTCTCTTTATGAAACAAATCACTTATTATTATTGTGTAGAAGTATCATTACAAATTGCAGATTTTGAACTCAACAAATCTGAATGAATATTGATTTAAAAAATTTCAGATATTTTCAAATCAGTAGCTATTGCAAAATCAATCCTTAATGTCTAGAGTGAATTTTTTCGGTAATTGAGGTTTCCTTTCTCTGTAATTTATATTTGTATCATATTGTATTGAAAATATCACAGCATGCACATTCTCAATTAGTTATCTGAAAAAGTATGTCAACAAACTTCCGAAGAACTGTTGAACCGAACTTTTGCCATGAGCAATGATCAGACTGTACCTACTCAGCTCTGGTATTAAGGTTGAATTTCAAATGGTTACATCAAAAATCAATACCAATTGCATTTAAATAGCAAATTCGTAGTTGCTTGCATGGATATATTTGTTTGAGAATACCAATTAAATCAGTAAACAAACTTGCATTTTGACCATTTCAGTAATTAACAACTTTTTCACGAAGAAATTTTTATGTGGCCGTAGATTGATGCATGTCAAAGTATATTGTAGATTTATCACGAAGAGATCCGCACCAGTTCAATTTATTTCCGAATAAATACTCATCCGCTTACTTTTCACTGACACAGAAAAACGACTTACGCGCAAATCAACAGTATAATTTTTATATATGCAAAAATAGGTATATCTTTTAGAATGGGAATAAGGGCAAATTGTTTATGTACGTAATTCAATATCTAACCATTTACATTACTTATTTTCTAGTTAAATAGTCATATCGTATAGCAGTCGTGATAAAATTTAAGCTTACTTCATTTTCTTTATACACAAGTTTTTGCTTTCCGTACATTTCGCCTGATTTATTGATCAACGATTCTCTTTTCAACTCTGCTCAAGGACTCCGTATCAAACATAAATATAATGTATTCGTGACAATAAATATTGTTCATGAAGTCTCTATTTAAGATTTAGGCAAAGTTCCAATAATCTGGAAAAATATTAGTCCATGTTTCACAATTTCAAAGAACATAATGGCCATAATTCTTGCAAATGGAACTTTAGACCAATTAAATTATCATGACCACTTTCAGCTTCAGTCAACTCGAATTATAGGTATGCATATCTTATGCGGTAAACATTCATTTTTTTCTTTATGATGATGATCATTTTCATCCACCTTTTTCATTCTTAGAATTTTTAGTAATTGTCATCTTGTTCATTATACATGTCGACTTTTAAAGTGGACAAACTTCAAGGGAGGATTATACAAGTGATTTGCAACAAAAAATGTCTATAATACATGATCCAAATGTTGACGATTATTCTTCAATTTAACATTTCTTGATTCCACGAAATATTTCGGGTTTTTCCACTAAAATGATCATTATTCAGTTTTCCTTGTAGCCTCAGCTACTTCGAAAACATATTAAGAAAGGCAAGAAATTTGCTACAAGATGAGTGAGTCTGTCAGATCGTTATTTCGTAATTTATAAATGGACCTTTTTCCGAGATATTCGCATTTTTCGTGATCTTAAACTTCTCTAGAATATTAATGAATGGTTTATCGGAAGAAGTCAAACAATTTAAGGACTTTAAATCATGTTGTATTCTTTATTGATTTGATCCAAGCTTTCGTTCCTTTCTTTTGGAACTCTTCAGGGATTGACTAAAAAGTTTAACATTGACATATAATAAATATTAACAGAAGTAGACAATAGACAAAACTTACACTCAATGTGAAATTTTTTGATCGACAGGACCTTATATTATCAAAACTAACCATGAAATTATGGCGTCATCAGTTACTGTTTTAACCATTACAATACTTTTTTGTTAAGTCATCGATTTTTTTTTGCCAAAATTCACTGTTATTTCAAATGATGAACTTTAAATATTGACTTAGATTATCACAAAATAGATTAAATTAACAATACAATTTCTTAACTCGCGTATTAGTACAATTATGTTACGTAAGGCAAAAGTAAGGTTAGGCAACCTGAAGACCAACGACCCTAACTAATACGCGAGTTAAGAAATTGTAATTGTTTAATTTAATCTTTTTGTGATAATCTAAGTCAATATTTAAAGTTCATCATTTGAAATAACAGTGAATTTTGGCAAAAAAAAATCGATGACTTACAAAAAAGTATATTGTAATGGTTAAAACAGTAATGATGACGCCATAATTCATGGTAGTTTGATAAATAAGGTCCTGTCGATCAAAAAATTTACACAGTGAGGTGTAAGTTTTGTCTATTGTTACTTCTTTGTTAGTATTTATGTCAATGTTAAACTTTTTAGTCAATCTCTGAAGAAGTTCCAAAGAAAAGGAACGAAAGCTTGGATCAAATGAATAAGAAGCACTACATGATTTAAAGTCCTTAAATTGTTTGACTTCTTTCCCATAAACCATTCATTAATATCAAACGAAGTCGAGTATTTCTACCCATTTTCTAGAATAATTCCAATTACATGTTCTGCAGAATAACTCATTCTGGCCAATAATTAATATTTATTCTATTCCATTTCTTCCGATATCAAAATGCGGCATGTGATATGAGACCAGCAAAATGGTCATATGAAGCAATTCAGAAAGAATAGTCTTTCCTAAATCATAAGATTATTCATCGATTTCATAATTATTTTTTTCATAATCTGAAATAATTGTCTACCCAAATTGCTTCAGAATAACAAATTTTCACCAAACATTTCGACATTAGATAGATTATCGAATTTCGAGCTGAAATTTTGCATAGCGTATAAAAATGAGATTCTGGAGAGACTTCTTTCAGAATTTTCAGAAATTCTTTCGTTTTTCACTTTGTTTCGGCTATTTTCATCAAATCTGTCAAGTTTGATTGATTCGAAACAACTCGAGTATTCTATGGTTTACATTCATTTTCGAAGCAGAAATTGTCTGCAAAGTTCTTCCACTCTTTTTTATGCACAATTTAGCTTCAATGTTTGATAGGAAAGTATTCATTATTATTATTATTATTTTTCGATTCTGGCGGCAAGATTTTTTGGAATTTAAAAATTACAGAAAGAGGATGAGGTGTACCAACTGTATTTATCTTCAGCAGCTTCTTCGGTATCATGATTTCGCTTTCAGATAATCTTGCATCAGCCGACACAGGATTTCTACCCCTCTCTACCTTCTTCCGCTCTGGTTAGCCTTCAATCATCTTAATACTAGCAATTATTATCTCTATTGATCTCTCACTATTTATGTGACGCAAGAAACGTTTAGTCCCAAAGAAAATGAGATGTTCCATAATAGTTGGTTGTCGAGAAAATACAATAGCAACCAATAATTTATGAATAATTCTTAGATTTTCTCGTTTTCGTATGTTTATAACGAAAATAATTCTTAAATTCTATCCAAAAATTTATTATCCGTAGTCTGATGTATATGTACTCTATAATGATGTAGAATTGGGTTCCGCACATAAAGATTCATTATTCTTCTTCATATGCAATCTATTGGAATTCAGATCATTTAGAAATATTTAGCTAAGTACAAAACAAAATTAAGACCGTATTTTGAATTTCATAAGCTGAAGGAAGCAATTTGTTAAATCGTGCAAACAACGATTTTCACAATCTTTATTTATCGTCTATCTATTTATTATTGTTTGATTTTTTGAAGATTTTCATCCAGTCTATGTATTCTTACTAATATTCATCAAAATCCTCATTTGCCTTAACTATTTGGACAAACTAATCTGAATCGAATTTTCTAAGTAATTTGTTCTGCGATAATATTCTGAAATTTCAATCAATTTATTCCAGAACTTAACTCATGTAATATTTCTCTCGATTAAGAACATTGAAGCTTTCATGTCCCCTCAAAATAACAAAGCTTCATCGGCCAATAGAAACAGATATTCAGCTTTTCAATCAGCCTGAACAATGTAACAGTTTCCATTTCAAGTAGTTGCTGAAAGACGAAAGTATAACGTGAACATTACGTGTATAATATAAATCCTATTGTTTCTGCATTTTCCAGCGCAGCGAATATGCCATTTATGTCCCGTACAAAGCAACAAGCTTTCAATTAAACCTGTGTCTATTGTGAGTTCGCAGAAGTTGAGTTTTCCACATTTTCAGTTTCCCTGTTCAAATGTAGGCACATCGTTTGTCCTAATCGTTATCACTTTTATCGTGAAAATGTTCTCTACATGCTTTCTTCTCAGTTGTTTTTTTTATATTTATGAATTGTCGATTTTCGCTATCTTGAAGAAGATAGGAACCCCTATTTTTTATAAATTTTTTTAAAGGGCCTCCATTTCGGAGACCTCTGAATTTACGATCGTTTTATGTCGATATTTCATAAAATTATTACATACCAAATTTTATGAAAGGAATTCTAAAATATGATGAACCTGACAGTGTTATCTTTTTTGGCATGGTAGCCCTAAAGACAATTTTTTTCGAGCAATTTGTCTTTGAGGATTATGTTTTCATAGAAAAGCTCGGGCATTGTTTCGTAGAATGAGTCATTTTCGAATAAAACGGCATAATATAACATCATACACTTAGGGATTTGTAGTCCATCTTAGGAGCTACAGATTTGAAAACTATGTATCAAGAGCACCACTTCAGGAAGATTTGGAATCCAGAGTCAGATCAACTTTCTTTAGAGGATTTTAATTATAATGTTATGCATTATTTAACATTATGCCGAATTACTCGACACCAACTGATTTTACAACAAAAATCAGTTGACAAAAAGCTTTTTCTTATGAAAATGAATTTGGAAAAATAAAAATACACTCCCGGAAGGTTTGGAGTCCGAGTCAGATCAACTTTCCTTAGAGGATTATAATTATAATGTTATGCATTATATTACATTATGCCGAATTACTCGACACCAACTGATTTCACAAAAAAAATCAGTTGACAAAAAGCTTTTTCATATAAAAATGAATTTGGAAAAATAAAAATGCACCTACTAAGTTTTCGGGTTCCAGAGACAAATGGGCCCAAAGAAATGTGTTTTAAGGCGGTACCATGCCAAAAAAGTTAACTCTGTCAGAATAGTCGTATTCAAGAACACCCCGATAACATTTCGTATATAATATACAACAATGTTCTGAGATATTGGCATAAACGTTTCTGGGATGCCTAATTCGAAGTTCTATAGGCCCACAAAAATAAAAAAGAATTTATTTTGTTCCATATTATTTCCGAACACCCTGTGTGATATTATTAGATCGGATCGAAAACTATATATGACCTTCTTGAACCCTCCCTTCGTTTTCTTTTCGGCTTTCCTGAGATAATATCCCAATCGTGCGCAATATAAATGATATAGCTCGAATTATTATGATGTTGTATATCAACACTGAAATAAGATGCTGGCTAGGTTTCAGCATCTCTTTCAGACATCCTATAATTCTACATGACAGGTTGTTACTGCAGATCCGTTTGGCACGATTCTGAGACTTCCGTCCTCTAATAAAGTGTGGCAAAAATAAATGGTCAAAGGCGAATCATTGGGTGGTAGTTATAAAAAAAATTGTCTTATTTATTGGTCTATTTAATTCTAGCCAGATGTTGTATATTTACGAGCCAAGATCGTTTTAATCGAATACGGGTTGATATTTATGAGTCTAGTCCCGATAATCGAGGCGTTGATGAATGAAATACCTGATGACTTTCGCTTGGAAAACGAGATAAATGAATGGTAGGTTTCTGATCTTCGGTGTGAATAATTGTTATTCCGCTAAATTTGTATGATTTAGACTATTGGAGAATATATGAGAATGCTGAGGATAATGGTCAATCTGGCGCCAAATTGTTGACACAGACATTCGATTAATCATGTCCAACTGAAGTGTCAAACCGCAATCCGGTTATTCAAACATTTTTTCCTGATGATGCATTTCCTTTATCTAATTATCTACTTTTTCGATATACATATACCGGGTTTATGGAAGCATTAACCCACCCTTCCATCACCCAACATGAACAGAAATCAATCGATTTATTCAATAAACTACCTTTGAGATATTCAGGTATCGTGTTACCCTAGTGAATTGGATAGGTACTTACAAATTATTGATGAAATAAAATTAACTTTGAAATATACTTGTGAAGCGCATTTTGCTCAATAGCCCTTCTCACTTCGTCTACACTGTTTCTGAACTCTCGGATGAGTAGAAAAAGATTTATTAACACAATGATGAAAATCATACCAGCGCAGGTTACAACAATTTCAAGTTACGGGACATAAAGCTGGATAAAATTGAGACTCAAATTCGTTATAGTATAAAATGCAATTTTCATTTTGTCGTAATGATATTAGAAAATCACACCGACCATCGGCAAATACTTGTTACGATTCCAACTGCCGGTCAGACAACCTTGGAATAAAGTAATTTTTTTATACTTTTGTTAGAGTTTAAGAGCGGACATTTGTACATGTTACTAAGGAAACTATTGAATGAGATTTCCCCAGCAGACAAGCTGTTTCGATAGTTTTTTCATCTAACCAGACACATTTAAATTCTGCCATGAATGTGAAGGCTAGAAATATAGTTAAGAGACCTGTTACACCACATGCTGGTAAGTTACTGATAGCTATCTGACAGATATCGCTGAAATAAAATCATAATGCATTCATAATATTCAAATTTTTTCAGATTTTCAATATGTAATGTCAAAAATCTCATAAAAAGAAGAAAATTTTGTATCGACTGAAAAATCTTAAAGGCTTCAATATTAATGAATGGATATATTATTCATTTTAATGACATCTGCTAGATATCTATCAGTAACTTATCAGAAAGTGGTGAAACCGCCCCTGAATGCTAGGGTGTGCTATATGCTATAGTATAAAGTCACTGTATAGTATGAGATAGTGCGCTTGGTCTCATGCGATATTATACTGCGCATAAACAATCCTACATTAATATGTATTCTGTGGTGAACTGTTCTTTCATAATAATTGGTGCAGTTAAGAAAATGATTTAGGTGTAATTTCAACGTAATAAAATGCACTTATGGAAAATGTATTTCTTTGTTTTATGTGTGAAAAAGTTTTGACAAAGTCATATCGTTTTCTAAGGGGACAAAAATTTCAATTAATCAAATTAATTACTCTTGAACATTTTAAACAATATGTGTTCTTGTTAATTCTCGAAAATAGTTCATTAGGTAATAAATAATGAACGGCATATTATCCAAGGGTATAGACCAAGCGCATTATATCACTTTCACTTTTTATAATACAAATACATATACCTAGTAAAATGAAAAAATGTTTGGAACTGTCTGTCTACTAGAGAAATGCTGTTCAAAAGTTTAATGAGTGGTACATAGAAATTTCAGTTTTTATACTGTAACAAAAGTATAAACAAATATTTATAGTTTGAGGGAGTCTGGTAGAGGGCTGAAGCCGATAAGGTATCTATCAATGGTTGACATTATTTCTAATATTATGACAAAGGAAACTAAAAGCACTGGATTCCATACTAAGTACAATAGGGAATTCGGAAGTTGTTTTTTTCTACCTATTCCATGGAAAAAGTTAGAACTTTTATAAAATAATGATTGCCTGCCTATTGTTGGTTCACATTTTTCCTCCACAAACCTATATTCTATTCCGATTTTCATTAACAAATAAGTTTCTTATATTACGCTTGAATTACAATAACTTCTTAATGACATCAGAGAACAGTGGAATCTTTGATACTATCATTGAATTGTTGCGTTCCCTTAATATACACCTAAAATTTTGGCGGACGATATTCCTCAAGCAATAATAATCTTTTCGAATGGCAGATGGAGGAAATTGTTTCGAAATAGATTGGACGGATGCAGGAAATGAAAAAACGATAATGCACTCACGTATGGAAGGAAAATGATTTGAAAACCTCAATCAGTATTGCGGTTTTTATTATTGCAAATGATTGAGTATTTCTCGATGATATTCTTTAATTCAGTAGATATGAAATCTTTATGTTATTTTATATCTATCAGCTTATTGCGAGAGAATATCCTTCACTCAGAATTAATTTGGTCAAATCAGAATAAAGATGACGAGAAGACTTCCTGCCATTTGAGTTTCAAAATAATTTTCCACGAATTCTGCTTAAAATAATTTCAGTGTTTTCAGCTGGCACTAGATTTCAAATCCGTTAATTTGATTTGATGCTTGGACAGTACATTAAGAGGTCAGTTACCTTTATAGTACACTATGAAGGAAAACATAATAATGAAAATATGGATTGAATTTTCACGGTTGTACTCTTAAAATTGAAATATTTATCGAATTTTTGAATATCCATGTGAATATAATTTTGAGTCATGATATTTTGCATGAGCCGCTTCACGTAAGAACAGTACCATAAGCTTGGCCTACTGCTTAAAATAATCCTTTTTATGCTTTTGTTCGAAAGCTTAAATCTTAATAAGAATATATTGCCTGCGAAGCCTATGTTTTCAGCAATGGCACTACAGTCACCACCTACTTCGAAAGATCATGTTTACCTGTTTCCAACCTAAATTTCCTTCATTGACATCATTGGTGAAAAAACAAGAATGAAAAATTTATCCAAATCTTCACAAGCCTTCGATATCTAATATTTTCAGGATACGCTTATTAAGGTTTAAGCTTTCGAATAAAAGCTTATTTATTGCATCAAAAAGTATATTATGCAACGAGCGTATAATGATAGCTATTATTCATGAGGTGAAGTTCAGGCTACGAGCCGTAGGCGAGTGGCATAAATCACCCAGTGAATAACAGCCATTATAAGCGAGTAGCATACTATACTTTATCCACGGCTACTGAATATCTAATATATAAAAATATAAGTGCCAATTTTCGTTGTGATTTAATAACTCAACAACGCCTTCACCGATTTGGCTAATTTTGGTCTTGAATTATTCATGGAAGTCTAGGGAAGAATTTTACGTATAGAAAATTCAAAGGAAATCTTGGAAAAGTGTAAAATCAACATTACAGGTTTTTCATTTCAGTGCCATCTGTAGTCGTTTTCGAGTACTACGAATGCAAGGCAGTTTCCTATTTTTTCATACTCCATATAATCTTTGATTAAATTGTCATAGATGGCGAACCTGTAAAAGCTATTAGAGATTTCAATTTTCAACGAATTGAAATATGTATTAAAATTACCGACATTACACTTCAGTGTATCATCATCAAAATGGTACATTATTGTAATAACTAATCAAAGAAATCTGAAATATTTATTATTTGACCGTAATTTCAGAGTTCACAGAACACTAATATACAGAGTTCGTTCTTCATCACTTCTTTCAAAGGAACGTCTATGTTTCCAATAAAAATTCGAGTACAGATGGCATAGAATTATATTATACAACATATTCGCCATCAAATCAAATATATTTTATGTTCTGTGATCAAATCCAAAAATTATGAGGGGCGTTCGGCATCGACATCGGACGTGTCGGATCGATCTGAACCGTTCGTTTATTACATCCGGATTGAGGGGAATACAATCTGTACCGTTCGTCATAAAAATCGAGCAATCGGACGTCGATCTTTTCGCTCGGTCTATTTCGACGGAGCAAAGCGATTTTATCCATAGAGTTTTATGTTTTTTATATTTTTTTTGTTTTATGTTGAGTTTCCTGATCCGACAACCGATAGATTGAAAAATTCTAACAGTTTTATTCTTCTGTTTTCATTTATTCATTAAAAACTCAATTAATTCATTAAATTTTTTCAATATAGCTATCGTAGTTATAAATGGGCAGGTGGAGATATTGCTTCCCGTTTCTTTTTCGTGTAAATAATCAATTAATTTATCGGATCTTTCGGTACAACATCGCCGTATTGAACGACCAGAAGGGGATATTGCATTACTCGTTTCTTTTGCATTCAGTGCCTTTGCACCTAATTATTTTAAATTGAGATTTTATGGAAGAGCTACTAAAAGGGTGAAAGTATCGTTAAAAGATGAGCATATTCCCAAAATAGTGATCTTTGAAATCTCATAATCTATAAAAGTAGAACACAGAGCAGTATGTTCTGTGGCAGATGCTCTGTACCGTTCGTTTATTCCCAGATATTTCAGATTATCTGTACGATCTGTGGTCACGTGACTAAAAAATCCGTCCGCCTCGCGGAGGTCAATGCCGAACGCCCCTATGGAAAAAAACAAATATAAGCATTATATGGCAGAAGATATTTTAAATCGTATTCGTCATCATGCAAGAAATCCCGATTTGTTGATAACCTTGGAAATGTACAACGAAGCTTTGATAAGATATGTGTTCTACTATTGGAAATAAAGCATTAGAACAATTGGGTATGACCCACCCAATCGTGAGATACATGATTTGTTTGATCGTGAATTGCAACGTGAGCAGTAGTTCAATTCTAATGATTAACGTTTATTTATACAATCGAATATAACCAAACTGAATATTCAAGAAAAACATGTATATGACACAATCATTCAAGCCGTTTCCAATAATCAGGTGGATTACATTTCTTGGATGCACCTGGTGGTACAGGCAAAACTTTCGTTGTATCATATATTTTAGCGACTATTCGATCGAAACAGAAAACTGCATTGCACTTGCATCTTCGGGAATTGCTGCTACATTATAAGGGTGGTCGGACCGCACACTCTGCATTGAATTGCCATTGAATGTACAGGTGATTGAAACTCCAAATTGCAATATTTCGAGAAATTCTGCTATAGCAAAAGTTCTTCGATTAATGTCAATTATTTTATGGGATGAGTGCACAATTGCGAATAAAAATAAATTACTAGAAGCATTTAATCGAACAATGCAAGATTTACAGGGTAATCAACAGCTTTTAGGTGGTGCTCTGTATTGCTGTCAGGAGACTTTCGTCAAACATTGCCTGTCATTCCTCGATCAACTACTGTTGATGAAATAAATGCCTGTTTGAAGTCTCAGTTCTTTGGAGATATGTACGAAAATTGACACTGAATATGATATGCGTTTTCAACTAAATAATGATGCAACGCCTATGAGTTTTCAAAACAATTGTTAGAAATTGATGATGGCAAAATACAAATGGACAGTACCAACAGACTGCTCACCATATTACTGGTAATCAAAAGGAGAAGTGTGTTTGATACCGCGTATCCCTATGATTCCAACGGATATGCCATTTGAATTCAAACGGTTTTCAATATCCCGTGCGTTTATCATTTGCGATGTCCATAAACAAGCCCTAGGGCGAACACTTCACGTTTGTGGTGTGATTGAAGGAATCATGTTTTTCACATGGCCAACTTTATGTTGCCTGTTCCAGAGTCGGTCTCCCAATTGTTTATTTATTCATGCTGAAAATGGAAAAACAAAAAATATTGTTTATCCAATTGTTTTAGACTAACACCTACCATAGTGAGAGTACCCAATTCTTTTAATTTTTAGTTTTACTCCTTGCATCTTCATCATTTAGAAGGCATTGGCAATGGGAATCGGACATCGTCTTTAGAATGTTTTACCTCGAATGTATATAATATAGTTTTTACTCTTTGTCATAGTTGAGAAATAACATTTAATAGTGTATCTTTGTGTTTATTTCTGATAAATATAATATAAACATTTACAATTATGTTTTTGTAGTGAGTTTTGATGAGCAGTTCCATACATCGAATTAACTAGTAAGAAATTTATTTTTTTGTTATATTT
Source organism: Propylea japonica (assembly GCA_013421045.1). Taxonomy (NCBI): domain Eukaryota; kingdom Metazoa; phylum Arthropoda; class Insecta; order Coleoptera; family Coccinellidae; genus Propylea; species Propylea japonica. The sequence goes on from CM024241.1 coordinate 55,699,416, forward strand.
CTAAGTTTATTACTATGCCTTATAGTAGCGAAGCACGTCCGGGCTACTAGATTTTCTATATATTTTAACATTTGGCGACCTATAAGTGTGGAAAAGTCAAGTTGACATATGAGAAATTTTTGGAGAACTTCTCATTGTATATTTTGTGATAAAAATTGCTTGAATTGATGTAATGAAAGACGAAAGTAGATTTGAACCTCGACAGACAAGGTATACCCATATTTGTTAGTTGGAGTACCTTAGGATACCGAATAAATATCAATTTAAAGATTATATCTAATATTGAAGCTAACTCTTTGAAGTAACTGACAGCGGTAAATAATAACTCATTATTCACTAGTGATTAATGGATATTATTATGACAGAAACAGACGTATAATGGGTGGATTATACAATAGTCGTAATTTTCGGAGTATATTAAGCAGTTGGCCACTATTATGGTACCCCTGTATTGAGAATTCAACATTGATGGAGATTATCATATTATATTAACCTCAATTATTGATGATTTTCATCATAGAAAACAAATTATCACAAAAACCATCAATTTTCGACTTCTTTTTTACTGGATTCAATTTGTTTCAAATGACATCTTTGAAAAATCGAGTTTTCGAACAAACTTTGATTATCGATGCTCCCTGATAATGCAACATTGATATAGAAAATTCAGAAAAGTTTTTCCAAAGCATCCGTAGATAATAACTAAGATTCTTGAATAACGTCGCGAAATTCCACATGATGTAATGATATCTATTTTTGCCTTGTCCATGTTAACACTGTGCAGACAACTTTCTTATGAGCTCACACAGCTTTCTCGCTTGTCGTCGAAGAAACGAACTCTTCCTCCATACTTTATACGGTGTTAATTGGTTTAATTCGCGATCAGGTGATTTTATTGTGAAATTCGATCACGAAATGCAGAACGAATGCAATTCTTTGATTTGTTACGAAATGTGAATTCCTAAATATGGTTCAGAAAAGTGGACCGAATTTGCAATTCTGATAATTTGGGACGACAACAATTTCGTGCGCATTTTTCGTTTGAGGGAAAAACCATAGTTTCATGAATATATTCACCGTTTACTCATATAAAAATTTCAGAGCCCTGAGTAGGTGCTTTTGAGCGCTCGTTCATTGGTGGAGCAATGAGACTATTATCTCAAAATGTTAAATGAGACTTGAGATTGATACCAAATATATAAATGCAAAATCTCAGCACAATCGGAATTTATAAATAATTGAAAAAATTGAATTCTATTGTTCTGATGATGTGATCATCTCTGAATCTTGCATGAACATTCAGTTTATCAGTCTTGAATCAAAAAATGAATTTCACTCGAATCGGATATTCTGTTATGGAAATATAGAGATTCTTCTTTTCGAAATGAATTTTCTATGGTTCTGTTAACACTATGACCACAAAATTCTGCAAAAATATTCAGTATATCAATCTCCATTCACTAAATCAATTTGACCCGAAGCGGATGTCTTTTTATGGAAATATGAAGTTTCTTCTTTTCAATATTACAATTGAATTGTCTATGGTTCTGTGTACACAAATGAGGCTTACTATGACCATCTTGCATATGGCCGCAACATTTCATTTCGATCAGCATATAGCATGTGGAACTAACATTTCATTTAGATTGGTTTCGTTTTGTCTGAGATATTGAGGAACAAAAATTTTGAATAGTCATATTTTATGGAACACCTATACGATTTGGCTGGTTAACGAACATTTGAGAACCAAACTCTCTAGGACAATGCCGTCGAAACTTATCGTGCTAAAGGCCGGCCGGATAGACGTCCCCACAGACAGAATTGAATTTGACCATGGATTATTCATCAGGGAGTCGAACCTCATCGTTTGAGACCATTTTCGGCTCAAAATTCGAAAATTACAGACATGTGGGCAAAACGATATAGCACTTGTTCAAGTAGAACGATCGCTCAAAAATAGTGAGGACTTCTTCTGTCATAAAAGTTTTTCATTGAAATTTCGAAGTTTGTTTAGATAAAAGACCGAAATACAATTGTATCATTTATGAATCTGTGGGAGAAGATTACCCCGTATTATTTGCATTTAACTGTAGTTTGTGGCGTAGAGGTGATATTTACAGTACATAATTTAATTTTTTTCTTGGCTATTTCGCCTTCATTTTGTGTTTTCTGATGCACTTTCAAGATATTCAGTCAAACTTTTTTAAAATAAAAAAATTTAAGATAAGACCTCAGAACGATTACATATATCATTCTTCAAAACAATCCATTCATCCAATCACTGCACATATTGTATGGCGTCAAAAGTTTTTTACTGATGAGATGTTCATCTCGTTTTTTGGTTCATAAGTTGAACACGCCATGATTGTAAGACCAATAATAACATATTATTATTATTATTATATGGGGATGAAGTCTGGTTTACTGAGGCAGGTCAAACAAGCACTAGGAAAATACTCGACAACAAGGTACAAACGCTTGATGCATGTGTTGTATTACTGGAGCTGTAAGAAGGTGCCCGACTAGAGCAACTGAGATTATCATAGTATGCGGGCCAAGAACACACTATAGTTAGGCTCATATTCGAGTAATTTTCAGCTTGTCACTCAGTAATCGAAGGAAACGAAGAGGCTAAACCACTAGGTAGAGAGTGAGAAAGAGCACCCCCAGAATCCTTCTGTGGTAAAGGCAAATGCACCTATAAAAGGGTTTAGAGAAGGAAGAAACTGAAAAATGAGCACTCTGGAAGAATCTTTCGAGAATGGATTATTCTAAAAACTTCCTTCGGAACTTAAAAACTGCAAGGTCTAAGAAGTATTTGAATCTGAGCAAGAGTATGTTAGGCGTACTCCCTGACTTTCTAACAAGCCTTAGGAAGCATATAATGAGAATTGGCTTAACAGAAACTGACGAATGTAGATTCTGTGGGTGTGGGAAGAAGGAGGAAACTCCAGTTACAGTTACATAATGTCCCGCCATTGTGAGTCTGCGCAAAGAATGTTTCGGACAGGAGAATTATAGGAATACGACTCGGATAGTGGAGTTCATTGGGGCTCTGAACCAGTAGAGCAGTTGCGAAAGCAGCTCAAATAGGGACCACAATAAATATCAAGGTCACAGTTGAATGAAACCCCCTTAATAATCTACAAAACATGATAGGTTGCGGCTCTCTTCGATCTTCATCGAGAAAACCTTTGATCTCGAATCTGGAATCGGCCCAATATTAAATAAAAATACCATTCGAAATATCAGCCCAAGGATCCGTGATTGTGTATGGAAAGGAATTAACTGTTTTGACATCAGGTAGCATACTTTCTGCGCAGATTAAGAGCAATCAGGGCTATTCTGAAACGAATTCCACATCGTCCGCCCAATTCATCTATAATTTACGAACATTAAAAACGAAAAGGAAGACATAAACAGCATTATTAACTTTCCGATAGATTTGTCTGATTGATAATTCGAAACGGATAAACGCGGCCCACGTAGACATTGTATCATCTGCAAATTATAAGGTTATTTCGCGGGCCCAAATGTAAATGTTGAGTTGGTCCAAATTGCCAACAGGTGTCCGATGACTGTAAATTTTGGCGGAACCCAAGCCTATAAATAACTATTTCACGACCGAGATTATTCGCATCGTAAAAAGCAGTTCTCGTAAATGCCACTCCATTAACAACTGAATTGGCGAATCGGAGAACCACAACGATCGGAATGGGCATTTTATTTGATATCGATTGAAAGGTGCAATTCAAGAATTCGATAGGGTACTCGTATTCGAGATAATATTGATTCTTTCTGAGAACGACTGTGGAGGATACGAATGTTGGGAAAAGTGAAAACATGGAATCGAGAATGGAATATTATGATTCAGTGTAATATATATTTAACATTGGTTTTTGATTCCCTGGTTTTACTTCTCACATTATTCAGAATCAATCATTTCATTGATTTATTGCTATCAGAATTCAGTCAAAATCTTCAGACGAGTCGTCAAGGCTCGTTAAGGTGTTTACATGCACTACGACCTTGAAGCCTATTGTGCCTCCTATCAGTGTTTTCGTAAGATATTACAGTTCGGCCTGCAGTGCCAGAGTCCCAATGAACTTCAGTATATAAAAAAGCTTCTCACGTTTCCCCTATAATTATCCTGTCAAAGACATTTTTCGCGCAGCCTCGACAAGGCAATTTGTTACTGAGTCAACAGGAGTTTCCTCCCCTTTTCTTCAGACTCTACACTCCTCAGTTTATTTTAAGTCAATTTTCCTCATATGCTACTTAAGGCAACAAAGTCCTCCTAGAAAGGCGGTGAAGAGGCGAAACGTATTCCTGATAGGATCCAAATACTTTCAGGACCTTGCAGTTTCGAAGGAACTTTTTGGATAATCCATTTTCGGAAGATTGATCTAGAGTGCTTTTCCTGTAGTTTTTTTCTCCTCCAAAAACTCTTTCTTATCGGTCTATTGATCTATACCACAAAAGGGTTTTGGGCCAATGGCGTTTGTGTTTCCTTTCTGGCTAGCGTGTTTGCCTCCTCATTTCCTTCGATTTCTAAGGGACCAGGGACCCAAACTAAAGAGACTCATTGATCTTGCCTACCTCATCTAGTTAGGCTCGTCAGTAACTTATTTTTATAACAGATTTTCTTCAATTGCATCTGTTCACCATGGTAATATCTGACTTTATGGGATCAATGTTTCATTAGAAAGCATTCAATTTTTTTATCTTGGTATATGACTGAAATAGTGAAAAAAAACAAAAGTCAGAAATCTCTCTTGAGTTCGTGATATCTTGAAAACCCATTTGAAATTATGTTCATGAAAAAACTGACAATCCAACAAAAATTATAAATGAAACTTTCAATTAATTGATCCGTCGAATTTTATATCAAGGACTATCAGAATGATACATTTGATCTTTCTTATCGAAAGTAGCACTTTCTCGTTTTCGAAAATATTCGACAAATAAAATTCAAAATCTCTGTAACTCGGAAAACTTGACCGACTCGACCATTTACTTAGTACTTGGGCATAATATTCAGACCGCACATTTACCCTGAAAATATGGAGTTTCTATCATTTCGTCACAAACTTAAAGCTTAAAGTTTGTTCTAGTCGGGAGATCCATATACAAGTCTCTATATCATCTAAATATAGAATTTGTACCTTATACCTACTAACTCGAGCACTATTCAATCGATTGAGACCGTTAACGAACTTAAGCCAACAATTCTGAATCTGCTCCTAGCCTGAAAGTCTCTGACTGCTTCCTTTTGAAAGTAAGAGTGTTTACGGGTAGAACGGTTTTCAACCACGAATTATTCATTACCTAGTTAATCCAACCGAGACCACTGCCGAATCAGAATTCGTAACTTAGGTAGGTACAGATATTTGAGCAAAACTATGGAACAGTGTTTCCTCAGAAAATGTATGTGCTCTGTGAAAAGCTCATGTAATAAGGAGTATAAGTTAAGTCTAACCTAGTCTGTTGTGACCACGTGTCAAATTTAACATTTGCAGAAATAGACTATAAAAGATTAATCACGCTGTAAAGCCGGTCAGTTTTTGCAACTACATAATTTATGTGAATACCTCCTTATCTCGTCAATCTCTATTCTAACGTCCCTGAATTAAGAAACTATCAATCATCCTATTGTGCCAGACCATAATATGACCCCTCGACCTGCCCTTGGACAACAACGTTTCTGCAATAATGCCAGATCCTTCGGGACAGTTATATCAACAATTTTCAGCCATTCGCGAATTCGTTAGAGCTCTCGGAGCTCTCGATTAGACTAACAGAGTGTTAATTGTTATGACGCATGTTGAAAACAATCATAATTATGAATTATTATCACCATAGGTTTGAAGAATGCCACGACAGTTCTGTTTGAAATTGATCGGTCGCAGTGAATAGAATAGAACATGTGATGCCAGTGAACAAGTGTTCGAAATCAAGGCCACTTGTATCAGACAGCATGGCGCTGCTTTTGCTGGCCGGACTCCGCTTTCTGTCGATGTTTGCGCCGTGACAGATTTTACCAACGCGAAGTTCGCTTTCTTTAAGTTGGTACTTTCAGAGGCGGCTCCGACACTTGGGCTTATTGCTGATATTTTTGGACCTAGTATATTTTCAGTTCAATGAACTTTGTCCAGTCTTTACCTTAGATAATCTGGTTCATTCATTCGTTATGTCAAAATTACTTTCAGGAAAAGAATCAAACGTGATTTCGTTGCTATGGTAATGATCACTACCGGCTTAGTCCGGGAAGTATGTACGTACTTGGCGGATTAGGCCGAAAAATGCTACTTTCTCAAAATAGGAGCGTCTGGGAAAAGGAAATACGTCGCGGACGGTTGCCGCAAAACATCGACAATACAGTTCTGCATACTTTTGAATCCATTGTCAAAGCACGTTTGCCACTCAGATGGACTTATCTGTAGAAAGCATGCATTCTGTAAGCATCAACCGCTTCTTCAGGTGTCAAAATTGATTTTTTAAATGGGTGCGAGAACACAAAGAAGACATTAGGTAACAAGTTGGAGTTATAGGACGGATGATCTAATCTACGTTTTGAATGCTCGAAAATGAGCAGATGTGTGAGAATTCGCATTGTACTTGTAAAGATCAATCTATTTCCGGCTAGTTTTCGACTTTGCTAATTTGCAAGCAAACGATTGTATTCCACTCAGAATTTTCGTTTCTGCATTGTTGTAGTGATACGCTTGCGTCCTGTACAGTTTTTCTGAAAGAATTGGCGACTTTTGCTTTGAAGTGATTCTTGTTGTTAGATTTAGCTCATCTTGAAACATCCATACATACAGTCGACTGCGGCTTACTTTCAGACTAATACGAGTAAATAACCCATGATTCGTCACCTCTCTCGATGTCATAGACGGATTTGAAGCACATTTCTTTCAAAAATTCGGCACCCGCTCTTTTAAACGATTTACCTATTCTGTGATACAACCGCGAAAAAATATTTTTGGGAGTCAAATATATGCTGTTTCCACTAATGCATAATGTTGTCTCAATCTCACGATAGGTCACATGACGATCTTTCAATATCAGTTGGCGCACAATGTCTATAGTTTTCAGAAGAAAAACTTTTTCTGGGCTACTCTAACGTTTCGAGAATTGTATTGTCTCTGTTCATTAATCTGAAGAAGAGAATAGATTTCCCGAAACGTCGCTTGTCTATATGACATAATTTGTAAATATTAGTTATTCCTAGTGACTTAGAAACCTTTCACCAGTGCAAAAATACTTTTACACTCAATGTGGTTTTCCAGTACTCTAAAATACAGTGCTCGTCAAAATTATGGAACAAATTCATTTTCTCACAAGAAAATATTTGGCCACAAAATCCTGAAACAGGTCAATTTTCGTTTCACTTTCACCAAATATTCATGCATTTTTGTTGCACCCTGTGCCATCCACATCAACCCTCTAAATATTTTGAATAAGGAAAGTGGGTCATGTGGTACTTTTTTGGCGAGATATTCGTATCTTCTTTATAGGCGTGTAGAAATAAAAAAAAAATTTTTTTTCAAAAATTAGTTCAAAGAGGATTTAAATATGTGCACTTTGTCATGGCTCATTTACTTTGAGATGATGGTTCCTGATGGTCTACTGAAGTTTAAATACATACCTACTTAAAATCATAACTGGAGCGCAGTGTTTCAAATATTCCAATTTTTCACATGAGGGGGTTGAGAGGGCTTGAAAATTGTGCATGAACAAAACTGTAATGGTCGATTTAATTCGGTGACAAATTTCATCAGGTACCATCATCTCAAAGTAAATGAGCCATGACAAAGTGCACATACTGAAAACCTCTTTGAACTAAACAATTCTTCGAAAAAAAACTGCCCATTTCAACCAAAAAGAGATGAACTATACCCACAAGCCACCACTGGAGCTTTTCGTTGTACAACTGAAAAGGAATTCATTCACTAGCATGCGGATAACTCGTTTCCAATGCGTTTTTGCAGAACACCGGGTGTATTCTTGGAGGAGTCATTAACTCTCGTTTAGTTGCTCGAGATATCGAGAAAATAATTCTTGTTGGTACTCTCTTTTCAATTCCGAAACGAATAATTACAAACCCATGAATGGACTTCTACGAGTTTAAATCTCTGTCATCATATTAGTCGGTTGATGGCAATAAACATTAAATATATTTTTGATATATTGAAAGAATAATTTCAATTTCAAATCAGTTGAAATACTATACGCTTTCCTTTCTACACACTTCTGGAAAATTTTCACTGTTAAGATAGTTTAGGAGGAAGTCAGGTTTATTAAATATGCTGGCTATGCATAATGAATGATATTATTTCATAGTTTGAACACATACATAATTTCAGTAGGTTGAAATAAAGAATTTTCCGGTTACAGCATTAAGAGTAGTGTTAAATAAATACCTGTCCAATGATTGGAATTTCAAGTATGTAATTAATTTTTTATCAACTATTGAAAATGTGATTTCTGAACTCGTAACATCAAAAGTCGCGTCATTATAGGAAGGAAGGAAGTAAGCATAACTAGTGGGGATGACGATTCACTGTAATTCAACCACTAAAATTAGTGCTGACGCGTATTTTCAAATTCGTAATCTTATATCGGTGATTTCAATAATTTTTTTCTCGAAAACGACTAATGATCACCATAAAAAACCCGTTATGATTTTCGGAGTGGATTTTTTCCTGTTTTTACAATATATCTAGAACATTCGAAATCACAACATACAAATTCGCATATATTATACTATGTACCGTGAAAAAGAGCTTCTCCTGATATTTCTCATTATATAATATTAATTGGCGGAATTCATATGAATACGTTCACCAAAGTCCGTAGGGGGACACATGTTAATGAAAGCTTGAAATCTCTGATGATGGGATGTTTCGACCCCAATATTCTGGATTCGGAACATGGGTCGAAGGATACCTCATTTTTGCATGGGCCAACTTTTCCCAACTCACGATACAGTGACGTTGGGGTTTAATGGAATTTTCAGTACTCCAGCACAATCGCCTGATTTAGCACCTTGCGATACTATTATTATTGTTATTCGATTTGCCAGCTATCATCTTCAAACCTTTCTAAACTTTGAATATTGTACTAGATGATGGAAAAATAATCAAATCTTTATTTGCATAAGTTTTCATTTAATTGAAATTCTAAATCAACAAGTCTCTCTGCCCCAACCTGTATTTGACGGGACCGAAATTTCGGACATCCATTGAAGGTTAGGAATTGAATAATGAATCAAATGAAACGAGCATCAAACCATACAAGGACAACTTTTGCGACATCCAGGAAAAGGAAATGATAAGATCAATATGGGTCTGCCATCAAGGGTCAGTAAATCACAAAAACAAGCCGACCACGTATTCGCCAGCATCACAGAACGAGTTCGCTAACCAGCGCGTATCGTGAATAATTTGATCTTACAAATGACATTATGATTTGTTGGAAATGGTTGAAATCAAACCAGATCTCCATGGCCAACAGGTTTCGTATCAAATTAACTCGACTATAATAGCCTACTATACCAATTTAACTCCATCGACGATGCCAGGGAAATACGAGTCTGCAGATATTATTTTTATTCTTTTTCGATTAGATTGACTCTCAGATACCAGCTACACTGTGTGGGGTCCTCTTCCAACTGTTTTGCCTTTTTTATATTCCAGGAAAGTATAGAGTGTCACTGGCATATTTACGAGAAAATTATGAATTCATATGACAGCCGATGCGTTTCAGAGAAAAAAAGTGGTATTTAGTTGTGATTCTTGTGTTACTAGTTCTTTCTCATAGTGTTTTTACTAAAGATATTATTCGTGCTTATGCTTAAATATAGGGTTTTTTCATATAACAGCATTAAGAATAGTGTTCTAAATATATACCAATCCAATTATTTACTTGAAATTGCAAGTTATTAATTTTTGATTAAATATTGAAAATGTAAAGAGTGATTGAATTCGCTAACTTATTTTGTTGATTTCAATATTTTTTTCTCGAAAACCTCTTTTGTTTACGAATAAAAAACTAAACGAATTTATATTTTTTAAATATCTACGGAAAGCACAGATGAAATACTGTTTATTAATTCTGGTTTGATTCATTTTGGTTTCGTGTGTTTTGCATTCATCGTGCATGGTTGCAAATGGTTTCACTCATAGCAATTCACAACAATCAATATTTCTGTATAAATGAAATGACGGATTGTTCTATGAGTGTTGATGTTGGCGTTGTGAAAATAACAACTGGTGTATTTAGGCCTAGAACCAGATACTCGAAACCGATGGGTGTATATTTGAGCAACTTGCCATAGACGCCTTGAAATTGAATAACATCATAGTCATTTTACAGACTACGTGCAGCGTAAAGAGTATGAAGTAAACGCCGCGACATTTATGAGAGAAATGTTGAGGTTTACTACAAATATCGGCTTTGTGTGATATATTCTCATTTTTCACGCTTTCTATTCGAAACCTGTCAATTCTGTTCATTTGAACTCGAGATTCAAGAACAGGTTTATTGACACGACTGATGACAATACGAAAATTCATAAATGTTGCCTGTTATCCTGACCAGAATAGTTAGAGTTGAGCAGTTATGGGAGCAAGGGTTACAAAATGTAGGAGGCGCCGGGTCTGATTGTCGGCACCTGAATAAAAATCTCTTCTCAACTCGATGAAATCATAAATGAAAAACCCACATATAAACTGAAGGAATAGGTCTCAATACCAATTTAAATCAAAGGATATTAAATGATATTGCTGTAAGGCAGATGCTTTGATGGATAGCATGCTATCATCTTTTTTTACTCTTGATTGATACTTTATTGTTTTTTCAATTTATTTTACAATTAAACTAATTACTCCAATTTGGCCGAAATATCATCTCGAGAGAGAGAAATTCAACCAAAACCTCTTAAACAGAACCAGAATGAAGAAGTATCGTAAGGGATGGACAACTGCTTGAAATACACCAACAATCACTTCCCTTTTTTATGCAATAATTCAACTTTTATTCGAAAGCTTGAAACTCAATAATATCTCGAAATAAAATGTCTAGGAATGCCTGTGAATATTTCAATCAATTTTCATTCTTATTTTTCACCAATGTTGTTATTAAATGAAATTCAGGTTAGTTTCTGGTAAACATGACCTCTTGAAGAAGTAAGAAGTGATCGTAATGCCATTGGCGAAAATATTAGAATAAAAAAATCATTTTCACAGGCCTTCGTGACATCTAATATTTTCATTATATTATGCTTATTAAGACTCAAGCTTTCAAATGAAATTTGATTTTCTTCTTAAAAAAGAAAAGTGATTTTCGGTGTATTTCAAACAGTTGACTCATTTTATATACCTACCTAAAAACCATCACCTCAAATTTTTGTAGTTACTACAGCTATGTCGGCATTTATTTTTTAGCCCTGAATTAACCTCTAGATTTTTTCATTGTATTTATTCTTTTTTCGCCTCTTCATGGACAAGAATTATATTGAATCCATCCAAAGTACGATTTGAATGAATATCAATCACATCTCACATAAAAATTCGCATTCGCAGGTGCCCATGTGAAGATATTGGAAGCATTCAATACAATTAGATTAGAATCGTAAAATCCGTTCACTCAAGGAGACGAAATTTCCTAACCAGTGAAATGACGGTCAAATCTATACTAAAAGTCCTATTTATAAATGTACTTGCCTTGGTTTGCTCCATTCAAAATTTTAGCGTCACTTCTCATGGCTCACATTGCGATAGGTCAGTTACTGTTCTTGCCTTGGGGATTTGGAACTGGAAATGCCAATATCGTTCTAGTTCGAAAGATAATAATGATTCAATCACACAAGCAATTTTGATTGATTTCTGGCAGATTAACGTTTGAAATAGGGTATCATTACTAGGTATAGAGACTGAGCTGCAAGTGAAATTAGTCACATTGTATAGTCCGTTCACGAAAGTTTGGGCGCATAGTAGGCATTTGTTTATTTATCTGAAGTTGGCAGAATTTGCTGTCATAACGTAAAATAAAGTCAACGTTGCCGAATGTACCCGGCCTCGTCTGACGAGCTTCCGAGTTGTCAGAGAACTCTGTTATATTGACAACATTGCTTATCAATGTGACAAGAAAATAAACAACATAACCTAAAATTTTAATATACACAGTGGAATATGCCAAATTGTCATGGCCAACCGACGGCTCAAACTTTCGTGAACGGACTATACTGACCAAGCATTTATTATATACACGGTGGGGCAGGAAAACTTGCTGATTTAAAAATTCAATCAAACAAAACCTTACACTGTGTCTTATTAAATCTCGAAAACCCACAGTGCAAGTTCAAGGGAGGAAAGAAAAAATCTTGTACACTATATTTTCTGAACTCCCAAATTTATTCCATACAGGCTAACATGTTTCGGCGGTTAAGCCATTATCAAAGCCATCTGAAAAAGATTTTAAGCATTGAAATAAGCTAAGTTACCTAATTAAGATGAAATGGTTGTTGAAATATTAGAAAAAACCAAATATAAAGGAACGTGGTAACCTACTTTATGAAAATTTGAGTTCAAAGCAGATGAATGGAATCATCCACAAACTCTGGTCCGAGTCGAGAACACATTGTATGTCTAAGAGGATAAAATGGATAAGTTAATTAGGTAACTTAGCTTATTTCAATGTTTAGAATCTTTTTCAGATGGCTTTGATAATGGCTTAACCGCCGAAACATGTTAGCTTGTATGGAATAAATTTGGGAGTTCAGAAAATATAGTGTACAAGATTTTTTCTTTCCTCCTTACACTGTCTTAAACGATTTTGGAAATATCGTATTACTTTGTGCAGAATTTCATTGGGAAAAGGAGAAAGCAGACAGACGGGTTCTCTGGTAGAGCCCTAAAACACTCAAAGAAATTCCTCAGAACCTCTTGGAACTCAACAGGAATAGGCTGCACCTCCTCAAAAGGTTTTTCAAGGGTCACTGCCGTCTCAAGGAACACTGGGTACCTATAGTCGAAAACATTCAGTGTAGATTCTGCAAAGAGTAGTTGGCAACTCCGGAAAGTTGTACCAAAATGTTAATCCATCGGTTACTAGTGTCTAACTGAAAGAATTATCAGAGATAACGATTTCTCCCACTCCTAAGAGCTTCTGAAAGTCAACAAAAATCTAGGAGTAGACGTCAAATACCGTTGGCAGCTTAAGATATAAAGGACACAAATATCTTCTCGATAGAATCGGTAGCTGACATATTGATGCATAACTTTTTGCGAAAAATACGTCGTTTTATTATTCATTTACTTCCAACATTTGAACTCATTTGTTTCCGGTTGAAAAATTCGAGATGATTTTAAATTTCCGAGAAAACACTATTGCTCGACTGATTTCAACTCATGAGTTCGTGCTGTATTATACAGTGTGCGGCAAAAGTCAGTTTACCGTTTTGCATATGAGAAAAAAAAGCAAAAATAATTGCAAATAAATTTATTTTCGAGAAAAATAATAACATCAATAATTACTTGTGGCCACACATTTTATGTTCGAATTGTTTCCCCCCTCTTCAACACACATGCGGCATCATTTAGTCACGGTAAAACAAATTTTACGAAAAAATTCGGTATTGGAACTAAGTTTCTCACATTCTTCTCGATTCGCACGCGTAAATGAGAATATTACGAGGTCGTTCGCTGAAATCTTTGTCTTTGAGGACGCTCCAAACGCAAAATTAAGCGGCGTCAATTTTTTGTAAGCAGAAACATATTGAATCTCAACTGCTGAAATCTCGGTTAAAACTAGGAAACTACATAGAATTAGGTAGAACAAATTTAAACCTTTCTAAATTGTTAATAAACAAAGATTTTATTGGTAGGCAGCATGCATTCGCTTTGAACGTTCACTGAACGCTTACTCGGCTTTCCGCTACTCTTTGTCGAACTATATAGGCAATATTTTCCATTTTCCCATCAGATACACTTTTAAGCCGGTGCTCCGGCCGTCTATCTACTTTCTCTCCGCTCTCTACAATCCAAATAGATAAGAAACATTATTCCGTTATTCTAGAACAGTGGCATCGATAGTATAAGTGATATACTTCTAAAAAGGTCAATAAATTTATACCGTACATACATGCGAACAAGCTAATTGCCACCGCTAAGCAGCAAGCAGACAATATGAGTTGTTTGATTTGTTGCAATTATCATCTGCCAGATCGCGCTGGCTGGACAGGGGCGGAGTCGCGGGTTCGCGAGGTCAATGTAAGAACTAGCCAAAGTGTCTGGACTAACAAATGTGCGGGTCTAATTTTTATTTTAATAGTAACATGTTGTTGGAATGTTATATCTTAATTGAATGAATGCCTCTGTTATTATTATTATTTAGAATATACGAGTTAGGATACCCTATACAGGGTGAGTCTTTGACTTGTACATATATTTTAATCGAATATTCCTGGGGTCAAAGAAACACTTTTTCCCTCCACCATTTTTTCAGATTCGGCCTAAATAAGAAGATATAGCCCTTTTTATTTTCAGAATGAGCTATGCCGCCCCTGGTAAACTAACCACTGAATTTTTGCAAGTACGAGATCTAGCATTCAAACCTTTGAAATAAGCTATTGTATCAAAGAAACGAGTAGATATACCATTCGAAATTTTCAAATAAGCTGCTGTATTAAATGGAGAAATATAAACTCACTTTTTCAATACCAGTTGTATTTCTAATGCAATTATTGATTCATCCAAAATTTTGCTGGTGATAAAATGAAAGAGAATATTCTTCTTGATGTATACTTCTTTTTTATTATATCGGATTAACTTTAAAACCACCTATTTCATCTATAGCATTCAATTCCGATATCTTGAAATCTTCCGTGCCAGAATTTCAGAAATCAAAACAACAACTCAACCATAAAATTTGAATAAATGACATAATTCACTTGAACAGTCTAAACACAGAACATAAATAAGAAGTGCGAGCTGCCTTCTAACACGGACTTCTAAAACTACGGGCACGGTTATAGCCAAGAGCGGCAACGCTGTAGAGTCCCGACATATTACAAACACAGCCTTCAAGTAGTCCCTATGTACAGTTGTGTTACAGGCGCAAGCGTGAGCGCTAGTAAACATCTAGTGGTAAATTAATGTTTTTAGTGTCGATTATGGTCGTAAATGTGAAAAATAAGTGAATTATAATTAACTGTTGTGATTGTTTAAGTGCTGTGAACAGTGAACGGTTTGTGATATTGGTGTTAGTGAATTTTCCTTGGGATAAATACTTTGTCTTTTGTAGGTGCGTTGCGGTAGGCACGTTTTATATTTTATCGTGGAAAGTAATATCCGTCTAAAAAACTTAAGGATATTTCAATTGTTTCAGCTTGCCGAAACATGAACAGCGTAAGCTTTTTAAATGAGGGTCATATGCAAAATTTCATTCCAACAAAAGTTTTGATTGTGAAAAAACATTTCGATTCCAACGATATAATTAAGTTTCATTAACATTCACTAGCTCTCTTCCATTTATCATTCCAGACAACAAATTCTCTAATTATTCTTGAAACTTGTCAACGTGACAACGTAGGGAAAATTGAATTCTTTGAATATTTTCGACAGAATTGCATTCAGCCAAAGTACCCAATTTTTCGAATTTCTAAGATTTTTTTTTCTTTCAACATGGATTACTCGGAATTTTGTATTCGGGAAAGATCAATCATATTCAGAAAAAACTGTGTTCCAAAAATCATTTCATTTGAAGAAATCGTTTGCGAGATATTACTGAAAATTTATGCTTTTCATGGATTTTCAACAGCCTGTATCTTTTTAACCAGGCCGAATCGAAAAAAAATGGTAGAGGAAAAAAGTGTTTCTTTTGACCTCAGGAATCTACGGTTAAAATATATGTACAAGTCAAAGACTCACCCTGTATAATACAAACAAGTTACAAGTAACAGCTCAAAGTTTAGAAAGAAGAAATGAAATGAATATAAAATTGCTAAAGAAAGATAAATTTATTGGCAATTTCAAAAGCTAGCTCAGAAGAATAGTCAAATTGAAGCACCAGATCTCCAAGAGTTATATCTGTTCTTGAAGACGTTAACACTTGGGCGTTCACAACATCTGTAGGTAGCATATTCCAAGAGTGAAATATTCTATGCTCAGGAAATTCTGCCTACTTATGAAGAAAAACTTTCCCTACTGAGCTTGTCCTCTCAATTGATGAGAATTCAACGGAAAAAGAGCCGACATTTCCACTCCAAAAAATCCTCTCATCAGAGCTCTGTCCCCTCTCAACCTACGATTGCAGTTAGAAGACGATGTTCCGTTGTGACAATAAAAATTTGGAAATTAATCGAGGATATATCATGGGAATGTTAGGCTTTTACCCAGAAAAAACTCTTATTTGACCATATATGTTCTCAGCACTAGAAGAAGCTTTTGTATTTTTTCATAACTCGAAATGAGTCCTAGATTTATTATTGGTATTCTTAAACAATTATCTGCATTAATTACACCAGTGCATCATCATTACAAAGAACTCTGAATGGCAGTGTTGTCAACAAATTGAATGACTTTATTTTCAATGACAACAAGTAAAGAAAGCTGGAGTGCGTAATTATCCGGTTATTTCGAAGTACAAGTGTTATTCGGAGGACTATTTCCCTATGTAATTGTAAATGTAATTTCCACCAATCAGAAAGGCTCAATTTTGAATTACAAATGGTTTCTAGGTGGAAAAATTTGACACCAAAATTATAATAACGTGCGTTCAAAAAAATTCGTGGTCAAGTAGGCTGTGTATTCTATTTTTCCCCTCATAGACTCTTAGGAAAAATAGAATCCAGAACTTACTTGAAAACGCACGATAAATAATGGATGCAGGATAATCTCATTAAATAGTCTTGTCAAATACCGTTCGGGCATCTAATTTTTCCTGTGAAAAAAATCGAAATACAAAATGCAAAGTAGTATTTGTTATCAAAAAGCATTCGTGCAGTGCAAAATTTTCGACTTTCGATTTTTGTTGTCACAATCACTCATGCTTTATGCCAAAATATTACTTAGCAACGTGTTTTTTCCACTTTTTTTGTAAAATTTGGATGACCCTATGATTTCACTCACGAATATTTCCCGTCTAACCTGTCAATTATCTCTCTTAATCTCTTTCGCTTTCTACAATGCAATTATAGTTGTAACTGTAACTTAATTGTACTCCATTTACATATATTTTTGACAGGAGGGAAATATTCGATAGTAATATCATAAGGAAAAATTCAAGAAGAGCCCTGAGCAGGAGCTTTTGAGCGCTCGTTCATATATGGGGTAATAAGAATATTACCTCGAATTTTCATATAGGACTTGATTGTTACCACATAATATAAATGCAGAATCTCAGAACAATCGAAATTAAATTCTGGACATTATTCATAAAGTAAAATATGTATGTAAAAATTTAATTCTATGGTTCTGATGATGCGATTCTCTCGAAATTTCACATGAACTTTGAGTATATTAGTTTCCATTCACAAAATAAATTTCACTCGAATCGGATATTCTGTTATGGAAATATAAAGATTCTTCTTTCAATATTCCAAGTTTATTAGGTTTCATCCAACCTGACGATTTGAAAACATTCATGCAAAAATTATAATACTCTCGTTTTTGGAACAAGGGCACAAAAAATTCGATTGAATGGGTGATAAACCTAGTTGAGTAATTACCAATAAAATTGAATGAAATTTACTACGTTTTCGAGTAAGAACTAGGACAATCCACAACCTTAACATCTCTTATGAAGAGGGTAACACTGGTATGTTTTTATTTTGACCAGATTTAAATATAACTCTCGTCATAGACGGTTGACCAAAATAACGTAATTACAACATTCTCAGTTCGTTTGAGCAATCGAAATATTATCATTCGTGTTTTTATTAACTGTGAATTCGAAAAGTTCAACTATTGGAGGCAATTGGTACCGATAACCTTTATAAATGCCGATAAAGGAATATTTAATTCAAACCAATTTGTAATTGGAGTCTAATAAAAACATTCTGATCATACTATCAATTACGACATCGCGTCGGAATATAACTCAAAATCGGAATCATAGTAAATTGACAAAAAATGTGGTGATAAAGTTCGTTCAGAATTGAGATTAGCGTCATACACTCAGTGGGAAAGATCTTTGAATTGGAATGCAATAATTTGATGTTATTTCCGGTAAACTCGTAAATATGGTGAGAGAATCATTCTTGGAAAACGAATATCTGTTTACAATTTCAGCAACTGGCAAAAATAGAATATTTTGAATTTCTGTTTTAATCCGTTTCATTACGAAATATGAGTCACAATTAAGCGCGAAAAGAAAATTGTCTTAGATAGAGGAAAATTGTTATAGAGTAGGGAACTCTTTTATTTTTCCAATTTAATCTGGAACTGCTTTTGCGCGAATTATTTTTTGAATACCTCATTGAAATTTTCTGCAGGGTTGTTTGGAAAACGTTTTCTCAACTGAACGAGAAATTTTAAACGAAAATATGTATCCAAATAGATTTACATCTATCATAGATTTGTTTTTTGCATATAAAATTAACAATTTAATCCACGACTATTGTATAATCCATCCATTATACATTGTTTGCTGGGACATAAATAATACCCATCACAAGTGCATAATGCGTTATTATTCACTGCTATCAATGCTTCATCTACTTTATTACATCAATTGAAGTAATTTTTATCACAAAATATACAATGACAAGTTCTCCAAAAATTTCCTATGTGTAAGTACACTTTTTCCACACTTGCAATAGAAGGGCCCTGTTACAATCGCCAAGTGTTAAAATCTTCAAGAATATATTCAGTAGACGTGGATAAAGTATAGTATACCACTCGCGTATAATAGTGTTATTCTCTCGGTGATTTAGGCCACTCACCTCGTGAATAATAGCTATCATTATACGCTCCTTGCATAATATAGTATTATAATTCAAAGAAAGTGAAAAAATGCAATTATTTAGCCCCAAATTAAAATTCACCAGATAAATGGTGAATTCCTCATGCATATTATTGTAGGAATAAATACCCTTCAAATTGCTAAAGTTACCACTATTCTTTAAGGAATTCGCTATAAGGAAATGAACTTCACAAAACTATTGCTACAAATCCTCATAAAGGTTGATCGGCCTATTAAATCACATGTTTTACAGGTTTGTGTCAAAATGAACTGAAATTCACCCAGAAATAATAACATTTCACCAATCAAGATCGGAATTGTGATAAACATTGCATTATTGCCCCGTACTTTTTCGAAGTAGGTAACAGTGTATTCTGATCCTTATATGGATATGTTGAACACATTTTTTTAACCAGCCCTTCAAGGCTTTGATGGATACAATCGGGACACTTGGTTTCAGCAAGACGGGGCCACTTGTCACACTTCAAATCGGTCTTTACCTGTTATTCAGGCGATTTTTCCTGGAAATTTGATTTCTCGTTGTGGAGACCTTCCATGGGCCCCCAGAAGCTAGGATTTGACACCTTGCGACTTTAACTTATGGGGATACCTCAAAAGTGTAGTCTATACCGCACCGCACTCTAATTGCGCTGAAGAAAAATATCCGCCAGGAAATTGAAGCCATCGGTCCAGAAACTTTGCGACGTCTTTTTCTAAGTGCCAGCAGAAAAACGGTGGACATTCGTACAGCGTAATTTTTAAGGAATTAATTCCCAAAGAGCTGAGCATTAGGTATTTGTAAAAAAAAAATTAAAATTCACTTGATAGTTTTGTTTTATATTTCTTTTAAAATCGGAATTCCTTTGTTGACCACCCAGTAAACAGAAATTTTTTGGTCATATTCACTAACACCCTGCCTATTTCATTTCACTAGATGATTCGTCAGAATTTCCACTGGGGTAATTGAATTGTTTCAACAGGAACATAGTTATCGGCATCTTCATATTCAATGAACGTATACCTACTACCTCAAGAACTCTCTTGTGCGACTTTCTGCAACAAACCATTTGAAACCGTTTTTGGTGGCATTATTCTTTCGCATAGAAAATAAAATGATCAAAACGCTCCTTTCATCGAGCGCTAAAAATAGCTCGGACCAGTTTTTAATGATCCACACTGAGCAATTTTCTCGGCTGTAAAAATAATGTTCAAGTGTGTAACAGGTGTGCCTCGCGAGTCGAGAGTGAACGAGGGAGATTCGAAGCATAGATTGAACCACGAGGATAAGATATAGGTATTAGGTACGTTTCCGAGATTACGCCGCGTTATAAAGCTAAAGCTCTTACGACGAAGAAAATTAGAATTGCATATTTCCCTCTTGAATATTAAGCGATTGATAAATTTCAAATTGAAATCACCTTGTGAATCGACTCATCATGTGTGGTAATCGATTCCGTCCATATTTTTGTTCGGATTGTTGCAGACGTGACATTTTTGCACAATGTTTCCTGGTTTGCGTACTGAATTCTGAGCAGAATTTCAAACGTAGATAGCGAAGGTTTGAACAATCGGCCAAAATTCACTATATCTCTTCAAACGAAACGGTTAAACAGCTGCCGGACATTTTGAATTTGAATATTCCTGTAGTTGAGGTCATTTATTATTATTATTCATTTATGTATTTATTTGTTTTTTCATCAAGAGTATTAAGGTATTGCAACCCAACATAGTATTCATAAATCTTGTGTACAGAATAAAAATGAAATGAGGAATCTAAACTATGAGGAAAAAAAGAAAAAATACAAAACGAAGGGATGAAATGTAGGCCAATATTGTGATGAATAATTCAGTTTTAAACATTATTAAAGTATAACAAGTTTCTTAGATGATCGAAAAAAGCAAACAGTTGAAATAATCGAAACTGGAATTAAGCACAATAAATCGTTCAACTAGTGACTTTACCAGAGAAAGAAGAATACCTTTTCAATTTTATTAGGGCTTTGAAATTATGATAGATATCTTAGACCTTTGTCTAAGATAGATATCAAATACGCCCTAATATAATTATTTTCCTAATCAAGATTGTTTATCACATGGAGTGTATCGAGCTGATTTCACATGTAGAGTTTCAAAGTCGAATGATGATTCAAATTACGTTAAATTAGATTGGATTGTGTTAGATTGATACAGTGACTTCCTTTATGTACTACGACTAATGAGTTATTTTGTGCATTATCAAACTAGAGCTACATTTTGCCAAGAATGTAACCTCCATCGAAAGTTGATTATTTTCCTAGGAGACTCGCTTTTATGTCGGCTGACGAGGATAAAGTATTATATGCCACTAGCGTATAATAGCTGTTATTCGCTCGTAGTCTAAACTTCACCTCGTGAATAATAGCTATCATTACACGCTCGTTGCATAATATACTATTATAATTCAACGAAGGGAAAAAGAAGAATATTTCAATATTTTGTTGTATTTACATAATATAATACCTATAAGTCCAACAATTTGAATTCACATCCACAGTTGTACAAAATCCGAAAATGTTGTTTGTATTGTATTATAAAATTCGTTTTTTAGAACTCAATCAAGAAATTTCTAATCAACACTCTCAGGAGCCATTGACAACAAAGTCATTTCTCACAAATACTAAAATAACTGCTTATTTCCCAATTGACAAAATTCAATATAAAATTTTCATAAAAATCGCAAATTTTTCCTCGAGTTGGGAATACAGCGCGCCGAACTTGGCTCATGAATCCGGTTCCGGCCGCCGTTACCTACTGGAGGACCGTCTCGTGAAATTTGTCGCGCACATGCCCCAAGAATCATTCACGCGTCAAACGACTCGCCTCCTCGCTGCTTTCGCTTCGTACCTCCAAGGGCGTCAGGTTCCCGAAATGTTTCAGAGATTTATTACGCTACAGAAACGACCCTCCAATTCCGCACCTACGTCTTGCTGTCGTCTTCCTGGTACGCCCTTACCTCCTAGGTGAGCATCTACCCATTTGTTTCAATGCAAACCTCTCCGGCGGAAAACGACGCGTACCTTCCGAGCGCTTCGCTTCGTCCAAGTGTGAGTCTAATATGTCTTACGATTCGGCTCTTCGCTTCGCGCCTCCTAAATGAGCTCTACCCATTTGATTCGGTACAAACCTCAACGGCGGAAAACAACTCTTCGCCCAAGGGAGCATTAACCTTAAGTCTAGTTTACGCCAACAAATTGTGGTTTGCATGAAAAATCTGCTTGATTTTATTTTCGTCAGTTTTATGTAGTTTTCGAGAAAAAATATTGAAAACTGCTTTCGTTCGCCATTATCTTTAGGAGGCTAGGAGTGACTAATGAGCATGGAGAGGCTCAAAAATATTTATCTGTAATTCCTTATATAAAAATTATCATAAATTTCGTCAATGGTATGGAATTTCTTATTTTACATAAATCGTTACAAATTCGCATGTAAATGAATTTGAATAAATAATAGTGAAATCACAATAAAATAAATTCTCAGTTTGCTATTCCTATAATCAACATAAAATCAAATATAAAATCTTCTTATCTTCAGTGAAATTCCAAGGTCATAAATAATCTCTTAAGTAACACCTGTAGTTGCTTTCATTAAGAAACGGGATATCGTTAGAAGCCTCAACTTCCTTTTGTCTCATTTCCTTCATACGTATTAACTCAGAGCATCAATTGATTAGTCCGACAGCCAATTTAATTCATAGAACTAACTGACCAGGGAAGTCTATCGCCTTTCATTAAAAAATAATAGAACCTACTCATAATAGAACCGTTGGACGCCATCGTCATGGTTAACTTCATTTAAGATCAAGGCCTCTTTGATAAGAAATGCGACGCACACCTACCGTGCAAAATTAATTCGGACACACAAGTCAACTTGAT
Source organism: Propylea japonica (assembly GCA_013421045.1). Classification (NCBI taxonomy): domain Eukaryota; kingdom Metazoa; phylum Arthropoda; class Insecta; order Coleoptera; family Coccinellidae; genus Propylea; species Propylea japonica. The sequence goes on from CM024241.1 coordinate 55,722,296, forward strand.
TACCTCATTCCTTATTGGAACCTATTGAGAAAAAAATGACGGATTGAAACAACAGTAGCATTTAGCCATGAAAACACTCGAGTATCTTAAGGAGAATTTTCGAAAGTATAATTGTTTCTACAACCATTTTTCTATTATTCGATAGTTGATATGAAAATAAACATTATTTCTGTCCTTTTCACATGTTATACCAATGATAAATAGTAATAACGTCATTCTGAGTGATTTTCTATAATGATTGAAGTGAACTATTTATAGACACAATTTTATAAGAATCAAGGCTGAGCTTATTCACAATCTTCATGTATTTTATGAAACCTGTTCAGTTTCAGACGTAATATGATTCAATTTTATTGCTATTTTCGAAATCAGTTCTTCTTTTATTTATCAAACTTTATTTATTGTAGATTGGAGATTTCATTATCCACTTTTACATCATCCTTGAAAGACTTTCGTCATTTGGGGGAATTTCCTTTTCTATTATGATTTATGAATATGAGGTTTTGGTCAATTGGCACACAATACAGCGCGAAGGGTAGGGTTTTTTATGCGTTTCCATAGTACAGCTACATTTTCCCATAGATTTATAATAGTAACTAGATGGCGAACCTGTCAAAAATTTTGAGGCAAACGGCGGCCATTTGCAGTTTGGGGTGGATTTGAGAGGTGTCACTTTTTCATGAATTTAAATATTAGAATTACCAATATTCCTTTATTTATTTTATTTCAACGAATTAAAATGATAGGATTACCAATATTGTTCAATAACTAATCACAAGAATCGAAAATATTTATAATTTTAATAGACCGAAATGTCAGAGTTCACAGAACACTAATATATAGAGTTCGTTTTTCATCACTTCTTTCAAAGGAAAGTCTATGTTTCAATCAAAATTCGAGCACAAATGGCATAAAACATCAAAATATTTGTGGTTTTATTATATGTTCTGTGGTTCACCCCAAACAGCAAATGGCGGCCATTTGCCTCACTTTTTTCTACGTGACAGTAAGGAAGTTCGACGTCCAGTTAGTATTATAGGTCCATGCATTTTCCAGTAATTTAACCTCCTTCGCAATTTAGACTTGGCTTTTATGTGAACTAACGTACTTAGTGTCATGCCACCCAGAGAATAGTTGGTCAAAGTAGCGCCAGCACATTGCATTGGCATTGGTCAGTGGTTTCTGTGGCCGCTCACAAAGCCTACAAACAATGGAGTTTTTCCGTCGATCTCTGATAAAAGGTGATTTTAATATGTGTGAAATTGAACATAAATGATCCATTTTAATGTTCAATTTGTGCTATTTTTAAGTGCAATCCACATGGCAACCGTGCACAAGTATTCAGAAGCACTACGAGAAATGTCAGAACTTTACTGGAACATAGAAATTTTATCATGTCAAATGTATGTTTTGTGCAAAATGAGAATGTATTTCAATCAAGAATTTATACACAATTCATATTAAATAATAAAATATCTTGACCATTAGTCGCCCTCTTTAATAACCTAGTTGATTAAATAACTATTACTTAACGATGTTGTGTAATAAATAGGTGATATATCACGATACGATAACATGTGAGAATCATAAATCAATTTGATGATTCTCATTTTATTCAGTTTTCTTGCTGCGCAATTAGCATCTTTGCTTGCCTTTAGCTGTTTTGCTTGCCTTTCAACTCTGCTCTAATAAGTGTGGGTGATTCAAAATGAGGGCACTGGGCTGGTAAAAGAAATGTTTGCTGCCCTTTTTGCCGGGCGTCAGCTTTCTATTTTCTCTACTATTATATCTCTGATTTAGCGATATTAAACAGATTTAACCTTATACCTATAACTAATTTAATTATTTATTTATTTATATTCAAAGAATCACAAACGGGTTGAATACCCAGCAAAGGATTCACAAATACAATATTATGAAAATATAAAAGATAATATGAATACATAATAATTATCGTTTTAAGAAATCTCAAACGTGAAACGATTACTCATATAAGAATTATGAAATTAAAACAATTAAAATGTATTATTGTAGCAGTTGCTGTTTAATTCTAATTGAATTGACGTCAACCATCAGAGCTAGCGTAATAGATTTGCGACATTTTACATTTTCTTGTATAGGAAAAATATACTTGTGAATTCAAACCTTGTGAATATACATATGTGAATGATAAAAAAAAGGTATCCAATATGACAGGAGAAACTAATATACTTGTGTTGACAGTGATGTTGCCAGATACCCAGCACTGATGTGGCTAGTTTTCAAATTATTAGATATTTTTTTTTGAGCGCTCGTTAACCTCAAACGAGTGCTATATCGTTTTGCCCAAATGTCTGTAATTTTCGAATTTTGAGCCGAATCGGTCTCAAACGATAGGGTTGTACTCCCTGATGATGAATTCGTGGTAAAAAAAAATTCTGTCCTTGGGGCCGTCCAACCGTTAGCACAATAACTTTCGAAAGGTTAAGTTTGGTTTCCAAATGACTCAGTTAAGTTCGTTAACCAGTCAAATCGTACAGGGTGTTTCATAAAATATGGCCATTCAAAATTTTTGTTCCTCATAATCTCAGACAAAACGAAACCCATCGAGATGAAATGTTACGGCTATATGCAAGATGCTCATAATAAGCCTCATGCAAAATTTTGTGGCCATAGTGTAAACAGAACCATAGAAAATTAAATTGAAATATTGAAAAAAAGAAACGATAAAACAATATCCGATTCGAATAAGATTTATTTTATTTGATTTTATTTGAAATTCACTTGAAATTTTCAATATGCTCAGACCATTTCCAACAGTGTATAATGTTACGCCCGCTTTTCGGCATTATAACACTACGTGTACATATACCTATACTAGAAAAATACAAATGAGTCTAAGTCAAAAACTATGAACTCGAATTTAGTGAATATTTAACTATGTAGGTATGAATTGTCGATACAGCGATTATTTCAGCTCATTATATTCATTCAAATTGGTACTCAATCATTTAAAGGATAGTGAAGGATATAATCATAAATTTTCACTCATTAAATCATTTGAAAAGCAGATAGTCGTTTATGAAGGACATTTTAAGTTGAGATGTTAGAAAGCAAACGATAAATCTAATTCCAGTCATATTAACATGGTCGTATCGGCTATCTATTTTCGGAATGACAATAAAATTGAGGAAATAAATTCTTTTTCATTTGCTTCCTATTTCATTCCAGGATTGACGTGACCTTTAAATTATCCAATTATAAACGGGATTTCTCATTTATTATACGAATCATACAGATGTCACATTAATCAAACTGAAAATGAAAGTATCTCGTGGATTGAAATCTATGATTCTGTCGTTTGAGCATATATTTCGATTCAAAAATATACAATTGACTAAACCGTGTGTTGCAAATTGGTGCATGCGCTAGGTTGATACAAGTCCGGGGGCATTGATATTCTCCACTTGTTCAAAATTCAAAAGTAACGACTTGGTGAAAAAACGAGTGTAAGAGTGATAATTTTGAAGGAATACTTCAAGTTTTTTCTTATCTTCCGAATTTTCATTGAAATTCATGAAATATTTTGGTACCTAAATATCTTTCAGAGATTTTTACTGATAATATTAGTTTCTGTGCCATATTATTGACTGATGATAGATAATAGATGTTGTTCTGAAAGGTATAGCAAAGTGAACTGATTCATCAGAACAAAGACATTGCTAGTGATTTACAGATAAAATAATTTCATGTATATAGACTCTCAGAATGTTGAATCACATTTCGCAACGTCAACTGGCCAATCTGTTATGAATCGTCATCCCCACTAATAATGCTTGCTCGTACGTCATCATGACGCGACGCTTGAGCTTACCAGTATAGGAATCGCATTTTCGGTATTTAATTGAAAATTTATTACCTACTCGAAATTTTAAGTAACTAATTGAAAAAGTATATATTCAACTCCACTGTCACATGTTGAAACCCTATATTTCAACATACTGTAAATGGCCATTGGAGAAAAACATGAAACTTGGAAAAAGAGGCATCAAGGTTAGCACCTACTGGAACTGAGCTTTTCTGTGGGCTTGAAGAAGACCACTTTAAGGTAGCGTTCTAGCAATGGGAGTTGAATAACAGAATAACCCACTGTAGAAATACTTCTGGACTTACTGAGGCCAAGAAATTCGTGATGATTCCACCTACCTTTACCAGTAAGCTCCTGAAACTGTAACGAGATGAGCTTCGGGTGATGCTGGGACTGCTAACAGGGCACAGTCGGTACAAACATTATTTATACCGTATAAGAAAATCATCAGATGAGATTTGCAGGCTCTGTGGATAAGAAGCAGAAACAGTTGACCCATGGTATGCAAGTGTAAAGAGCCTGCTGGCCTAAGAAGAATTTATCTGGAGAAACCGCCCCCGGACACCCAAGAGAAAACGGTCAAGCTTCCGAAGAATGTTATCGGTTTTATCAACGCTGAAAAATATCGACTATGTGGCTCGAAGGACCATGAAAATTATCCTAGCTCGAGGACTATGAAAAATATCTTGACTATTTCGATCCGTCTTGAGGGACCCTTGAAATAGAAAATTTGCAATTGTCCTATGTCATCTATTTAATTAACCCGTAATGCAATGATCACTAGAACTCAAAACTTTGAGTTAGCGATACCTTAACTTTTAAATGCACTGATTTTAAAGATGATTCTCTGTTTGAGAATGTGTTAACGGTTCGACTTTTACCAATGCACTGCCTGACCTGTTAAGTTAGGTCGATCAGACCCTTTCAAGTACCACTTGAACCTAGGGCTGTTTGCTAAGCAGAGTTTAACTACATATTTCCCTGTGGAATTCAGGGATATTTTCTAAATATAGATCGAAACTGAATATTTGTTTACATTTAAGTTGAACGAAATATTCGAGTCCTTATAAAATTCTACAAACGCCATTAACAACCTTCTTGGCTTTTCACTAATGAAAAGGGTAGAGAACAAAAAATCTACACGTCGCAGTTTGCGTAGGGCTAACCCGAGGGCTAACCTTACCATACGGAGCCCATTTTGAATAATATTGAAAATAATAATAATATTCTTTACGCGAAAATAATTTTGATGAAATCTTTCATTCCAGATGAATTACCGCTCATCAAAGGTTTCAACCACTCTGTTGTGGGTGTGCATGGCCTTCGTCTTCTTCCTCAGCGGCTCTTTGGGAAGTCCGGCAAACAGATCTCCGGCATTGCTAAGTCACCACCTAGCTAAAAGATCCTTCTTCGACATTCAATGCAAGGGAGTTTACGATAAGAGTATATTCGCTAGATTAGATCGCATATGCGAGGATTGCTACAATTTGTTCAGAGAACCACAAGTACATTCCCTATGCAGGTGAGAAATTCCTACAATACTTCTGAATGATAGTAGTTGTAACCTTATGTAGATCTATGATAATCTGATAAAATATGATAGGTATTTTGCTAACTTATCGAGTATTTTGACTGGTCTTGACAGCACAGCGTCTTCGAAATTTATACAGGGAGTTTCAGAATAAGGAACCGTAAATTCGGGATCTTAATTCTGATTTTATGACATAAAATCAGTGACTTTGGGTCTCTGACGCATTGATTCTGAGATACGGGGTGTTGAAATTTGAAGAGAATTTTGGTTTTTAGAACAGATTTTTGACATCGTACAAGATTTTTCTTTGCGCTTTGGTAGGTTATCAGTACGCTTCAAAACACTTTTTTTTTCATCTCGAAATTATACTTTATTTTCACGTCTGTAAAGACTTCTGTCCGAATAAATTTAGTGCAACACAATGGTTCGCCAATGCATTTTTCAAATTCGAAATTATTTTCGAAATCACCACATAATTCGAAGTGAGAATGGTATTTTGAGTTTTTCACATACGGCCAATGCTCTCTGAGATGAAAAATGCTATTTCAAGAGAATTACGAAATTCTTTGATAACTTCCGAAGTCGTCTTGACACAGATTAAGGCGGCTCAGTGCCTTCCTTTAAAAAAAATGTCGTGCATGGAACACATCGTGTTTCTTTTCATAATAGGGACATCTTCCAACAAAATTGGTAAACTTTCATCCGAAAAGAGCAGGATGAAATGTCCAACCAGTTATTGCAATTTTGAATTGAAAAAACTGTGTATAAATGAGTACTCATAACCTACCAAAGCGCAATGAAACACCGCACCCGTACGGTGTCAAAAATATTCTCGAAAAACCAATTTTTTCTTTAAATTTCAACCAGTGTATCTCAGAAACAATGCGACAGAGACCCATAGTCCACAGGAACTTTATGTCATAAAATCACCTGAGGATTGAGATCCCGAATTTATGGTACCGTATTCTGAAACACTCTGTGTGTATGTTATACAGGGTGTCCCGTAATTACACGGACAAACTTCTAGTGGACATTATAGATCGTATTTTAGACAGATTCGACCCAAATCATATAATGCAAAATTGCTTCGTTGAGGAGATAGTGGCCTTTGAAGATGACGTCCTGTTCACACTTGTTGCCACATATTCGCAAAACGGAGTCACATAAAGTGCTGAAAGTTTACACATTGGCTAATATCAAAAATACGCATCGATTAGATTGAGTACATTTCTTTCATGTCAAGCACAATCGTATCATTTGGGAGGGGCGAAGGGTATTTTTAGTTGAAACTTTTTTAACTTTCATTATTTCGCAAGATTTACATCATATTCATAAACTCTGATGTTTTTTCTTGAAGAAAGATGCTCTTGTATTATAACGCCCAGATGCACCATTTCTAAAAAAAATAGATTTGAAATTTTCTCTCTTTTCACTAAGTACTCAATGTTCACTTTTGTTTTGAATTTAATCTGGGCGTTATTATACAAGAGCATCTTTTTTCAAGAAAAAACATCAGAGCTTATGAATATGATGTAAATCTCGCGAAATAATGAAAGTTAAAAAAGCGTTAACTAAAAATACCCTTCGCCCCCCTCCAAATGATACGATTGTGCTTGACATGGAAGAATTGCATTCAATCTAATCGATGCGTATTTTTCATATTAGCCAATGTGTAAACTTTCAGCACTTTATGTGACTCCGTTTTGCGAATATGTGGCAAAAAGTGTGAACAGGACGTCATCTTCAAAGGCCACTAGCTCTTTAACGAAGCAATTTTGCATTATATGATTTCGAATCTGTCTAAAATACGATCTATAATGTCCACTAGAAGTTTGTCGGTCTAATTACGGGACACCTTGTATACCTAGTTTAGAAATAGTTTTATATGCACTATACTTCAGTATAGTTATATAGCACCTTGTATATTCACGTTATTGAAACTTGATGAAGAAGATTGACGAACATTCTTGAAAATTTTTCAGTATCATCCAAATGATTTGTGAAAAATAAATTCATCCACTCAATAAATTTGAATAGGTTCATTGAAGCAATCAATAACACTTATAATTTCGTTACTTGTAAAACATTGATAAATAATTAAATATGAACATTAACATCTGTTCTCCTTTTTGGCTATGAACACTTAGACCGACTATATTCTCCACCGAGATATAATAGACTATCTCTATACATACTGAGCGCTTAATGGTATGTTCGGTGTAGACGTTTCTCATCTGTACCAACTAAATGCTGACCAACGACTTCGAGGACATCGTTTCAAATTACGGAAGGAAAAGTTCAGGCTGTCTTGCAGAGAGCATTTTCTTTGCAATCGTGTTTTCGACCTATGGAATCGCCTTCCAGAGAGTATTGTTGCCTCGCTATCCGTGAATGCCTTCAAAATCAGTTTCGACCGGTGGGCCAGTGGTTGAGTGTTCATATTGTGTTATTATCTTTTTTTATACTGGGAATTCATATTTTTATTTCTTTTATTGAGTTTATAGGTTTCTACCTCTACTCATACCTTTATATAATACTTAATAATAATAATAATTCTCTGAAATGATAGTGAAAAAACATAAAGTATTTCATAAGAAAGTGAAACATTTTGTGTGTTCATTAGTTGAAAATGAATGAGAATTTAGTGCTCTTCGGAAAAGTAGATATCAATAAAAAAATTATAATATTGAAAGAGGCTACCAAGTATTTCTTCGTTCTATTTTATGACCATAATCATGAGAATTCTTACACCTTCGGTTCAGCCAACAGCTCGAAATATATCGATAATAACTTCCCCTTTTGCCCTCTCGTTCTACTCAAACGAGCGCTATATCGTTTTGCCCAAATGTCTGTAATTTTCTAATTTTGAGCCGGAAATGGTCTCAAACGATAGGGTTCGACTCCCTGATGACGAATCCGTGGTCAAATTCAATTCTGTCCGCAGAACCGTCCGTCCGATCCGTTAGCACGATAACTTTCGAAGGTATAGTCCTAGAGACTTTAAATTTTCAGGATGAGTTCATTTCCCAAAATGCTCGGTTGAGTTCGTTAACCAGCCAAATCATACAGAGTGTTCCATAATATATGGTGATTCAATATCTCAGAGAAAACGAAACCAATCGAAATTAAATTTTTCGGTCACATTCAAGATGCTCATAATAAGCATCATGCAAAATCTCGTGACCATAGTGTTAAGCGAACCATAGAAAATTCAATTGAAATATTGAAAAGAAGAATTTTATATTTCTATAACAAGATATCTGATTCGAGTAAAATTTATTTTGTGCATGAAGATTGATATCGTGAATGTTCATGCAAAATTTCAATAGGATCGCATCATCAGAATGGAATTCAATTTCTTTCTAATTGTTGATTTTCCACATATTTCATTTTTTGTATCATTTCCAGAATATAATTCCGAGCGTGCCTTATTTTGCATTCATATACTTCATATAGCATGCATCTCAAGTCCTATACAAAATGTTGAGGTAAAATAGCATTATTGCTCCACCAATGAACGAACACTCAAAAGCACCTGCTCGGGATTTTTCTTAAATTGATTATGCAATAAATCACCTTTTATTCGAAAGTTTAAATTTGATTCAGCATTTACTAAGAATATGATATGTCACGATGGCCTGTGAAGATTTCAATAAATTGTTTTCACTAATGCCATTAAAATCACCCTCTACTACTTCAAGAGGTTGTTGACGTTAACCCATAGAGTATAAAATATTCATTCTTCATTCGAAGGATTCACCAGGTCCTAACCTGAATTTCTTTTTTGACAACATTGGTGAAAACAAGAATAAAACATTTATTGAAATCTTCACGGACATTCGTATTATCAAGAAATACTTATTAATATTGAATAAAGCTTTCGAATAAACGTTGATGTATTCATAAAAAAGAGTGATTTTTGTGTATTTCAAGCAGTTAGCTCTTATGGTAATCCCCTATTAAATAATTATTTCCCATTTTTATGCTCATTTTTAAGCCATTTTAATGTGCAATCCTCATGGCAACCGTACACAATCTATTCAGAAGCACTACTAGAAATGTCAAAACTCTACTCTAACATAGGAACATAAAGATTCCATTATGTCAAATGTGTCTTGTTTAGAATAAAAATGTATTTCAATCAAGAATTTATACATAATTCATGTTTCGATCGTCGGAAAAATCTTGTAATCAACTCGGTTATTAATCAAGCGACTAATGGTCTCGAACTATTAACGCGTTCGCTCCGCTCACGCTTTAAAATATCTCGACCATTAGTCGCTGTCTTTGATAACCTAGTTGATTAAATAACTATTTCCATTCCATGTATAATATCCACAAATGTCATCATTCGAGAACGCATAGTTGAACCTCTTATAATTCGAAAACCATCGCTAAATATTCTATTCTTCTTCATTTTGAATACAATTTTTCGCATTCGAATTTTTTCCTAGATCTTTGCATGTAATTATAGATATTTTTCCTCATTTATTATTATCGAAATAAGTGTGTACAATAATCAAAAAGGTGTTTCATTTTTTTATAATTCATATTCTAAAGAAAAGAATCTTCTGGTAATGAAATATGGAAATAATCGCTGAATTTCAATGAAAAATACTTGGAATTTAAATAGACGTATTAAATTTCGCCATTACAGTTTTGAAATTATTCTGCGTAATTCCAAGCTCAACAAACAAATTTGCGCTATGAGATATTCCCTCAGGCCAGAATGAAAATAATTCATTTGTATATGGAACTTAAAAATATACTAGTCCAGTCAAAATAGACTAAATTATGATTCCAGTTTGCATTAATTCCCACAAGCTGGATTTTTGTGGAGGCCTTGAATACGTCATTACAAATGATATGTCAAAAGTCGCCATCGATCCCGCTTGTGCGTTTGTTTTTTATTCGAGGTCAAAGGTCACAAATTTGCGTTTTTTTTGCGTATATCTCTGAAACAACGAGAGCTATCGAAAAAGATTCAGACAAAGTTTGTAGTTCGTAAAATTGTCTACAAAAAATATCTCAACATTTTTTTCTCCTACAAAGCATCGCTTTCGAGATATCGTGACTTTAGACGCGCAGGAAAGTCGTATTTTCGACTATATGCACACATTTCCGAACCACCTCTGAGGTAGTGTACACGGCGCTTTTTTTTTACGTGGTTTCCCCAGTAGGAATACTCCACAATATATTTTGATCGAGGGAATGTAATGGAACACTATTTTATTGATGAAATTTTTTTTTTATTTAAATTAAATGCTAGCTCATCAGAACGAGTCTGAGCTTCCTTCAAGATGGTTTTCTTGAAGTCAAGGGTTGAAACTTGAGACACTCTTCGTCGAAGATGCTGCGCTTTTTTCATTTCAGCCGTTTTTATCTGCTTCATTGCCACAGAACAAACAGTATTTCTTGAAACAAAAAGACGATTCATTACCTCGTACTCTAGTACGAGGAGGACTAATCCCAGATGTGGTAGCTATCTCCGCCTCACGCTGTCTTTTAGCTGCAGCGATGCTGCTCTTCCGGGTGTATGTTTTACGACACTGCTTATGTATCGTTACAGATGTTTTGTCCTTCAAATATTCATTGAACCCATCACCCCTTTCAGTACTTGAATCCATTAAAGTCTTTAGCCCCCGATCAACAACCACAATTTCGCCTTCAGTCAAAGATTCATTGCAAATAAAGCAAACTTCTGACATTTTTACAAATTTTGTAATGGCACTGTTTAAAAAGAGAATATATGCACAAACACGTCTATTCACTACGAAAAACCGTTCAAAACTGACTGCATTTACTAGAGCTATGTCCTTCGGAAAGCAGGTATAGACAGGTTTCGACCCGAACAATGGAGTGTCGCAAGCAGATGTTTCTCAAGGCCAACCGCCCAATATAATTAGAGACGGACGATGACTTACTCAGAATTGTATATTTTTTCACGTACTTGTGTGCATGGGGCAAATAAAACTATATTCTAATATTTTCTGTTCAAATGGTTAACCCGATGATGCATACTGGCCACGTATGAGTGTATTCGTATTTTCTATGTTTAAAATAGCCATAATTCGAGAACAGTGCATCGTACAAGAAAAAGTGTTAAAAATATTTTTTGTAGACAATTTTACGATCTACAAACTTTGTCTGAACCATTTTTCGATAGCTCTCGTTGTTTCAGAGATATACGCAAAAAACGCAAATTTGTGACCTTTGACCTCGAATAAAAAACAACGCACAAGCGGGATCGATGGGGACTTTTGACATATCATTTGTAATGACGTATTCAAGACCTGCACAAAAATCCAGCTTGTTGGGAATTAATGCAAACTGGAATGTCTATTTTGACTGGACTATACCTCGTTTCCAGAATACATAGAGCAATATGTTTTTCCAAATGAATTACAAATTTCAAAGTATTCTATATCTTTGACAATAATATTGGACTTTTGTTATAGTGCTGGAGACGACAATTTTGAATTATTATGTTATAAAATTAATTGTTCGATTGCTCCACTCGAGTATTTTTTGAATGACAAATGGTTTTCAGGTTTTTACTGAAAAAAGGCAGAACATTCTGCACACTGAAATACTGCGCACTGAAGTCACAAACAATCCCTTCTCGCTGAGTTCTGTTCGAATATCTATAGTTGTTTCCAAATTATCGAGAGAATAATGGGGAATTCCAGTATCTTAAAATATCCACTTTTCTCCACATGGCGTAATAGAGGGCAGTTTATAACACCGTCGTAACCATTTATTCACCCTGAATTTTGAAAAACTGATTTATTATTCAATATTGAAAATGTGATTTTAATACCTGTAAATTCAAACGTTCCTCTGCTGTGACGTCGGTGGCATAATTCGTAATATGATTTGGTTGAAGTTTGTGATGGCGGGACAAGCCCATAACCATAGAAATAATAACTTACGTTTAGTAAATCTAATAATCTATGCCCATAACCTCCTTTACATTTATGTTCTGTGCTCCTTTTTAGTCATTATTCGACGTTTTGTCTGTGTATGAATATGAATTTGTTTATTTATGGTGAGTTTGGGTTTTGGTTTTGAAAATGGTTGTAAAAAAGTGTTTAGTTCCGATTTGTAAGAATATGACGGATACTCCGAATAAAATATTTATTCATGTGCCGAGGAATTCAATCTTACAAAAGAACTGGAGAATAGCAGCAGAACATGATGAGTACAACCAATCAAAAAACACGGATTAGCCACCAACGTCACACGATTTCCCGCTTCTATTGATCGTTTGAATTCGGTAGAAAATTTTGATGTTTTCAATAATTTTTTTATGTGATAATTGATGAAAAAAAATTTTTTTTAAATATTACGAGTTACGTGGGAACCCAATAAGGCAAAATATATTGGTCTGGAAGTGACTGGAATTCCCCATTCTCAACGTTCCACATGTTCAGGAAATACCTGTATATTATTTTTTTCATTACTGTGTACTTATTTATTCATCTTTCACCAAAAGGAAATGAAATCGAAGATGTATTCATTAACTCTCATACATGTAGAAATAAGTTTTTATTAGTTTCTGCATGTTAGTTGATTAACGTTGACTTCTTCTTATTTCTTGGCATCAAATGATGCTGCTATTTCAATTAAACCGTAAAAAGATAGTTATACATCTGTTACTTCGTTTGCGGTTTCTATGATTTATCTTTTTTTTTGCGAGTTATTTTTCACCGCAATTTTAATTCGGCATAAAGATTCGCATGAGCTACTAATTACTGTTGGCTTTACGAAAATAAAACGCGACCTATATTCCAATGAATAATTCACGATCACGAATAACCTCAGTAGTATTTCCGTCTTAAATATCTTACCCTTGGATAAGCATTTAAGTTCAAGGTTACTTGCTTGACCATATCTTTGATATCAATATAAATTTCTGAAGTTGAGTTAACGATATCAAGTTAATTGATTTTGATTATTATATACTACCTACAAATTGAATTTTAATTGTCTGAAACAGAAACAGAAGTTCTTCGAATCCACAAATCTATTAAATTTATCTCTTTAATTCCCATTCGGTTCTTCGAATCTACAAAATGTATCTCTTTAATTCTATTACAATACCGTCTTCAATATCTAACATATAATAATCGTGCAGGAATATCTCAGATCTCATGGTTACATTTTATTATGATATGTTGCAGTTGACACTCAGATCTAGCATGTATCAAATGATCTATTGCAGAAAACACATCTTGCAAACAAACTTTTTTCAGTACTAAAATCTTATGGAAGTAGTCCAATTTCCATAAAAATTTCGTGACTTATAAGAAATAATTCATAATACTCGTAAAAAGGCTCATTACAACATATTTAAGAAAAAACTCAACTCGTAAAAGAATATCCTTGCCTTTTATTATAAATATCTAACAATTGATTAATCGAAATTGATCCGAATGGATGAAAAATCACATGTTCGAATGAATCACATAATGCATGGAGATATTCAATCTGTGTTTTTTCTTATCAACTAATACGATATAAACATTAATCCATCGAACATACGTGGATTTGAGGCCGGAAGAGGATCTTTACTTTCTTCAACTTCTCTTATCAGAGAAAAAATTATCATTCATTATTGGTTCATTTCATCTACAAAATTCAACATTCAAAGATTACAAATTGAAACTTTAGTTATGTATGAAATTCTACAAGAAATAACTGAATTATGTCAATCGATAAATTAAAATGAATTTCTAAGGATTTTTATATTTAACACGAACATTTGAGTTATCTCTTTTCTCAATAAGCAGAACTCAAACAAATGTAATTAATGAACGGAATTTAATCAGTTTGTCTAAACTTGATCTTCCACAAACCTAAAGCAAAACATAGAAATTACAAACATTTTTTTTATTTCTTTCGCAAGATATCGTTCGAAATTTCTGGAAAAGGTTCAGCTCAAATTTCGAAATATAGGAATGACAACGAATAAGGAATAAATATCATTCCTTACTCCTATAATTTCAGCTCAATATAATGAAAGCTGTTAAACGATAAATTATATGCAATTTATTCTGAACATATTACAAGCGTTTATTTGTTATTATGGGTAATTAAAGGAAATGGACATTTCATGATTAAACTACAGGTGTTTGAGAAAATTCTGTATCTACCTACTGGTAATTTCATGCCAAGTACCCATGACTCTAATGTTACCTCAGATCACCTCATGTCATAATTATAGTACAAAGTGTTCAGGTTGCATGTCCAACCAAAGCATCCGTGAATAATAAATTGTTCGTCATATCAACCTTCATGGAAATAAAAAAATTTACAAACAATTAAATACACGTTTTATTGCCTACATATAATATTATGAATATGTAAAGCTGTTCATTGCAAAAATGGGAAAATTTTATAGAAGGATGATGAGTCGAAAACTCATGCGAAATTTTGTGAGGACCGTGGCGGTACAAAATTCAATATGTGCGATTTGGAACAGTATTGTCTGAGTATGAATACCTACCCATAACCTTAGAAGCTTTTGCTCATAATGGGAAAACGATGATTCAAATTTGAATACCCTCATAGCTGTTGGTTTCATTCTATTTATTTATAAATCCAAATTCCCTATTGAAACCCTAAACCTACCTCGAAAATTTCAAGCTAATTCCGAGAAATTATCTCGTTGACGATCGCCTTCGCACAACTCATTGTACCGTCTTCGTAATATTCGAAAAAAAATTCACACAGTCATAACTCGAGAATTAATATTATACCGGGTGGCCCACCACTGATGATGCTCATTGTGAGGTTCTATATGCTGATATTTTGAAAATATTTTTTGTGATATGTGTAGGGTAATCAAAAGCACAATTTGAAATTAATTTCATATACACAGGGTGTTTCAATATAAAGATACAGACCAAAGTTACACTTATTTAAGAGTAACACCCTATATATGACGCGATAAAAGGAAAGGCAAGCTCAAATTATGATGAGTTTTTTCAGATCACTCTGTACATTTGATGCACCATTTGAGGGAAATTCGCGAAAAATTTGGAATATGGAGTCATTTTAAATAGTAATTCATGAAGAAACCAGTTGCGCAAGAGAAACAGACAATGTATTTTTGATTAGACATATTAGCTAGTCCCATGAAAAGAAAAAAACTTAAACATCTACTAGGAATAATGGTCAAAAACTTTCTTATTTCAAATGGCACGCCCGATATTTCTTCATCCCGTTGAACGCAAAAATAAAAAATTAATTTCGAAACTTTTTCGCTATACCTATTAAACCAGTAAATCTGATAGGTAGGACGACGCAATTAAAACAAGATTATGACCAAAAACACGATTCGAACACTGGCTCTACCCTTGTTCATTCGAGTAAGCGGTCTGCAACAAGGGTAATAAAAATTTATTGCGGTCTAGAGATAGGGAGAATTTTTTCCTATGCCTGCTCGACGCATCGCTTCGTCCAAGTGCGCGGTCCTCGGCGAACTTACGCTTCGTCTCGCTTCTCGCAGCGTCAACCTTTAGAAGAAGAGGAAGCCGTTTTTAATTTGCATAAAGGGACTGCCGAAATATCAGTGATTTTTAACGATGTTTTTCTAGTGTTTGATTTGATCTCGTTCAATTTTTGTATTAAGATGGCAAACATGACATTAATCAGTACCTAGATGGGTGACAGCTTTGTTATCCGGAAATCATCTGTAATCTGGAAAAAAAGAATATTTTCTCGTTATGACATCTTAGGACCTGACACGAGCCCGAAAAAACACGTTTTCGCGCAATGTTTTGATGACCTTTGTTTTGTTTAGATATAATCAATCATGTTGGTGGGTGGATGGAACTCGAACTCGAGTCCGTCGCTGTTCAAATTGTAAACCTCGCGGGCGGTTTCAAAGATGAAACATTCCCGGGCGCTGAGTCACAGGACATGATGAGGCAGAGATACCGCGTCGCTACATTTCCAATTTTCCCACGATCGAGCTCGAACTCTCCCCGATAACGTTTAGTTCCGTTTCCCGAATAAAAATATAAAGGCAACGTAACAATACGGAAAAACGATAACGCAGACCGATCCGAATTGTTATTACGACGAAACTGTCGGCGTTATGTCGTTTCTGCTCTTTTATACCTTATGTAAGATCATTCCGTATTAAATGGTTGATTATTTTTCTCCATTATCCACAACAACCTTACGCCACAGAAGTAGCACCTGCTTCTGATTGGCGTTTAGGGTTATCATTTCTTGGGATACCATAAAAGCGACAATACAGTCAGCTTTAAAATGCGTGAACATGACTCTGGGAAAATGTATTGGGTTGTAAAAACACTTTGGTTAATTAGGTACATGCACGATCGACTCTTTAAAATAAGATATACAGGATGTGGCAACAAGATTATCCATATTTTCTCTTAGGAAGCAGATAATATATTAATGTAGGTGTGGATATGCATGTAGTTAACGTACCTAAGTTCTTTGATAATTGACAGATAAAAGAATTTATGGATGGAAAAATACAATAACAATCACTTTCCCCAATCCAAATATGAAATACTTTCGATTCTAATGAAATGGCTCATATTTTTGGACGAGCTATAACGTAATGAAGTTTAAAGCATTAATTGACTAACACTATACATCAGGGTGTTGAAAGTTTCGATATTTTGGAACCCGATCTTAGAACTAAAAAAAAATAGAAAATTTGATATAGATAACATGGTTGAAGCAAATGATCGATTTTCGGTTTTCAAAGGCAACCAAATACATAGATATCTTGTTTACTGAACCTACAATTGAAATGTTTATTAGTCAGTTCTCAGTTCTTTGAAAAAATCTTCCAACATTAGAAAAATTTCTACGTACTTTCATTGAGTTTTTTTTCGAGTTGCTCAATTACTTTTTTTACTTCATCGTTAAGAAAGAATTGAAATTCCTGAATTTTAAATGCCTTATTCTAATATTTGCGTGGGTTATAAGGTTTTCATCTTTTATGAATCACTAGAAGTCGAAAATAAATCGTACTTGGTTGCACTAGTAGTCATGTTTACATGGAACTTTTCATTCATTTTGAGATCTTGAATTAGCTTCCAAAATATTGAAACGTTGTTTTTAACACCCGGTATAATGCACCTAAAAATATATCATGGTATATGTTTTCAGTATGTTCTCAATAAAAATAATAATAATAATAATCGGAAAGAAAAAATAGCCATTAGATGTGTGTTTCGAGATAGTTCGTTCAACCCAGCAGAAGTTATGAACTAATAGCAATATGCCAAATCAGCAGAAACTTGACACCAACTTGAGTACCTACCAACTAATGGTTCTCATCAATATCCAATTTACGTAGTAAAAACACATATGTATTACTTTTTTGGTATATCTGAAAGTTTAGGAGAAGTACTAAAACATCGAAATCTGTTCAGAGTGACCAGAATTGGTCATCCCTGAACAACTACAACTTTGCAACCCTAAAAGATAGAGAAAAAGTTATAAGCCAAAATTGACATTTAGGTCATTTCGAGGGTCATTTCTATTCGGTCATTATCTCCCTTCCTGTTGTGCTGCCAAAAATCATGAAATCCCTTTTTTGATAGCAATCCAATGGCTTAATCCAAATTTTGCTGATTGGTTCCCTTCCTGATTTATAACATAAACTTTTCTCTTTTCTTATGGTAGCAATAATTCATTTTTACTTGAAAACAATCGTAAAATATAACATTATTGTTGAAACGAGAAAAAAACGGTGATTATTTTTGAATGAAAATAAACTAAAAGCAATCAATTAAATTAACTTGTTTCCATAAAGAAAAACAACAGTTCATGTAATAAATCCGAAAGAAGATCCTCAAAAAATTAGATTGATCTAATGGATTCCTATCAAAAAAGAGTCTGTATAATGTTTTGGTTTCAAGTTTATAATACAAACAGGAACGGATTTAATGAGCAGAGTTGAAATTGCCCAAATGTAAATTTTGGCTCTTAACTCGAAAACGAAAGAAGATGGAGCAATGCGGTAAACAACATGAAGAGGTTTTCTAAAAGAGATGCCCGCAATGTGCCATTAATTTGTCTCTATCTCTGGGTTAATGAATTGTAGTTCAGGGATCACCAATTCTGGTCACCCTGTAAATTACTTCTTACGTACCAAACATTCAGTATCTATTTATTTATATTGTTCTTCGTGTAAATAAATATACCAATTTCCATACGGAATGAAAAAAATTATTCCTGCATAACAAAAAGAGAAAAAGTTGAAAATAAGATTCTTCCTGTGAATATATCATATCGAAAAAATATATTTCTCGATTCGTAAAGATTGTGATGTGTGAATAAATGAAATATGTTTTTTATTATTAATTTATTTTAACAAAACTTTTTCATTTCAGGAAAAACTGTTTCACGACAGATTACTTCAAGGCTTGCCTTGACACACTCCAACTATCAGATGAATTGCAACAAATTCAGACATGGATAAAACAATTACACGGGGCAGATCCAGGGGTTTAGGTACACAAATACACCATTACTTCACTAACTACAAACACTAACCCCCTAATACTTAGGTATAATACTTCATAAACAATAAACAGCATATCATAAAATACCAATTCCTGATGAATTCTGTTCATGAATATCACTCTCCTAAAAAAAATCATATCCTTAGCAAGCAACAGAGCAAAATCTTCCAATCTCAGCATCAAAGACATCCAACATCATCGATGCTGGGACTCGATCAATTAGTTATTTCAATTAATTTCATTTATTTATTTTTTCGAGTCAAACTTTACCATTGATGATCAGATATCGTGAATCAGGCAAATTTGATTGTTTACCTACCATAAATAAATCCAAATTTTCTTTGTAACAAAATCCTCTAGAACGAATCGAAATATTGTTAGTGTGTTTTTCTCAATTTATATTGAATTTGAATGCTACACATACAATTATTTCGTTATAAAATGTTGATATTCCCTATATATCATAATAACGAATTTGAAAAAATCACAATACAAGCTTAAAATATGAATATTTCCAATAGCAATAAGCTTGTTTTTCCTCATTTCATAGGTACTTGCAAATTGAAATGTTATTATTCATTATTGCTATTTCGTCATTTTCTCTGTTGCTATGAACGTTTCGGCAAGCAGTCGTCAGGAATGACACTTTAGACTTGGAAGCAAAAAAGCAACTTTCACGTTATTGTAACGAAAGTTGCTTTATTGAACGTTAAAAGTTTATGGAGTATGATTCCTTACTACGGCATCTGAACGCTGTCCGAAACATTGAATAGTAGTAGATGAGAAAATGACGGATATAGCACAAATAAGACTTCAATCAGAATTTCACGTCACCAAATACTAACTGATCTTATGGAGTAATGCATGTATATAACACTCATATCACTACTAATATTGGTGACGATTCAACCCTAAAATGTCAAGGCATTGATTATCTAAGTAAATAATTCCATTGAATATCTCTCCTACAAACGTCCAAGATAACTATTGTTTTGGAAAGTTTCAAAAATTAATTCTGGTTCCTTTTCCTTAATAATTTCATAATTAGTAATTATGCTTGCTCATAAGTATAGAAATTTAATTTTCAATATGTGACTAAAAATTATTTACTCGAAATTTTAAGTGAACAATTGGATGGGTATACAGGGTGTTACATAATAATATTTCACAACTGAAGGGGATAAATCTACGTATAATTCCAAAAAAAAGTTCATATAAACATGGGTCTCCATCATTGCACGTCCTGAATCTTAACTAGACTCCGCAGGGTGTTTCTTTTCCGGAGCCATGTCTCCTTTTTCCCTCTTTGCGGTACGCCACTGGTCAGCGTAAAATCAATTTTTGATATCTTCGTTCAATATAAAAACTTTTTGACTTCGGTTATTTTTTCGTATCTCTAAACGTTTTCGGGTAAAAATTATTGAACGATCGTATGCATTCGCATAACAAGCTCAGACGACGAGCTATCAAAATAAAAGCAAATTGTGGCATACCTATCGAATATTTCTATATTTTTTTTGGTAAATAACATACACTCCTTACTCGAAAACGGTTAGAGATACGAAAAAATTACAGGAGTCAAAAAGGTTTTAAATTGAACGAAGATATCAAAAATTGATTTTTCACTGATCACTGTTGAAAATAGCTCGCATTCCAAATTTGGACTGAATATCTCAAAAACTGCAGGAGTTATGAAGAAAAAACCAGTTTTTTGGAAATGTCAACACCCTGTAGCTCCGTAACGAAGCTTTTGCGGACCCATGTTTATATAAACTTTTTTTCTTAAAATGACATGTAGATTCACCCCCCCAAGTTGTGACATACTACATTATGTAACACCCTTTTAACACTACTCTAATGTTGTCACATGAAAAAAAAACCTATCCTGTATTTTGATATACTGGAAATGCCCATTCGGAGTCTTATTATTTTTCTCATTATACTTTCGAGCAGATCAGAAGATATGAACATAACCAATCCTTATGTGGTAAAAGCCATCTCATAACACTCATTATCGAATTGCAAACTAATCTTTGGTAGGCATGCTATGGTGGCGAATAATAACCTAATTTATACATCATTTATATGTGTATTAATTATTCTTTTCTTTTTTTCAGGAATCGCTGCTTTTCTACTCGAATATTCAAAGGGTGTGTCGACTCATTGCTTCTTTCAGAAGAGCTGCCCAAATTTTCAAAAATGATTGAATACTTGGGAAAATGAATGGTTCGATACTCCGAGGTCCTACATAATTCTAGTCGATATTTAATTGTCTTTAGGCAATTGATGTATTATAAGTAACATTTTGACAGAATCTATTATCGAGCTATTTTCTTGTTTCTCTAAGATGATACCGAGAAACACTATACACAGAAACCAACTTGATCTTTCAGGAAGTATCCAGTGTAACAAACGACTTATAACGAAAAAATTGTTTCTGCTGAGCATAAAAAATAATTAAAGGTTTTGGTAAAATTAACAAACTTGGAAAAGTTCGGTGGAAATCAAAACATCACACATTTCAGAGTATTATTTATGGAAAGTTGTCTTCATCTAAACAAACATGTATCAGTTTATATTTATTTTCATTACTTATTCAATGATGAATTGCTTCATCGGCTGGTTGAAGTATTTCATCATTGATCACTTTTTTCTATTTAATTCATGAATCATTTTAATAATTTTAAGCTGATTTATATGTATAAATTTTATTTATTGATATTGTTAGATAATTTACCGCTAAGAAAACTTATTTAAAAAATTATATTCCCGATAATTTTTGTTTTTTTTTTTCGTTATTCTGCTTGAGCATTCAATAATTAATTATTCGGAAATTATTTTCTTGGAAATCGTTTTGGTATAATATGTATTATAATTCTCCAAATTGTATCTAATTAAAAATGGAATATAGTTTTTTGGAAAAAATTGTCTCTTTTCACATTCCGATATCAGTATTGCAGAAGTTGTCAACGAAATTTTATACAGGTGCCAATAACTTTAAAAGATTCAATATTCTTATCAATAAACTAAATGTCTATATGTGCAATTATTTCACTATCTGTGTAAAGAATATATTTATTAAATTGTTGAACCAAATACAGCTGGCGTTGTATTTAAAAAGTATTTTTTTATTGTTATGGCAGCTTCAAAGATAGTAAGATATAAATATTACATATTTTGAAATCTTGTTTGTATTATTTGGTAAAACATATCCCAAAACTATAATCCATCATTCCTGAAACTCACACCATTTCGGCGAAGTTATAGGTACTTTAGTATACCTAACACACATCTGACAAACTCTATAATCTCTACAAAAGTATAGACAGTAATAGCCTATGCCTTGTTCGACATAGGAAAGGCTAATTTGGATACAAGTTTCTCAGCTATTACATGCAATAACAATAATTGGACAGCAACAATGCTACATTCTTGATCTATGAGGCAAGTTAAGACCTACTGTTATTAGTATAAAATTTTTACTTTCAATTATAATTCAAACATTGACGGTTGTTGGTACTACCAGACGAGAAAAATCGTACGCGTGCTAGGTCAAAAAATATTAGAGAGAACACTGCGCAAAAATATTAACGCACATTCTGAAAATCTCAATTTTAATGAAAGTTAACTGTACATTGCTTGAGACCGGCAGTTGCAATCGATGGGCTACTCAATCCACCCATCAACTACACCAGGCGGAGTTTTTTTGATACAGTCTCCCATGAAAAGCTACTGAATAAATTTGAAAACTACGGTTTTACTGTGTGAACAGAGAGTTAAGTGAAACAATGTATGTAAATTACGGGGTGCCTCAAGGCACAATACTTGGACCCCTTTTATTCACACTCTATATAAACAGTTTGTTGAGAGTCAAAGGCTGAGTTTTCTGAAAGCTGAGGCCGACAAGGACTCATCTGGACATGTGGTTCAGATACAATAAAGTGACGCTAAATTTGGAAAAACGAGATATTTACCATTCTCATCATACTCCAGCGATTTCCGCATATTGGAGCTCTGATAACCGCATCAAACTTGCATGTCCATCAAATATTTGGGTATAAAGATTGATCGACATCTTGAATGGGACATGCAAATTAAAAGTATCGTCAGAGTTGTCTCTGGTATCGTTAACAAGTTGAGAGGCATTCTATATAAAATTTAATATTTGAAAGACTACATCGACTTGAAACACCTGAGACTGCTGTACTTTGCTTTGGTGCAGCCACAGTTGTCATATGGAATTGTTGATTAGGGCGGCGTGAATGATTATTATCATTTGGAGAACTTAAATGTCATGCAGAGATGGATTCTGAGAATTATTTATGGCAAACCACTAATGTTCTGCAACGATAGTTTATACCGGGAGCCCGAAATGCTTGCTCTAAAACAACTCTTCTGTCTCGGAATGCTGATGAATATGAGAAGTCAAAAATTACTTCCGATCCAGTGGACCACTGTTATAACACTAGAAATAGATCAAACTCTTTGAGTGTACCCCGTAGTGAAAAGAATATAGGACAGCGCTGCTGTAACTACCTTGCTCCGAAAATTTTCAATCAACTACCCTCGCACAAAAAGAAGAAACTATAAGTTTGTTCAGAAAGACGTCAAGAAAATTGTTAATCTCCAGCGGAAGATCAAGATTGAATGCTCTCATCAGCCAAAGACTGGTCTAGGTAGAATTACATGAATCAGAAATCCTTTTCATTTTTGTTGTGTGTTTTGAGTTGAGATTTTTCTATTCGTTCACTTGTCAATAAAGGATAGATAATCTAAGTTGATTATATCACGTATAGTACAAGCAATAGCTTTCGCAGCTAAATCTTCTGTGATTAACACTTTATTCACTTTCGTTTGTTCTGGTGCCTGCATGGTTATTATTATGTGAGCATTAAAATGCTCAGAAATGTGCACACGTATTTTGTTAATCCTCTAACACATATCATTAACTTATGCTACAACACCGGCAAAATTCCTTTTCAGTGGAAGGAGTCAATAGTTTCACCAGTTCAGAAGGCTCATAGTCGTTCAGAGTTAGATAATTACCGTCCAATATCACTCTTTAACAATTTTGGAAAAGTTTTTGAGAAAACTTTGAAAACTGGACTGCTTTCATTTTTCGAAAAACATCGCATTATATCGAAGAAACAATATGGATTCTTAAACAATCAAATACTGAGAATGCCCTTTTTGACTTCATAAATCGAACGATCAGATTTAAGGTAAATGTACCAATTATCGACACTATAGTGGAAACTTGGAAATGTACAATGTTTTTTTGATAGTCAACAAATGTTTTTTCACACATAAAAGCCAGTTTTCAATTCATTGTACTTCTCAAAACAAACACGAAATCGTTAACAGGAAGTTTTGATATTTAAAAAAAATACAAAACAAGTTGAAAGTCAGATGTCCCATTTATCGACAGCTCTGGAAATGAAATTACCAATTATCGACACACATGAGGACCAATTATCGACTCTGTCAAAGCAAGAAGAATAAAGAGTTGTATGGATAAGAGAAAAATAAATATTTAATCGGATTGATAAATTCAATGAATGACATCGTGAAATCTGATAAAATAACATATACAGGATATTCCAGAATAAAGTTACGAAATGCCAAAGGTGACTTCTCAACTTATTTCAGGAAGAAAAGTTTATACAAACATGGATCCGTAACGGCTTCGTTGCCGAGAGACCGGATGTCAAAATTCAAGAAAAAAAAATTATTTTTATATTTAAAATTTGACTATTGCTATCGTTTTAAAATTTTCGAACTGACGCTAAACTCATTCAAAGTGCTCTGTGAAAATTGACAAGAGATTAAAAATTTAAAGTCAGAGTTTTTAAATTTGGCAGTTTCTCAGTGGATTTTCACCTATTTTCTTGACAGAGAAGCGTTGGTCTAAAAGATCCACATTTCACGACGTGAAACATCCATTTCAACATCAATAGTTCATCCTTCTCTTTGGTTAAGACAGTCTCAGGACCTGTCTTCGTAACATTTTAAAATAATAATAATAGTTATTTATTGAACAAGTCGATTGACTCGCATAAAATAAAGTCTCTTTTGTTCCGAAAAAAGAAGTATATAAGCTCCACTAAGTATTTGAAATAACACCACACTTCACCCAACTACCGACACTTTTGTCGATGTATGGGGATGGTCGTGTTTTAGATGTTCCTGTTATCGACACCCTTTTTTTATGAAAATCCCACAAAAAAATTGAGTTTATTGATAAAACTGAAATAATCAAACCATATGATAGTGTGTGAATGTATAAAAAACTTATTTCATTTGAATCTAGCGAGTTTGATTGGATATGATGAGGAGGCTTTCCTAACCGAATTTGTAACAAACAGGCTGTTAACTCGGTTGAGGATGGAACTCAACTGAATGAGCGCACATTTTGCACTGAGGATACTCAAAAGAAAGCGGGATAATATTCAGATATGTTGAGAAAACTATAAATTACATATTCGCGAAGAAAATAATGCTATGGCTGGTCCCGAAACCTTAAAATATGGAAAAGAAATGAAAAGTGTCGATATTTGGGACACTGTCGATAATTGGTACATTTACCTTATGGATGATTAATCGAAATGTCCCGCAGTGTTTATCGGCCTCTCCGACGCTTTCGACACTGTGTCACATGAAGCCCTATTGAATAGATTGTGTAATTATAGTGTAAGAAGTTTGACTAATGCATTAATAAGGAATTATCTCCATAACAGAACACAAACAGTTCAAATTGGCGATAAAGTCAGCTCATCCAGAAATGTGGCAATTGATGTCCCTCTGGGCAAGGTTTTGTTGCCAATCTTATTCTTATTATATGAAGAGTATATTCAAAATAAAGAATTTGGAAGGGCACATAACTTGTTACGCTGACGATACTGCCATATTGTTCGTTGGGAGTAGTTGGCAGGAGGTTCGACGTCTCGCTGAATCGAATCTGAGAAGGATATATGTGTGGTTGAACTTTAATCTCTTAAGTATTAATATATCAAAAACTAAGTTTACGACCTTTTCTCCTACTATTACTGGAAAGCCTTCGGATATCACTTTAAAACTTCATTCATACCAACGCTGTAACATAGCAGAATGTTCATGCCGGACCATTGAAAAAAGAAATCAATTAAATACTTGGGGATTTTTCTAGACCAACATCTCAAATGGACCGAACACATTTCCCAAGTAACTTAGAGAATCAGAACTCTATTTAATAAGTTTTATAACATCCGATATGTAATTATGAAAAATAACATGCACCTACTTTAATATGCACTGACAGAATCTGTGTCAAGATATGGTTTGGTGGTGTGAGGTGGCGCCTATAATAAAGATTTCAATATGCTGGAAATTGCCCAGAATAAACTAATTAAAATAATTCATAAAAGGGACAGACTGTACTCCACTGAGCTATTGTATAAAGAGGTCGGGACCCACAGAACATAAAATATATGTCGGGACCATAGACTAACTAAACGGAGAATAGATGAGACACTAGTAGAACAAGCTTCAACGCCATCTGTTTTTGTAGAACTATATTAATTCGTGAAAAAACCTCAATTGAAAAAGGAATCTGTATCGTAAAGCTGCCGCAAAAAGAATTCTGTAGTGCACATTTTGATTAGGTAGGTACTCCAAAAAGTTTTTTGAAATTCAATTTCCAAAAGGATATCAGAAATGGATTCGTGCAAGTTATCGATGAGTGAGGAAATTTATTCTCATGAAAATAATACCTGCAACGAACTTTAATCTGATTTTCTTTTGGAATCGAGAAATGAGGACAATAATCAAATTCTGGATATAATAAAAATTTATTCACTGAAATAGGTATCACCAATTGAAAATACAGATTTATTTCATAAATATCTAATCAATAAACTAATAATTGCATTGAAAACATTTTCAAAAACTAACAATAATGAATTCAATAATACAAAATATGAGTATTTTACCTACTAAACTTATTCAATACATGAAAAACTTTTTTGAAAACTACGAGTATCTTAATTCTTATAGGTAACAGAATATACATATATATTTTATAATTACCTTCTTGCATCTCGATTTTCACATCCAATAACACAGCACTTCTTCACTCTTGCAGGCTTATCGAAATTTATTATATTTCAAAAAGAACGTGTCAAACCACTCCTTGTGTCAGTTGACAATTCAAAGGTTTTTTGATAATAATCATTTTACATTCTTACTATTTTCTCGATAGGATTTCCATGAATGTAACGACATCTAACTATAAATTGAAAATAATTTTTTCGTGTATTAGTCTCCTCCTCCGACAGATGACGTGGAATATACGAGTGGCTCATCTAATTTTTTAATTTGTCTATTGTCGGGACATGTTAACTTAGATCTAGATTATATGTTCTGTGCTTAGATCTATTTATTGTTTTCAATGTTTAATCTGGATGTATAACAACACTGCCAAATTTTCATTGCAGAATGCAAGGGCAATTAGAACCGCTAGTAATATCAATGTTCCGGCTTTTAAAAAAAAGTATTTCTCAAAGATCTCTTTTTTGCAAATGCCTGTAATTTTCTCTCGTTTCTATGGACACTTTTTTTTAATTGGTGTGCACTTATGTCATGTATAACTACAGCGAGAGGCGTAGATCACAAAACTGGCATTGCCTACGTGAGTCTTTGTTCTCGATGGGTTTTTAATGTTAAATACTCTAAACTAAACTTATATTGAATTGTATTGAAAATGTATAAAATATCATTATTATTATAAATATTATATACGGGGTGTTCAGGCGAATGACGTTAATAAATTGTTTTTTCTACAAACGTCAAAAAATGACAAGGTTCGCGCATTGGCAAGAATATGCGAAGTGACCCTTTTTTTCATTTCCTTCGTTACTATGACACCGTGCGCGAAGTAGTGTGCGAAATACTTACTTCGCACACTGCATGTAAACTATATGGGATTTTTATATTTTAACTTGGTAAATTTCTTGAAATCCACGTTTGCTTTAACATTGAGTGTTGCTTTCAACATAGAATATATTGCCCATAGTTATAATACCTAATTACTTGATTTGGAAAAACAGTTCAAACCAGTTCAATATTTTTTTTCATATTAAGCTAAGCGTTTGTAGAAAAAATTTTGTTTACATCTCATGCGCGAAATACTTTGGTGATCTCGACTATTTTTTTTTAACTCGGCTGCGCCTCGTTAAAAAAATCAATTCTCGATCACCAAAGTAGCATTTCGCGCACTAGATACAAAAATAACTATTTAGATTCCTCAGACATGTCGCTATCCAAAAATACCCCATGTATGTAATGCGGTTTTTTGTAGTTCTCGAGTTATGATTTTTTAATGTTTTTTCAATTTGTTTTGCCAGGTAGGTTTGAAAAATTCATATTTTCCTATGCAGTAGGTATTTTGCAGTTTTAATTTTTTCAACATGGTCGTCCTGAATGTTGCTTCAAAAAATCATAACTCGAGAACTACAAATAATCGCATCATATACATGGGGTATTTTTGGATAACCACAGGTCTGAGGAATCTAAAACAAATTTATTGAGGTCACCCTTTATATCGGGTGTCCTAAGATGAGTGGCCTAATAGATTATTATGGAAACTATTGATGGTAAAAATTTCAAATTTTGTGGATCGACATTTGGCCATATAAGGAATATTTTTAAAATAATTTCACAATTGCAGTGTTGCCAGGTGTACGACAATTTGGCAAAAACTTTGTTATTTTTAAATATTTCTATTTTTTATTTTTGATACTCCATAAAATATTAAATCCATTCACTCTTACTTTTTCATACCTATCTTTAAAGGTTTTTGAGTTATTAATTATTTTTCTGAATTTTAGATCAATTTGGCGTGTTACGAAAATGACTCTAGTTCGCTCAATATTTGAGATTTAAGACAGAAATTTAGCAAGTCATTAGATATTGATCTGATCTTTCTCAAATTATACACCTAGTATATTTTTCAATACACAATTACACTATCCACATTTTTTCTATCCACTCCCCCATACTCATCTCAACTGGGTTCCGAGTTATATTCGTTTATTAGATTTAAGATTGATTCAATAAGCGTTAATTTCTTTCTTTTGTATTGTTATTTTCTCTATGTCGTTCATAGATCGATGTATCAATGGATCAGTTCAATCGATAAATGTGAAAATAAACAATGTTTGCCTAACAGGTGTTTTTCTATAAACAATGGCTCAAGAAAGATAAGCTTTAATGAGATCTGGTGATCTCATCTCTGCTAGCCAATCCCAGGGGCCCATACGTCCAAACCATCGATCATCAAAAATTCTCCTCAATTCTGCGTAAACCTGGTCAGTTGAATGGGCACCTGCCCGATTTTGCTGATACCAGATTTGATTGTAATTTTGAAGAGGCGAATGTTCAACAAACTCTTCTACAACATGTCTTATTATACTGATTTATCTCTTAGAATTTAGATTTTCATTATAAATGAAATTATCCATTATCCATCAATAAAGCATTTATGGATTGAACTGATTCATTGATATATCGACCTATGAACGACATAGAGAAAATAACAATACAAAAGAAATTAACGCTCTTTGAATCAATCTGAAATCTAATAAACACTTATAACTCGGAATCCAGTTGAGATAGGTATAGGGACGTGAAAAGATAAATTGTAGAGTGTGTTATACTGATTAAAAAAAATCAAATATACTAGGTGTCTAATTTGAAAAAACAGACTTTTATACGATGTTGTTACTTGGTAAATGATGTTTTTTTTGTCCACCTGTATAACTGACAACTATCATTCAAAAGCAGTGACATAGATCAATATCTAACGACTTGCAAAATTTCTGACTTAAATCTCAAATATTGAGCGAACTGAGCCAAAATTTGTTTTGCCTTTGATAGTCAGATGGCACTAAGGCAACTGATGGCCGTTGATTGTGAATCAAGGACCAATTGGAGCTTGAAACAATCCCTTACAATCGTAACACTGACGAGGTACAACAACATAGTTCTAGTTTGGGTACCTGACCAACAGAGGAAAAGGAGAAAACTGAATAACTATCTAACTAATTTTTTCGACACTTTCGATCCAAAAAATGTTCGCTGGGTTTGGATCACATTTTCCATACTCTGTCCTTAACAATTTTCGTTGATGCGGCACTGCTCCCCGATCACCGCTCCCGAGTCTCACCGAGAAACCGTGAGTGGGTCAGTTTTCACTGGATTTGGATCACATTTTTCATGTTCTGTCCGATACAATTTTAGTTATCACGGCACTCTCGAGAACACCTGATTGTGTAAATTTTCAACTCTTATAACCCTATTATCCGCTATAAATTTCAAAGTACACCTCTTCCTAACAACGAAAAACATCTGGCAACACTGTGCGCTTTTATCGTATTCGTGCGCTACGTCAGAAACCGTGGCCAGAAGAGTGCGGCCAAGTTCACGTACCTACACCCTATTCACACAACATTATTGCAATCGGACAACTGGATTCAGTCAGTTGCAGAAGATCGATCTCTCAAATATAGAACTGTTCAACTGTACGGCAAAATCCTCTGATGACTCTGATGAATTGTATATTGTATCTTTCCGATGTGAATTGCAAACCTGTATAAATTCAATCTCAAACTAGGATAATTATATTTCCTCATGAGTCTTATCGGAATGGAAAAAAGATACTACTGTTTTATTCAAATATAACTATTATATAATACATAAATACATCAATATTTTCACAATTAATATTACACATACGACTAAGTGATATAAAAACATTCTATATCAAAATTTAGTCCCTTTAAAATCCGTACAAATCTCTTTTGGCCCTTATCCAGTCGGATTGTTTCTGGATAGAGTTCTTTGGTTCAGATAAAGCTTTCGCAGCTGCAACAAATTTATCTTCATTCCTTCTCATGTACATCAATGCATCCCTTTTCAGTTGTTCTAATTTTTCTTCATTAATTTCGACCATACTAATCATTTCCATCAAATATGGATTAAATCTATAGTACACGTTATCTGGTAGTAAATCATTCAATATTGTATGAATGCCTGAAAAAATGTAAAGTGATTAAATCTAATTTTTCATAAACTTGCTCATGTTCGTACAAATAATTCATATGATTTATATTTTTGTTTTATGTATTGTATTATGTTAACTCTTGATTTCAAAAGAATATATATATATATATATATATGTATACAGGGTGATTTTTTTAAGTGTTTCATTAGACGTTTTCAAGGAAGGAATTGTAATACAGATTCAAGATTTTGGATTTTCGTTTCAGAGTACATGAACTTTAATTGTGAAATATTTTCAAGAGGAATCTACTTCCGGTTTCACCGGAAACGAATGTAACTTCGTTATTTCAAATGCAACACCCTGTATATTTTTACATATTCGAATTCTTCGTTCAATTCTACACTGATTTGATGTATGATATGTGCAACCACTCAAGCGGTTCTTGAATTATAGCCTGATTATCAAATTTTTTGAAAAAAATGTTGTCACAAATTAGTGTCCTTATCTTCAAAATCCCTCATTACAAAAAATTCTTTGTGCGAAAGTGGAACAGAAGAAAGTACGCTGATACTGTTTCCTGTATAACTTATGAGGAAATATTATACAGGATGTCTGAAAAAGGGCCCCAAAGTAAGCCTCAATAAAACTATAAAATCTCACTTTTTTCAAATGGCAACCCTATTATTTTGTAATTCCAATCGATGGCTCGTCAAAAACCAGTTAGGGTGTCTCGAACATTTCATGCCTCTAAAATCAGTAGTTTTGCCGTTATTGAATAAAATTCGAATTTCAGGATTGAATCAAGGTTTTTTAGTCTAACCATAGATTTATTAGGATAGAAGTTTTCAAGAAGGCTATGTCTGTTGATTTCATAAGCTGCGGTTGATTTATAATGCAAGAACTGTCATTAAAACTTTTTTATTAATC
Organism: Propylea japonica; assembly: GCA_013421045.1. Classification (NCBI taxonomy): domain Eukaryota; kingdom Metazoa; phylum Arthropoda; class Insecta; order Coleoptera; family Coccinellidae; genus Propylea; species Propylea japonica. The sequence continues at coordinate 55,754,155 of CM024241.1, forward strand.
GGGCACTATGCAAAATATGAATTACAGGAACAGGTATTGAATATGTTCTTCATTTATGGTGAATATAACAAAATATTAGAAAGGGCAGTCAGAACTTTTAACGAAAGAAATCCACATTTACCACCTTTAACAAAATCGAAGTTCAGGAAGTATCAAAATAATTTTTTCCGTAGTGGAAGCATTAACCCAAAACAGAATCGTGTGAATACAGTAACAGATAATGAAAAAAATCAAATAAATATTCTAGGACATATTCACGCAAATCCAAGAGGTTCCATCAGACAGGTTGCACAGGAATTTTGATTTTAATTTCGTTAAAGTCACTAAATGCGAATTTCGGTCGTTGAATTTCTGATTATTTTTTCTAGGAATTAGTTACATTTGCCGCAAATAAAGAATATACCCTTGATATATCATTCCAGTGAAATTATTATTGCATGTTTTACTTAGTGCTTGATCTGTAAGAAAAAGTAAGAATGACAGTTCCTAACATAGCCTACTTCAAAAATGCAAGCTTACAACCTGTCTTTAATCGTGAAATTCCAATTTTTTTGAATAACGGCAAAAATACTGATTTTAGAGGCATGAAATGTTCGGGGCACCATAACTGGTTTTTGACGAGCAATCGATTGGAATTACAAAATTATAGGGTTGCCATTTGAAAAAAGTGAGATTTCATAGTTTTATTGAGGCTCACTTTGGGGCCTTTTTCAGACACCCTGTATAATATTTCCTCATAAGTTATACAAGAAACAGTATCAGCGTACTTTCTTTTGTTCCACTTTCGCAAAAAGAAATTCTTGTAATGAGGGATTTTGAAGATATGGACACTAATTTGTGACAACCTTTTTTTTTAAAATTTGATATTCAGGCTATAACTCAAGAACCACTTGAGTGGTTGCACATATCATACATCAAATCAGTGTAGAATTGAACGAAGAATTCGAATATGTATAAATATACAGGGTGTTGCATTTGAAATAACGAAGTTACGTTCGTTTCCGGTGAAACCGGAAGTAGATTCCTCTTGAAAATATTTTACAATTAAAGTTCATGTACTCTTAAACGAAAATCCTAAATCTTGAATATGTATTACAATTCCTTCCTCGAAAACGTCTAATGAAACACTTAAAAAAATCACCCTGTATATATATTCAAGTGGCCATATTGGAATTACCGTTTATTACCTTCTGTATCTGTAGCACTATCCAAAATCTTCATGAATTTATTTTTCCAAGAGGTGTTAAGGGACGGATCAATAGTCCTGATCATATCTTTGTTATTGTATGGTACTGTTCTTCCAGTGCCAAAAGAAACAACGCATTGGATTGGATAATTAGGCCAAAGTAATTTGGCTTCATGAATTGCTATTGCGGTTGGGTTGTTTGCCAATATTCCACCGTCCTGAAATAAAAAACTTTACAAATAGGGAAAAAACAACTTTCTTCGTAGGTTTGGTGTCATTAAAAAGTCCTTCAACAGGCACGGAGAACACACATATTTAGCGTTATTCTCATCCTCAGATGAACAAATAACTTTCTTTATTGATCTGAGTTCTCAATTCTCTCATGTCTAAAACTACCTATCGACCCCAGAACTACGTAAATATTTGAGGCTTCATCCGGAACAATGTATCACAAGGCTGAAGGATCCAAGCTCTGCCTTGATTAACTCAATAGACCTGGTTACTCATTCTCAACATGATATTACGTAAACGAATACTATTTTAACTTTCCATATTTCACAAGAGGTAGTTAAAGTAGGTATCTCATATGGTGTGGGGTGGTTGACAAACTCCTGCAGAGGTTGACAGAGCTTGGCTTCAAGTGCATCTGCTGGCAAACGAAGCAATCAAGGCACTGATGATGTGTGAAAACATGGCAGGAAAAACCTGGAAATGTAAACTCAACAAACTCGATGGATGTATACAATGATTGCAACGCATACGTATAGAGCAGAACAACTCTCCACCAAGATAATTCCTGACTATGTGCAGCGACTCTCATGCATGTGTATCACAGGGGCCATTCGGTTCTACCCTAGTAGGGCACTGGATATAATTTAGGATTCCACCAACATGCACCTCATAATATGTAGAGAATGTAAGGAGGGTACAGAAAATGAGAACATCAAAGAGTAGGCTGCATAGTTGTTTCTGATGGTATACATCATATCTGCAAATCTCCCTGAAGAGGAAACTTGAAAGAAATGAGCATGAAAGGAATTTTATTTCATAAATAGGAAACATAATAAAATGGTTCAAGGGCATCTCTTAGGCTGAGCAGGTGTATTTGGGCCGGAACCCATAGATGTGGTATGGGCGTATTTCAAGAGGAAATATACGCAATTGAGAGATTAGCTCAGTTCAATCAGGAAAGGGGTTTCCGAAAACGTGATATATCCATATAATACGTACAGTTAAGCTACCATTAAGACACTGAGAGATTTAACACCACCTGTTCAAAGATGCAACAAGAATAGGGTGCATCTTCTCACGTGGTTTCTCAGGAGTCCCGCCATCACAGGAAACTTTTAAGGAGTTAGGGTGTGGCCGGAAACAATGAGAGCAGATTTTTTGGAGAAGAAGAGGAAACAGCAGAACATCTCCTGGCGAACCCTAACGGAGGAAATTATCAGAGATTTCATCCCTGAAACCACTCAAGTTCAGAAATTCATCAACAATTTGGAAGGCGAGCTATGAGGTGAGTGCTGCAGATAGTTCAAGCTATGGGGGACAATGTACCATTAGGTCGCTGTGCAAGAGGAACCCTTTAATGAATATTGAATCTAAGGTAGGTAGGTGTGTTGAATGACATTTTCCGGGAGCGCAGCCGTACCAGTGTGACTAAAAGCTATCAGAAGCTTAATGATACGGTATTTATTACAGTGAAACATTATGATGTTAACATTCAGGTTTCCTTCTCAATACCAGTTTAAATAAACTACTATGTATTTTGAAACTCAATGGAGTCATCAAGAGATAGTTAGAAGACCACAGATATCTCGAAACTATATCCCGTTCAAATTCAAGAAGGAATAATGTATTGAAGTAAATCGCAAAGCACCTCTTTTATGGTTCAACGGTAATGAATCCTGAAAGTACTGAAGAAAACAAGAAACATCTCAAAGAATCAATGATATATCTTCAATGATGACCTTCGCCACTACAGGAGACGCATAAAACACCTTCTTCGAACAGTGCACATAAGATTTAACCACCGAAGATCACATGGAGGGCTACAAAAAAAATTTGAAAGGCCGACACCATCTGTTACACCTATACGAACATCTTAAGGTGCGTACAGATATAGAACAAAACATCGTATCGTAACTCCGTCGCGTGACAAATGTTTGTTACGCATCGAAATACGGCGCTTATCAATATCAATACATCGTTTCATATCTTATTAGCTTAGCGGAGCATGCTGCCGTTACATCTTCACAACAGAAAGAGTTTTCTTGGTTGCAATGGAGGTTGCTGCAGCAGCTTATACAGGATGGCCGGACGATTGACGTCCAAAAGAAAAAAACGAGGTCCCTCGTCGTTTCATAGGGTATTCGGATCACCCCCATGCCCATGTATGTTATGCGATTTTTCACGGTTTCCGAGTTATGAATTTTTTTATGAACTTTTGAGAATTTTCAACTTGACCATATTAAAAAAGATTTAAAAAAATACAAGAGTTTTGTGATCAATTTTTTTTGTAAATAAATCGTCATGAAATGTACTTTAATACATAAAATAACCAGCATCGTAAATTTGATAAAAATTATAGAAATGTTGGTCTCAAGTGAAAAAGTTACGTATTTTGGATCATGATCTAAACTTTGAAATTTAAATTAAAAATGTAAACAGGCTACTTCATGGTTCGTCAGTAGGCTTAAAAACTGCGCTCAACACTCAGCTTTCAGAATCATTAATAAAAAATGGTACTCAACAGTCTACTTTTGCTAAAATCAGCCTTCAAGAACTAGACATTTATTCAAGAATTATTTTTTGCCTTTTTAAAATTTTCCTGATCAAGTTATGATATAAAATGCTGAAAATTAATGAAAATTAGCATTAGTGGAAACGTTTTAGATAAGAAAAAGAAAAAGGTATGACAATAAATCACACATCATGTAGATAGAAAGAAATTTATTTATAAAATTTTCAATAGGTTTTCAAAAAGGCCACCTCAAGCCTCAAAACACATTCAACACTTTCGCAAAATTTATTTATTCATTTATTTTTTTATTGTAATTTTTATGAATAAATTTTATTTTACCTACATAATGTGTGATTTATTGCCAAACCTTTTTCTTTTTCTTATCCAAAACTTTTCTCCTAAAGCAAATTTTCAGCATTTTCTGCCATAACTTGATCAGAAAAATCTCAAAATGGCAAAAAATAATTTTTGAGTAAACATCTAGCTCTTTGATTTTTCCCACCTCGCTGACTTCGAAGGCTAATTCTAGCAAAAGTAGACTGTTGAGTACCATTTTTTATTAATGATTCTGAAAGCTGAGTGTTGAGCGCAGTTTTTAAGCCATGAAATAGCCTGTTTACATTTTTAATTTAAATTTGAAAATTTAGATCATGATCCAAAATACGTAACTTTTTCACTTGAGACCAACATTTCTATAATTTTTATCAAATTTACGTTGCTGGCTATTTTATGTATTAAAGTACATTTCATGGCGATTTATTTACAAAAAAATTGATCAGAAAACTCTAGTACTTTTTTTTAAATCTTTTTTAAAATGGTCTAGTTGAAAATTCTAAAAAGTTCATAAAAGAATTCATAACTCGGAAACCGTGAAAAATCGCATAACATACATGGGGGTGATCCGAATACCCTATGAGACGAGGAGGGACCTGTTTTTTTCTTTTGGACGTCAATCGTCCGGCCACCCTGTATAAGCTGCTGCAGCAACATCAATTGCAACCAAGAAAACTCTTTCTGTTGTGAAGATGTAACGGCAGCATGCTCCGCTAAGCTAATAAGATATGAAATGATGTACATATTGATATTGATAAGCGCCGTATTTCGATGCGTAACAAACATTTGTCACGCGACGGAGTTACGATACGATGTTTTGTTCTAAATCTGTACGCACCTTAATGGTTGGGTACGTTTAAACAAAGATAAGGCAGAGGTATTTGCAACACAGTCTGGTTCGAGGAATCAGACTAAACACCTGGAAAATGATGTTGAAAATTTTGATGAATTCTCCCTGTCAGCTGTCCATACTCATTTATGCAATGAGTCCTAAAGAAGTTGAAGCAGAAATTCGGGAGCTCAAAGACATCAAAGCTCCTGGTCATGATCTAATTACTGCAAGGATCCTTACAAAAATCTACCCAGAAAGACAATAAGCTTCTTAACCACCATCAACAACCGCATGTTGAATTAAGGCCATTTTACAATCCTATGGAAATACACTCATGTGATCATGATTCATAAGGAAGTTGAAGGAAATGTTTTATTTTGTCCAATAATTAGTAACCTCACTTTCATATTGTTGGGTCTATACTATATGTGCAACGTGGTAAGAAAGTATTTCCACTCATACTCCAAATTTTTGAAGGCTCCTTCTACTTAAACGAGACCTATATCGTTTTGGCCAAATGTCTGTAACTTTCAAATTTCGAGCCAAAAATGGTCTGTCTGATGACGAATTCGTGGTCAAATTCAATTATGTCCGTGGGGCGGTCCGGTCGTCCGTTAGCACAATGAGTTCTGTTCCCAAATGGATCGGTTAAGTTCGTTAACCAGCCAAATCGTATAGGGTTTTCCATAAAATATGGCCATTCAAAATTTTTGTTCCTCAATATTTCAGAAAAAACGAAACCAATCGAAATGAAATGTTACGACCAAATGCAAGATGCTCATAACATACCCCATGCAAAATTTTGCGTCCATAGTGTAAACAGAACCATAGAAAATTCAATTGGAATATTGAAAAACGAATCTCACTTTATACTGCAATTCACTACAAAAACAGTAATAATACTGAAAAAAATTCAACTTTTGAATTATCCAGAGATGACTTTAGTAAAGACAGTAAAATGAGTCTCTGCCTAGGGCAGCAGTTTGGCTAGTTAGCTAGTTTGGCTAGTTGGGCTAGTTTGGCATTTATCATTGGGTATGTTTATTCCTGCTATATTTTTCAGGTAGGACCGCGTTGGCATGACCTGATCCTGAATTGCTGCTAGTCTGCCTTCCGTTTCCGCATACAGGTACCCCTTTTTGAGGTAAGTGAGTGACCTTTCCCGATCTATATTATTTCTTTTCAGTGCTGTTGGATACCTGCCGTGAAGTGCTTTACCATGCCACTCTTCAGTTATTTGTGTGATATCAGGGGGTTGTGCTTGTTGGTTTGTAGATGCTAGGTTTAGGGCTGTAATGTTATCGTCCTCCCGAATGAGTGTTTGAAAGAAAGGTGAGTCTTTTGTGTGGATGTATTGTCTGAGTTTGTGTGTTACTTCGTAATGTGTTGCCTCTATATTTTGTAGTCCCCTTCCTCCTTCCTTCCTAGGTATGTATAATCTATTCACTGAGGCATGGGGGTGATGTATTCCATATTTGGTTAGAAGCTTTCGTATCTGGGTGTCAATGGCTCTCAGTTCTGTCGTGGACCATTTAATGATTCCGAACGAATAAGCCAAACAAGGTATTGCCCACGTGCTCATTGATATAAACATTGCCTTTGCGTTCAGTTTACTCTGCAAAATCTTTCTTACTCTATTCATAAATTTTTGCTTGAAAGTTGTTTTAGCTTCTGATGTTTTTATGTCTAGACCTTGCTTTATGCCCAGATATTTGTAGCCTTCCTCTGGCCCTAGTCTCTGTATTTCCACTTCATCTTCTATAAGCATCGCATCTCCTGATGTTAGTTTACCCCTTTTTACATGAAGCACGGCGCACTTATCCAATCCCATCTCCATCTTAATTGTTTTGCTGAAAGATGCCACTATTTTCAGCTGTCTTAGGAGTTGTTCTTCGTTGGTGGCGTATAGCTTGAGATCGTCAATGTAAAATCGATGGTTGATTTTTATGTTGTTTATTTTATCTAATATGTATCCGTAGTTCGTGTTATTTAGCAGCTTACTAAGAAAATCGATCGCGAGACAAAACCAAAAGGTGCTCAGTTTGTCTCCCTGAAAAAGCCCCCTTTTGATACACAACTCATCATATAGACGCCTTCATTCGTGTTTACTCACAATTTCGTCTTCCATGTTTTCATCAGATATTTCAGGAGATCGATTATGGTGTTCGATACACCGTATAGTTGTAGGGTTTTGAGGAGCCAAGAGTGTGGTATCGAGTCGAAGGCCTTCTTATAATCGATCCACGCTATGGATATATTTCGTTGTTTTCTTTTGGCCTGTTTTGTTATCAAGGAGTCAACAACGAGTAGCTCTTTGCGTCCTTGTGCATCTTTGCGGCAACCTTTCTGTTCATATGCCATGATGTTGTATTTGTCTACGTGCTTCCATATGTGTTGTGTTAGTACCCCTGTTAATATTTTATATATCGTTGGTAGACACGTGATTGGTCGGTAGTTTTTTGGGTCGCTATTTTTTGTTCCTTTAGGTAACATATGGGTAACGCAGAGTGTGATGCATTTAGGTATTGTCGAAGGGTCAGCAAGAGCTTTTTGAAATATTCTGGCGAGGACTTTGTGCGTCGTGTTGTAGTTTTTCCACCAATAATTGTGTATCCCATCAGGACCAGGTGCAGACCAGTTGTTCGCCTTTTTGAGTGTATTTTCTATGTCTTGTTGGGTTATTATCACCTGCTCCATGATGTATTTGTCCGAATCCTTTTCTGCTTCTTGAATCCAAAAAGCCCCGTCATCATGCCGTTCTTCCTGACTCCAGATTTGTTTCCAGGCCGCATACATATCCTCTTTCCTCTGAAATTCTTCCTCCGGTGTTACTTCTTCTTCCAGTGAACGAAAAAATTGTTTTGGGTTCTTGTAATAAAGTTTATTGTTCTGGTATCTTTTCACTTTTTCATTATACAGTAGACTCTCGATAATTTGACAACCGATAAATTGAATCTCTCGATAATTTGAAGTTCTTTTCAGTTCCCTTGAATAACACTTGATAATTTGAAAAAAATCAACGTGTTCTGACCCCCTCGATAATTTGAAGTTGTAGCTGTGTCATCTTGCTCAATAACACTCTTTAATTCGAAGTCAAATCGCCTAAACACTCTATAATTCGAAGTCCCCACTCTTCTGTAGTCCGTTTCATCTTGCACTTATCTTAATTGAGTTTGCGCAGTCTTCCTTAGAATTGCGTTGAACTAAAACCGGTTTTCGAATTTTCGAATTAAAAATGAGTGAAAGAAAGAATAAGGGTCTTTCAATGAGAAAAGACGTGTTATCGAAGCGGTGGAAAATGGCACATTGGAAAAAGATGTTGCGAAATAGTTCGATATTCTACCATCTGCATTGTCCATGATTTTAAAGAATAAAGAATGAATCACTGGAAGTGTCTCCAGTATAGAAAGAAAAGGCTTCGTCAAGCTGAATTTCCTCGCCTGGAGGAAAAAGTCTTTCGCTCAGGCTCAGGCCCTAAGGGCAGAAACAAACGATGAATTATTCACAGCTCTCAACTTGAAGAAAACACCCTGGACAATGCTAGGTTAGATGGAAGTCACTAACTCAAATGAAAATTGCGTCCTTCTTTTCGAAATGAAATACTCATGTTATCATATACACATAAAGATCATGTATGTAGAACTTAGTCATTAGTACCTATGTACTTCTGATCAAACTCTCGTTTAATTGAATTTCATCCTTACTCCCTCTTGTTTATTTGAACTCTTTTTATTTTGAACTCTCGGTAATTTGAACTTTTTCGTTGGTCCCTTGAGTTTCAAATTATCGAGAGTCGACTGTATCTGCGAATGCGATTTCCTAAAGCCTTTGCTTTTTGTTTCAGGGTATCACATGCTGTCATTAGGTCCTGCTTCAGCTGTTCATTCCGAGTTCGAATGTGGAGTTTCTATGTTAGACGAGTGACCTTTTTTTGGAGCTTCCAGGTTGGTGATGGAGAGTTCAAGTAAGTATGCAATGTACCAATTTTATTTCTAATGACATTTATTTTCTTTTCTAGACGTATCTTCCATGGCGGTGGTCTATTTTTTGTTGTTGTTGTGCCTTTGATATTTTTTTCAGTTTGATGTCATTTTCTTCACAGACAGTTAGTGCTCCAGCATATACCCAATCAATGATTTCTTCCAGTGTGGAGTTTTCTTTGATGTTCGTTCCTATTATCTCATTAGTTCTTCTCACACTCTCCAAAATCCTTTTTGTTCCCTTTAACCTAGGTACTTTAGGTCTCTCCTGGGGGTCTATTCTTTCAAATAGTTGGATATATTTTTTAAAGGTCTTTATGGTGTTTTCTAGGTGGGGACTTGTCGGGGCTTCTGACTCTTCTACTGGGTTCTCTTCCATATCCGTTATGTCAAGTTGGACTGGTGCATATGGACTAAAGCTTTTTTTTATAGAATCCAGTTCAACACTGGAAAATTTTTCATTTTGGAGTATCCATCGTACTCTATTCGAGAGTAAGTTAGGATAGGATAATTTGTTGGGGTTGATGTTGTTCCAAGTCGCAGTGAGTATTTGCCTGTATGTTTGGTTGGTTGTCCGTTGAAGTTCCTGTGCTATATAATGAGTACGTAAAAGGAGGATATTCTCCTCTTCCGTCCCACGTACTCTTCCATCTCGTGTTGGGACATCAGCGGAACGGTTTCGGTCTCCGTCCAAGCTAATGCTCCTTCTTTTCCTTCCTAGGTACCGAGTCCTGGCTTGCGGTGCCATTTCGGGGGGCTGCGCCGCTCGCCCCACAACTTTCCCCAACAGGCTCTACCTCTGGACGGCTCCGAAGAGGGCCAGCCCGCTGCCCTCTACCGCCCTGATTCATACTTCGCGTAATGGGAGCAATTAAAATTCTTCGGCTTCCAGGTTGCTAACCTTGGAAGCCGGGTGACTCAGGTATGCGGGGTCGTCAGTCCCCGAAGGCATATGCCCCCCTGCATATAGTAGAATATATATTATGAAATAAATTACAGGAAAAAAATATATGTGGAATATTTCCTGAAGGAAAAATCATTAAAATATAAATTTCTGATATAATTTTTAAAAAATATGGGTCTTCGGAAATCATCAATATCTTTTACTAATGACAAGATGTTTGAAATAGTTCTCATTTAAACCTAAGGTTTAAACGCGAGCCCGACAAACGTTGTCCTGCATGATATTTCTGGCGGTTAGGATATACCGAATACAGCGCCATCTGCCGGGCTGATTTGTGAACCAGAACCATCCAGGATCCCACAAAACGCGCGCAAAAAAGTCATCCAAATCGGTCTAGCTGTTTAGGAGGAGTTCAATGACATACACAGGTACAGTAGATTCATAAAGGTATGGAAATTCAATGCATCAGAGACAATTATGCCGTCTAATTGAAAAGTGGTACCTATATTTGGGAGATTTACGAGCTACGTTTCTGACGAAAAGAATGTGCAAATAATGTGATAGCCTTTTCTCATCTTTGGGAGTGGCCTAGTTCAAGCAGTATGATAGTCAAACTAAATTCGAGTCTTACGCGCAGCCTGGCGCATTGAATAATTAGATGTTCGATGAGCTATAAACATAGCACGTAAATCTCTCAAATTTAAAACGGCTCAACTGAATGGCAGAGGTTTCTCTCAAATGCAGTGAAGTTTGGGATTGAAATTCATCATCAGAATTATAGTGGAAAAGATTCACACTTACTTGATGAATAATATCTCCTAATTTGAATTCTTCAAAATAGGTCGGCGCAGCAGCAGAAGCCCTAGCTGCCTCCCATACCTTATGGTTACTGCTTCCTAAATACTGAGATTGTACTTTCCATGGTAACGAGTAATTTCTGAAGAGGTATGCAGACAAGTGAGATTGATTCACAACAGCTGATACTGCGCAGAGCTGAAACAATAATTGATATATTTACCTCATTCCATACAAATTCAAACAATTGTATGTTACTTACCACTTACCTTGGGACACAAAGGGTCACGAGCTGTTTCCATTAATCTAAAATCACCAAGATATGTTTTAAGATTTTTTTCCCATAAAGGTGTGCTGTAATATGATTGTGTCCACATAAGATTTCCTGTTCCCCATAAAGGCGACTGCTTGAATACTTCATTACTTATTTTGAGGTATCCTTCGGCTATTTCATCTAACGATTTATGAAGAATGCCTTTAAATAGAAATAGTAACTAACAACGGTCACTTGTTTTGTGAAATACTCAGATTGCAATGGTTTCAGTTCAAGTAATATAAAGAGTCTTATTTTGAATATTCACAGAATTCAAAACAAAATAGTAATTTTTCGGCATTTTCTCTAGCTTTCCCGTACTATGCCGGACTTGTTACGTAATAGTAATTCACGTAACAAGTCCGGAAAGTAGGGTGTTTTTGGACGAGTAGACAACATTCTAGGACTCACATACATACAAAACTGCCAACTTTTGACAACTGATTTTATATAAACTGCATTCATATACATAACTTCACAGACTAGGCGGCGAAGTACTACTTTCTCAGAGAAAAGCCTCCGGGAAGTGGGTACTACCCGGATAGTTGCCGAAAAAATTATTAGTTGTCTTTCAAGGGTAAGGCATAAAATTCATGTATGTATCTCATCCTATGAGAACAGTGGCTGTATTTGAAATGCTGTTTGAACTGTACCATTTCGATTCAGTTTGACATGATGAATACTGTACGTTTCAATACAGTTATTACACCACTATACTGTACATCAAGTGCAGTAACGCTGTACAGTTCAAGTTCGTGTACACCTGCTAATTTTGAGTAAAAACTGGGTAATCAATACGCTGTGTCTAGAATCCCGGTACCGGTAATGAATTGTTTACCGGTAGTTTAAATAGGCGTTTTCGGAAACTTACTCAGGGTTACTAAGGTAAATGTACCAATTATTATCGACAGTCTCCCTCCCAAATATCGACACTTTTCATTTATTTTCCTTATATTAAGGATTCGGGACCAGCCATAGAATAATTTTCTTCGCGAATATGTAATTTATAGTTTTCTGAACATATCCGAATGTTATCCGGTTTCTTCTGAGTATCCTCAGTGCAAAATATATGTGCCCTCATTCAGTTGAGTTTCAGCCTCAACCGAGTTAACAGACTGTTTGTTACAAATTCAGTGAAGAAAATACATTAAAACACTTTCATATGGTTTGATGATTTGAGTTTTATCAATAAACTCAATTTTTCTGTGGTATTTTCATTAAAAAAAGGTTGTCGATAATTAGGTACATTCTAAAACACAACCATCTCCATACATCGACTCAAGTGTCGGTAATGTGTGTGGTGTTATTTGAAATACTTCCTGGAGCCACACTTTACCCAATATACTTCTTTTTTCGGACAAAGTAAGTTTATTGTATGGGATTCAATAATTTTTAATTATGTACCAATTATCAACATAATGATATTCCTCAAGTTTTCCAATTATAACATGAAATATTTCAATGTCGATAATAGGTTCAATTCTATGTCGAAAAATGGTTAATTTTATGCCGACGATAGGGCACCTCGACATGACTTTTCAATGTATTTTCTGTGGAATTGGTGAGCCCTATCAACAATTTCTTTTCAACATTTTTACCGAAAATGATCAAAGTTTCAGTCCATATACAAACCGACACCAAATGTTGATAAACTCTTATGATATTATTTCATACATTTTTGCAGATGTAGATGACGAATGCATTACATTATCGATTATTGGTTTCGTTCATTTTTCAGTATATTCCGAATAATGAAATGTTACGAATATGAAAAACGTAATGCCTGCCCACACTATGAAAGACAGATAGGTTCTGAGATTGTCTCAACCAAAAAGAAGGATGAACTATTGATGGTGAAATGGATGTTTCACGTCGCGAAATGTTGATCCTTCATGACTAAAGCTACTCCGTCAAGAAAATAGGTGAAAATCCACTAATGCCCGTACTCATAGTCCATGCTCCGTCAGATCTCAACCTCAAGAAGATCTTAGGCTCGTATTCATAGTTCGCCCTTGAGGGTGAGTGAAAGTTTGTATCGTCCTTGAGGTCACCTTTATGACTAGTATTCATAAGGGCGATACAAACTTTCACTCACCCTCAAGGGCGAACTATGAATACGAGCCTAAGATCTTCTTGAGTACGAGATCAGACGGAGCATCGACTATGAGTACGGGCATAAGAAACTGCCAAATTCAACGACTCTGACTTGAAATTTTCAATCTCTTTTCAATTTTCACAGAGCACCTTGAATGAGTTTTGCGTACACCAAATTTTAAAATGATAGCAATAGACAATTTTAAAATATAAAGAATTTTTTTTTCTTGAATTTTGATATCCGGTCTCTCGGTAACGAAGACGTTTCGGACTTTTCTTCTTAAAATAAGTTGAGAAGTCCCCTTTGACATTTAGTAACGTTATTCTGGAACACCCTGTATATGTTATTTTATCAGATTTCTCGATTTTATTCGTTGAATTCATCGATCCGATTAAATATTTATTTTTCTCTTATCCATACAATTCTTTATTCTTCTTGATTTAACAGTGTCGATAATTGGTCATTTCAATTCCAGAGCTTTGAGAAGTTTAAGGTATCGGGTGTCCCGAATTCGTTGTCTAGTGAGGGGATCTCAGAAACCCTTGGAGCTAAAAGGAAATGAATGGCACATTTTCGGGCTCGATTTTTGAGAGATTTAATTTGGTGAAAACCGTAACCTTGTAAGTTCAACCGTTTTCGAGATATTAGCGAAAATTGGAAAATGGCGTGAAATGAAAAGTTCTCATAACTTCTTCATTACTGGCGCTATGAACATGAAACGAAAACATTATACAGGCACTTTTTTTCGTAGAATTCTTTGATGTAATCAAATTTTTTTTATTGCGTTTTTTTTCGAAGTTATAATACAAACTTGTGTTTTTTAAATGTGAACCATAAGCATTTGAATAACAGATGGAACCGCCTTTTTTTCCCTTTTCAAAAATATATAACTTAATATATAAATTTCTTATTAAACTGTAAAAAACAAAAATCAAATGGTTGTCTAAATATGATAATCTGTGAACATCAAATGATTAATAGATAAGAACAGATAACAAAATTTTCATAAATATTGTGCGAAGTGAAGTCCATTTTGGTCAATGCAAAGCTCCCATCTCACAATGTCAGAAAGAAGGTGTGAGCTTTGCATTGACCAAAATGGACTTCACTTCGCACAATTTCATGAAAAATTTTGTATCTGTTCTTATCTATTAATCATTGATGTTCACAGATTATCATATTTAGACAACCATTTGATTTTTCGTGTGAAAATAAAACTTTTGATGTTTTTTACAGTTTAATAAGAAATTTATATATTAAGTTATATATTTTTGAAAAGGGAAAAAAAAGGCGGTTCATCTGTTATTCAAATGCTTATGGTTCACATTTAAAAAACACAAGTTTGAATTATAACTTCGGAAAAAAACGCAATAAAAAAAATTTGATTACATCAAAGAATTCTACGAAAAAAAGTGCCTGTATAATGTTTTCGTTTCATGTTCATAGCGCCAGTAATGAAGAAGTTATGAGAACTTTTCATTTCACGCCATTTTCCAATTTTCGCTAATATCTCGAAAACGGTTGAACTTACAAGGTTACGGTTTTCACCAAATTAAATCTCTCAAAAATCAAGCCCGAAAATGTGCCATTCATTCCTTCTAGCTCTAAGGGTTTCTGAGATCCCCTCAATAGACAACGAATTCGGGACACCCGATACAATGAGTTCAAAAACTGACTTTTATGTGTGGAAAAAACATATGCTTACTATCCGAAAAACATTGTACATTCCAAGTTTCGACTATATAGTGTCGATAATTGGTACATTCACCTCGATCCATTGGGTCACGTGACGGATCCGGGTTCTAAGTTTACGAACACATCAGGTTTTGGATTTGAAGCTACAGTCGTATCAATAACATAACCAAATATCTTATAGATTTATTTTTTCAGTTTATTTTCGGATTGTCTCTAGCTTTGCTTGCATTTATTGGCTTTTGTAAAATATTTCTTATAATTTCTGGTGTACCCTTCCATGTTTAATGTTATTATTGAGTACCTATGTTAAAGAAGTACAGAATTTATTTTTTCAGTTCCAGTTTATTCACTGATTGTCTCTAGCTTTGCTTGGAGATATTGGCTTCTGCAAAATCTTTCTTATAATTTCTGGTGTGCCCTCAAATGTTCAATGTTAACTTTGAGTACCTATGTTAAAGAAGTAAAGAAGGCTTTAGCTTTAACGCAGAAAGATCTGCATACAAAGTTATAAAGAATTTGTTTCACATTATTTTCTCGGCTCATATTTCACACTGAGCCAAATTCTCTTCTCTTTCCATAATTTTAGGAATAGGATATATGAAATTACCAAGAAAAAAGTAGAAGTCTTATTCCCACCTTTTTCAAATACAAAATTGAACTGCGGTATCCATGCTGTGACTCTACGACCCTGTTCTCGTGTAGGGTTACGATAGATCAACCTGAGTCAGTGATCGAGTTAATAGCACTGTACTTTCCGAACACGGGTTGGATGTTCGGGTTAGGTAAATAAACGCGAAGGCATTGGGAGAATCAATGGCGAAGATAAAGGATCGAGTTAACCCGAGTAAGAATCCGAAAACGCCTAATGACATCACCAATATGAAACAGTGGAAAACGGGTTTTAAGTAAATCCCTGTATTTTGTATTTTATGATTATGTTGAAAATTTTGAATGATGTTAATTTTTATGGCACTTAATTTTAAACGATTTTATTTATTTATTTCATGCCAATGTGTGGAACTAAGTGTCTTGAGATAATATTTTCTTGTTATTCTGAAAATTTTAAATTATGTTAATTTATGTGGCAGTTATAATAATTTGGATCGAAATAATTGATTCACTTCAAGCCAATACGTAATTCGATGTTTTTATTTTGTAATTTTCGAATTTTGATCAGAAAATGGTCTCAAACGATATGGTTCAACTTCCTGATGAGGAAATTCAATTCTGTCTGTGGGGCCGACCGGCCGTAAACACAATAACTTTCGAAGGGATTGAGATTTTCAAGGTGAGTTCGGTTTCCAAATGCCGCGGTGAAGTTCGTTGAACACCCAAATCTTACAGAGTGTTCCATAATATGGCCATTCAAAATTATTGTTCTTCAATATTTCAGACAAAACGAAACGAATCGAAATGAAATTTCGCGACCTCATGAAAGATGCTCATAATAAGTTTCATGCAAAATTTTCTGGTCAAAGTGTTAACAGAACCATAGAAATTTCAATTGGAAAATCGAGAAGAAGAATCTTTATATTTCTATACCAAGATTACCGATTCGAGTGAAATTTATTTTGTGAATGAAGATTGATATACTGAAGGTTCATGCAAATTTCAGGAAGATCACATCATCTGAACCATAGAATTTATTTTTTTTAATTATTTATTTTTCCATATTTCCTTTTTTGAATAATTTCCAGAACATAATTCCGATTGTGCTGAGATTTTGCATTCATACACTCAGCATTAATCTCAAGTCCTATACAAAATTTTGAGGTAATAACATTATTGTTCCACCATTGAACAACCGCTCGAAAGCACCTACTTAGGGCTTTTCTTGAAATTTTCATTCTGTTGGACGCACTTGATCGGGCGTTTCTTTTCCAGTACTACACAAATGCCTCATTTTCATGCACACTTGAAGTCCCTCACATTCTTTGAAATTTTCGAAGGTTTGTCTAACACTAAAAATCATTTTTAAGCGTGAATTCTCGAAACCACTCAAAGCATCAATATTACATCAAAAAACGTTATATTTGATACAGCCAACAACTAAATTTTTTGGTGGGATTCGTTTACATTCCAGTACTTAGAGCGGCATTTATGGGTGATATAATCAGAACTACCGGTAAAAAATGTGGTAACAGGATTCTAGACACAACGTAATCAATATCATATCTAATTGAACCCATTGTGCATTGAACCTTTTACTTACCCATTGAAAACGAAAGAATAGCCCCTGTACTAGTACCACAAATGAAATCGAACAGCTCATATGTTCTTTTCCCTGTCAACTCTTCAAGTTTCCTCAACATCTCTAATACCAATAATCCTCTTATTCCTCCACCATCGATAGTTAGAATTCGTATTCCCTTTCCAGGCACTGGATCTGTATAACCTAAAAGTGCCAAGGCCTCACGAACTGCTCCGAGATCTTTGTCTTTGAATCGCTCTCGAGCATTCAATAATATTCTCAAAGCTCCTTGCTTAAAACAAAATATATCAATCTATTAAAAATCTCTCCCAAACACAATTTACCTTTACTGAAATAATACGTGCTCCAGGTACATTGTGAATAAATGTTATAAAAGCTTCTACTCGAGCTTGAAAAGAAGAATTTGTTTGGGCATCTTGTATTGAATCAAGAATATGTGTAATTTGAGATTTAATTAGAGGCTGAAATGAATAATAATATATTTTTCATGTATCTAAACTGAATTTTTATCCACTCACTTTGGTAATTTCTGTTTTCCATTGGGAGGTAGTTAGTGCTTCCTTATCAATATTAGGAGTATCATTTTCAACATTAGGAATGATAATCTTTTGGTCTGAATCATCCATTTTTTTCTGAGCTATGGAACTCTCATTTTCAGTAGGTAGTTTCAAATTCTGAGTAATAATGTTAGAGTTTTTCAATGAGGAGAGCTTTTCAATAAATTGTGATACATCCTTCCTAATAATAATCGATAAAACATCCCTTTTTGTAATTTTATGCAGAGATGTTTTCAGTACATTGAAGATTTTTTCATGATTGAAGGACATTCTGAACTATATTTTCATAAAATTAAATATTTTCTTACATGAATTCAATAATTAAAACCATTTTCCTACAAACAAACATAGCAACATTCTTTTCTTATGAGAAAATTTCCATTTCTGCCAGGAGACCCAGGAGTGCCAGGTGAAAACTTTGTTTTGACAACTATCAGCTGTTGAGTTGAGGTGTTCATAGATCTTTGGTTTGGAGGTGTTGTTTTGATTCGTATCCCAGAGAACTGAAGAAATCTTTGCCAGTCTTGCCACTACTCAATAGATGGCTCTGGGTTTAGTCCAGTCATTTTTAGGCAGAGACAACTCTGTTTTTAGGTTTCATCTGGGGAAAAATTCCTAGTGGGCTGAATTTTTCAGATTTATTTCGTTTCGGCGAAGATGTAAAAAATCGGCATCGATATCGTGTCGGTTAAAAAATCTACAAAGGTCAAAAGGTCACGAAAATCAGTTTTTTGCGATTATTTCGCAACCTATTGCTCGGAGATCAATAGAGGTCATTATAAAAAATATTCCTCATAGAATTATCTATAAAAATTTTTTTTATTGTTTTTATTTAAAATTAACGGTTATCGGGTTAAAGCGCTGAGAAAGCCTACATTATGAGGATGCACTCGTTTACTCACCACCGTCGAGGTGTATAGTCGAATGTGAGGTGCGTTTTTTTCTAAGTTTCTCTTATAGCATTGTTTAAACAATGCTTATAGGCATAATTTACCTTATATAATTTAATTTCAAGCAGTTAAGGGACTTCGCAGACTGCAGACTTTTAATCGGCCGATAGTTTAGTTAGGTTGGGCTGAAAGTGCGCACACCGAGAGAACTTGTTAAGTTCAAAAGATTGCCTTATCTTTGGTTAAGTTGGTTCGGTGTGCGCAATTTCAGCCCTTAAAGCCTTTCAATTTGGATTGAATTAGTTAACCGAAACAATAACCCGTTAACCGCTTGAAATTGATTATAATAAAAGTTTTTTTTATTCAAGAGTATACATATAATTTTATATTAAAATTTTTAAAAATACAAAAAAAAATAAATTATAGGGTATAATTTTTTTTATTCATTGCCAATATTTTCAGTATCACTCTAATTATTAATTATAGATGTTAACAAAACGTCGACATGAACTACTTCCTGATTTAAATCTTGAACTTCATTCTTCATGATTTTAATCATTTGTTGACTCTGCGTTTATGCAGGACTGCCCACGGCAATGTTCACAAGCTTCTGAACACCTCAACTCAATTTTTTTACATCCACATTTGCCACCACAACCTTTTGTGCAATTACAAAGATTGTGTTCAGTTCAGAAGATCATTGGGTGCTGGTGGCAATAAAGTTATTATTATATTACCATTGTTTAAAACAATGATATTATTAACAAAAATTAATGTAAAACATTAGAGTATACGCCTTGGTGTACAATACCGTGTGTGAGTGCATTCTAGCCGATTTCTCAGCGCTTTAATCCAAAAACCGTTAATTTTACATAAAAACTATAGGAGACATTTTTTGTATATAATTTTATGAGGAACAATTTTTATAATGATCTCTAATGAACTCCGAGTAATAGGTTGCGAAATATTTGCAAAAAACTTATTTTCGTGACCCAATGACCTTTGTAACTTTTTTAGCCGGCACGATATCGATGTCGCTCTTTTTCGCATCTTCATAATATCACCGAAATAAAGGTGTATATAAAAATTCAGCCCACTAGGAATTTTTCCCCAGATTGGTTTTCATAATGCCCAAAATGACTGGACCAATTGGTTTGGACAGTAAAAATGTTGCCTATTCTATACAGACATTGAGTTTAAAATATACTAGTAACATTGTCCTTAATCAATACTAGTACGTAAATGTATTCTCAATGATACAGGGTATTTTTCATAGAGATTTTCAAACAAAGAACAAGTATAATTTCACCTATGTTTTTCAATTGGGTCTTTTTTTAACAAGTAGTAGAACTCGCCACAAATCTAATAAAATTTTCAAAATAAAGATATTATGTAGAAACAAAAGATTGTAATATAGATCCTAATAAGACTTCAGTTTGGTTCGCACTCAAGGTTTTGCATCATTTTAATATGAATCAACAATAAAAGATCTAGTTTTTTATTATGACCGACTTAAAATACAATAATTAATTTGTTGCCCAGCAAATAAATTCCTGTTCTACCTCAAATATTGAAGAGATGATGGCAAAATTAGATAGTCCCCCACATTTCATTTATGCTAGAAGATAATTTTGAAAATGTTGACAGAAAAAATGCAGTCTCAAATTAAATAGATAAACTCCAAAAAGTTCCCAGTATAAAATCAAAAAGACATCATTTTTATTAGTGATCAAAAATGAAAAAACAATTTCCAATCCACTGTATAGTATACCTTCGGCTGTCATGTTCTTCATACTCAGAGGAAAATCTGATGGACAGCTATTTGATGATTGAGTAATGTTTATAGGCAAATTATCCAAATAAAAACTATATCATACTAATAAAAATGTATTCAATATGCCTGATAAAAATACAAATCTACAAGTATATACAAATAGTTAAAATATTATAATTTCAATAAATATAATGTGATTTCATTACACAGCCATTTGAAAACTTGTCATTGATAATCCTATATCAAAAGATATAATAAATCAATACTTAGATGAAATTAAACCACTAATTTCCAACTGAAGATTTATATAATCCTGCATTTTTTGAACTGAACCTTTTCTGATATTCAAAGTATCAGCTGCTTCTTGGAATTTATCTTCATTTCTTCTTAAGTACATAAGTGCTTCTCTTTTCAGTTGGCCCATTTTCTCAGGACAAATTTCTGAAATTCCCAACATTTCTGTAATGTAAGGATTGAACCTATAGTAAGTCCTTGGTGGCAATAGATCTGACAGCATTGAGTGTACTCCTAAAATTCCACAGGTCAATTGTTATATTTCCGCAAAACATAATATAATGTTAATGTGATAACAAACAAGTGGTATGGGTGATATCTTGATGAAATCTTTGGCTGATGACTGAAATCTAAGAAGCGGAATTGAACCTGAGTTACATCTAAGGAGCCGTTAAAAACGACAATAACGGACATTTAGCATATCCAGTAATTTCCAAAAAAAGCATTTCAGAAATAATGGACACTCAGAAAATTATTATTCTGTTTCGTAGTCAGGTTGTGTAGAAAAAGAATATTGAAATTACCGATCAGAATTGGCGGTTGAATGTAACATACGAGTTAGAATTGATTCCATTGGTTGAAAATTGAATCATTTCTGTTAACAACGATGGCCACTAGCCACTCTGTAATTAATTGTCATCATAACTAATTTTACTTGCTCGTACGTCATCATAGCGAGATGTTTGAAGTTATTGAGTATAAAAATTGCTTTTTCAATATTTAATTAAGAATTAATTAGGTACTTGAAATTTACAAATAATTGAACATCGTCGACATCAAAATAGAAGGAATTTTTATGTGTACGAAAATGAGCATTAATGACTCATTTTAATGCTCAATTTCTGCTATTTTAATGTGCAATCCTCATGGCAACCGTTCACAAAGTATTGAGGAGCACTACAAAATGAGAATATATTTCAATCAAGAATTTATACATAATTCATATTGAGGTCGTCGGAAAAATCTCGTAATCAACTCGTTCCGCTCACGCGTTAAAATATCTTGACCAATAATCGCTGTCTTTAATAACCTAGTTGTTTAAATAACTATTAAAATTCAGATCACTTTAACAATTTATTGAAATCTTCACAGGCCTTTGTGACATCTAATATTATCAGGAAATTCTTATAAGTTTTAAGCTTCCGAAAAAAGGTTAATTCAATGCATAAAAAAGAAAGTAGGCATTAAATGCAGTTGGTCGCTCTAATGGAACTCTATTGAAAATTATTAATTTCAATCGATATGTCACATAAATATTTCAATTGAATCAAATCGCTCACCTTCTGTATCAGTCGCACTATCAATGACTGCCAAAAATTTACTCTTCCAAGAAGAAGAAGCACTCACAGCTTCCGATTCTAGATCCGGTTCTATGGGATTCATTTCGGTCCGTCCTGTACCAAATGATACAACACATTGTAAGGGGGTATGAGGCCATATCAATTTTGCTTCATGTATTGCAACTGCAGTTGGATTATTCACTAAGATACCTCCATCCTATAACAAAATCATTCACACCATATTAATTGATGATGCTATTCTAAGATATCCTCCTAATATAGGTACCTGTAGTAGCATGTTTCCAAGCTTGAATTCTTCAAAGAATGTTGGTGCCGCTGCAGATGCCCTGACAGCTTCCCAGACTTTATGATAAGAACTGCCAAAATATTGACTTTGTACTTTACACGGCAAATTGTAATTTCTGAACACATAAGCAGCTAATCTAGACTTGTTCATAACAGCTGATACCGCCATAAACTATAAATTGATTCATTATTTAACATGAGAAATATACCTATGCATAACAGTGAACTTACTTTAGGTGTGTTAGGTTTTCTTTGGGTACTGATTAATGTTTCTGTTCCTATAGCTTCCTTCAGAAGGTCTTCCCACAGAGCAGTATCATAATAGGAATGATTCCAAACTAAGTTACTTGTTCCCTTTATAGGATGCTGGGTAAAAATCTGGGTTCCAATTTTTTCATATATTTCTTCAATTTCAGCGATCGACTTCTTTTGAACAACTGCATTTCAAAGAATAATAGAACTGTTATAATCAAAATCAAGCCTGTATTGCATTAGACAATGAAAGTTATTTTTCTGAACTACCAAATAGATAAGTCCCTCTAAATGTTGTATTCAATGGGCATTTCCAGTATGTCAAAATACTTATTATTATTATTATTAAAATATAGGGTGTTTTTTATACCGGTTTGGAAATTCATATCGGAAACATACGAAAACAATGCATCAGAGAGAGAATTTTGCTGTGCAGTTGTACAATGGTATAGTTGAAAGATTCACGTAATTCTTAACTCTCTGAATAAACGACCGATTGGAATTTTGCAGTTTGTTCTCTCTCTCTTATCGTTGGGAGTGGCTTAATCAAGCAGAATGGTAGGGAACCTACAGTTCTCGCATCGAGTATTACGCGCAGCATGACGCATTAACTCAATGCATCGGACTGCCCGTGCTAGTCGATTTGAAAGAGACAACCATATTATTTGTTAATTGAACCATCCATAGCGTCAAACGAAAGCGAAAAATAGCAAGTAATCTGTCGAATATAGCACTGTCCAACTGCATGGCAAAATACTCTCTCTAATGCATTGAATATCGTTTGTTTCCGATTTTATTTTCCGAACCTGTATTCCTATCCAATGAAAATGCGATTTCTATACTCGTAAGTTGAAACGCCATCATGACGTACGAGCAAGCATAATTAGTAGGGATGACGATTCACAACAGAGTGGCCAGTTGGTAAACTGTGATTCGACATTCAACCACTGAAATGAATGCTAACAGGTACGTCACAATCAACCGTAGTCGTAGTCGATTTCAATTTTTTTTTCTCGAACACTGACCACAGAACAAAAAAATGGATAATCGGTATGATTTTATGAGGATCGATTTTTTCTAATATGATTTAATCTGTAAATCACTGGTAATGTCCATTTGTTATTTTGATGCAATCAATAGGTTTAAAGAGTTAATGATTGGTCAAATTTCTAATCTAGTTAATTATTATAATTCTTATCAACATAATATTATGTATGGAAAGGATTCACTTGTGAATGGTCCTACAAAGTTATACAATTTTGAAGTGAAGTTCTGAACGATTGAACAAAATTTCATGAAATTTCTGTGGTGTCCAATTTATCTTTCCACAACAACTTATTATTTGATTATTATGTCTAAATTATTGCATGATTGATGAAAAATCAACAGAAATTGACTAATTCTCAATGATGATTGAAATAAGCTGGGTTGTTAAACTTCTCTCTAAGAGTGAAAAGTTTGCAAAGATAAATTCAGCAAAATAAATATTTATGGCTTCCAGAGATCCAACAACATGAAAAATTCTCAAAAGCATCCAAAGGAGTGAGGAAATTCAATAATTACCCTATACCTCATGCATAAATAGACTGACATAATGTTGATTAGCTTTTGTCGATTAAAATATGTATAAAATTAGGTGATTAATAGAAAAATGAAAATATTAAAATGAAATGCTAGAAGTCTGCGAGTGAATAGGTAAGAAATTCACAGATGAAAACCAATATGAATTAAATATGCAATACAAACCTAATAAACTAGCTATGATGGCACCAGTGCTGACACCACAAATCATATCGAACATATCTATTATAGGCCTGCCAGCTGCCTCTTCTAATTTTTTCAGCATTTGAATAGCTAACATCCCTCTTGTTCCACCACCATCTATTGATAATATTCTCAAACCGGTTCCTTCAACTTGGTCACTATATCCTAAAAGACCTAATGCTTCCTTGAGTGCCCCTATAACTTCTGGACTGTTATATTCTTTATAACGAATCTTCAGCAAGGACCTGATGCCGCCTTCCTAAGAATGAAAATTCTGTAGTTTCTATTTGCTTCTTTACAATGAACATCTCATGTGTGCTCACCTTAACTGCAATATGCCTTGCATCACTGTAACGTTTTAGGTGTTCACAAAATTCATCAATCTTACATAATCTATAATCATCATTTTTTGCAGTTTTAATTGAAGACAGTAAATATTCAGTTCTTGAGGCAATTGCTTCCTAAAATAATTAAACGAGGATAATTAGTAACCCACACATTTATATTTATCTAAACCATAAGTACAATTTTCTTTTCACAAGACATTCTCAAACATATTTACCTTAGAAATAACTGGTTTTTCCAACCACTTAGGTATCATTTCCTTAGTTTTTGGCACTTCTGTAGTGTTAATCCTAATTCTTAGTGTTCCCAAAATATCTGGTATTGAAAGGGGAATGGATTCTCTAGATTCTGTATTTTGAACCTTCGTATTTTCTATTGGTTGCTTGAAAAACCTTACAAGGTCACTACCATATATTCTTGGTTGAATTCTTTGTAAAAATTGTGCAAACTCTTTGTTCAATGAATTATCTAGTAATTCACTTTCAGGGATTTTAGAGATATACTTCTTCAATTGCCGTATGAATTTAGACTGTGTTAAGTATAAACTTTTTGCACCTGCTTGGTGCATTTTCTCTGTATCTAAACTATTTGTACTTCCAGTCGTTAGTGACCTGTAAATGTAGTAAACGAGTTAGTTATTTGCGAAACCACTAACTTCGAGCAATCGAACTTTGCTACTGCCAATCCAAATATGATTATTATCAATGTATTTCAATAAGGTTGTATGACTGTTCGGCAAAACATAAATAGAATATAGCAAACCGGTTATTATTAGATTTTTCATACTTACAAATATTGAGTAGCTACATATACATATCATTCTAATTGGAAATAAAATATATATAAATAAAATTTATTGTTTTCATTGACCGCATAAGAAGCTAGAGAACTATGTACTCTGTTCGAGAATCGAATCGAAATTCTAGAAAGAAATAAGAAATGATAATAAAAATAAACAAGAATTTATTTTGTCCCTAACCTTCAATTCTGTGTTCTGTGCTCAAACGTCAACAAAAACGTTTTCAAACGTATCTCTTTATTTGGGCTCGTCCTTAGGACATGCACCCAGCCTCTTTCTTGGTGACCATTTATAGTCCATTCACAAAAGGTTGAGCCGTCGGTTGGCCATGGAAATTTGGCATATTCCACTGTGTATATTAAAATTTTAGGTTATGTTCTTTATTTTCTTGTCACATTGATACGCAATGTTGTCAATATTGCATAGAGTTGTCTGACAACTCGCAAACTCTTCAGGCGAAGCCGGGTACATTCGGCAACGTTGACTTTATTTTACGTTGTGACAGCAAATACTGCCAACTTCAGATAAATAAAGAAACGCCTACTATCTGCTCAACCTTTCGTGAACGGACTATATAGTCCGTTCACGAAAGGTTGAGCCGTCGGTTGGCCATGGAAATTTGGCATATTCCACTGTGTATATTGAAATTTCAGGTTATGTTCTTTATTTTCCTGTCAGATTGATACGCAATGTTGTCAATATTGCATAGAGTTCTCTGGTTATTCGCAAGCTCATCGGACGAGGCCGGGTACATTCGGCAACGTTGACTTTATTTTATTTTATGACAGTACATACTGCCAACTTCAGATAAATAAAGAAACGCCTACTATGTGCTCAACCTTTCGTGAACGGACTATAGGTCTATTATTTGTGTGACGCACACAAACATCCATGTCCTTGCCGGGATAAACTCTCTCATTAACCACAGATTTTATTGAATTGAAATATAAAAAATATATATCATTCGGACTGCACTCATGGGTGTCGGAAGAAATTTTTCACAGGGGGTCAAAATAGAAATTATTGAAAAAATATTTGGATTACGAAAATTCTATCGAGAGTTTGTGCTGAAAAAACGATAAGGTGATTCCGCATTTGGGCAAAATTGAGGCACGCAAAAACAACACACAGAAGTTGAAAGCACAGTTTAACCGACTCACAAATGAGTATTTAATGTTTTTTAGAATAAATCGCGTATTACCTGCTAAAAATTAGAAAGATTTGGATTGATTTTCTCACAACCATCTAAGTACCTACCACCAAAAGACGAGTTAGGTTCGCGAAAAATGTTTCTCATTCTCCTAAATTCACGATTTTCACAAAATTGTGCACAATCATTTTACTCATATCATTCTATAACGTTCAAGTTCTCAAACTCAGATAAATATTCAGCAACTTTACTGAAATCCCAAGATTTTTACGTTTTTTAAAGTTAAAATTTTCTCGCACAACGGCCGGACCGAATTTTTCATCGTATCATCGTTATTACATATTAGCATTTGTTCTCCTTAAACGATAAAGTAGAGTTTTATTTAAACAATGATATTAGTATATTATTCATCATTGACTCGAACCTATAGACGATGTTCCATACGAAAAAAGGCATGAGAGATTTATTGTCCTAAATTAACTTAAGGAATCTCCCTTTTTCGTTTTATACCTTCAACCTTTAATTTAGGAACAACTTGTATAGTCGATTCCATAGATAATATGGGCGCATTAAATATTATAACAATGAAAAGGAATATTATATTCAACTCTAGTTCGAACATTCCAGACACTTGAGAAAAGCGAAAGCATTATGTACTTATATAGAACAACACTAAAAGCGAAAAAATAGGTAGGTAGGTACAGGTGTAAACCTACCTATGAATGTAAAATATCGGCAGAAAAAAACACTGTTTTATGTAATTAATTGAAAGGTAGCATGAACAAAAACCTTAATGTATTTTTTTGTATATAATAGAAAACTTCACGAATATATGAAAATTCACTATATTTAATTTACACACTCACCTTCCGTTATTTGGTACCAATATCCTGTAATGTTTGATATTCTTACTGAAAGACATCCTGTTCAAATCGTTATCAGCGAAACGTTAAACGTAAACGATATTTCCTTGTTTTGTTATCGGTGCGACACTAATCAATCTGTTTCGTATTTGATATCACTATTATTCACCACAACACAATTATTGGAAAATATAAGCAAGCAGTTTCACTTGTGTTTCAATAATCTTTAGATTGTAACTGCAGGATTCTCGTTTATAGGTACAGTGATCTCGATGATAAACAAAAACATGTTTTGCTTCAGTTGTTGTTCAACCATTTAAAAAATGCGTAAAACAGCTAGACAGTGTAAACATTGAACCTCTGGAGAAGGTAAATGAAAGAATATGACGTTGATTCACATGGACGCTCGTAAATTAATCATTTGCGCTAATTTGGTGTTTTGTTATTCCCCTCAAATTTCTCGTGGCGTTGTCCAGTGCCAAATATTTACATCACAGATCCTGCCCACAAATCCAACCAATCAGATCCTTTATAAATCGAACGATAACTCGCACGAGGCTTCAAGGACCACTTCCCGTTACAAGGAAAGAAAGTGGTGCAAAGCAAGTAAACAAAGCGAATATCACCTCATGGCTATAAATATAAAACATAGGCGTATCAAATGCAGGGTGGTTGGGTATCATTTGAGAGCGAATAGTTTCGGACGAGATTGAGGAACACTGGGATCTTCACTTGTCTTGTCTGGTCCGAATTCAACTTCTTGTGTGGATTTTTCATGTCTCATGAATCAGGCTCAGCACGAGAAATAATTATTTCGAAATAAGATATCGATTTAAAATTTGGAAAATTGATGCTGCAAACTGTTCCCCATAGTCTGAGTTGAAATTATGACTTCGATTTTGTTTATATTCGCACATCACGTTCAAATTCTGAGCTTTATTTCCAATAAACAGTGTTCCCTCGCAGACGAGCCACCCTCTGTATATTTCTTATCCCATAATGATTAGAACATTTTCCCGAAACACATCGAGTTATTTCGTCGGAGGATATCTTTTGGCTCATAATTGAGGCTTGAACGAGCAACCCCCTGAGAGGGGCCGCTTCAACCCCTCGAATTTGAATAGGAAAGAGGGGTTGAATGATACTTCATTTGAAAGGTCTTAGAACCATTTTAACAACGAGGTAAGAAATCAATGTTTTTGCTCTAATGCCTTGGATATTTTGGTTCTCTTAAAAAAATGAATTTTTACTTTGGTTATAAAGGCTTACCAGCTAAAAACGTTCTTGCAATGTGCACAATATAATTATTTTTTAAATTTAAGAAAAAAACCAGCACAGTAATAACTCAACAGATTGTTTCATAATAAATGAGGTCGAATAAACGTATTATAACCCATATAAAAACCTTCTAAGAACAAAAAATGGAGGCATCACAAGGAAATACTTCGACTTTTTTTGTTCATTTTTTGAGGGAATTTTTCTCATTTTTTGAGAAAAAATTGCAATTCAACTGTTTTTGAGATGACCAAAAAATTCAAGGTGAGTCATTTGAGCAAAAACATTGATTTTTGTGAAAACAGTTCATCAAAAATACGTTTTCATACAACGCTATAAAAAAGACCTTTCAAATGAAGTATCACTTAGTCTAAGCTCTTTCATATTCAATTTTGAGGGACTGAAGAGCCCTCTCTATCAAATATACGTTAAAAGATGTCCCCGAAAAAAATCGTTTGAGTCCTGGAAGTCTGCGAGTCCAAAATAGTAGTTTACGTAACAAGTCCGGAAAATAGGGTTTTTTTGGACGAAAAAAAATATTTCAATGGCGAGCCGTAGTCGAGTCCTGGGAGTCGTTAAGTCTAAATGAACCATTTTTCAGGCGTGTTTACGTACACTATTTTTTTGTCAATCGTGTAGAATAACACGACGAAAAACATGCCAACTTTAGACAACAAACTCCATCTGAACGGTCGGAAAAAGCTACCTTCTCATGGAAAAAAGCTTTCGAAAAGTGAGTACATTCCGGACGGTTTGCCGATAAGTGAAATTTTATTGCTTAATTTCAATTTGTATATTATTCGGGCGAGACAATTTCATTCATTTATTGTTACCTACTATTAATTTGTTCATAAAAATCAATGAATGATATGTTATTAAGTTTATTGTTCTTTATAATATAGTACTTGGATTTAAGTTGTTTTTAGGCAGCTGTCAGTTTCGTAGTCATTGACATTGAGGAATTCTTTATGAAGTACATATTATGTATGTATACATATAGGTTCGGTATTGGTATACAGGGTGTTTCATCATAAACTGGACAAACATATATTTTCGTTAGAGGACATCGGGAGAGTCATTTTTGCCTTATACAATATATCCCGTTTTCGAAGCATAAGCAAGATACAGGGTGTCAAACGTCATTTTTGAGCAAGATTCTTATGAGTGTGGTCAGTTATGTAAAACACTTAAGGAAACGGTTTTTAGTCAAATCTCAGTATTTTTGGGTCCTCTATTCAGAAAAAATTACGAACTCCGAAAATAAATTTACAAAATGGCGGAGGACCTGCAATGTTCCTCATTTTTTTTTGTGGTTGTCAAATTGGCTTTTATTTTCTGAATGAACACAATTTTCTAAGAATTTCTGTGAAAATTTTTTTCCAAAAATCGACCACAAATTTTTTTTACATGTCTACAGCGATGAAAAAATTTCATTCGAAATGAATGAAATTTTGTACAATTGTATTTCATGAATTATCAATCACGAATATGAAAACAGAAATGTAAAATATCGGACGGTTTCGTTACTACAGTCGTTCAAATGTTTCGTTCAGACCTCTGAAATGATGAAAAAAAATTTGTTTTGAGTTGATGAGTCAAAATAATTAAATTATTGTCATGTCCAAACATTCTAGATGAATTTATAAACAAAAACTCAGTGAAACTTAGTTGGGACTCGAACCGACTTAGGTATTGAATAGGGAAATGGCACTGTTCTAAGGATGATAGTATTCGTTGCCAGGCAACGGAAGTTCGTAGGTCATAGAGTTTGACTACTGGCTAAATTATATTCACTGAAATTCAAATATCAGTCAAACTCTATGAACTACGAACTACCGTTGCCTGGCAACGAATATTATTTTCCTTAGAACAATGCCATTTCCCTATTTAATACCTACGTCGGTTCGAGTCCCAACTAAGTTTCACTGGTTTTTTTTATAAATTCATCTAGAATGTTTGGACATGTCAATAATTTAATTATTTTGTCTCTAGAACTCAAACCAAATTTTTTTCATTATTTCAGAGGTCTGAACAAAACATTCGAATGACTGTAGTAACGAAACCGTTCGATATTTTACATTTCTGTTTTCATGTTCGTGATTGATAATTCATGAAGTGCAATTGTACAAAATTTCATTCATTTCGAATGAAATTTTTTCATCGCTGTAGACATGTAAAAAAAATTGTGTTCGATTTTTGGAAAAATTTTTTCACAGAAATTCTTAGAAAATTGTGTTCATTCAGAAAATAAAAGTCAATTTGACAACCGCAAAAAAAATTAGGAACATTGCAGGTCTTCCGCCATTTTGTAATTTTTTTTCGGAGTAGGCCAACTTTTCTGAATAGAGGACCCAAAAATACTGAGACTTGACCAAAAACCGTTACTTTAAGTGTTATACATAACTGACACTCATAAGAAACTTTCTCAAAAATGACGTTTGACACCCTGTATCTCGCTTATGCTTCGAAAACGGAATATATTGTATAAGGCAAAAATGATTCTCCCGATGTCCTCTACACGAAAATATATGTTTGTCCAGTTTATGATGAAACATCCTGTATATGTTCAATATTGTAACGCCACTGTGTATACCTATGTGATAGGTATAGATCATAATATATTTTTTGTTTTTATGATAAATATGTGGAACTATTTTAGGTGAGTCATGTTTGTATTCAGAAGATTGAATGAATTGTGAGTGTTTATGTCGGAGTTGTGAGGCACCCACAACATCAATTGGAAAATGCGTTTCGTCCCTAGCACCCCTTTGTAGGATTCTCATCAGTCATCAGTACCTATTCGACTTATACCAGTGAATACAATGCATTATTCTCAATTGCAATAGTATTTTTCGATAGGATATAACTTCTAACAACCGTTATTTATAGCTGTTTCAATAATTTGGAAACTGAATTTATTTCGCGCACAAATGGAAAAGCGGAATTCTGGTAGTTAGGTCTTTAGTAATTTCGCCAGAGGATTCGAATGAGTCCATCAGATTTGGAGAATTTCTAGGCATCATCTCGGAGAAGGCCCTTTTGGGCCAAACTCTGATTGGTCTGGTCTGATTCTTGGTGCGCGAAATAATAAAGTCAACGTTTCCACACTTTTGAAAAACCTGGTATATATTTCAAACAGTCATTATTATATGCTAAGTTTTTTATTAGCTCATGGTGATATAAATAACGCAACAGGAAAAACTAGCGTCAAATCTGATAGCTAAAGTGATAGGCCTGGGATCTTATTTATAGTTATCTGCGTCTATACTATATGAAGAGTCCACGTAAGAAAGGTGGAATGTTTATTAACAGCTGTTATGAGAAAATGAAATTTCAAACTTCAAAGCTTGTATCTACTGGCCTAGTAAAATAAGGATAACTTTGGATCATTTTTGCTAACTGATTCTATATACTGTTTTGTATCATGTTTAATGAGGAAAAACATCGCAATCCACATATCAAATATGAAAGAAAAACGTATACTAAACGTTTTAAATGGGCAAGTTAGCGTAAGCATGCATCAGCTTCTAGTTGATATTGTGAACATTTCGCCTTTCTCGACTTTTCGCATGGACATTTCGCGTTTCTTCGTTGTAGGGGATATTTTCAAACGAACTTTGAGATGTGATGCTTCGCGTTTTTTCGTTTTTTGATTACGGAATGCATCTAAACTATAGTCCGTTCACGAAAGGTTGAGCCGTCGGTTGGCCATGAAAATTTGGTATATTCCACTGTGTATACTAAAATTTTAGGTTATGTTATTTATTTTCTTGTCAGATTGATACGCAATGTTGTCAATATTGCATAGAGTTCTCTGATAACTGGCAAGCTCGTCGAACGAGGACGGCCACATTCGGCAACGTTGAATTTATTTTACGTTGTGACAGCAAGTACTGCCAACTTCAGATAAATAAAGAAACGCCTACTATGTGCTCAACCTTTCGTGAACGAACTATACTTATAACCTACACGTTGCCGTGTCAAGCTCGAAATCAATAATAATGTGACATTTCGCCTTCTTCCGTGGACATATATGCATATCCCCGTTTGTTGGCGAAATCCATAGATGAATAAACCCCGGCTGAGTTAATTTATCTATAATTATTTATTTTTTTATATTCATTGAGTTTGAATATGTTATTATATATTATAAATAATGTTCTCCGCCGACCTCAAAATAAAAAGTGATTTTAATGTGTACGAAATTGAACATCAATGAACCATTTGAATGTTCAATTTATGCTATTTTGTTGTGCAATAATTAGCGAACGACAGCAAAATAACTGGTAGAATTTACCGAAGTGTGTGGGCAAAACAGAATCGAGCCGAAGAAAACGGATGAAAAATAACGATGTCTATGGCCGGCTTAAGCCGCCAGTCGGTAACTAAAAACCGCCTCGGCGCAAAGATAGAACGATACGTCAAGTCGGCCTCAGAAAGAAGATTCGGCTTATGCAGCGGTGTGTGTTTTCCTTAGACTATATCTATACCATTGAGTATAAAAATACTTTTTTCTACAAGCAAGCGTGCACTTTCATTCTCTTTCCCGCACGTATTTCAATTCGTAAAGAGTCACATTGCCCACTGGCGCAGCTAGGGGGGGGGGGCTTTGGGGCTGCAGCCCCCCCAAATATTAAATTTCTTCGTTATTCCTTTCGTCTTTATTTTTTTGAAACTTTCGTATTTGTTGTGTCATCAAGAATTTTTTAGTTCAGCCCCCCCAAAACAAAATCCTGGCTGCGCCACTGACATTGCCATTACCGCACGCAAATGCGTGTGGTAATGGATTAGCAAGGGTTTTTCTCGCACGCTTTTTCTAAAGAATAAACTGAATAATGATATATCTCTATGCCACCGATGACGTTACTATGGAAACGGCATGTGAACGACTTGTCAGAGACTTTTGTCATTCATGTGTATTTAGAATGATCAATTCACATTTGATCTGTGTGTTGAAATCGATCTCGTATAAGCGCTTGTAGAAAAAATATTGTTCCTAAGTCGTGCGGAAAGTGTTTTTCCCGCACTCAACTGCTTACCCAAACTCCGCTTCGCGTCGTTTGGGTAACGGCAGTTTCGTGCGGGAAAATATCACTTTCCGCACTTGTTAGGAAAATAACTATTTTCAAACTCAATGTCTATACTTAGTCTAAGGTCTAAGGTGGCCAATTCCGCCGACTCGGCGTATCTCTCGGCTGCCGACTCGGCGGAAACCGCTGTGTCTGTTGGGGCTCTAATGGTCCCAGCAGGACGGCGCTACGTTCCATACAACGAGCGCCACTATTGAACCTTCCGCATGAACGATTTGAGGATATATTTTTATATACTCAACGTGACTTTTTAGACACCTAGATCGTGTGGTTTCACACAAGGCCGTAGCGAGAGGGTGGTCCGATGGGGCCAGCAGTCCTGAAAAACCTCCTATACGGACGTGGAATTCTGAAGAACGGTCAAAGAGGTGATCATAGAAGATTCTATTATAGCATTGTTTTCCTTGAAAAGTTATTATTTATTGGTTTAACCCATATACTTATAAACTTTATAAGTATATGGATTTTATAAGTATATGGTTTAACCGCCCAAAAGAGAAATTCGGAGAACCTCCTAGTTCTCACTAGCAGTTATACGTAAGTTTATTGAATCATGGTGCCTAAGAAAAGATTTCTGACATTGAAAGAGAAGATGCAGCTCTTGAATATGTCAGAAAAAGATCCCACACTGAAATAAAATCGAGCAGTGAAGCTCTGAATCTTATAAAAGAGTTGAAAATATTTTGCCCAGAAGATTTTGTGACCTTTCAACACCTAAAAAATCTTGATACCCACTTCCGAACTCGCCTTATAATAACAAAAGAGAAAAAATAACACAATCCAAAATAATAACCGAATTTTTCTAAATTGTGCTTTTCATAATGCGAACAATTTCCTTTCCTGTTGTAGATTAATATTCTCGAGAAATTCATTTTTCTTCAATAAGTTCAGTTCAGTTTTTATGGCACATGCGAGTGAATTTTGACTCTCTCATGTGACTTGGAAAAAACACTCATTTTACGCACTTAATAAAGAACTAACTATTTCGATATGTTGTCGTAGGGAAAGATATTTTTCCTGAAATCATTAAAATGAATGAATTCGATCACTACTTGCTTTGATATTTTTAATCGTTTAAAGAGAAAATAATCATTTCGTATCAATGATTTGGTGTAATTTCTTTTTCTGTGTTCCTGGATGAAGGTAGGACGACAAGAATTTCATTGAAAAATTCGCAATTAAAACAAGAACACGGTTCGAACAATGGCTCTACCCTTGTTCATGCGGGAGGCGCATTGTAGCAAGGGTCTAGAGCATAGATAAATACCTAAGTTTATTTATCTATGGCCTAGAGATAGGGAGAATTTCTTTCTCCCGATGCCTGCTCGACGCATCGCTTCGTCCAAGTGCGCGGTCCTCGGCGAAGTTACGCTTCGTCTCGCCTCTTCGCTCAAGTGAGCGTCAACCTATATTTTATGTTCTGTGGTCAACCTTAAGAAGCCAACGGTGTCCGCTCTTGGGAGATTTCGCTGTACTCATGGCTGTACTTTATTTTTGTAGTTCGATTTGTATTCAGTTCTTCTGGTAATAAATGTTTTTTTTTATAAAGAGAGGTTTGACGCGTAACATAGCCACGAATACAAGAATAATGAAAGCAGAGAATAATATTAATCGATTGAAATCATGGAGGTGAAGGACCTACATGATTGAAATCAACAAATATTAACAATTATCCTAATAAGGACGAAATGGCCACTTTCTTGCATTTTGCCTTGAACGAGATTATATCTCCGAAGTATGAGTTATTTAATATTGGTTGATTTCAATCGATTAATATTATTCTCTGCTTTCATTATTATTTTTGTTTTTTTTAAATTGAAGTACCTACTCATTTAATATAGTGCGCGTCAAAATTATGAAACAAATTCATTTTCTCAAAGGAAAAATATTTGGCAACAAAATACTAAAACATATCAATATTTGTTTCACCCTGTCATCCCTCTAAATTTTTTGAGTAAGGAAAGTGGGTCATGTGGTACTTTTTTGGCAAGGTATTCGTATCTTCTTTACATGCGTGCAGACATTTTTGAGAATTTTTTTTTAATTAGTTAGCAAAGAAGTTTTCATACTTTGAGACTATGGTACATAATGAAATTTGTCACCGAATGAAAGTCGACCATTACAGTTTTGTTCATGTACAACTTCTGCATGAAAATTTCTGCACGCCTGTTAAGAAGATACAAAGACATGACCACATGACCTACTTTGCCTATTCAGAAAATTTAGAGGGTTGATGGGGTTGGCAACAAAAATCCTTCAGAAATGCAAAATTGTTTTGTAAAAGTGAAACAAAAATCTTTCAGGATTTTGTGGCCAAACATTTTTCATATATTTGATCCATAATATTGATGCGCACTGTATAATTATATCCTTACATTTAAAACATATTAAAGATCGTAAGATAAGTATTCTCATCACATTTGAAAATAAAAACCATCTTCAAAAAATGCAAATACTCGATTTCTTTTCAAGTGAAGTAAAAAACAGGTATGCAAAATTTGTTTAATCAAACTTTGAATTAAGGGAAAAAAGATCACACAGACTACTTTACAGTTTTATGTTTCACTTGATAATAATATAAGGACACAATTTATACAATATGATTTTCTTCAGATAAATATGACTCTAGTTCAATACTGGAAACTATTTTCGTTAGTTCCGTCTTGAGTGCTATTCAAGGTTAATTTAAAGAAAGCAGTCCTAAATTCAAAAGCAAAGTCAAGCATATTTCAGTAAAAATCAGTTTCTTTGGATAAAATAGCATTAAATTATATCAACCTTCCACATCTGAGCCAAACATTATATTTTGCAGTTAATCCCTAAAATAGCGGAAATTTTTATTAGCCTTAAATAGATTCTCCCAAACAATTCATTGATATTACATATATTGAATGTATTCTTAAGGAAAAAGAAATGGTTATATCAAACACGAAGAAATAACTTTTCAAGAAATAATTAGGTAGTGTATCATATCAAACTAATATTTAAATATATAATCATGAAGTATTGTCCAACATTACAATTGCACATGTTGTGAACCCATAATAGAAAAAATTTCCAGATAAGTGTTATCTGCCTTATAGAATGATGACCAACGCGGTTAAGTTTAGCTCCATATCACAGCCTCCATTACAAGCCCTTCTCACAGGTTTGGGACTCTTTACATATACTTTTATTAAATTCATATATTGATTTCTCATATATATATGTTTAAATTTTGCAAAGTTAAAGCTTTAAATTCATAGTTATATGTAACTTTTACATTTTATTGTAAGTATTTCAGACTCTAGTTGGTGAATTTTCCAAACTTTCTCCACATGCTTGACATTTTTTGGCATCTTTAGTATTAACTAAAGTGCATTTTTCACATTCTGGTCCTCCCACTTCGATTTCCTCTTCTACATTGCATCTAGACTTGCTACACATCTTACAAACATTTTTTTTGCTTTCATTCAAGAATGTGCAAGTTTTACATTCCCAATCGGAGCTCTCAGGTTTCAACTTTTCTTCTTTTTTAAAGGCCTTAATAGTTTGTCGGGATAGTGTACTTTTATCTGAATTGTCTGTTTTCATTTTAGATAATGAATTTTTTGATATTTTACCTGTCTGCTTCTTATCATTTGGAGAAAGATTATCATATGAACTGGCTGGTGACACATCTACTTGGGATTTAGAGTCAGACATTTTCTTCTGTTTATTTGCTTTATCAGAAGATGTTTGTTTGGATTTGTTGGAAAGAGTTAAATTATTCATTGAAATTTCAAAGTTCGGTAGTTTAGTCTTTTTTGCCTCTTTTTCTTTCTTCTTCTTATCAGAACTCTTAGTATCTGTTTTGACCCTTCCATCCACTGCAAGTGTTAAAACATCTCCCCTTTCACCCAAGTCTTTATTGTATCCTTGTGTTTCTAAGGTTTTATAAACATAATCCCAATCCTCAAACTGAGAGTCAGTCTTATCAGAATCTCTATTTTCTCTGCTCATTAAATCTACCCCATT
The DNA here is from genome assembly GCA_013421045.1 of Propylea japonica. Taxonomy (NCBI): domain Eukaryota; kingdom Metazoa; phylum Arthropoda; class Insecta; order Coleoptera; family Coccinellidae; genus Propylea; species Propylea japonica. The sequence continues at coordinate 55,791,878 of CM024241.1, forward strand.
ATAATTTGCATACATCTCCCCTAAGTTATGTGATCTCTGTGTGCTTCTGGAGTGGCATGGTCTGTCAACAATATCGTAATTATTTTGAGGCTCAACCTCAATCAACTGTGCAATTGGAACTGTGTTTGGATTATACATCGTGTGGTGATTATTTGAGTAATAATAACCACCACTTGAGCTGAACTGCGGTTTTATCATTTGTGGATAAGGTATCGAATGTTGAGGACAAGTCATTTGAGCATAGGACATGCACGCATTCTGACAGCAACCATTGAGACCATACAGGTATTGAGATGGTATCATAGGAGCATCATGATTACTTAAAGGTGATAATGCATGATTAGAATAACTTGGCGGTAAATGATATAGATTCATGTTTGCCTGTGGCCCACTACGAATATGATCCTGAAAATGCTTTTGTTGATAACCATACTTCAGTGCCTTGATAGATTGTTCTGGGCTACATAGATGTGTTTGACGAAATTCCAGAATTTCAATCCAAGAAACGTTTACATTTGATGCAGTCATCTCTTCCCAAATAGCTTTCATAATCTGAAATGAAAAATTTTACAATTATGTTTTTTTTTTACTTGAATATCTACTGCAGTTGAATGAGTGAGTAAATGTGAAGAAACAAAAGTGATTTAAAATATTACCTGACATTCAACATAAGCTATCAGACAATCTCTTGATACAGTAATCACTCTATCAGGACCGATAGGTCCATCTAGAATCAATGTAGACAGAGCTACAGGTCTATACCCCATAGCTTCAAGAAGTAGTTCCCCATTGACCAAGTTCGCTTCTATATGATGCTTGAAAAATCCAGAATATTTCTACAATAATAAGATCAGTCGTGTTTAACTTTCAACAAATGCATAGATTAAATAAGTTACCCTTATTTGCTTATATTCTTTTCTCCATGGCTGGGAAAATAAATTTCCAGCATAAAGTTGTACAGCATTAAAACCAGTAGCTGCTTTGTATCCGCTAAAATCAGACAAATGTTGTGCCGACCTGTATAAGACTTCGTATGTTACTGGTAATGAAAATTTCTGTTTATGAGAAGCTATGCATAAGTATTCTCTGATCAAATCTGTAAATATAAAGTGTATAATATCTAGTTCCTTCCTAGAAATAAATTATACCTTCTAGTTTATTTCGAATCTCAATTTTCTCTGGGCTTTCTTCAGTATCCAAAAATGTGAGATGATATTGATCAATTTTATTCCATAATTCCGACAGTCTATCTTGATGATAATAATTATCCATAATTACCATATTATAACAAGAATTCTAAATTGTAATGCACTGTTGAGCCTGAAAGTGAAAATATCATTCGATCTTGGAAATCCTTCATCTTAGTATATTTATCATGGTAAAGATTATTACTACTTGATACTTTTTTGAAAATAATGGCAGAGGATGCCTCATTTCATAATTAATTGTAACAGCTAGAACAAATATTTTCTCTACCTATTAGAAAGCGATTGACGTTTCTTTTTTAGGTTAGCTCTTTATTTGGGAACTGACGTTTTACGAATAGGAATAGCTAGCTATTAATTTGTCTGGGCTGGGAAGTACGTTAATTTAATTTTAATCACTTATTTTATGTAGTAATTAATCATCAATTTCTATTATATCCATATAAATTATCAGAATTCAGTGATTATCTTGAAAAAAATTATGAAACAGATGACAGTGACAGCTAAGTTCAAAAATAAACTATTCGGCCGTCGGCTGAGCAGAAAAAAGGGAAATCAAATCGGAGGCAACATCTGATTTCTCATATAATTGACGCACGGAGTCTCTTGGGAGCATTAATTGATTGTTTTTACTTCACTGAATATATTAGAATTCTTTGAAGATAAAGATTTTATAAAAAAAATATTTACATTCTTTTACTTAATTTTTCATAGGAAATAGATATAGCAGTCATGTATTGATATATTATTTTATTATTTCAGAAAGCAACTTTTTTCAATCTTTGGAACATGTTTGTCAGCAAATAGAAGTCATGTAGTTGTCAAAATTAATGTGAAATTCCAGACAATTTTTTTTGGGAAATAATCAAAATTTTAAGTGTTATTCTGCAATAAAATGGGGGATATAAATCTATCCGAAATGAAAGCAACTTATTATCCACCAAAAATTCAACCAGGCTTTATGGGGGCTCATGCACCAATGAAACAAGGACTTGGTTCGATATATGGTTCGGGAAATATAAACTATTTCCAAAACTTTAGAAATGAGAATATCTCTAGAATGCAGGTTTTTCATTGCAATTATCACATTTCAAGCCATATTTATCTTATTGAAAATTCCCGTAGATGCCTACAGATGAGTGGGGCATAATGAAAACACCATACACACCTAGACCAGACATAGCTGTACTAGGATCATCTGGGACTAACAGATATTTGAAATTACCTACAACTAAAATATCCATGTGTGATCCTCAGAGGCAGAGGGAAGTTGATGAGTTTTACATAGTAGGTCCTATACCTAATCATTGTATATAAAAATATACAGGATGACCGAAAATGTTCCGTGCAGACAATATCTCGACTCTCAGACAAGGTAGAAAGTTCAAGCAGAAAATATTTTGAATGGCAGCAAAAACTTTTTCAGAATCTGTCGTTAAAATTTCGTTCCTGATCACAACCCCTAAAAAATTTCCAAGATTTTTTTTTAAATTACACCCTTCAAACGATTCTCAAGTAAAAGAAAAATATGTTGATCATTTTACGTAAATTAAACGCTTTCAATTTTTGGCGCATTCACCATTCTGCGATTTATAGTGAAATATTTTTGGTAATCCATAATATTCAATACAGAGACAATAAAAAAATCAACACAAAAGACACCTTGAAACAAAATAACACAACTTAATAATTAAAACAATTGAATTAAAGAAGGTGTCATAATAAAACAAAATGGATATTGCCACAATTTATATCTAATTAATATTTCAAAGGTTGAATCTACATAAATGATGAATAATTGTTTCAATATTCTTATTCTCCTTTTTTGGGGAATTATACAAAAAGGAGAAAATATGAGGGTGCAAACAAGATTTTAATGACGGATTGTTATAGAGTTCTTGCTGAGATTTAGAATTTTTTTTCAGTATTTCTATTTTTCCTTAAATTTCTATCATGTCTGAGGGTCAAGATATGGAATATGGAACATCCTAGGACACCCGGTATACAATGACTCTTATCATAGTAATAATAATAATAATTATTATTACTATTTTACAAACTTAGCCCAATACTTGAGCAACCGTTTGACATATAGTCCGTTCACGAAAGTTTGAGCCGTCGGTTAGCCATGGAAATTTGGCATTTTCCACTGTGTAGGTTATGTTGTTTATCTTCCTGTCAGATTGATACGCACATGGAGGTAAAGGAATATATATATATACCTCCATGGATACGCATATTGTCAATATTACATAGAGTTCTCTGATAACTCGCACGCTCGTCGGACGAGATCGGGAACATTCGGCAACGTTGACTTTATTTTACGTTATGACAGCCAATACTGCCAACTTCAGATAAGTAAACAAACGCCTACTATGCGCTCAAACTTTCGTGAACGTACTATAGGTATACATTTACCTAGTTTTCGTTGAGAGGAGAGTCGATAAAATCAGATACCTAGATATATCGAAAAATTCACTCTCTAGACTGACACAAGAAGCATTTTTCGTTTTTGAGCGCTCATTCTACTTAAATAAGTGCTATATCGTTTTTTCCAAATGTATGTAGGTAATTTTCGAATTTTGAACCGAAAACGGTCTGTTGACGAATCCATGGTAAAATTCAACTCTGTTCGTGGGGCCGTCCGGCCGTAAACACGACAACTTTCGAAGGTATTGTCCTAGAGACTTGAGATTTTCAGGGTGAGTTCGGTTCCTAATGCCACAGTTAAGTTCGTTAACCAGCCAAATCGTACAGGGTGTTCCATAAACTATGACTGTTCAAAATTTTTGTTATTCAATATCTCACACAAAACGAAATCTATCGAAATGAAATTTTGCGGTCACATGCAAGATGCTCATAATAAGCCTCATGCAGAATTTTGTGGCCATAGTCTTAACAGAACCATGGAAAATTCAATTGGAATATTGAAAAAAAGAATCTCTATATTTCCAAGTACAAGAGCTCAAAAGCACCTGCTCAGGGCTTTCTTATTATTTTTTCCATAAAACCTTTTAAAATGAGCCAACATTTTAAAGGCTTTTCATCTATACTGGGCGTCCAGGGCGAATAGGAAACATTTGATGAGACTGGGTGTAGCTGTAAAGTCTTGTTCGCACTTCGCTAGTAGTTCAGTCATGTAATGAGTAATTTAATTACTAAAAGTGTGTGAACACCTAGAATTTAGTCGAGTTTAATGATTGGGTGGACATTAGCTACTAAATTACTTGCTACTCGGCTAAACTAGTAGCGTAGTGCGAACAAGCCTTATACGATGGATGCAGATTCTATCCAGTTTCTGAGGTTCATCAAGACTCTGGAACTGGACGGCAAGCTATAGGGCGAGTAGTGGAGACCAAGAGGAGTTGAAAAAAATTTGACATTTCACTTCATAATGCAAGATCTATGAATACAAACCACATGAGCCTTATAGGAATCGATAGTATATTTCTCCAGCTAGTAGATGTATTTAAGAAAATGAATGTAGGTGTAAAATTATTGATTAAAATTAGATTTGAACATGAAATGTCATTTTGTTTCAATTCCCCTCATGCCGAGGTGAAATGAAACAGGGCCCGAGAAGAGTTAAAAAGATGACATAATTCGAATGTATTTATTTATTGGATAATACTCAGAAGATTGTTTTTCAACATTTTCAATAATATTTGTATAGAGTATCACGTTAGATTCATATACAAATATTCAACATGGCCAATTGTGACTATTACTACGGTGATTTGATAATACAGTGTGTCTACTTTTAAAGTGGACAAACTTCAAGGGGAGATTATATGAGTAATTTGCAACATAAAATGTTAAATAACAAATGGTCGAAATGTTGACGGTTATTCTTCAATTTAACATTCCTTGATTTCATGAAATTTTTCGAGGTTTTTCTATAAAATGATCATTATTCAGTTTTCCTAGTAGTCTCATCAAATTTGACCACATATTCGGAAAGGGCAATAAATTTGCTACAAAATAAGAGGGCACCTTTGTATGCAGAAAAAATGTGTGTGAAGTTGGCCCAGCACTTTTTGATTTTCGAAAAAATTTTTGTTGTGCTGAATTGTGCTAGGTTTGTGCTGCTTTGTGCCGATAATTTTTTTTCTTAATTCCAAGTGGTTTTCGAAATATTTCCAAAACCGAAAAAATGAGCCGGCCAAGCACTTTTCGAAAAATGCGGTTTAAATGATTGATAAAAATTGTGCTACACATGTACTGAGTTGTGCCGTCCGAATTTTCTCGAAAGTCCCTCTCATTTCCTGAAAAATCGAAATTTAAGAAAAAAGATAGCCCAGCAATTTCGTTTTTTTCTCTCACAAACGAATGGAAAAATTTGTGCTACATTTGTGCTGCTTCGAGCCGTAAATATTTTCACGAAAATAATTCGCGTTTTCCTGCATACTACGAAAATAAAAAAAAAGACATCCCAGCACTTTTGTTTTTTTTTAAAGGAAACATGCTCAAAGCATTGTGCTACTTTCAGGCAAAGTTGTGCCGTAGTTATTTTCACAAATATCACGCTAATTCTCCCAAAAAATAAAGAAATTAGAAAAAAGTTAGCCCAGCACTTTAATTTTTTTTCGACGAAAATTTTTTTGTATGATTGTACTCTATTTGTGCCAACTTGTGCTGGTCAAATTTTCAGAAAAATCATCAGTTTTCTACTTATATGGGGGAAAATAAGAAAAATCAGTAGGGTGGAGGAAAAACCAGTATACCTGGCAACAGTGTGTGTGAAGTTGGCCCAGCACTTTTTGATTTCCGAAAAAATTTTTATTGTGCTGAATTGTGCTAGGTTTGTGCTGCTTTGTGCCGCTTAAATTTTTTTTTTATTACAATCGGTTTTTGAGATATTCAACGAAATGTTTTGTACGAACCTACCGAGCGTTATCCGTTATCTACATAAAATATCATATTTTTGTTTTTGTTGTTGTTGTTCATTAAAATTCATTTTTTTTATCCAATTCCAAAGTTTGCACGAATTGCAAATTCGTCAATGTTATTTTTCCCTGTGTACCGATTTTCCTACAGTAGATTAATTTATTCAATTTCCAACATTCGACGAAAAAATTCGAAGTGTTTTCTGAATACTGAATATTCACACTAGTCACGATTTATACACCATATTTTTTTCACATTTTCTGAAGAGAAAAAATATAATTTCTGAAATATTTTTCTTGTAAACTTGAATATTCTTACAACTCAGAGAAATTTTCGAGAAAATTTGAGAGCCCCAACTCCGTACTAACTTAATACTTTTATACCATAATCCATTTCAACCGTTAGAAACCAATTTCTCGCAAAATGCTAGGCTTATTCGTACTTAACATTTTGTTGAATATCCCAAAAACCGAATGAAATGAAAGAAAAATTTAAGCGGCACAAAGCAGCACAAACCTAGCACAATTAAGCACAATAAAATTTTTTTCGGAAATCAAAAAGTGCTGGGCCAACTTCACACACACTGTTGCCAGGTATACTGGTTTTTCCTCCACCCTACTGATTTTTCTTATTTTCCCCCATATAAGTAGAAAACTGATGATTTTTCTGAAAATTTGACCAGCACAAGTTGGCACAAATAGAGTACAATCATAGAAAAAAATTTTCGTCGAAAAAAAATGAAAGTGCTGGCCTAACTTTTTTCTAATTTCTTTATTTTTTTGGGTGAATTAGCGTGATATTTGTGAAAATAACTACGGCACAACTTTGCCTAAAAGTAGCACAATGCTTTGAGCATGTTTCCTCAAAAAAAAAAAACAAAAGTGCTGGGATGACTTTTTTTTTATTTTCGTAGTATGCAGGAAAACGCGAATTATTTTCGTGAAAATATTTACGGCACAAAGCAGCACAAATGTAGCACAAATTTTTCCATTCGTTTGTGAGAGAAAAAAACGAAAGTGCTGGGCTATCTTTTTTCTTAAATTTCGATTTCTCAGGAAATGAGAGGGACTTTCGAGAAAATTGGAACGGCACAACTCAGTACATGTGTAGCACAATTTTTATCAATCATTTAAATCGCATTTTTCGAAAAGTGCTGGGCTGGCTCATTTTTTCGGTTTTGGAAATATTCCGAAAACCACTTGGAATTAAGAAAAAAAATTATCGGCACAAAGCAGCACAAACCTAGCACAATTCAGCACAACAAAATTTTTTTCGAAAATCAAAAAGTGCTGGGCCAACTTCACACACATAAAAATTTTTTCGAATATCAAAAAGTGCTGGGCCAACTTCACACACTGTTGCTAGGTATACTGGTTTTTCATCCACCCTACTGATTTTTCTTATTTTCCACCATATAAGAAGAAAACTGATGATTTTTTTAAAACTTTGACCAGCACAAGTTGGCACAAATAGAGTACAATCATATAAAACAATTTTCGTCGAAAAAAAATGAAAGTGCTGGGCTAACTTATTTCTAATTTCTTTATTTTTTTGTTGAATTAACGGGATATTTGTGAAAATTACTATGGCACAACTTTGCCTAAGAGTAGCATAATGTTTTGAGCATGTTTCCTTCGAAAAAAAAACAAAAGTGCCGGGATGACTTTTTTTATTTTCGTAGTTTGCAGGAAATCGCGAATGTTTTTCGTGAAAATATTTACGGCACAAAGCAGCACAAATGTAGCACAAATTTTTTCATTTGTTTGTAAGAAAAAAAACGAAAGTGCTGGGCTATCTTTTTTCTTAAATATCGATTTTTCCGGAAATTAGAGGGACTTTCGAGAAAATTCGAACGGCACAACTCAGTACATGTGTAGCACAATTTTTATCAATCATTTAAATCCCATTTTTCGAAAAGTGCTGGGCTGGCTCATTTTTCCGGTTTTGGAAATATCTCGAAAACCACTTGGAATTAAGAAAAAAAATTATCAGCACAAAGCAGCACAAACCTAGCACAATTCAGCACAACAAAAATTTTTTCGAAAATCAAAAAGTGCTGGGCCAACTTCACACACATAAAATTTTTGTTGTGCTGAACTGTGCTAGGTTTGTGCTGCTTTGTGCTGCTGAAATTTTTCTTTTATCTCATTCAGTTTTTGGGATATTCAACAAAATGTTTAGTACGAATAAGCCTAGCATTTTGCAAGAAATTGGTTTCCAACGGTTGAAATGGATTATGGTATAAATATATTAAGTTGGTACTGAGTTGGAGCTTTCAAATCTTCTCGGAAATTCCTCTGAGTTGTAAGGATATTCAAGTTAACAAAAATAATATTTCAGAAATTATATTTTTTTGTCTCCTGAAAATGTAACAAAAATGTGGTGTATATCGTGACTCGTGTCAATATTCAATATTCAGAAAACACTTCGAATTTTTCCGTTGAATGTTGGAAATTGAATAAATCAATCTACTGTAGGAAAATCGGTACACATGGTAACACATTGACGACTTTGCAATTCGTGCAAACTGTGGAATTTCGATAGTCGTCTGCACTTAATCTTATGCCTTGATTATTCGAAGTTAAACTCATGACAATATTGTCGATAAAATAAGCTCAGGAGATTTTTGAATGATTTGATTATGTTTTCTCGTGAAATTTTAATTGACTATGGATACAGCAAAGTCGACGAGATATCGTTGAATTTATTCGCGCCTCTTAGATGAAATTTATGGTCGCATAATTTTCTTGAGGGAAAATTGTTTCTTTACTTTTATGCATTCAAAAACCTGAAGGAAAATGAAACATTGTTACCGCACCTGTATTAGTATACATAAGTATACATATATAGTTCAATTTTCGTATTAGAGTATTATATCCATTTCCATGAAATTTAAAAAAAATTCAATACTCTATTTGAAAAACTTGGAAATATTAAATTATCCCCAAAATAATAAGAAACGATAAAAAAATTGATTTTAATGAAAACAAAAACAAAAATATGATATTTCATGTAGATAACGGATAATGCTCGGTAGGTTCGTACAAAACATTTCGTTCAATATCTCAAAAACCGATTGAAATAAAAGGAAAATTTGAGCGGCACAAAGTAGCACAAACCGAGCTCAATTCAGCACAACAAAAATTTTTTCGAAAATCAAAAAGTGCTGGGCCAACTTCACACACACTGTTGCCAGGTATACTGGTTTTTCCTCCACCCTACTGATTTTTCTTATTTTCCCCCATATAAGACAATAACTGATGATTTTTCTGAAAATTTGACCAGCACAAGCTGGCACAAATAGAGTACAATCATACAAAACAATTTTCGTCGAAAAAAAATGAAAGTGCTGGGCTAACTTATTTCTAATTTCTTTATTTTTTGGGTGAATTAGCGGGATATTTGTGAAAATAACTACGGCACAACTTTGCCTAAGAGTAGCACAAAGCACAACGTTTTGAGCATGTTCCCTTCGAAAAAAAAAAACAAAAGTGCTGGGATGACTTTTTTTTTATTTTCGTAGTTTGCAGAAAAACGCGAATGTTTTTCGTGAAAACATTTACGGCACAAAGCAGCACAAATGTAGCACAATTTTTTTCATTTGTTTGTTAGAAAAAAAACGAAAGTGCTGGGCTACCTTTTTTCTTAAATATCGATTTTTCCGGAAATTAGAGGGACTTTCGAGAAAATTCGAACGGCACAACTCAGTACATGTGTAGCACAATTTTTATCAATCATTTAAATTCCATTTTTCGAAAAGTGCTGGGCTGGCTCATTTTTTCGGTTTTGGAAATATCTCGAAAACCACTTGGAATTAAGAAAAAAAATTATCAGCACAAAGCAGCACAAACCTAGCATAATTCAGCACAACAAAAATTTTTTCGAAAATCAAAAAGTGCTGGGCCAACTTCACACACATGTAGTTTTTGTATTTTCATTTCAATACTGTATAATTGTTTAGGTGAACTCGACATTTCATGTTGAAAGTGAGAAAATATTAGACTGTTATTGGATTTGAAAAGAAAACATTTCTTTAAGGCTTCTTCTTTCTTATGAAGACTGAGCTATGAAAAATAAAACATGACAATTTTAATGAAAGGAAATTAGGAATGAGACATCGCATGAAGCAAATACTTGCAAGTAGGTACCTACTACGTTCATGTTTTATATTGAATAACGAATTTATGCAGTAGTTTTGGTACTTTCATTTCAATACTTTATAATTGTGAAGTTGAATTTGACTTATTCATATTGAACGTGAGAAAACGATTGTTATTGGTTTGGAACGTTGAAAATTTAATGTATGTAAAGTTTGTAACAACATCGCCAACTATTCGGAAATATTCTGTTTTCAGGTCTCGTTAAGAAGACTTTGAGTCCTAAAATTGAAAGCATTACAGTAAGTACCTTAGACCTTTGTCTAAGGTAAGTAGGTACCTACTTCCAAGTATTTGCTTTATCCGATGTCTTCATTCCTCATTTCTCTTCATTACATTTTTCATGTTTTATACTTTAGGACTCAAAGTCTTCATAACGAGCATCAAAAAGGATGATTTTCTTTTCATTTCCAATAACAGTCTATTATTTATTCACTTCAACATGAATAATTCCATCAGTTCATCTAACAATTATACAGTACTGAAATGAAAATACCAAAACTACTGCATAAATTCGTAACAGTGATATTCTTCATTGTTGTAATTTACATTCCATATTTTAATTCACCTGAAGAAACTGAAATTTGTAAGTTTTTAGTTCCTTCTTTGGTGTCACAGCCCATATAACACAGAAATATTACATATTTAACAGATATTTTGATCTGCTTTTTTTAAAGAATTAAGGTGAAATTATATTTATCAGTACAATTTAATGACTAATAAGTTCTAAGTATCGAAAAATCACAAAATTCCTCAATAAATCGCACTCAGATTGCAATAATCAGTTCATTATTGGTTAATGTTGGTCCTCCAATCTCGCCTGGACCATAGACAACTGTCAGAACTGCACGTAGCCTATAGTCGCATGACGGTTTTATCACTGTAATACATGGTTATTTCGTAAATTAATCAACCTGATTTCGTGAAAGTGGCCTTATCAGTCCATAATATCCCATGGCCCCCCACTTTCCTTAATTATTCTGGTACCACCTACAAAATGTAAATTTGATCACAGCATCTACAGGTAACAGATGAATTGATGATTTCCATAAAATTACATTAAGATTCAATCACGAAGATCTTCAAAATAGAGCAAATTTAGGTTCGGAATTTTTGGACTTTTTTGTTGTTATCATGTTAGCCATGATATTATCGCCGAGGATGAGCAGCTAAAACAAAAGTTGATATGTCATTCGAAAGTACACTAAATGAGGTATTTTTTACTGGAAAGAAAACGTGTGCATAATTATTAAAATTTCATCGAAAAAACCATTGGAAAATAATTTTGTCAACTTCAGAATCGTGATATTCATCTCCTTACCCTGCCCGCAATAAGAGTTTGCTCTTTCTGAATATGTAGTCAAATTTGATGAGACTACCAGGAAAACTCAATAATAATCATTTCAGAGAAAAAACTCGGAATATTTCGGGCAATCAAGAAATGTTAAATTGAATAATAATCGTCAACATTTCGACCATATGTTTCATGACATTTTTTGAAGCATATCACTCGTATAATATCGCCTTGAAGATTGTCCACTTTAAAAGTAGACACCCTGTATATGAAATCAAAATAATAAATCTAACATCGTAACAAAGTAAAAAAACGATAGTAGGAAACAACAAATCAAATATTCTTAAACAGAACGATAGTAAGAAACTGAAATATTTTTTTTATTTGAGAGACAATAATGTTTTCGAATTTTAGTAGTTTATTTATTCAAGAAAATGAATCAGTCTGGCAATTTATGGTTAGTCTTAGTTTCCAGTGTAATCATCAAAAATACTTTTCACGAGGAAACATGTAAAAAAATATAAAATGAGAGTTCAATCCGAAACAAGTTCATCACCAGTTCAAGTTTCATGAGCCCAAGTTTCATTTAGACATTGAATATATTTTCTCGACTTTGCTGTTGAATAGGTTTCGTAACAAACAAAAACAGATACATTCATTTTCATCTTCACTATCTGTTTCTCGTTCCTTCCCTTTTTTTTGAATAATCTTTTTCGTTCAACTTTTACGTGTCTAAATTTGGATCTCTTCTGGATATCCAACTGTTGGGGAGTCACAATTTCATTATCCTCAAAAGCTCATTTTCCGTACCTAAAGAGGAAAGTGTGGTTGATGTTGTAACCGGAAGATGCGTGGCGAAGTCTTTTTTGTCGCAACGATGCTTCTAGTTTGTATATTTTGCAGCTTGTCATACCTCTATCAGTCTTTCGATCGTTTCTAATCAATCAGTAAGCACATTGAAAGAAAATGAACGAAAAATTACACAAAAATCAACTCACTAACAAAATCATTTATAAAAAACTGAAAAGAGGTGATTTGAAACACTCTATTTCAAATCTCCTCAGTTTCAAAAATGTGCAAATTCGTCTTTCACAATGAACTTTGAAAAAACACATGAAAATCAGCTGAACTGATGTAATAAAATAAATCTTGAATAAATGAGCTCTCGATTTATATACAACTTCCAATGAAATAAAAAAAAATTTGAATAGGGCTTAACTGAAAAAGCATTGAAAAATTATTTTTCTACAAGCGTGCACAATTCGTAAAGAGTCACATTGCCAAACAGTGTGGGAAAAACCCCTGCTATTCCATTACCACACGCATTTGCGTGCGGTAATGGATTAGCAAGGGTTTTTCTCGCACGCTTTTTCTAAAGAATAACGCAAATGCGTGTGGTAATGGATTAGCAAGGGTTTTTCTAAAGAATAACGACTTGTCAGAGACTTTTGTCATTCATGTGTATTTAGAATGATCAATTCACATTTGATCTGTGTGTTGAAATCGATCTCGTATAAGCGCTTGTAGAAAAAATATTGTTCCTAACTCGTGCGGAAAGTGTTTTTCCCGCACTCAACTGCTTACCCAAACGACGCGAAGCGGAGCAGTTTCGTGCGGGAAAATATCACTTTCCGCACTTGTTAGGAAAATAACTATTCCATGATTTTTGAGATTTGGTATCTAGAGTTTCACAACCACTCGCTTCTAGTCTCTGTCGCTTACTGAGGGTGCACAGTCGGTGAAAACCGTAATTTTCATGATGTTGCAGTTTTGATAATAGTCTCAAATTGCGAGAAACCGGTGTTGTTTCAAATCACCACTGTTTCAAAACTCCTCGGTCCCTACCGTAGATATGGGTATGAGGGGCACAATAGACCCAGGGACTGGCCCAAGGGGAGGATGGGGGTCACGTTCCCCCCAATGTTGAACAAAGTTGGCAAATTTTCAGAGCAATTAGTAAATTTTCGAAACAGTTGGAAAAGTTGTCAAAGCAGTTGGAAAAATTTTAAAAGAGTTGGAAAATTTTCAATGGAAATGATACAGGTTGATCAAAGTTGGCAATTTTTCAAAGCCTTTGGTAGCTTTTTGAAGCAGTTGACAAAATTTCGAAACAGTTGGAAAAATTATGGAAACAGTTGGGCAAAATGTCAATGGACTTGGACTAGGAGAGTGCCCAATATTGATCAGAGTTGGCAAATTCTCGAAACACTTGGAAAATAGTAAAAATAGTTGATAAAATTTGAAAATAGTTTAAAAAATTTCAACGGAGTCGATACAGGGACCGGCCTAATGTTGATCAAAGTCGGCAACTTTTTTAAGCAGTTGGTGATTTTTCGAAGCAGTTGGAAACATGTCAATGTAGTTGATCTAGGGGCGTGCCAATTATTGATCAGAGAGAGTCGGAAAAAATCTGAAACTGAAAACAGTTGGCAAAATTTCAGAATAGTTGTAAAAATTTCAATTAATTTAGAATACATATTCCAAAAAATGTCATAAATTATGAATGAATTTGACTTATTTAAAAAAGTTTGAAAATATCGGGCAGTATTTTTTGCGGGCTTGTTTCACCGAATGTCTGTAATTTTAACCGTTAATGGATTCCGATCAATGTGAAACTTGTTATGAACTAGACCAGCGACTAGCATATTCGTCCTAAATTTCGTCAGAATTGAAACATCAAAAGATTTTGAAAATATAAATATTCTGGTTAGTATTGCTAGTCTAGAATTAAATAGGTACACATAACCTTCGAAATAAAAGAGTTTGAAAGTTCAAATTTTCAGGATAGGTGTGGGACCTGAATAGGTATTTCATTCGAGTTCTTCAGCGGGCCAGATCGCCTGTTCAGTAGTTTCAAAGTTATTGTCACCGAAATATTTTCCTTATCTCAATAACTGCTTATCCTGTCGATATGAAATTCAGAATTAAAATGCGAATTCATGATGTCCTCATGCCTGCTATCTTCATGAAACTGGAATAATTTCGCGATTTTGGAAAAAAAATTGTTTGCAGAACACATATCTGAACTTCTTACAATTTAAAAACTTGCTATGATAATTTTCTATGGCGATGATATTATTAGTTGATATCTTTAAAAAGATTTCTGATGTAATCATCATATACGAGTCAAAGGTCTTTTCACTTCTTTCGTATCGAAAGAACCATAATATTTTTTCAAAATCCTGAAGACGAAGAGTGTGTTGATCTGGTAATACAAAATCAAATTAGTATCACCACAGACCCTTAAATTATTATTTTAAATGATCTCAGAAAAAATATTGAATCGCAAACCAAAATATCAGCCTCTTCCACAATCGGTTTTCCAAGTCATCAATGCACAGTTGGTAAATTTTCGAAACTTTGTCCCCTCCCAAAAAGTTTTCTTTGGCCCGTCCCTGATTAGACCAATAAGTCGCGGTGCACACCCCTTTGATTGCAGAGCCGGACCGTGGGCGTGGCGAGAGAGGCATTTGCCACGGGCGCAAACGACCTAGGGGCGCAAAAGTGAAATAACAATTTTTTATCGTTTCTATCATTTGTTGATTGAGTTCTTGTTCATTACTTTTTAAGAAATATGGGAGGTCAGTATATTTTTGTGCTTAAAAGAACCCCTAGCTGGAAAGTTTCATACCATTTGTTATTTTTTGGGGTGCGGAATTCGAATCTGAGCGTGCTACAAAATTTCGTGACGAAACATAGAAACAAAACAAAAATAAATGATAAATTTCATTCTTGTCAGTTTTTTGCTTATTACTCGGAAACTATCAACTTTTCTTGAAAAACCTTTCCATACAAAATGAAAGTACATTAAATTTCCTACAAATTGTTTACCACAGTTGTCTGCGACAACCTGTCCTGGCTCAAATTGAAGTTTTAAATGAGGTATTTTTCTGTGACTCAATATAAATGAAAATAAATTCTATGGTTCCAGTGATGCGATCCTATATAAAAATTTGCACGACATCAGTATCAGTCTCGATTACAAAAAAAATTCACTCGAATCGGGATCTTGTTATAGAATATAAAGATTCTTCTTTCAATATTCAAATAATTGAGTATCTCAGACGAAACGAAACCAATCGAAATGAAATGTTTCGGCCAAATGCAAAGATGCTCATTAAGCCTTTGCAAAATGTGTGTGACCATGGTGAACAGAACCATAGAAAATTCAATTGGAATATTGAAAGAAGAAGTCATAAAAACATACCCCATCCCACTTGAGCCAGACAGGTTGTCGCAGAACAGCTGTGGTAGTACAATTTGTAGGAAATTTTATGTAAGTTCATTCTGTATGGAAAAGTTTTTCACGAAAAGTTGATAGTTTCCGAGTAATGAGCAATAAACTGACCAATAATTAGATTTTTTTTCTTTTTTCCATGTTCCGTCACAAAATTTTGTTAGCAAACCTCAAATTCGGATTCAGATCCAAAAACAAAAAATTAAAGAAATCAAAACCACCCCAAAACTTTCCAGATCCCAAGTCCTTTTTTCCAGAAAATCGGTTATGGGTGCAAAAAAATGCTTGCTACTACACTTCAATCTGATGCAGAAGTATTGCAAGTCCATCTTTTATCCTTTCCCCACTTTTTCAAATTCATATTAAACACGTGATAGTTCAATCTAGCGATTTAGTGGACATAGCATAGTTCTGACTCATACCATAAGACATAGTTTAGTTGAAAGGGCATGCCATCTTGAAAACAGAGATCTGTTTTAAGATTGCTTGAAGTGGACAGAAAATAGTTCTAAATGCAGAACTACCATACAAAGCATATTATGTCCCAAGTTTTCGGAATTTCTTTTTGGGTAAATTTTGACCATCACAAAAACAATCAGGATCTTCAAGTGACTTCAAAATGAAAGAATTCGTACTTATATATTTTCAATCAGCTTGTGACAAAAAAACGTGTCTCCTGAAAAGTGAGAATTTCGGACTTAGTATAGTTCTGCATTAAACCCATCGAAATGTCAATATGAAAAAAAAATGTATTTTTGAAAAATGAATTTCTTCTAGGGCGCATTTTGAAAGTTTGCCACAGGCGCTAGAATCATAGTTCGGCTCTGTTTGATTGAACCATACGGGGTTCTTATACTGGAGGTACAAACTGAGAGGAGAGATTCGTTGAATAATTTATTGGAAAAAATTGCCGGACTGCCGAAATTCAGTTTTCAAGATGCAGGTTTTCGATGTTTGATTTTTTTAAAGTTTTCGTCTCATATTATCTGTACTTCACAAGATACTCAATTCAGACATAGTTGAGTAGATTAAAATTTTTTGTACGGTAATAAGTATAGTCCGTTCACGAAAGGTTGAGCGCATAGTAGGCGTTTGTTTATTTATCTGAAGTTGGCAGTATTTGCTGACATAAAGTAAAATAAAGTCAACGTTGCCGAACGTACCCGGCCTCGTCCGACGAGCTTGCGAGTTATCAGACAACTCTATGCAATATTGACAACATTGCGTATCAATTTGACAAGAAAATAAAGAACATAACCTAAAATTTCAATATACACAGTGGGATATGCCAAATTCCATGGCCAACCGACGGCTCAACCTTTCGTGAATGGACTATACCAATGCTATTCTTTGTCGAGTCAATTGAGTGAACTTTTTTCAATGTTTCAAACGCATAGTCCGATACTTACCTCCAATGGCCATTTGAATGTCGGAAATTGTAGTATAGGTACTTTATCAAGGAAATATGATTAAATAGGAGTTATAAAACCTACTACATGAAACTCATCGTCACCCTGTATTTTTAAAATCACAATTATATTTAATAGTTAATTCTAATACCCTTCTAATTTCCCAAATGATAATGAAACATTTATATTTGAGTGCAACATTCGTTGCAAAATGGCGAATTCGCCAGTGTATTTTCAATGGTTTCATCGAGTTCAAAAATTATTATTATTATTTTGTATTTTGTTTCTCAATGGTGAAAGGTACAAGTTCGATTTTGGAATGGATTGAAATTTGTGTG
Organism: Propylea japonica; assembly: GCA_013421045.1. NCBI lineage: Eukaryota > Metazoa > Arthropoda > Insecta > Coleoptera > Coccinellidae > Propylea > Propylea japonica. The sequence continues at coordinate 55,809,405 of CM024241.1, forward strand.
TTTATATAACATAATAATATGTTGAAAAAAGAAATATAATATTTTTTGATGGAATGAAATAAAACTTCATCAATAACTTATATCGCGTAGAAAATGAACGTACACCAAAGAGTAATTCCGATATTCCAAATATCAGAAATATTGTAGGTATTACAAGACAATTTTTCTGAATTTTTTGCAAGGGACTTCTTCTCTGAACTACTGTCACAAAAATTCGAATCTATAAAAATCATGTATATTAAGGACCCTAAGTACTCTGACTACAGGGTACCATAATATCTAAGTTTCTATAAGTATTTCTACATTAGGTGAATATCATAGAAAAACGTGAGCTGGGGGTTGTTCTAATTCAATCCATTTATAAATTCAACTTTCTCATTAAAATTTTGTGTCTATCCTGAAAATTTTGATTTTTGAAGTTATATCTTTACGCTCAGCCTCTGACCGACCGTAATCTTCAAACTTATATGAAATCAATTCAGTATGTTCAAATTTGTATGTATATTCTCCAAACATAAATAAGCTTACAAGAACTTCTATTTTGTATGATGTTATTCACAATAAAAATTGATTTGGGTATTGTCAAGTGTCAACGATATAAAGGTCATACAACATTGTCGAAAAGGGTTTAACCTCAAAGTAAGAAGAGTTTATTTCTTACTCTGAGGGTTTAACAAACAAGAAAGCATGCAGAAAATTTGAATATGTTTTCAAATTTATATGTACAGGGGGGGCATATTTCGATGTTTTAGCTCTACAACTTTTAAACCAGAGGAGATAGACAAAATCTGATACCCACTTCACGATCTCTTTTTCTGAGAAAATTATAAAAGCACTTTTTTGCGTAGAATCCAGTGGCGTGCTCGTAATTTTTGCACCATTTTTAATTACGAAGCTATGACGCATAGTTATGATTTTTTAAATGGGAATACTAGATTTTTGTGTCATTTTCTGAAAGCTCGGTTTTTTCTGATTTCAAAAATATATAACATTGTATGATTTGTATCAATATGAGTATAGAAAATGGTCAAAAACCTATTTTCATCTGAGTCTCAATATTTTCTATGGTTTGAACTGTTAATGAGCACAGAAAAATTTAGCATCGTATAATTACCACAATCTCTTTCCAGTTATCTTTTCATTTCTTTGCTCTTAATTTGCACGCTTAATTTTTCCAAGATCGAAGAATAATGGACTGCTGTGTCATAGAGATTCGAGCTTTTGAATGTCAAATCAATCGAAAGTTTGAATTCAACTGAGCGATATTATTGGTCCGAAATACGTATACAGGGTGACTGGTGACGTATGGGACAACGGCTAACTGGAGATAGAGGACCTCAAACTGAATGAGGATTGGATGTTTAAATGTCCCATAAGCCTATTAGTTTCAGAGATACAGGGTGTTTTCTGCAAAAGTACTAAAACTATAAACTCCCATATCTTCGTCAATATGGCAAATTTTTCAATGATATTTGGCAAGCTTGTTAATATACATATTCTCCATCAGATCGACAAGAAAAAATTCTCAAAAATTGCAGGTCCGTATTCAAAAATTTCCATTTCCGTGTCAGGTTAGAAATATCACTCGGTATATGAGATAAAAAAAAATGAATTGGAAAATTGGAATCTTCAAGAAACACTGAGTAAAAATCTGTTTTCAGTTTGAATGGCACAAATTTTTTATAGTTTTTATGATATGTTGAAAGTCGAATATTACAATTTATTCATATCGAATTCAAGAAACATACTATTCCTTATAGAAAAAACACTGAATTTGAGATGCTTAAATGATCCTGACGCATTTTGAATATTCCTTCACATCTTGAACTCCCTTTTTATTGATTTTTTATCAAAATTATAAGAAAAATTAAAAAAACAATAGAAATATAAAAAGAAGAACAGTAGCACATATGATTCATAAAAAAAATCAAATAAACAAATGCTCGATATGCGAGAGCCATTCCCCTCACACACTTAATGACTCTTTTGAACAATTGAAGTACTTTTGATATCCACAAGATGAAAAATTATTATACTCTTGATAGAACAGAAACACTGGATTTCAGCTCGAGAAAAGTTTGACTTTCTTCTCAGAACCCCTGAACAATAATCTATCTGGTGCTTATGTTTTCAACAAAATTTATTCTTCAATGAATTTTGAGGACTTATTTTCCTCTAATATGTACTTAGGTGTAGCAACTTCATCTTTTTTTGAGAAGCATATGAATTTCTTTAATGCAAACAGAATATTAGGGAAACAAGTGATTTTTTAGAATAAGAGGTTTATTATTCATTATAAATAAAATACATCCTACTACACAGAGTAGGCTTATTTAAAAAAATGACGTTTATATTCATCCATTCATCAATTGTGAATTATTGGGAATTGTGTCGTTTGTTTATCTATTGAAAAATGCCTTCAATATTCACGAATGAAGAATATGTAGATGATACTTGTTTTTGGATTGCGCAAAATGAACGGATATAATATTTAGTCTCAGAATAATCCTCATCTCAAAAGAGAAAGAAATCATTAGAGTTCAAGAGAGCAAATAAATGCGTTGAAGCAAATTGCTGTGATTTCGAGCATTTGCCAAGTTGTTTTCTCATGAATCATTGCATTAGTTAATAGAAAAATAAATTTTGTTGAAAGAATAAGTATCAAATGGATTATTGTTCAGGCGTTCTGAGAAGAAAGTCCAACTTTTCTCGAGCTGAAATCTAGTGTTACTGTTCTATCAAGAGTAATTTTTCATCTTGTGGATATGAAACGTACTTCAATTATTGTTTAAAAGAGCCAATAAGTGTGTGAGGGGAATGGCTCTCGCATATCAAGCATTTGTTTATTTGATTTTTTTATGAACCATATGTGCTACTGTTAATCTTTTTGTGTTTATATTGTTTTTTGAGTTTTTCTTATTATTTAAGCATCTCAAATTCAGTGTTTTTTCTTTCAGGAATAGTGTGTTTCTTGAATTCAATATGAAAAAATTGTAATCTTCGACTTTCAACATATCATAAAAACTAAAAAATTTGTGCCATTAAAACTAAAAACGAATTCTTACTCAGTGTTTTTTGCAGATTCCAATTTCCCAATTCAATTTTTTAATTTCATATACCGAGTGATATTTCTCACCTGACACGGAAATTGAAATTTTTGAATACGGACCTGCAATTTTTGGGAATTTTTTCTTGTCGATCTGATGGAGAATATGTATATTAACAAGCTTGCCAAATATCAGCGAAAAATTTGGCATATTGACGAAGATATGGGAGTTAATAGTTTTAGCACTTTTGCAAAAAACACCCTGTATCTCTGAAACTAATAGCCTTATGGGACATTTAAACCCCTAATCCTCATTCAGTTTGAGGTCCTCTATCTCCAGTTAGCCGTTGTCCCATACGTCACCAGTCACCCTGTATATTTTTTCATTTTGAAATGAATTATTAAAGAAATGAGAAGTTCAACATGCTCGAATTTTACATTAGACGTAATTATAATGAAGATGAAGCATCACAAGACTATTTGAAAAGTTTTCCAGAAAGAATTCAACCGCACAAGTCAATATTCAGACGACTCAAGAAGTATCGAGAAAAGGTATCGACTGTGCATTGCTGCGGATGGTCAACGATTTGAGCATCTTCTGTGAAACTTGATCCTCATTCTGAGTAATTACCTACTGACCTATTATTGTTATCACTATTAAGTATTGAAAAATATTTTTCCTTTGTTGCTTTTCTAATTAAATTGATGACTTTAATCATCTCTATATGCGTTATTTCATATGCGATTTAAAATAGACTGGCACTTTTGAGTATTTATTCTGGAGAGCAATAAAAATATTCTCCTGCATACATCTCATTAGAACTAAGTATATAGATTGAAACGGAGGATCATATGTGGATCTTTTTGTTATTTCGTAATCCATTTTGAGATATAAGAGTTTATAAAATATCGTGCGTTCAAAAAAATTCGTGGTCAAGTAAGCTATGGATTCTATTTTTCCTAAGAGTCTATGAGGGGAAAAATAGAATCCACCGCCTACTTGACCACGAATTTTTTTGAACGCACGTTATATTCATGTTGGAATTTTGTAGAAATTAGTTGAAAGCATAGAAATAATGAGATTGACTGAAGGAGACTGCTCTTGTTATAGGAAGCTTCATTTTTCTGTGCTCATCGACAGTTCAAACCATAGAAAATATTAAGACTAAGATGAAAATAGGTTTTTGATCATTTTTTATACTCATATTGATACAAACCATACAATGTTATATATTTTTGAAATCAGAAAAAATTAAGCTTTCAGAAAATGATACAAAAATCTAGTATTCCCATTTAAAAAATATAACTATGCGTCATAGCTTCGTAATTAAAAATGGTGCAAAAATGACGAGCACGCCACTGGATTCTACGCAAAAAAGTGTTTCTATAATGTTTTAATTTCAGAGCTCTATCATCAGTATTAGGGGAGATATGAATTTTTTTCGATATCGCCACTTTTCCAATTTTCGCTTATAACTCGAAAACAAAGGAAGATAGAAAAAAATTAATAATACTCTTGTTAGTTTCTCAGAAAAATAGATCGAGAAGTGGGTATCAGATTTTGTCTATCTCCTCTGGTTCAAAAGTTGTAGTGCTAAAGCATCGAAATATGCGCACCCTGTACATTTTATTCCGTTCTGTAATATGCACTGAATTTAATAATGGATCAAGAACTATAAAAATAATACAGGGTGTACAGTCGATTGACGTCAATAAATTATTTTTAGATTCTTCAGACCTGTGGCTATCCAAAAATACCCCATGTATATAATGCGATTTTTTGTAGTTCTCGAGTTATAATTTTTTGAGTGTTTTTCAAAGTTATTTTGTCAGCTACGTTTGAAAAATTCATATCTTCCTATGCAGTTATTATTTTGCAGTTTTCATTGTTTAGCAAGGTCGTCCTGAATGTTGCTTCAATAGAAAAAATACTCAGCTTCTTGAAATCATTGCAAAATACCCAAAAAAGGCTTGAAAGCTAGAACTTCAGTTTTCAGTAGGATGTACTCAAACATTCATTTTGGCTAGGTTTAAAAACTTTGCGGAGTCCTAAGCTACGAAAATCATAGGAAAAAAAGGTACTTGATTGGACTTTTTCCGTTGTAATCAGCCTTGGAAGGCGGATAGACTGGAAATCATTGAAACTCGATAAAATTTGTTTTTCTTCTTTTCTTTATTTTTTAGTAAATTAAACTTAAAAATGGGATTTTAAATTGATTTAAATTGAAATTCCTGTGGAACAAATGTAGCTCGACTAATTTATTTATTTATTTATTATACAAAGGATTTGAGTAGAGGATATACCTATAAACTCAAACGTACAATATTAAATTCAAGCATACAATTGGACATAAAAAACAACAACAGATTTGGATGATGTAAAATTAACAGCTTGAAGAAAACGGAAATGAAATAGAATGCCATAATATCCTAAATATATGTGATAACACTAAAGCCTCTTCTATGTTGCTCTACACCGTGCACTTCCACCTATCGTAGCTATTCTTGAAAGCATTAACTGAGGATGATCGAACAATGTTTTCAGGCAGTCGATTCCAGTTGTAAAATACGCGGTTGGGGAGAAAGTGTTGACGCTGAGCGCATTTGAAACTCTCACGATTCAGCTTCAGAAAATGACCTCGCAAGTTTTTCGTGTTCAATGTGAATATGTTACGAACACCTTCTCCAAAATGGCCCATCATTGATCGAAACGAAAATATAAGATCGCCACGCATACGTCTGTCCTCGAAAGTTGTCAATCCCATGGCAGAAAGTCGATGCTCATACGATGGTCGAACAAAGCCATAATGCAAGCGAGTGGCCCATCTCTGTGTGTTCTCCAGCACGTTGGCTGCACCACTTGTGGAGCACCACCAAACCGGACCGGCGTATTCCAAAACTGGCCTGACATAGGTCTTGAAAATTGTCCCAAATGTGCGGTAGTCACAGCCTCTGAATGATTTGTGGAATATGTAGGTGAGTTGTTTGGCTTTCGCTGACACACGTTCTATATGGGCCAACCAACTAAGATCATCAGAAACCGTCACACCAAGTTCGTCGATCTGTGAAACGGGAGCCAAATAGTAACCGCCAATATTGTAGCGGAGCCGAGGGTTGTTTTTCCCAATGTGCAGAACAAAACATTTACACGTGTTCAGGGGGAGCATCCACACTTCGCACCACTTCTTCAAGTTGTTCAGGTCTGCTTGAAGGGCAGCATAATTGGAGATAGGACAATTATTATATAATTTAACGTCGTCTGCAAATAGTAGTGTTGTGGATGTGAACCGACGAGATAGGTCCGAGGTGTATAGGAGGAAAAGTAGTGGTCCCAAAACGGAACCTTGGGGCACACCAGACAGCACAGGCCAAGCTGATGAGGAGAAGATACTACCAACTCGAACACGATACGAGCGGTTAGAAAGAAACGCCCGCAACCAATCGAGTAGTCTCCCCCGGGCACCTAACTGCTCCAATTTTGCCAGCAAACGCTTATGTGGGACTTTGTCGAAAGCCCTTGAAAAATCTAGATAGATAACGTCTGTAGGACGTCCGCTGTCCAATGCCCTCGTCCAATCAGATATAGCCGAAAGTAATTTTGTGGTGGTAGAGCGTCCAGGGACAAAACCATGCTGCTCGTCGGGAATTATTCTATTTGCCAGGGAGAATTCAAGGAGCTGCTCGCTAATTATTCTTTCCAGAATCTTAGACACAGTGGACAGCAAGCTTATAGGTCGATAGTTATCAGGACACAATTTATCGCCTTTCTTGAAAATGGGAGTCACACAAGCAAAGAGCCAGTCCGAAGGGAGAGCACCGGATGACATAGACTTTCGAAATAAGATGGTAAGGGGAACAGAAAGAGCACTAGCACAGCGTTTTAAAAGAGATGGTGTGATTCCGTCGTAACCAGGTGCCGACGAGATGTTCAACTTAGAAAGATGTTGCTCCACAATTGACTCGTTGATTTCAATATCAGCTATCTCGAAATAGTTTCTTTGAATATACGGGGTAGAATTCGGACCGGGTGGCTCAGGAGAAAAAGATTGAAAAAAAGATTCTGCTAATATGTCAGCCGTCTCCTCAGGTCCACAACTCAGGTTGCCAGAGTCGTCTCTTACGATGGGAATACTCACATTGGTATTCAAAGCTGACTTAACGTACTTAAAGAATTTCTTCTTGTTTTTAGAAGAGGCCAGTTTGTTTTCGAAGTTTTTCTTGGAATTCTGGAGGAAGGTGGAAACATAGTTGGAAAACTTACGATGATTGCTGAAGTCGACTGCGGATCTTGATCTCAGGAACCTCTGCCACAGAGATTTCTTTTTTCTGACTAGTTTAAATGATTTATCATTTATCCATGGTTTCAATGGATTTCTTCGCTTCAATATTACCTGGGTGTTGGAGGTGACAACTTCAGTAAGTTTGTTCTTGAAGGTCGTCCATTGTTCGCCAATGTTGTCGTGAGAAGAAAGCAGCGAATCCCAATCAAGTCTCGACAATTGAGCGGATATGTTATCGTAGTTTACTATCTTGATGGAGGCTGTTTCTTGATGATGAGCAGATGGTTCACGAAACTGTAGTTCGGTGGACAGCGTGAGGTGATCTGACTTACCAAAAGGTGAGAGGTAGTGAAGCTGTGAGGTGAGTTGAGGATCGGAGATGAATATCAAGTCGAGAAGAGAAGGAGTTTGGCTGCCTCGGAATCTGGTAGGTTGGAAAACAAGTTGTTGTAGACGGGTGTCGGATACTAATTTGGCATATGGATAGGATGGAGAGGATGTTGAAGGTAACTGAACTAGCGGCCACTTTAGATCTGCACAATTGAAATCTCCTGCGACAAAAATGTTGTCATAGGTTTCGGAAGCAGATGAAAGAAAATTGACGCAATTGAGGTCGGCAGAACATGGACGTGGTCTATATATGCATCCGACAAGGACAGAGAACAAACCTCCAGAAATTTTGAGGAAGATGTTATCGATGTCAGTCCAGTCATTCTGTATTGATTCAATTTTATAAAAATCAGTAATCTGAGAACTAACATAGACACAAACACCGCGATAACCAAGTGAGTCCTTACTGTCAGCCCTATAAATAGTGTACCCTGGTAACTAAACAACTGAATTAGGCAGAGATGGATGAAGCCATGTTTCGGTGATGAGAATCAAAAGTGGAGAATGTAGTTGTGTATATGCAAGAAGTTCAAAGTGTTTAGATAGTAAAGACTGTGAGTTGGTATATATAATTGGCCAAGAATTCAAGTTGTTCAGTTTTTTGAATTAACACTTCCAGAGGAGGATGGAGTATTAGTATTAACTATCCTAGGAGTTCCCTTAATATATTTTATAGTGAGATCGGCCTCACCAGTGGCCAACCTGTCTTTCAACTCTGCTCTCAATGATGATAAGTGGGACTGCTGTTCCTTGGTTTTGTCGTCCTGAATTCTTACGGAACGGAATTTGGTACTACCCAAAATTGAACCCTTCCTCCTCAGTATTGTCTGAACAATTTCAGGATTGGAGAACGAAACCTTTATCCAACGGGGCCGATTCACATCCCTGGACTGTAGCCTAACCATGCTGGTGATGGAATTGCTGGATGACACACATATAAGCTCACACATTTCAGAGATAGTGGCTGAGTCCGTAGCATTGTCAGACTCGGGAACGTTGCAGACAATTAAGTTGAATGACCGCTTTACACGTTCAGTAATCTCCGGGACAATCAAATCTGTCGAATTATCGCCACAGGAAGCCCTAGATTCCAGGTTAGTGATTTTTTTCGACAAGGAAGAGCCACTTGCACTGACCGCTATCTGAGTATCCTTTATGGTTAAGATGTCCGATTTGCAAGCATCGATATCTAATTGATGTGACTTTAGAGTTTCGGAGTGACTAAAAATGGCTGCATTGCAATCATCGAGGCGGGCCATGAGATCATCCTGTCTTCTTTCAACGCGCTCTAAACTAGCTGTCATTTTGCGCATCTCTTCCATCAATAAATCGAAATGCTTCGTGGTGAGGGTCATTTCAGAAGATTCCGCTTGGGGGGTCGAATTGCTGGTAGCTAGTGGTGATGTAGAACGATGGCTACCAGCTCTACTGCGCAGGTTGCGTTCACAGGTGGAACAGGCTGGACAGTTCCACTTTCCTTTGCTTTCATTCAGAAACTCGAGTTCTTTGGTTCCCAAGTTGACGCATGATGGATGAAAGGTTTTCCTGCATTTAGTGCAGGACGCGAAAGGAATCAAATCAGCAATTGGATTGCTACATTTACCGCAGGTTCCAGGCATTCTGTTATATAATCTTTGAAGGATGGGGTAGTTTAACACAAGGTACTTTTCACTTCCTTGGGCCTATAAGGAAGACTTAGACAGAGTGGGACGGCCACGGATAGAGGAATAAAGTGATAAGTTAGGAGCTGGGAAAACGAACAGGTATAGTTTGCGCCACAGATTCTGGATGGTTACAGCGAATACGCTCCCGGACGCCCGACGCGCTATATGCAATGCAGAGAGCCGAGTCTCAGGCGACGGACCGGTACCGTGGGTCAAGGTCACTGAATCGACGAGCCGGGGTATGGGAATGTTATGATCGCAAACAAATGAAGTATCAATACAGGAAAAAAACTAGTCAGGTTCAATTTGACGAAGAAAAGTGTGAAAAATATAAAATCAGAGGTTTAACTTACAATGGGAGAAAGATGGAAAAATTTAGTTTGTTGATTATAGCACAAATAATAAAATTCACAGGAGCACAAATCCGTATGTTGTTATGCCAACAAGTATGCATGCAGGACAATATACAATATATATACAATAATTTTGGTCTCACCACTGATGGAAAATGTTAACATTCGTCAGAATTGCTAGTTGTGAAATAACCTGTTTTGGGATAGAAAATAAAAAAACATAATACTTAAAATTACTATTCACTTCAGTAATTTTTTCCGTTTTTAAATTTTTCATCCCGCTTCTGAAAGTTTTTGACTCGATTCTGTTTCGTTGTTGGTTTCCTTTGCGTACACCAGCTCTTTGTAAAATTTCCAAATAAATAAATCAATTCCAGCAAGATGGATTGGGCATGCAGGGCTTATCGAATAGACCTCAACCCCATCGATTTTTTATTTGGGGATTTTATTTACAAAGAGCTTTTGTACGCGAAGGAACCCAACAACGTAACAGAATTCTGTCAAAAACTTTCAAAAGCTGGATGAAAAATAAAACAAAAAAATTCGAGCAGCTTCAGGGCATTAACACGGTACTTTTTAGAACGATTTCGATAATGTAGGTATTCAAATTTGAGGCAGGGATTTTGAAAAATTATTGAAGTGAATAGTAATTTTTAGTATTATGTGCTTTTTATTTTCTATCCCAAAACAGGTAATTTCACAACTAGCAATTCTGACGAATGTTAACATTTTCCATCAGTGGTGAGACCAAAATTATTGTATAAATCACTCGAGCTTCATTTGTTTCACAGGAATTTCAATTAAAATCAATTGAAAATCCCATTTTTGAGTTTAGTTCGCTAAAAAATAAAAAAAAGAAGAAAAACAAATTTTATTGAGTTTCAATGATTTCCAGCCTATCCGCCTCCCAAGGCTGATTACAAAGAAAAAAGTCCAATCAAGCACCTTTTTTCCTATGATTTTCGTAGCTTAGGACTCCGCAAAGTTTTTAAACCTAGCCAAAAGCTAAAAAACAACTTTTTTATTTCTGATTCGAAAATGAATGCTTGATAACATCCTACTGGAAACTGAAATTCTAGCTTTCAAGCCATTTTTGGGTAGCTTGCATTGGTTTCAGGAAGCTGAATATTTTTTTTACTGAAGCAATATTCAGGACGATCATGCTAAAAAATAAAAACTGCAAAATAATTACTGCATAGGAAGATATGAATTTTTCAAACGTAGCTGGCAAAATAACATTGAAAAACACTCAGAAAATCTTAACTCGAGAACTAGAAAAAATAGCATAACATATATGGGGTATTTTTTAATAACCACGGATCTGAGGAATCTAAAAATAATTTATTGACGTCAATCGACTGGACAACCCTGTTTGTATAACTAGGAAAGTGGAGAACATTAATCGAGTGGAATCAAAAATTTCAAACTCATATTTCAAAACCGGTCTCGTCAACACTCAAAAAGCCTACGATGAGGTATAATATCATCCAGAGCATCCACATACACTTGTTTCGTACTCTTGGGCTCATCAATATGAAGAATTGCTCTGAACGATATGAAACACTCTAGAGCCCTATATTTCTATCTGGCATATTGCTTCTAGTACTATTTCTACTACTTCTACAACTCTATAGCCTTGCTTTGGTTTCGAAATAAGAACTATCCCATCTTGAAAAAGGAAGATCAAACTGTTCCGAATCGTCGGCGATGCTGTAAGTGTATAATTCATAAATAAACTGTGATTCAACTGTGATTTATTTTCGATCTATGTCTTGGGACAGCTCTGAACTCGGACCCAAAACAAAGCTTCTAATAATAATAATACTTCTTTATTTCATAATAAATGTTTGGACACGATTTATAATGAAATGGCGTCATAACAGCAGTATACACATCATACCTACCCTAGCCTAAAAAATAATCATCCAAGGCATAGGGTTCTAATTGAATAAGATAATCTTTAATTCTTTTTTTTTAATACTTTGACCTCTTAGTTGCCTCAAGTGGGTCGGTAAACTATTTTAGTACTTGATGCATCTATAGTGGGTATCCCTCTCCGTAGATGTTAACCTGTGGACAGGCTGGCCATACTTGATTTCCTTGTCTCGTAACTGTGTCGAGCCCCCACTGGAAACCTATATCAGCATACCTAATGACGAACGTCAGACACTCATAAATGTATAAACCGTATATGGTTAATATTTTGCATTCTCTGAAAACTCTTCTACAACTTTCTTTAAATTTCATTCTTTTCATAGACCGAATGGTTTGCGTGAACTTATCCACACTTTTCCAGCCACGGTTTTTGACGTGTATACTGTCGATGTTGGGATAGAGGACAATCGTGCGTTATTTAGCCACAGTGTTGCCAGATGTATCTCATGTATGATAATGAGATTAACTTACACATGGAAAGACACGAACGAGTGATTTGTTTTTTATATTTAATAACCAATATCTAGAACTTTTTTAGTGTCCGTCGAAATATAAGGGAAAAATTAAAAACTGACCAGCCACGGTTTTAGCGATAACTGTGCAGGGGGGTTATCCGGGGGCGGTGCGTTCTCAACAAAAATTTTTTTGCATAGTATTTTTAACATAGATATCAAATCTAATGACACATTTTTTTGGGCGTCCGTCGAAGTACGAGAAAAAATTAAAAACTGACCAGCCACGGTTTTCGCGATTACTGTGTGGAGGGTTATCCGAGGGCGGTGCATTCTCAACAAAAACTGTTTTGCATAGTATTTGTAACACAGATATCAAATCTAATGACACATTTTTTTGGGCGTCCGTCGAAGTAAGAGAAAATAATTAAAAACTGACCAGCCACGGTTTTAGCGATAACTCTGCGGGGGGTTATCCGGGGGCGGTGCATTATCAACAAAAATTTGTTTGCATAGTATTTTTAACATAGATATCAAATCTAATGACACATTTTTTTGGGCGTCCGTCGAAGTACGAGAAAAAATTAAAAACTGACCAGCCACGGTTTTCGCGATTACTGTGTGGAGGGTTATCCGGGGGCGGTGCATTCTCAACAGAAATTTTTTTGCATAGTATTTCGAACACAGATATCAAATCTATTGAGACATTTTTTTGGGCGTCCGTCGAAGTACGAGAAAAAAATTAAAAACTGACCAGCCACGGTTTTAGCGATAACTCTGCGGGGGGTTATCGGGGGGCGGTGCATTCTCAGCAAAAATTTTTTTGCATAGTATTTTTAACACAGATATCAAATCTAATGACACATTTTTTTGGGCGTCCGTCGAAGTACGAGAAAAAAATTAAAAACTGACCAGCCACGGTTTTCGCGATTACTGTATGGAGGGTTATCCGGGGGCGGTGCATTCTCAACAAAAATTTTTTTGAATAGTATTTTTAACACAGATATCAAATCTAATGACACATTTTTTTGGGCGTCCGTCGAAGTACGAGAAAAAAATTAAAAACTGACCAGCCACGGTTTTAGCGATAACTCTGCGGGGGGTTATGGGGGGGTGGTGCATTCTCAGCAAAAATTTTTTTGCATAGTATTTTTAACACAGATATCAAATCTAATGACACATTTTTTTGGGCGTCCGTCGAAGTACGAGAAAAAAATAAAAACTGACCAGCCACGGTTTTAGCGATAACTCTGCGGGGGGTTATCGGGGGGCGGTGCATTCTCAGCAATAATTTTTTTGCATAGTATTTTTAACACAGATATCAAATCTAATGACACAATTTTTTGGGCGTCCGTCGAAGTAAGAGAAAAAAATTAAAAACTGACCAGCCACGGTTTTAGCGATAACTCTGCGGGGGGTTATCGGGGGGCGGTGCATTCTCAAAAAAATTTTTTTGCATAGCATTTTTAACATAGATATCAAATCTAATGACACATTTTTTTGGGCGTCCGTCGAAGTACGAGAAAAAATTTAAAAACTGACCAGCCACGGTTTTCGCGATTACTGTGTGGAGGGTTATCCGGGGGCGGTGCATTCTCAACAAAAATTTTTTTGCATAGTATTTTTAACACAGATATCAAATCTAATGACACAATTTTTTGGGCGTCCGTCGAAGTACGAGAAAAAAATTAAAAACTGACCAGCCACGGTTTTAGCGATTACTGTGTGAGGGGTTATCCGGGGGCGGTGCATTCTGAGCAAAAATTTTTTTGCATAGTATTTCGAACACAGATATCAAATCTTTTGAGACATTTTTTTGGGCGTCCGTCGAAGTACGAGAAAAAAATTAAAAACTGACCAGCCACGGTTTTCGCGATTACTGTATGGAGGGTTATCCGGGGGCGGTGCATTCTCAACAAAAATTTTTTTGCATAGTATTTCGAACACAGATATCAAATCTATTGAGACATTTTTTTGGGCGTCCGTCGAAGTACGAGAAAAAAATTAAAAACTGACCAGCCACGGTTTTAGCGATAACTCTGCGGGGGGTTATCCGGGGGCGGTGCATTCTCAACAAAAATTTTTTTGCATAGAATTTTTAACACAGATATCAAATCTAATGACACATTTTTTTGGGCGTCCGTCGAAGTACGAGAAAAAAATTAAAAACTGACCAGCCACGGTTTTAGCGATTACTGTGTGGGGGGTTATCCGGGGGCGGTGCATTCTGAGCAAAAATTTTTTTGCATAGTATTTCGAACACAGATATCAAATCTATTGAGACATTCTTTTGGGCGTCCGTCGAAATACGAGAAAAAAATTAAAAACTGACCAGCCACGGTTTTAGCGATTACTGTGTGGGGGGTTATCCAGGGGCGGTGCATTCTCGTACTTCGACGGACGCCCAAAAAATGTCTCAATAGATTTGATATCTGTGTTCGAAATACTATGCAAAAAAATTTTTGTTGAGAATGCACCGCCCCCGGATAACCCTCCATAAAGTAATCGCGAAAACCGTGGCTGGTCAGTTTTTAATTTTTTTCTCGTACTTCGACGGACGCCCAAAAAAATGTGCCATTAGATTTGATATCTACGTTAAAATTACTATGCAAAAAAATTTTTGCTGAGAATGCACCGCCCCCGGATAACCCCCCGCAGAGTTATCGCTAAAACCGTGGCTGGTCAGTTTTTAATTTTTTTCTAGTACTTCGACGGACGCCAAAAAAATGTCTCACTAGATTTGATATCTGTGTTCGAAATACTATGCAAAAAATTTTTTGCTCAGAATGCACCGCCCCCGGATAACCCCCCGCAGAGTTATCGCTAAAACCGTGGCTGGTCAGTTTTTAATTTTTTTCTCTTACTTCGACGGACGCCCAAACAAATGTGTCATTAGATTTGATATCTGTGTTAAAAATACTATGCAAAAATATTTTTGCTGAGAATGCACCGCCCCCGGATAACCCCCCGCAGAGTTATCGCTTAAACCGTGGCTGGTCAGTTTTTAATTTTTTCTAGTACTTCGACGGACGCCAAAAAAATGTCTCACTAGATTTGATATCTGTGTTCGAAATACTATTCAAAAAAATTTCTGTTGGGAATGCACCGCCCCCGGATAACTCCCCACACAGTAATCGCTAAAACCGTGGCTGGTCAGTTTTTAATTTTTTTCTCGTACTTCGACAGACGCCCAAAAAAATGTGTCATTAGATTTGATATCTCTGTTCGAAATACTATTCAAAAAAATTTTTGTTGAGAATGCACCGCCCCCAGATAACCCCCCGCAGAGTTATCGCTAAAACCATGGCTGGTCAGTTTTCAATTTTTTTCTCTTACTTCGACGAACGCCCAAAAAAATGTCTCACTAGATTTGATATCTCTGTTCGAAATACTATTCAAAAAAATTTTTGTTGAGAATGCACCGCCCCCCGATAACCCTCCATACAGTAATCGCGAAAACCGTGGCTGGTCAGTTTTTAATTTTTTTCTCGTACTTCGACGGACGCCCAAAAAAATGTGTCATTAGATTTGATATCTGTGTTAAAAATACTATGCAAAAAAATTTTTGATGAGAATGCACCGCCCCCCGATAACCCCCCGCAGAGTTATCGCTAAAACCGTGGCTGGTCAGTTTTTAATTTTTTTCTCGTACTTCGACGGACGCCCAAAAAAATGTCTCAATAGATTTGATATCTGTGTTCGAAATACTATGCAAAAAATTTTTGTTGAGAATGCACCGCCTACGGATAACCCTCCATACAGTAATCGCGAAAACCGTGGCTGGTCAGTTTTTAATTTTTTTCTCGTACTTCGACGGACGCCCAAAAAAATGTCTCAATGGATTTGATATCTGTGTTCGAAATACTATGCAAAAAAATTTTTGTTGAGAACGCACCGCCCCCGGATAACCCCCCTGCACAGTTATCGCTAAAACCGTGGCTGGTCAGTTTTTAATTTTTCCCTTATATTTCGACGGACACTAAAAAAGTTCTAGATATTTTTTTATTAAATATTAAAAAACAAATCACTCGTTCGTGTCTTTCCATGTGTAAGTTAATCTCATTATCATACATGAGATACATCTGGCAACACTGTGGCTAAATAACGCACGATTGTCCTCTATCCCAACATCGACAGTATACACGTCAAAAACCGTGGCTGGAAAAGTGTGGATAAGTTCACGCAAACGACCGAATGACCCTTTTTTGGATGACAAAAATCTTTTGTATCATTTTATTGGCTCCCCAGAATACATATATACACTGCGCAAAAAAATTAACCTACATTATGGAAATCTCAAATTTATTCTACAACTGAAGGTGTTCTCAATGATAATGTTTTTTTTCAGAACTATGCATGCATATGTTATCTACTTTCAACGTTTTTCTTCAATACAGATGTTTTTCCCAGAAGGAATAAAAAAAGATTAGATTATCAGATTTTGAACGTATTGGCTCCATTCTGAAATCAGTTGTTCTCGATCAATTCTAGTGATCAATAGTTTTTCTTTCGTTTGATTTTCTACACTCGATCGCTATGCAACGCGAAACACGCAATTTGACCCAAGAAGAATGTGCCCAAGCGGTTGTTTTGTGAGAAGAAGGGTGGACATACACAAGAATTGCAGAAAGGTTTGGAGTTTCCCATACAAGTGTGTCCAGAATGTTGCAGCGATTCAGGGAGACAGATATGAATGTCCGAAGACCAGGACAGGGTAGACCACGGGTAACAACTGACATTCAAGAACGTTACTTGAGAGTTTCTTCGTTGAGACAACGGTTTGCAACCGCTCGCCTCCGTCAAAATCAGCTTGAGCAAACTCATGGGGTGCAAATTAGCACTCAGCACTCAGACAATCAGAAATCGCCTCAGAGAATATGATTTAAGGCCTCGTGTCGCGGCAAGAGGCCCAGCTCTTACTCCAGCCCATCGAAGGGCGGTTGGACTTTGCGAGAGAGCATATCCATTGGGAAGAGGCTGATTGGGAAAGAGTTCTCTTCACAGATGAGTCTAGATTCTGCCTCTACCATTGTGATCGACGTTCCCTTGTATATAGACATCCACATGAAAGATATGCTCAGTGCAATTTCTCGAATACTACTGGTTTCGGGGGAGGATCGATTATGGTATGGGGTGGAATATTTTTGACTGCTCGCACAGACCTAGTGGTCGTTGATAATGAAGCTATGAATGCTGATAGGTATATAAGGAACATTCTTGAAGAGCATGTAGTGCCATTTGCCCCATACGTTGGTGAAAATTTCATTTTTATGGACGATAATGCCAGACCCCATCGTGCGCGCATCGTTCAGGAGTACCTTGAAGAGGTTGATGTCTCTCGAATGGAATGGCCAGCAAGAAGTCCAGATCTCAATCCGATTGAGCAGGTTTGGGACAACCTCAATTCATTGATTCAGAAGATCCTTACGAATAGCCTTCTCCACTGTGTATGAACCTCCGAGTAAACTTTACTTTTTACTCTGAGGTATGAACATTGAACATTAATTTTCCCTCCCTGATGTACTTGATTCCTGGTATCCTTTTGTCGCATTCTTTCCGGGACAGCCTGTATAGTCCGGTCAATTTAGACAACTGAAAATAATGAAAATCCCGACAGAGCCAAATTTTCGTAGAGACCTCACGTTTACCACAAGAAACACTTTAAAGTCTTCAAAGGTCAAAATTTTAGCTTTCTTGGATTTTTCTCGAAAACAGTAATTTTAATCGAAAAAGTATTCCAGCGCAAAGTTGTAGATTTTAAAATTATTTTTTCTGTGACAGGAAAAAAATATGACATTTTATGTCTCTTGACAGGTCACAAAAATAACTTTTCACGAAATTACTTTTTTCCTGTCAAAAAAAATGAGTCTCTATGAATCCAGGAGAAAAGTACTCACTTTTTTCCCGGGGAAAAAAGTAATTTCGTGAAAAGTCATATTTATTAATTTATTTCACTGTCAAATGGTCGTTATTCCTGTCACAGAAAAAAATAGTGTATTATATATGGGAAAAAAATTAGATTTTAGCTCTCGATTCTTTGTCAACAATATGACAATATAACCTCGAGCTAAAATCTAGTACTTTTTTCCCTTGTATAATAAATAACTTTTATGAAAATGGTTTTAATTATTTTTTCTCTGAGACCCACTATTTCCCAGATATTGCGCTTGTAACAATTATGTTTTACATAACGTCGGTCCCAAGGCAAAACCATGAATGTGCAAAATTGGTGATTTTTTCTTATCTACATTTTCAAGAACCTCTTAAACAGTTCTTGACAATGCCAAAACCGCGAATCTCTCAGCATCATGCTTAGGTGGGTGTAGATGTTCTGCCCTTGACGTAACTTCAGTTTGTACTCAACTGACATTTTGGAAGGTGGGGGCTAATAAACAAAAAAATGATAAACCGGTCATATACTGTTGAAGCAGATCCTACATCTGCGAAGAAATTAAATTATTCCATCAACCAACAAACAAAACCTGAATTTTCACAGAGCATTGAAACCTTAAATCCTCAATAACTCCAAATCACGATTTTTCACATTCATCGAGTACTCTTTCTTGTGAACAAGTTAGAAGGTTGAGTTATGTATATCCAATGTTATCGACTCTCTCCATGTATTTAGATACAAAATTTCAGAGATATAAATCGAACTGTTTCGGAAGCACAGAATTTTTCGAAAATATATCATTCTTAGGGGATTCATAGAAAAATGTTTCACAAGTTTGTTTCTTGATTGTAAAGCTAAATATAGAATTTCGACCCCGGTTTTCTTGTTTTTAAAGTATCAGATCTCTATAACTCGAAAACCAAGTGAGCACATCTTTCATACCACGTAGTTTATCGCACGATTCCATATACAGGGTGATTCCGGAGGAGACCGTCAGATTTTAGGAGAAGTTTACACTAGTCAAGGCAGTTTTGAAACAATGTTTGGTTTATGGTTGGGGGCCTTTATAGACAGTCTACAGGGTGATTTGTCTGATTTTTTCTTTTATTCAAAACTTTGGTATGGCTTTCGATCAATCTTGATGAAATTTTCAGTGTGGAAAAATATAATTGTGTACTTTAAGTAATTCCAACACTTTTCAAAAATACAAAAACCAATAGCGAAACTGCCTTGACTAGTGTAAAGTTTCTCTGAAATCTGACGGTCTCCTCCGGAATCACCCTGTATGAATTGTTCGAGTGGAGGATATATTTCGTAAAGCAGACAGTTTCAATACTTTTTATTTCAATCTTTTTCACATAAAAGACAGTCGTTTAGACTGAATATTTGAATGAATAGTACTTACATCTTAATGAACGGTGTTGTTTTTCAGGCATGCCAACTACATAGGGATCAATACATGGATCACTCGAACAAGCTACACCCCTTGGATTATTTCAAAAAGGCAGAATTTTTGTATCAATGTCCACCAGATCCGACAAGGTACGTATGGATGATGATAGTGAAAAATCATCTCAATCATGTTATTGGATGTACCTAACTAACTCCATCCAATTTTGAAGTCGGTAATGGAATATTGAATTTTTTATTTTAACACCTATGAAAATGGTCACAGTAATTGTGGGCGAAACGTTAGGTGAAAATCGTCTATAGGGTGAACGTACAAACCAAAAGAGGAGATTACTTAAGTAAGTTTAAGAAAATAAGTCCCATTAACTTTGGGTCGCAATAGTTTCGTTTTCGAGATACTCGAAAACTGACTAATAAATTAGTACGCCACTGAGATATTTTTAACTAACAAAAAATCTTTCCTGCTTTTGGCTTATGAGGGACCATTTTCATGTAGAAAGTGAAATATCTTAATGTAGCGCCTCCACTTCATGATGTGTCAAAGATATTTTATTTGCTTACATAAAAACGGCGCCCCACACGAAAAAAGGCTAAAAAGGTTTTTTGTCCTAAATTGAACGAAGAATTGAAAAAAATTGTTATTTTGAATTATATCAGTGGCGTACTACTTTTGTAGTCAGTTTTTGAGTAAAACTTTAACATCCTGTATCTCGAGAACAAAATGTTTGTGACCCCATGTTTGTGGGACTTTTTTCTTTTTATTTAAGGAATCTCCCCTTTTTGTTTGTATTAATATAGGAACACCCAGCACCCTGTATAGGACCATGACTAAGAAATTCTGAATTACCTAATCTCATAAATATTTGTTCGTTTTTCAGTGTCTATTTGAAGAATCCAGAGTATTATGTAAAATATAAACAACCCTATGTATTTCCTCTGACGTTGGAACGTACTTTGCGTACTCCAAGTCTACCAAGTCGTGCTCTAACTGGTACATACAATGTTAGTAGTGATAATAGTTACAAAAGGTGATAAATTATATGTGATTCATTTCGATGATATGTAAAGTTGCTATAGGACATGATTGGACAAAAAATATATTTTTGAAAACTGCTTCTTTTTATTATCCTAGCTTTCTATTTGCCTGAATAATTTCCGAAATCAATTCAGTTAGAAGTGAAGTGATTTTGACAAATAGAACATGACTTTTTCGGATGACAATCGATGAAAAATAATGGATAAGATTTGAAATCAAAGTACCAAATCAGAATATTGACAATAATTACGAAGGAAAGTCTAAAATGAATATGAATTATTCATTACTAGCAATGAAAAGCGAGGAAAATATCTGTTATTTTTAGAAGTAAATTGTAAACTTTCACCGAAATGTTAGGTTATGTTATTGTTATGATGAAGTGAAATGATTACGGAAATTAAAAAATTAAAAAAAAATAAAAAGTCGAGAAGCAACATCAGTTGGAATGTTGGAAGTGATGTGCATCAGTTCAAAACTACAACAATGTCAAATAGAACACGCATCAACTGATTTTGCATCAGTTTGGATGTGATGCAGCATGCAGCGTCAAATAGAAAGGGCCTTATATTGGCTTTCTGTTATTTGTTTGCACAGAAGGGAATAAATTTTGATTGTATTTTGACTTTTATTTCACAAAAAATTCGAAATATTACCTTAAAATCTAAATAAAAAATATAAGATATCACGGATTCAACTATAGTTTGCTGAATTTTTAAAGCTTCTGAGATGTTCCTTTTTGAGTTATTCACAGGTGAAGAATGCTTTTGTTTTGTCTCGACGGATTTCCTTTTCTTCTTTGGATATAGTTAAATACTTCACTGCTTTGTATAACATTATCTTCAGCTGAAACACGATAAATAAGGTGAAAATGTTTCAATAAAGTTCATCTGTGTAAAGAAGTAATAGCATCATTATATACTCAATAAGGAAAAACAAGCAAAAGAATTTCAATTTATTCCTGAACAACAAATATCCGTATTAACTAGATTTAGCTACACTCATAGGCAAATAGCAGAAAATGGGAATTTCAATCATGTTTGCATATTCAATCAAATTAATATGCAATTTTGCGTTGGTTCGTGAAAATTCGTGTGCATTTCTAGAGTCAGAATCGAAACAAATGTCAAAAATGAGTTTTCAGAGAAAATATTTTTTTCTTCTCGGCTACTTCAACGTTTTCCACCACATACAGGGTACCTGCTATATCGTTTCGCCCAAACGTTTGTAATTTTCTAATTTTGAGCCGAAAATGGGCTCAAACGATAGGGTTAGACTCTCTGATGACGAATTCGTGGTCAAATTCAATTCTGTCCGTGGAGCCGTCCGTCCGTCCGTTATGACACTAACTTTCGAAGGGATTGTCCTAGAGACTTGAAATTTTCAGGATTAGTTCGAGTACCAAATGGCTCGGTTCAGTACGTTAACTAGCCACATCGTACAGGGTGTTGCATAAAATATTGTCATTCAAAATTTTTGTTCCTCAATATCTCTCCAATCGAAATGAAATGTTACGGCCAAATGCAAGATGCTCATCACAAGCCTCATGCAGAATTTTGTGGCCATAGTTAACAGAACCATAAAAAATTCAATTGGAATATTGAAAAAAGGATCTTTGTATTTCCGTAAGAAGATATCCTATTCGAGTGAAATTTGTTTTGTGAATGGAGATCGATATACTGAATGTTCATCCAAAATTTCGTGGACATAGTGTTAACAAAACTATAAACAATTCATTTGGAATATTGAAAAAAGAATCTTTATATTTCCATAACAGAATACCCGATTCAGGTGAACTCATTTTGTGAATGAAAACTGATATACCTACTGAATGTTCATGCAAAATTTCAAGAGGATCGCATCATCAGAATCATTTTTTGAATAATTTCCATAATATAATTTCGTATATCTTGTTATGGAAATATAAATATTCTTCTTTTCAATATTCCAATTGAAATTTCTATTATGAGCATCTTGCATATGTGGTCGCAACATTTCATTCCGATTGGTTTCGTTTTGTCTGAGAATTCGAACATTACTGACATTTGGGCAAAATGATATAGCACTTGTTTAAGTAGAACGAGCTCTCAAAAATTTCGCGTTTATAATATTAGTAGGGATTTAAATGGGTAGTCCTTACTAATCATAGTAATCGTATCCTCTTCTTGATTGTGCCTGAGACTGGCTTTGTGAAATAGATCCTCCGAAACCAAAAGGACCCAATCCAAAAGAGAGTGATTGACTTTGAGCCTGGGCTTGAGCACCACCTCCATGACCTCCAGCTTGGGCCTGTGCTGAGCTGCGCTGCCACCGAAACCTCCACCGTATCCTGAATTATATGATGGACCTTGGTGGTAACCGCCTCCTCCGTACCCTGAATGATATGAAGGACCCTGATGGTAACCGCCTCCTCCGAATAGTCCTAGCAGACCCAATTTGTGGAATTTTGGCGATCTTGCTACTCGACCATTGTCTGTTTGAATTAAAATTAGATAAATATTTGAATTTTGGACCTTTCGGGGTCCAGCAGATATCGACCAGATTGTGATGTGATTTTGGCTTCCTGAACAACATAAGTGAAACGAACAGGTAGCGGTCTGTCTTAGCATTGTTTAAGGAGAACAATGATCTTAGTTTAGAAAATATGGACCCCCAAAGTTCCTGAAATATTTTATCTTCACGTCACTTTTTCCACTATAAAAACACAAAATTACTGCTCAAATTCAATCTAAAAATCACCTTTGAACATTCAAATAATGATTCGATTAGTTTCATTCCAGGAGTATTCAATAATTAATGCAAAAAAGATGGGTATGTACATTTCTATTAGCGTACCTATAGGCATTCGTTATACGAAGAAATTCGTTATGCAGACGTTCGTTATAGGGAAGTCCCATTGTAATTCGAAGGAAAGCCTGGGGCAGTCCCAATCTACCATTAAAAACGGCGGGCTTTCCTTTGTGTGTGTTACTTATAGAAAGTGACGTTTCCGCATTTAATGAAATGAAAAACTATTCGAATAGTATAGTCCGTTCACGAAATGTTGAGGGCATAGTAGGCGTTTCTTATTTGCTGTCATAACGTAAAATAAAGTCAACGTTGCCGAATGTACCCGGTCTCACCCGACGAGCTTGCGACAACTCTATGCAATATTGACAACATTGCGTATCAATCTGACAAGAAAATAAAGAACATAACCTCAAATTTTAATATACACAGTGGAATATGCCAAATTTCCATGGCCAACCGACGGCTCAACCTTTCGTGAATGCCGAATGGACTATATGTGAATGTTCGAAGGAATCGAAGGTGATTTTTAGACTAAATTGGAGCAGTAAATCTGTGTTTTTATAGTGAAAAAAATGACGTAAAGATGCAATGTTTTTAGAAATTTGGGGCCCAAATTTTCTAAATTAAGATAGACCGCTACCTGTTGGTTTCACCATTGTTTCCTTAAACAATGGTTTCACTAATGTTGTTCAGGAAGCCTAAGTGAATACCCCGAAATTCACGACGACTTCTATTAAGTCCTATTTCTAACAACGATAGACAAAAACTGATGTTAGTGAATGGGAGCTAATTTTTATGAAAAACTCAATGGTGAAGACCTCACGTGACGTGAGTATCTATAACCGTTTCATAGTAACCGGGCATCTCTCGAAAATGTGCATTCACGAAATACTTCTGTAACTTTTCTTCTGAAGAAAGTTTTCTTTTTTCTTGAAAACTTTCCTTCGGGATTTTTTCACGTAGAATCCGATGACGTTAATTTTGTTTTCTGCAAATCGACCTTTCGTCAGATTTTTGTATGAAATTTTTTGAATTTAAATGGGACATCATCTATAATTTTGCACATTTTGATAGAGCTTGAAATAATAATTCCGAAATTATAGAATTCCTGATATTTTACTGGTGCGCTCGAGCTATTCAGCTCTTGAATTTTATTCCTTCGATAGAAGAAGCATTGCTCCAAAAGATATCAAGTAACAAAGTATTTGAATTTTTTATTTCAAACTCCATCGAAAAGTGCAGAAATTTATAGGGTGTCCCATTTGAAGTAAAATAATCTAATGATTTGCGAAAAACATAATTTACTCCATTTGATTCTACGAGAAAAGTTCCCGAAACCATGTATTAGAAGAAATAAAAAATTTCATACAAAGGAAAAGTAATAGCAGTAATTTGAAAATGCACATTTTCGAGAAACACCCGATAACTAAAAAAACGCTCATAAACATTCACGTGAGGTTTTTCATAAAATTGGCCCTCGGACAACGACATTAGATTTGTCCATTTCTATTGGAGGTGAGACTTTCCATTTAAAAGTGTCGAATTGCTTCGAATTGTCAAATGTCTGCGGGGAGAATAGATATCATTTCTTTAGATTTCACGAATAATATACGTCATCGGAATGAATACATTTTTCTCTGGGGTAATAGATATAGGCAGAACTTTCAATAATCGAATCATTTTACTTAGGTATTCATTGAATCTCGAGAACAAAAATTCAAGAAAAGCCCTGAGCCTGCTTTTGAGCGCTCGTTCTTTGGTGGAGCAATAAGACTATTTTCTCAGAATTTTATATGGGATTTGAGATTGATACCAAATATATAAATGTAAAATTTCAACACAATCGGAATTATATTCAGGAATTTTTCAAAAAATGAAAAGTATGAAAAATAATAATTACAAAATTACTCTCTATGGTTCTGATAATGCGATCTTCTTGAAATTCTTCATGAACATTCAGTATATCAGTTCACATTCACAAAAAAAAATTTCACTCGATTCGGAAATCTTGTTATGAAAATAAAAGATTTTTCTTTTCAATATTCCAATTGAACTTTCTATGGTTCTGTTGACACTATGGCCACAAAATTTTGCATGAAAATTCATTATATCAGTTTACATTCACAAAAGAAATTTCACTCGAATCGGATATCTTGTTATGAAAATATAAAGATTCTTCTTTTAAATATGCCAATTGAATTTTCTATATGATTCTGTTAACACTATGGCCACGAAATTTCGAATGAACATTCAGAATATCAATCTCCATTCACGAAATAAATTTCACTCAAATAGGATATCCTGCTATGGAAATAATATAAAGATGCTTCTTTCAATTTTTCAAATGAATATTCTATGGTTTCGTTTTTTCTGAGATATCGAGGAACAAAAATTTTGAATGGCCATATTTTATGGAACACCCCGTACGATTTGGCTGGTTAACGAGCTTAACGAGCCATTTAGAACCCGAACTCATCCTGATAATTTCAAGTCTCTAGGACAATCCCTTCGAAAGTTATTGTGCTAACGGACGGCCGGGCGGTTAGGTGTGCTTGCGAATACTGTTACACCGAAAAACAATGATGAGCATTTCATTCTATAAAAAAACCTGATCCATTTTCTATTTAATTTGATAATCATCTAGAATCGGGCAATATTATGACGCTCAAGACCAAGCACGAAAAATATGTATTTCAATTTGTACTGGTGAGAATTTTGAAAAGTTTCAATTTACAATTCATATTCATAATATTCGCTGGTAATAATTTTGAATAGTTTCAAAATAATCATAATATCCGCAGAATTTACCTCCATCTTGTTCCGTAGACACGGAAGAAACACCGGAAATAACAACAAGACAGATGAACACGATCGCTTTTCCACACATCTTCATCACATCAACCAGTTCTCACAAATGGAGGATATTTGTTTGCGAAAACAAAGATATTCGCGATATTTATCCAAATGGAAATGAGCATATATCCCTTCCAAAATTTAAAGAATCATTTCCTGGCGTTCTTGAATGAGACGAACAATCTGAAGGTTTTCCCATTTCTCCGTACATTAAATAATACAAGTTTTATTAAGTATTTTGCCTTTTGGAATGAATTAACAACACCCACTCATATTCAGAAATTTAATATTCACATCTAAATAAATATGAATAATATGTAGGTACATCTTTATTCGATAATAATAAAACCAAAGATTAGTTTTGGAAATTTATTCAGCTCATCAAAGAAATTACCTTGATCTCCTCCTCATTCATCTGAGTTGCTTGATCTTCATACGTTGGTCGCCTTGTATATTTGCGGACTGCAAAGATGCCTTATTATAAAGGTCATTGAAACTAGTTTTAATATAATTGGTTTTTTATCATGTGGGCGTTACCGATCTGATTGAAGGTATTTTGTTCAGAATCTACAAATATCAATAAGATATCTGAAGTTCAGATACTAAAAAACAGTGTGTTGAATTCGATTTTTATATTTTGAAATGAAATCTTGAAATAAAATCCTGAATAAAATCTCTCAGGATAAACCGTTCTAAAATTTTGACCCCTTTTTACTCTCACCTCAGTCAAAACAAAGGTTCATTTTGAAAAGTGCTTAGTGCTCGGTGCTCGTGTGTAAACGAATTACTTTCAAAAGTGCTTAGTAATCGCGAGCATTCCTTAAAAAATAAGGGCTTAGTGCTCGAGATTCCGGAGCACTTTTCAATAGGGTTTAGTGCTTTGTGCTCGAAGCATCTTTTTTTCAGTGCTCGGCACAGCTCTGCTCAGTCGTGTGAAAATTTTTAGAACGCACGAAGGTTAGTTGAAAGAATTTTCGAGGAATGTAATATCTTAAAGCAAATCTAATGTCAATTATATGTATTCAAAAAGTGGATGTCATTACGAACAATCTATGTAAATTTTGTGTTAATCCTTAATTTTGCCTCAATGTTTCGAATGTTGATTCTGTATAAGTTGTTGTAGATATAGGTATAGGTACGTATAAAGATATTTTCAGGATTAAATGATTTTATTTTCAAACGTACATAATAACGTCATTTTTCGACTGACAGTATCATCGAAAATTTCTATTTCTCCGCCAAGAAGGAAAAGTGTTGCTTAGCAACACTTTTCCCCCCGGCGGCAGGAAAAGTGTTACTATGCAAAAGATGAATTAGAATTGGTAATAACCATGATCAAGAAATTATCCAATTCAAACGTCATTTTTATTATTTAATGTTACATTGAATGTACAATTGGTCAATTTGGCATTCTGAAAATTAAAAGTATGTATTAATGAACTGGAAGGATTCTGTGTCGGATTCTGTTCAACAGCTGATGCCTCAATAAAGATTTGAGATGCTGGTTTCAGGGAATTCCGAGGAATCCGAGGGGAATTCGTTGACACTCAATATCCTACCAGCAATCTCATTCTTACTTCGCAGCGAATCCTCGATATAAAGGTTTGTTCCAACTCAAGAATTGACCGTACAATGATCGTCAGGATTCTGCGCAATAGATAAAAATGTGTTCCAACTGAAAATGTATCGTTTGAGAACGGTTTCGTTTTTGTTCCATCCTGCTTCGGGACCGTGAGTGGAACGGTTTTGTGATCGTCATTTCGATCACCTGGGGGTCGATTCTTGAATTATGTCGTGTTCGCGAATCGACAAATCTCGACCAACTTAGTAGGAAAGTTGGTCGACAATTGTCGAATCGCGAACACGACATTTTTCAAGAATCACCCCCCTGGTCTGGAGCAAGTACTGTTTGGACGGTTCTTGTACGGTCAAAGTTTAGACATGCGCATAAGATCGATTACTAACAGTTTCGTGACCGTCAAATTACCGTACAAAAGTCAGCTGTTGGAACAACCTATAGCCTTCTGCTACACTACTGGACTTCCAACCTCCGTGTCGTTTCAAAGACTCAATGTTGGCTCCTCCATCTATAAGTAGTGTAGCAGAAGTTCGCCTCAGTGAATGACCTGTGTATTCGTTGGGATGGCTCAATTGCAAAAAAGAGGCAACCTTTCTTGGAACACATGCTATACTTACTATGTATTCCCATCACAGCTCTGTAGCATTTTCCAGATTGATATTTTAAAAAAAAAAAACTATTTTCAACGAAATCCTTCGGTCTTAACGCAGTGTATCTCCGATAAATATTTAGATTATCCTCCCCAATAACTGTGAATGTTCGCACTTTTCTCGTTTTACTATCAGGAATATTGACTATTAAAATATTTCCCTTGTCCTCGATATCTGTTGTTTTCATTTTCACCATTTCATCACATCTGCAGGCACCAGCTACTCCGAATAATAAAACAATCTGAAACAACCAGGAGATCAGAAATACAAAATTAAAATTACTTGAAATATGATAGTTACCTTTAATCCTAAATATGAATCATCCGGTGCTTCGCATATAAATCGTTCGAACTCTTCTTTTGAAAAAACTCTTGATTTTTTCGTAACATACCCTTCATTGCTTTTTTTCAAAAATGCGCGCAACTTCAGGTATTTACCAATATTTATGTCCTTTTTGATCGCTAGTTGCGACTTTATCATCGAGTATCGGGACCACAAAGTAGAGGATTTCCATTTTTTTTCAATAACCATTGAGTTGAAATACGCTAGAAGCACATTCTCTTGGTAAACAGTCACATTTTTCGAATTGCCCCAATTAACGAAGTGATTATATGCTGCAGAATATTTTTCAATAGACTTCGATGGTCCAAGGGAAGAGACTGCATCATTGGCCAAAACCTCAATTTCTGAAGACATTTTCAGTTTCAAACACTTCTCACCAGCATGCAAATGATCCATAGAAATTATAACTCCTAGGTTAGTATATCTATGAAATGATCACTATCAATTATTCTACTTTATATCTGTCAGAATCAATTTTGCGTGGCAACCGCAACTAGGCAAATGTCCCTTGATTCATTCAATTATAACGATCGTAAATGGATAGAATCATTGCGTAAATGTAAATCAATCCGAAGATGGATATTCAGATTTTCATGAATTTCAAAACGTTTGAAAATAAAATAACATATTTCATTCGGATGAGAAGTGACTTTTCATGGCTCGTTTCAATTGCCAGCCTCACTGCGTTCGGCTGTCAAACTCAAGCTCGCCATGAAAAGTGACACTTCTCCTCCTTATAAAATAATATACTATTATACATTGTAATGAAGCGTTTTTTTTCGCTCATTACTATAGCCGCTAAATATACCACAATAATGACTACTGGTAAAACAGTACGATATTATTCCGTCCATGGTAATAATTTCCGACCGCCGTATATATCATTCATGTCGATGTCGGGGAAAATAAACCGAAGCAAGAATAATTTCCTTCCGAAATTGTTCTTTTGGGTCGCTCTCAATTCGGACATCCCCTGTATACCGTTTTACGATGTTTCGATTGAGAGTGACCGCGTCTTATTATTTTCTCAAGATGTCCTGCTCAGAGAATTAGACGCTCCGTAAATAATATTGTGAATTATAATAATTCACATTATTATTTTAACCGTCCGTTTATTTATTTTCCTGAATATGAAACATGCAAAATGATACCGATTATTACCAGAGAAATTCCATTCCGTTCAATTTCATTCCGTTAATTTTTCCGAATAAATGAAATTGAAAAATTGAGAAATTCGGAATACATATTGTGATACGAAATAAATTATTTCAATTTCGATTTCCAACCTATGTAGAAAAACACCAGTCCGAGATGCAGTTTTTTATTTACCGTTTTTTTCTACATATGCTGCTCGTGTTTTTCAGAGGTTGGGAATTTGATAGAGAAATTGTCCGCCGTTTTAATTCCGATTTTAACCGAATGTTCCGAGTTTTCTCGGAGTCGAAAATGGAGTTTTGGGAGAAGTGGCCAATCCGAGAGCACCGTTTTAACCCCGCCGTCGAATTTTCTGGAATTTTGACGCATGTCTTAGTCGGTGGGGACATGCCGTTATAACCAAAATTCGCCCGAAAATCATTCATTCAGCTCCGAGTTTTAGCATCGCTAATTTTTTTGCTTCAAAGTTAAATTCTTTTCTTATTCTTGAATTAATTCTTGAAAGTTGTGGACTGATTTCGGAAATTCGTTTTCGTTCTGGAAAAGAGAGTATTCGAATCAGTGTACCAGTGATATAAAGGTAAGGCCCTTTTGGGGGCTTTGAAATACTTAATTTGGCTGCTTGTATTTTACTTTACTGTGTTCCCTTTTTCCGACCCTGCTCCTATAAAGTTTTACACGACAGAATTCCGTTAAATTGTTCCGTTCATACAGAGTGTCTTAAGTAGAATTTATTTTTCATTTTTTTTATTTTCCGTTTCCGTCCGTCCCCAGGGCACTAGGTGAGGTGTGGTTGGCTATTGCGGCTTAAGCACGACTGGAACCCATCTAAACTGGTGCAAGGGTGTGACCCGACTTGTAGATATTTTTATTTTCATTTTTTTTTTTTTTTATTTCCGTTCCCGTCTGTCCCCAGGGCACTAGGTGAGGTGTGGTTGGCTATGGGGCTTAAGCACGACTGGCAACCCATCTAAACTGGTGCAAGGGTGTGACCCGACCTATAGATATTATTATTTTTCATTTTTTTTTTTTTTTCCGTTTCCGTCCGTCCCCAGGGTACTAGGTGAGGTGTGGTTGGCTATTGCGGCTTAAGCACGACTGGCAACCCACCTAAATTGGTGCAAGGGTTTGATACCGACCTGTTGATCTTATTTTTTTTATTTCTTTTATTTTCCGTTTCCGTCCGTCCCCAGGGCACTAGGTGAGGTGTGGTTGGCTATTGCGGCTTAAGCACGACTGGCAACCCACCTAAACTGGTGTAAGGGTGTGACCTGACCTGTTATTTTTTTTTTTATTTTATTTTGAATCAGTTTTCCTGTTCCGAACCTATTTTTATCAGTGGACACAAGTAAAAATTTCTGTCGTGTACGTAATTGAACACAGTAAGGTACCTGTAGTTTCCAGACCGATAATTCAGATTACTGATTACCTGTTTAAGTGTATGCTCTCTTGCTGAAGAAATATATCTGTTTCTGTGTTTTATTATATACCTGCTTTTACCGTTTATTTTACATTGCTCTCACCTTTTATTTTTTTTACCTGCTCTCACCGCTTACTTATTTATTTTTACCTGCTCTCACCGCCTATTTATTTTTACATCGCTCTCACCGCTTATTTCACCTGCTCTCACCGCTTGTATCACCTGCTCAGTTTGCTCACCGCTAAAGACCGCTTAATTTTGACTTTCAGGTTGGAAGAACAACAGTGACACGCTTTTTCTTATTGTTTGAATTATATTTTATTTTGTCTTTGTACTTTGTAATATTTCTTTATTTGTTCATTGTAAATATAAATTGTATATATACAGGGTGTCCCATTACTCGACGTCGACCCGGAACCGGGTGAAAAGGCAAGTAATGCTGGTTGTCAGAAAAATATAAAAAAAAATCTAAGTTGCATGATTTTAAAATAATGCGCATTTAAAAAAAACGCAAAATTCACACCGTGTGACAGTCTTTTCGCTCCTGTTGCCACAAATATCAACTTTTTCCAATTTTTTCTTTGCTGTGTAACCTTGAATAATGTGTGTCTAAACTGTAATCAAAATTTTGATACCAGCTGCTCTAGGTTTCATAAAAATAGGGCTTACTTCTCAGAAAAAAAATTGAAATAAACAATTGCCTAGTTTCAACTGACTGTATTGAAAAAAAAATGTACTACGTATGTTTGGCATGTTTTTTCAAAAGTTGGCGCAATTAGTGAGGATTTCAAAATGGTATAATACTTGTTTAATTGTAGCTGCCGTAGTTCAAATTTATTTTCGATTGCCTTTGAATACACTTTTTCGTTAACTGCTTCCCAGTAATAGAGTCCAATGGATTCAAGTCCGGTGAACGGGCCGGCCACGAGATTGAACCAGAAAGTCCGATCCATCTTCCGGGAAAAAAGTTATCAGAAAAAAAAATTTCCAGAGAAAATAATATTTCCAGAAAAATTTTTCCGGAGAAATTTCTCTGAAAATTTTTTTTTTTCTGGTAACATTTTTTCCCGGAAGATGGATCGGACTTTCTGGTTCAATCTCGTGGCCGGCCCGTTCACCGGACTTGAATCCATTGGACTCTATTACTGGGAAGCAGTTAACGAAAAAGTGTATTCAAAGGCAATCGAAAATAAATTTGAACTACGGCAGCTACAATTAAACAAGTATTATACCATTTTGGAATCCTCACTAAATGCGCCAACTTTTGAAAAAACATGCCAAACCTACGTAGTACATTTTTTTTTTCAATACAGTCAGTTGAAACTAGGCAATTGTTTATTTCGAATTTTTTTCTGAGAAGTAAGCCCTATTTATATGAAACCTTGAGCAGCTGGTATCAAAATTTTGATTACAGTTTAGACAAGCATTATTCAAGGTTACACAGCAAAGAAAAAAGTTGGAAAAAGTTGATATTTGTGGCAACAGGAGCGGAAAGACTGTGACAGGGTGTGGAATTTTGCGTGTTTTTTTAAATGCGCATTATTTTAAAATCATGCGACTAAGTGATGCTGGTTGTCAGAAAAATATAAAAAAAAATCTTAGTTGCATGATTTTAAAATAATGCGCATTTAAAAAACACGCAAAATTCCACACCCTGTGACAGTCTTTTCGCTCCTGTTGCCACAAATATCAACTTTTTCCAACTTTTTTCTTTGCTGTGTAACCTTGAATAATGCTTGTCTAAACTGTAATCAAAATTTTGATACCAGCTGCTCTAGGTTTCATGAAAATAGGGCTTACTTCTCGGAAAAAAAATTCGAAATAAACAATTGCCTAGTTTCAACTGACTGTATTGAAAAAAAAATGTACTACGTAGGTTTGGCATGTTTTTTCAAAAGTTGGCGCATTTAGTGAGGATTCCAAAATGGTATAATACTTGTTTATTGTAGCTGCCGTAGTTCAAATTTATTTTCGATTGCCTTTGAATACACTTTTTCATTAACTGCTTCCCAGTAATAGAGTCCAATGGGTTCACGTCCGGTGAACGGGCCGGCCACAAGATTGGACCAGAACGTCCGATCCATCTTCCGGGAAAAAATGTTACCAGAAAAAAAAAATTTTCGGAGAAATTTCTCAGGAAAAATTTTTTCTGGAAAAATTATTTCTCTGGAAATTTTTTTTTCTGATAACATTTTTTCCCGGAAGATGGATCGGACTTTCTGGTCCAATCTCGTGGCCGACCCGTTCACCGGACTTGAATCCATTGGACTCTATTACTGGGAAGCAGTTAACGAAAAAGTGTATTCAAAGGCAATCGAAAATAAATTTGAACTACGGCAGCTACAATTGAACAAGTATTATACCATTTTGGAATCCTCACTAAATGCGCCAACTTTTGAAAAAACATGCCAAACCTACGTAGTACATTTTTTTTCAATACAGTCAGTTGAAACTAGGCAATTGTTTATTTCGAATTTTTTTTCCGAGAAGTAAGCCCTATTTTTATGAAACCTAGAGCAGCTGGTATCAAAATTTTGATTACAGTTTAGACAAGCATTATTCAAGGTTACACAGCAAAGAAAAAAGTTGGAAAAAGTTGATATTTGTGGCAACAGGAGCGAAAAGACTGTCACAAGTGTGGAATTTTGCGTGTTTTTTTAAATGCGCATTATTTTAAAATCATGCAACTTAGATTTTTTTATATTTTTCTGATAACCAGCATTACTTGCCTTTTCACCCGGTTCCGGGTTGACGTCGAGTAATGGGACACCCTGTACATATTTTTTGTGTGTTTCTTAACCTGAAGGTGAGCAGACTCGATACTCGTTGGTTATTTGATAGTCTCTGTTCAATCGCTAAGAACTCAGATTGAACCGAGCCCTTCTCCAACTGTGTAAAAGCTGCCCAGGCTCAGGTAAGTGAACGACGTCATCAAGGAGTTGTGACCTTGAGGAAAATTATCACAACTGGCGCCCGAGGAAAGGAAACCGAAACCGTAAATCACCAGCAAGGAAAAAAAGGTCGTCACAAATTGGCGCCCGAGCAGGGACCAATTTCTATCAGATATCTAACCGTGGAGAAGAGGACATTACCGTTGGAGAGCCCGACAATGGAGGTGAACCGTCTGAGAGCAGAGGAGTTGGTATGGGAGCTCGAGGCACGTGGATGCAAAGCCGGCAGGACCGTTCAGGAGAACCGAGCAGCTTTACGCAGGGTGCTGGCTCAGAGGATTCCATTCCTACTAGTGTCAAGGAACGTAGATAGGGAGTTGGACACCGCCAACAGGATCCTGAATTCCATACTAGAGGATGTCCGGGAATTCGATGAGGAAAACCCAGTTAACGAAGAGATTCGACTGAGAAGCCGGCTGATCCACGTCCGTAACCGTTTGAGCCGATTGATACCGACCAACTTGCAGGAAAAGGTCTGGATAAACGACCTGGAGGAAGTCCTTACTCGGACTCAGGAAATGCTAAGGGATGCAAAAACCTTAGCTGAGACAAGGCACATGTTACATGCATCCTTGGGGGAATGTATCGATGTAACAGGAGTCTCGAGGAATCAAGGAACCGAAGAAGTGCCCGAAGCTAACCAGGATGCTGACCTGATCTCTTTTCAGGACATCCCAGACAACCAATCCCGTGATATTGGAACGGACAGCCCGCCGAACAGGACATGCCAGGGCAACTCAAGCCCCACAGGACAAGCGGAAAGTACGAGAAACCGACCAGTTAACAATGCAGCTTCAGTTTCTCTGCTGATTGGAGTACTGCTGGACTTCCTTCAGCGTACGCTGGATCGAGCTTCAGAGGCTGTCCGACGCCGACTGAACTTCACGAGTTCACTAGGACATGATGAGAATTGCTGGACAGAGAAACTCAGGGAAGCAGACCCGTTTTGGCTGAGTCAACCAGAAGGGTTTCGTTTCCCTTCCTGAATTTGGAGGACCAAGACGAACTTGGAAATTCTCAACCAGCACCGAACCAGCAAATTCCTGGATTTCTAAGAGGATCCGTGGCCGTTCCGACAGAATCCTGTCAAATTGTACCGGAAGTTGTGGAGTTGAATGGACATGACAACATAGGACAACCGATGGGAGACAACCGAACCGCAATCGTCCAAGAAGTCCGAGGGAATTTGGCAGAACAACACTAACTCCAAATAGTTCCGTGACATCACCAGTCTATCCGTCCGTCCCGGTGTATAAGTGGTACATTTACTTCGATGGTTCCACTAGTGTGACTTCCTTCCTGGAGGAAGTCGAACAACTGGCCGAAACCCGAAAGGTCAGCCACCAGCAGCTATTCGAAAGTATTTTCGAGTTACTGAGGAGTGACGCCAAGGAATGGTACATTCCCAGGAGAGGTACATTCGCTGATTGGGAGGACTTTAAAGATCAGCTGCTGGATGCTTTCTTGCCACCGGAATACGAGGAAAGCCTATTAGATGAGATCAGGCGAAGGACGCAAGGAAAACAGGAAAAGGTACTTCTCTTCGTGACTAGGATGCAAAATTTGTTCCTCAAGTTGACAACCAAGAGACCGCCTGAGGCAGAACAGGTTAACCATATTAGGAAACGTCTGTTACCTCATCTGCAGAAAGCATTGGCCTTTCAGGAAACCCGAACTTATAAGCAGTTGTTGGACAAGGGGAGAATAATTGAGTTGGTCCAGTGGCAGGCCGACAGTTACACTCCACCGCCGTCACAGAAGGGACTATTGGATGAACCGAACCTGGTATACGTGCATCAACGTCCGAAAGATGCAGTGCCAGGACCGAAAGAACCGACACTTCCGCCAGTTAAGCCGCAAACACCGCCGAAAATCCGGCGGGAGGAACCAGAAAGGAAAGTTCCTACTAAATTTGGAGATGTGAGACCAAATAGGGTGAGCTTTAAGGACACAGAAGTTCAATGTTGGCGATGTGGAAAGATGGGACACACGCGAAGGGAATGCCGATCTACTCCGAGGATATTTTGTTCTCGGTGTGGCAAACAGGGGATTTTGTCCAGGGACTGCCAGTGTTCGGAAAACTAGAGCGGAGCTGCCTAGTGGGGAGAAGGCAGATTCCGACAAAAGCATCCCCTATGGTTCAGAAACCTTCACCGAAAGAAAACCGACCGATCATCACCGTGTACATTGGAAATGAATCTTTCAAAGCCTTATTGGACACCGGAGCTTCGAGGTCCTTCCTGAGTCAAAAGACTGCCGATAGATGTAGGAGACTGGGAATAATACCGATTGGGGTCACCGACATGAGGACTACTGTGGCTGATGGAAATTCAGTTGCAGTTAAGGAAGTCTTCGAACCGACACTAAAAATTGGGAACGAGTTTATCGACTCGCACCTATTTTTAGTTCCGAATTTGCCCATGGACATCATTTTGGGAATGGATCTCTTGACATGTCATAACTTCCGAATAGATCTTAAAACCTCACGATGCTTCCTTGGAGATGTACCACTGTGGAATTCCACCGTACCTCCGAAATCACCTCAGAACTCAATGATGGATCCGTTAACATCACAAGAACAGCAAATTCTGGACAAATTCTTGAAGGATGAACTCAAGAAGTTCGAGAACGTGAGTGGTATAACTGACATGATCAAACACGAGATCAAAATCAAACCTGGCACCGAACCCATCAAGCAAAGGTACCGTCCCTACAATCCCAAAATGCAGGAAATCATCAATGAAGAAGTCGACAAAATGAAGGCTGAGGGAATCATCGAGCCATCAAATTCACCGTGGAGTTCGAGTGTGGTTATCGTCAAGAAGGCAAACGGTAAACCCCGATTCTGCATCGACTTCAGGGCAGTTAATGAAGTATCGGTCAAGGACGCCTACCCCCTACCATACATAGCAGGAATTCTGGACAAGTTGCGAAAAGCCAAGTTTATTTCTACTTTGGACCTAAAACAGGGGTATTGGCAAGTACCTCTTACTAAGGAGAGTAAGCCTATCACCGCATTTACCGTTCCAGGGAGAGGCCTGTACCAATTCAAGGTGATGCCATTTGGCTTACATTCAGCTGGAGCAACTTTCCAAAGATTCTTGGACCGAGTGGTGGGACCCGAATTGGACCCCTTTGCTTTCGCCTATCTTGACGATATTGTGGTGTTAGGTGAAACATTGGAGGAACACCTAGAAAATTTAAGAACCGTTTTCCGCCGACTTCGCTCAGCGAATCTGAAAATAAACCCGGAAAAGTGTGAGTTTGTGAGGAAGTCACTCAAATACTTGGGTCATGTGGTGACTGAAAATGGGATTGCGACAGATCCAGAGAAGATTGCCGCCATTAATTCCATGACACCACCGAAGACTGTCCGAGAACTCCGACGATTTCTGGGAGTAGCCAGCTGGTACCGAAGATTCGTTGAGGAATTCACGAAAATAGTGACACCACTCACCCTTTTGCTGAAGAAAAAGCAAAGGTGGAAGTGGGGAACCGACCAGCAGCAGGCTTTCGACCAGTAAAACAGAAATTAACTGAGTCACCAGTATTGGCCTGTCCGGATTTTTCCCAACCATTCACGCTGCAAACCGATGCATCGGAAAGTGGATTGGGAGCCGCTCTGACGCAGGTCCTGGAGGGTCATGAAAGAGTGATTGCTTATGCCAGCCGCTCGTTGAATGACGCCGAAAGGAATTATTCCGTTACCGAAAAGGAGTGTCTTGCAATAGTGTGGGCTATAGACAAAATGCGACCGTACCTAGAAGCCTACCGTTTTACCGTTACTACCGACCATATGAGCCTCCGCTGGTTACAGTCCATTAAGTCACCCTCAGGACGAGTTGCAAGATGGAGCGTATTTCTTCAGCAATATGACTTTGAGATTAAGTATAGGAAAGGAGCTTTGAACCGAGTGGCAGATGCCTGTCTAGGGACCCGTTACCGTATGATGATCAATCTTGCCTGACCGAAAAAGCGATCCTTTGCCCATGGTACGTGAAGAAATACCAAGAAGTCTCCAAGGAACCATCCGAATATCCTGATTACCGTATTCAGGAAGGAAAGTTATACCGACATTTCTGGAGTTCTAACGACTTTACCGAACCAGAAATGAGAACTCCTTGGAAACTCTGCGTCCCGACCGAAGATAGGTTGACCGTGATACAGGAAAACCATGACGAGCCAGCAGCAGGCCACTTGGGAGTCGCGAAGACCATAACTCGAGTGGCCCAGAATTATTACTGGCCTGGAATGTTCCGAGAGGTGGCCAAGTACGTACGACACTGTGGACAGTGTCAGAGGTACAAAGTTAGCCAGCAGAAGCCTTCAGGAAAAATGCAACCGTATCACATAAGTGAGCCATGGAATACCGTCAGCACCGACCTGATAGGCCCACTGCCTCGCTCGAAAAAGGGGGAAACACTTTCTTGGTGATGTTCCAAGACCGATTTTCAAAGTGGATTGAGTGCAAACCGCTCAGAGCAGCAACCGGAAAAGGAGTGTTTCAAGCTTTCTACGATCAAGTAGTCTCGAAGTTTGGTTGTCCCCGGACCGTCATCAGTGACAATGGATCCCAGTACGATGGACGACTATTCAAGGGAGACCTCCGACAGATGGGAATAAACCATAGGTTTGCACCAGTCTACTCCCCGCAGTGTAACCCGGTCGAGAGGGCTAACCGCACCATCAAAACCATGATCGCCCAGTTTTACGAAGGTGATCACCGTAAATGGGACGAGCACATAGGCGAATTGGCTTTTGCCTTAAACTCGGCCAAACATGAGTCCACTGGATTCACACCGGCATTTCTGAATTTCGGCCGAGAATTCAGATCACCGGAAACAAACCGTCGTATCCCAGAGGGAGATGCAACCGGTTTGGCCGAAGAACCGACCGTCCAGGGTTTGACCCAATATGCCGACCGTATCAAACGACTCCAGGAGACGCATGAATTCGTGAAAATTCACCTGGCCAGAGCGTTCTCCCAACAGAGTCACCACTATAACCTCCGTAGAGAGAGAGTGGACCTGTAAAATAGGTGATAAGGTTTGGCGTCGAGAGCACCCCTTATCATCTGCCGTAGGAGGTTTCGCCTCCAAACTGGCTGCTAAGTACGCCGGTCCGTATACCGTTACCCGAATATTGTCCCCAGTCGTATATGACCTGAAGGACGCTTCCGGCAAATACCTCCGTAGTATTCATGTCAAAGACTTGAAACCGTTCCGCGGAAATGAGGCAGGGGGTGAAACAACCCAGAGCAATGTAAAGTAGTAAAATTCTCAAGTAAGAGCAAAGAGAGCATACGCATACCGAAATGTCCGTATCCCCAGTCGTTTATGACTTAAGGGATACTTCCGGCAATATTCATGTCATAGACTTGAAACCGTTCCGTGGAGATGAGTCAGGTGAAGAACCGACTCAGACCCACGTGAGTCCGTAATATGTATACAGTACTAGTATATCATATCCGTCATATCCCGAAACCGCACCCAGTCTCTAAAAAAATAGAAGCCTATGGCTTATTTTTTTTTGTGGAGGAAAAGGGGGGTGTGTAATGAAGCGTTTTTTTTTCGCTCATTACTATAGCCGCTAAATATACCACAATAATTGACTACTGGTAAAACAGTACGATATTATTCCGTCCATGGTAATAATTTCCGACCACCGTATATATCATTCATGTCGATGTCGAGGAGAATAAACCGAAGCTAGAATAATTTCGTTCCGAAATTGTTCTTTTGGGTCGCTCTCAATTCGGACATCCCCTGTATACCGTTTTACGACGTTTCGATTGAGAGTGACCGCGTCTTATTGTTTTCTCAAGATGTCCTGCTCAGAGAATTAGACGCTCCGTAAATAATATTGTGAATTATAATAATTCACATTATTATTTTAACCGTCCGTTTATTTATTTTCCTGAATATGAAACATGCAAAATGATACCGATTATTACCAGAGAAATTCCATTCCGTTCAATTTCATTCCGTTAATTTTTCCGAATAAATGAAATTGAAAAATTGAGAAATTCCGAATATTATGATACGAAATAAATTATTTCAATTTCGATTTCCAACCTATGTAGAAAAACACCAGTCCGATATGCAGTTTGTTATTTAAGTACCGTTTTTTTTCTACATATGCTGCTCGTGTTTTTCAGAGGTTGGGAATTTGATAGAGAAATTGTCCGCCGTTTTAATTCCGATTTTAACCGAATGTTCCGAATTTTCTCGAAGTCGAAAATGGAGTTTTGGGAGAAGTGGCCAATCCGAGAGCACCGTTTTAACCCGCCGTCGAATTTTCTGGAATTTTGACGCATGTCTTAGTCGGTGGGGACATGCCGTTATAACCAAAATTCGCCCGAAAATCATTCATTCAGCTCCGAGTTTTAGCATCGCTAATTTTTTTGCTTCAAAGTTAAATTCTTTCTTATTCTTGAATTAATTCTTGAAAGTTGTGGACTGATTTCGGAAATTCGTTTTCGTTCTGTAAAATAGAGTATTCGAATCAGTGTACCAGTGATATAAAGGTAAGGCCCTTTTGGGGGCTTTGAAATACTTAATTTGGCTGCTTGTATTTTACTTTACTGTGTTCCCTTTTTCCGACCTGCTCCTAAAGTTTTACACGACAGAATTCCGTTAAATTGTTCCGTTCATACAGAGTGTTTAAGTAGAATTATTTTTCATTTTTTTTTATTTTTCCGTTTCCGTCCGTCCCCAGGGCACTAGGTGAGGTGTGGTTGGCTATTGCGGCTTAAGCACGACTGGCAACCCATCTAAACTGGTGCAAGGGTGTGACCCGACTTGTAGATATTTTATTTTTCATTTTTTTTTATTTCCGTTCCCGTCTGTCCCCAGGGCACTAGGTGAGGTGTGGTTGGCTATTGCGGCTTAAGCACGACTGGCAACCCATCTAAACTGGTGCAAGGGTGTGACCCGACCTATAGATATTATTATTTTTCATTTTTTTTTTTTTTCCGTTTCCGTCCGTCCCCAGGGTACTAGGTGAGGTGTGGTTGGCTATTGCGGCTTAAGCACGACTGGCAACCCACCTAAATTGGTGCAAGGGTTTGATACCGACCTGTTTTTTTTTTTATTTTATTTTGAATCAGTTTTCCTGTTCCGAACCTATTTTTATCAGTGGACACAAGTAAAAATTACGTCGTGTACGTAATTGAACACAGTAAGGTACCTGTAGTTTCCAGACCGATAATTCAGATTACTGATTACTGTTTAAGTGTATGCTCTCTTGCTGAAGAAATATATCTGTTTCTGTGTTTTATTATATTACCTGCTTTTACCGTTTATTTTACATTGCTCTTACCTTTTATTTTTTTTACCTGCTCTCACCGCTTACTTATTTATTTTTACCTGCTCTCACCGCCTATTTATTTTTACATCGCTCTCACCGCTTATTTCACCTGCTCTCACCGCTTGTATCACCTGCTCAGTTTGCTCACCGCTAAAGACCGCTTATTATTTTGACTTTCAGGTTGGAAGAACAACAGTGACACGCTTTTTCTTATTGTTTGAATATATTTTATTTTGTCTTTGTACTTTGGAATATTTCTTTATTGGTTCATTGTAAATATAAATTGTATATAATACTGTAAATAAATTTGTATATATATTTTTTGTGTGTTTCTTTAACCTGAAGGTGAGCAGACTCGATACTCGTTGGTTATTTGATAGACTCTGTTCAATCGCTAAGAACTCAGATTGAACCGAGCCCTTCTCCAACTGTGTAAAAGCTGCCCAGGCTAAGGTAAGTGAACGACGTCATCAAGGAGTTGTGACCTTGAGGAAAATTATCACAACTGGCGCCCGAGGAAAGGAAACCGAAACCGTAAATCACCAGCAAGGAAAAAAAGGTCGTCACAACATCAGAATATGAGTGATTAAAACTTAATTTCAAATTTGGAAAACCTACTTCAGGACTCAGGAATAGCTTTGTATCATTGGACGATACAGCTTTACTATCCAGTTCAGAATATATCCTCACTACCTTGGAGCGAAATTACGATATTGTTCATCTTCAAAAATTTTTTCTATGAAAACTGAACGTGTGCCGAAAAAAAATAAAACGCTCTAGTAATGTTAATTAATAATAAAAATTTATGATAGAATCTGAAGCAGGTAGAGAATTTTGGAAAACAGTATGTACAGGGTGTTCTTCAACCTGCAAAATCAATCTGAACTTATTTTAATTCCCCCCCTGTATTTTTGAAAGAGTATTAGTTATCGAAAGTACACAATCATATTGTTCTACACTGAAAATATCATCAAGATTGAGCAAGCCATAGCAAAGTTATGAATGAAAGGGAAATTGGACGAATCGGACAAATCACCCTGTAGACTGTCAATAAATGCCGCCTACCATAAACCAATCATTGTTCTCAAACTGCCTTGACTAGTGTAAACTTCTCCTAAAATCTGACGGACTCCTCCGAAATGACCCTGTATAATTATGTCTTTCTTAAATATGTAATTTTAGGAAAACAGTTTTTTTTGCTATTCCGAAGATATTCACGAAATTTTGCACAAGTCTTAGTACCGTTACAGAGTGACTAAATATAATGTCATTGCCTCGTAAAATTGAACTTTTTGGATATTCTGTCCGGGAATTCATCAGGAGAGTCCTCATATCAGTATTACCATTGTTTAAGGAGAATGGTATTACACACCTAAATATAAAAACTTGAAATTGATTCGTTTCGTCGTTACAAAATATTCGAAAAATAGAATTTCGAATAATCATAACCAGGAAATTATTAGACTGATTTGGCTTATTAGAGAACTTAGCAGATCCACTTCGATCCTGCACCTAATCAGAAAATTTCAAGTCGCTAGATCCTTCTGTTCGAAGGAATTCTTCATCAGCGAGTCCAACCAATTCGATTGAGACCACTCTTGGCTCAAATTTGAGAAATGACAGACATTCAGGCAAAACAATAGCATTTCTCCTAAAAAGAGCGCAAAAATAACCTCAAAATTCGATGAAACTCACGACAAAAATTCGTAGATTTATTAAATAATTGGTTTATACGTACCTGTACAACACATGTTGAATCTTTCTCCTGAATATTTGGATTTATCTGACACAATCGAATAAAGGGATTTTCATCAGTTATCCACACTGTGTTTTTAAAATCCATTATTGTTTCTGATATGTTGTACTTTTAGAATATTGATCCATATTCTACAGGATTTTTTTCATAATTGACAAGGTGATTGCTACATCTTCATAAATATTCGAAAAATTGGAATAATGAATTGAATTATTTTCATATTTGATGATAATTCAGGATATAAGGCAGGCA
Source organism: Propylea japonica (assembly GCA_013421045.1). NCBI lineage: Eukaryota > Metazoa > Arthropoda > Insecta > Coleoptera > Coccinellidae > Propylea > Propylea japonica. The sequence goes on from CM024241.1 coordinate 55,852,917, forward strand.
AAACAAGAAAAAATGTTTGATTTTTTATAATAAAATATATCATAGATATAACAATATAGTGGAAAATAGTTATTTTTATAAAAAATACACAAGACAATATTACACTTCATACATTGAGCGGATGTTAAACTGAAATTCAGAACATATTTTTCACATAAAAGTATGTATTGGGAATACTACAATTCGGTGTGACCATAAAATATAATACTGCAGATATATGTAGGAAATCCAGTTTTTCAAATGCTTGTATAGTAAACAGAATTTGATCAGCATTATTTTCTAGGAATAGTATGTTAATATGATATAAAAATTATAAGAGGTAATCACTAAATTGAAATCAGATACTGTTTTTCTTTAGAGTTTAACATGAATAGACATTGCACATATCATATAAATATTGAACAATCAAATTTTTTCATAAGAATATGGATGTCACTGCTTCTGTTGAGATTAATGAGTTATAGAAATGAGATTCACAATTAGAAAAATTCTTATCTTTTTTCTGACCGAAAATTCAGAAAATAATGAATTCAATGTAAAATTTAATGTGACAGGACTTTATGGTTGTTACCCCATTAATTCAAACAAAATGAAAAAAAATGAATAACATAACATATTTGCTTAAACACCCTTACAGTTATTATTCTTACACTTCTTTATAAAATAGAAAATATGCTGCGAAAACATTCTTTAAATCGCTTGGAAATTTTCTCAAGCAATATGTTGTGAATATACCTGAAATATAATGATTTATCATAACTTAAAATTTTATTCGATATCAGCAGGACATAACTGTCTTTCACCCTCATTTAGAAAAATCATCATTGCCTTGTACAAAAAATATACACCTAATAATTTTTTTGTTTTTGTGGCCAAGTAGAGGATATTCCATAAAATTCCCCAGTTTTAATATTCGTTAAATTCTCTAGTTTTAAGGCACTTATTATTGCAGCTTCACGAGTATAAGCTTCCACAGGAAGAACGTTTTGGAAAATGTGTAAACATATGACACCACTGTTATTCCTCCAGATGTCTAAAATTTGGTTCAATTTCTTACTATTTGAAGGCTTCTTTTCATTTTTCCAAATACCAACAGCTTCATATAAATGAGAGTATGGTCTAGATCTCTTTCCTTTACCGACATAAAATATAGAGGATAAAAAGACTTCCCACATATCTTTTGTATCCATAAATTCTGCTCTGCATGGTAATTGTTCGTCACCCTTGGATCTAAGAGAAGGTAAGTAAAACTTGTTTTACTATATCCCTCTCGCCATTTCCGTGCATAATTAACAGTATTGAATTCTTTTATAATAGTTTCTTCAAGAGTTTTATATACAGTTGCGTCCTTAAGCCAATTTGGATCTCTCAATGTTCGTTCTAGCTCTACAGAGAATACTGAAAATGAAAATTACTGAATAAATATTTTAATATTCATGTTGAATTCACTAACATGATCTTTTCAATACTAATAATAATTTAATATTGAATAATTCCGGCAAAATTAAATTGAAATGAAACATACTGGAATAATTGAAAACTGAAAGATGTCATATTGTCAACAAGTTTGTGACCTACATAAAACTGTTGCATTTACAATCGTCTATAAAAAATATATACTGATATGGAAATTTACATCGGAAACATACGATGTTCGATGGATCAGACAGAGAATTTAACGTGCTACGTTTCTGACTAAATGAATGACAATTGCGAATTATGAAGTTGTCTTTTTCTTTTCGTTGGGAGAAGCCTATTTCAAGCAGTTTGATAGGCGATGTAAAGCACTCGAATCAAATTATACAATGTGTCAGACTGCCCGTAATACTCGAATCGAGTACTTCAGGTTGCCTACTATACTGCTTAAATTAGTCCACTCCCGACCATAAGAGACAAACAACTTCATTATCCGCAGTTCGTCATATATTTAGTCAGAAACGTAGCACGTCAATCTTTTGAATATAAAACTGTTCAACTGGACGGCAAAATTCTCCCTCTGATTGAATTTTATATGTTTCTGATGTGAATTTCCATACCTATAATATACAGGGTGTTACATAATATTATGTCACAAACTAAGGGGATGAATCTATATATAATTTCAAGAAAAAATTCCATATATACAAGGGTCCGCAAAAGCTTCGTCACGTAGCTACAAAGGTTGAAATTCCAAAAAAAATTCTCATTTTTGAGATATTCCATCCAAATTTGGAATGTGAGCTATTTTCAACAGTCTCTATCATTGCACGTCCTGAATCTTAACTAGAATCCACAGGGTGTTTTCTTTTCCCTCTCAAACTTCTTTGTGGTGCGTCACTGGTGAGCGTAAAATCAATTTTTGATATCTTCGTTCAATTTAGAAACTTTTCTGACTCCTGTAATTTTTTCGTATCTCTTACCGTTCTCGAGTAAAAAATTATTGAACGATTGTATGCATTCGCTGATTTGAAAACACTTCTAATTGAAAAAATGACTAGAAGGCTTTAATTTTTTCATTTATTTATTCGTTTTGACAGTTTCGGCAATTGAACCAGTGTCTGCTCGAATTGTTTATTAAATTAACGATTAGTTTTAAGACTTTTGAAGTTATTGCCGTAAGAAAAAATGGTAAATTTTTTAAACGCCGAATTGGCTGATATCCATTACATGTACGGATTGGCTGACGGAAACACAACAAGAACTAGGCGATTATATCAGGTGCGCTTTCCAAATCGAGTAACACCAGACAGGCGAACATTTTCAAATGTCCACAGAAGGTTGGTGGAAACTAGTACTTTTACTGCAAATAATAATTTAAAAGGTGCAACTCGAACTATGAAAACAACAGATATTGAGGAAGCAGTTTTGAATTGTATTGATTTGAATTCTCATGTGTGTACAAGAAAAATTGGAAATCAGTTGAATCTTTCACATGTTCTAGTTTGGAGGATTCTCCACGACTTTTTATTGTACCCGTATCATATTCAACGCGTCCAAACTCTACTTCCTCCAGATTTTCCTTCAAGACTGAATTTCTTCCGATGGTTTTTAGATAAAATAAGATAAAATGCTTATTTTGATAATAAAATAAAGTTTGCAGACGAAGCTAATCCGCTATCCGAAATTTTCACAATAATCATTATTGGGCTGAGGAAAACCTCTATTTGATAGAAGAATCTCATCATCAAAAACAATTCTCACTAAACATTTAGGTCGGAATGATAGGAAATTATTTCATTGGACCATTTTTTTTGCCTAACAGAATAAACAGTCCCACTTATCGGCAATTTCTTGATGAGGAGTTACCTTTATTGCTAGAGGATGTGCCACTTTTAGTGAGAAACATAATGTGGTTCATGCATGATGGGGCACCAGCACATTTCAGTGGAGAAGCTAGGGAATTCTTGAATAATACATTCGATAATCGATGGATAGGTCGGGGTGGGCCACAACCATGGCCACCTAGGTCGCCTGACTTAAATAGTTTGGACTTTTTCTTATGGGCATATCTCAAGAATTCAGTTTATACCACTACAGTGAACACTGTAGAAAAATTGAGAAATCGAATAACAACCTCATGTGACACGATAAGAAATACCCTAGGAATATTTCAAAGAGTGCGTGATAATATGCGAAGAAGGGCAGAGGCCAGAGAGCCTTACAGGTGGAGGACACTTCCAGCAATTTATTTAGTTTTCAATTGTTCTCTTCTTTTCTAGTTTCATATTGAATAAGCTTGAGTTGAGTCTCAGATAACGAGCTATCAAAATAGAAGCAAATTTTGGGCATACCAATCGAGTATTTCTATTATTTTTTTTATTTAGCGATTAACATACAATCGTTCAATAATTTTCTACTCAAAAACGGTCAGAAATACGAAAAAAGATTCAGGACGTGCAATGATGGAGACTGTTGAAAATAGCTCGCATTCCAAATTTGGACTGAATATCTCAAAAACTGCAGGAATTATGAAGAGAAAACCAATTCTTTTTGGAAATTTCAACACCCTGTAGCTCTGTAACGAAGCTTTTACGGTCCCATAATTATATAAACTTTTTTTCTTAAAATTACATGTAGATCCACCCCCTCAAGTTGTGACATACTATTATGTAACACCCTGTATACAATGATAATACATAATATTCAGTTTAAATAGAAATTGAAACAGAAGTTCATTGAAAAAGACCAAAAACACTAAGAAAGGATTATAGTCAAAAGGTTTATCATCTAATTCTAACACAATACTTACTTTTTCGTGTTGGTTGTTCTAAAATCTGACCAGGGGGTTGTCTTTTGATTTGTTTCAATTTCCTCAAATATACTCGCTTAGTTGTGAAAGTGATTGGTCCAGGGTTATAGCCATGCGTCGTCAATTCCTTTCTTAAGGTATCAGTATCATAATCAACAGTGGCAGGTACAGAAAACTTTGAACAAATCGATGAAGACACTATGCTGCCTGCGTAATCACTGTAATAAAAATGAAATATTCAAGTTTGCATGGAAATAGGCTAAGAGGTCATTTACAATAGTTTAACGCATTTGCAGGGGCTAGTTTTAATATTTTGAGCCATCAAATCTTTCATTGAACTCTATAATAGTTTAGCTATACAGGGTGTCCCAAGATATTCCTTACCACCAATATTGCGACTCTCAGAAAAGACAACCAAGTTACCAAGTAATTGAATGGCAGAAAAAAACTCTATCAGAATCTGTCGTTTAAATTTTGTAAAACATTATTTTAAAACAATGTTTCATTATTTCACGTGAATTCAACCCATAAAAATGATATCTATATTTTGCGCATTCGCCATTTTGTGATTCATGGTAAATATTTTTCACGTCCCAAGATATTCAATACAGACAATAAATGAAACATCAACACAAAAGACATCTTGATAGTTGATAGTTGATAGTTTACAGAGGGGGTAACAGTCCACTGCGACCTTAAGGTCTATTGTGCCCCCTTACAGAGCTGTTCTGGCCAAAAACTTTCACAGCTCGCCTTCCAGTTCCAGAGATCTAATGAAATCTAGTAACTGTGAAGACTTCAACGAGGCTAGTTCCTCACTCTTACAAGTTTCTTGTCCAAGGCATTTCCTCCTCAGGCTTGTAATGCCAAGGCATTCCGTGACTAGGTGTATGAGGGTTTCTTCCTCCTCCCCACAGAACCTACACTCGTCAGTGTCCGACAATCCATCCTCAACAGGTGCTTCCTAAGGCGACAATGTCCTGTAAGAAAGCCAGTGAGGAGGTGCAATTGCTTCTTACCAAGATCCAGATCTTTTGGATCCCGCTGTCTCGAAGTTCCGAAGGAACTCAGTGGAATGATCCATCCCTGGGAGATTCCGCCAGAGCTTTTCTCTCTCGGCTTTCTCCTTCTCCAGAAACTCCTTCTTATAGGTACATTTAGATATACCACAGAAGGTTCTGGGCCAAAGAGTGACATTTGTGCGCCCTCTTTGGCGAGTGTATTGGCCTCTTCGTTTCCTTCGATTCCCGAGTGGCCGGGAACCCAGATTAAAAAGACCTTATTTTTCTTGCCTACCTCGTTGAGTTTGTTCCGGCACTCCCAGATCATCTCAGAATCGATGACGTAGAAGCTCAGTGCTTTAATAGCAGCTTGACTATCTGAGTGTATGGCTATATCACACTTCTGATAGTTTCTTTCTAGATTTATATCTAGACATCTTTCAATAGCTAAGATTTCCGCTTGAAAGACGCTCATATAGGAGCCCAGCGACAGTGCACACTTGGTGCTTGGCCCGTATATCCCGGCGCCTGCTCCTGTAGAGGTTTTGGAACCATCTGTATACCATTTTACGGTATTTTCTTTGAGATTATAGTCGGTGTAAAAAAAAAAGACATCTTAAACCATAATAAACAAATTAAAAACTTAACTCAAATTAAATAAGGTGTCAACATAAAACAAAGTGGATAGGCACACAATTAATAATTATTATTTTTAAAGGCTGAATCTACGTAAAATGATAACAAATCATTTCAAAACATTTTTTGTTTCAGTGGGGAATTATTTGATAGGAAAAAATTTTAAGGGAATAATGTGAGAAAAATATCGGTGGGTAGTTTTTTTAGGGTTGGTAATTTGAAACAAAATTCTAACAAGGGATTCTGATGGAGTTTTTGAGGCCATTCAACTTTTTCTTTGAACTTTCTACTGTCTGAAGGTCGAGAGAACATCTTGGGACATTCTAAATATCTCTAAAATAAAGAATTCCCGAAAAAGGAATCAGTAAGAAACTGTTCTTCGGTAAAGTCTGAAGCATTCCAAAATTACTTTAGGATTTTAATGCTGTGAGTGTAGGTTTTTCGGTGTAGAGTAGTTACTCAAAAAATTGTTAAGAACAGAAGAACCATCTAAGTTGAAAGAACTTTGGATCTGAATGACGAGCTGAAGGGAATAATACTTTAGTCAAATCAACAATAGGAGCAAAATTGATCAGTAAATTTGAGTTCAGAAGTAAACATAAAAGTGGTCAATAAAGTTAACTAAACGGTTCATAATAGTTATTTATTATACAAGGGAAAAAAGTATTAGATTTTAGCTCGAGGTTGTGTTGTCTCCCGACGCGAGGCGGAGGGAGACAAAAAGCCGAGAGCTAAAATCTAATATTTTTTCCGTGTATAATACACTATTTTTTTTCTGTGAGAGGAAAAACGACCATTTAATCGTGAAAGAAATATAACTGTCCACGAAATTACTTTTTTTCCCCAGTAAAAAAGTGAGTACTTTTTTCCCGGCTACATAGAGAATCATTTTTTTGACAGGGAAAAAAGTAATTTCGTAAAAAGTCATACTTTGTGACCTGTCAAGAGATATAAAATGTCACATTTTTTCCCGTCACAGAAAAAAATAAGTTTTTTAACTAATCCAACACAGTTTTGAACAAAGTATACCATGAATATTTTTGCATTTGGTACATACCTTGTGGCTGTTTTCAAGAGTCGTTTCTCAAATAAGACTATCCCCTCTTCTTCGTCAATATACTTATATACTTCAGAGACGCTAACAAAGCTGATATCTGTGCTACAAATTCCTTCAGATTTAGTGCTGCTCCTTCTACTTTTTACATCGTTATTATCATCCACTGTAAGACGAGACAGATCACTGGTAATTTCAAAGATATTTTTATTGAGTACATTCTGCAATGCTGAATCTTCGGTGCCTGAACAGGTTACATAATGTGTTGTGTTAGGGGAAGGGCCCTGTATAGTTTGCGTAGTGTTACAAGGAGAAAATGAAGATCCTTTGGCAAAATCTTCGATTTTCGAACTAGGTAACGTCACGATACCACTTTCTGCAGAAAAATCTTTCATCGTAGTGAATATTGCAGCATCCGTTACGTTATGAACAATACTCTCAGTTTTTAAAACGGGTGCAATACTCACTTCACTTCTTTTACTTTGGAAGGTGTTTGTGACTGTTTCTTTTTAGACGCACTATTTTTATCACGCACTTTAACATACCTCTTACGGAATTTGATATTGTTATTTATCACATTATATTCTACTGATCTTTTACCCCAGTCAGATTCATCATAGGAACTTTCGCGGAATCACTGTTATTCACTGGAGTCTCTGTCCCGTTTGCAACTTCTTCAGATTTCACTGGGGAAGTAGTGGATTGCACCTGATTTTGGCACCATTTCAATACGTATTCGGTAGTGTCAGTTTCAGGTAACTGGTAAAGAGGGGCAAGATTCTTCTGAGTCAGGGGTTCAGTCTTATATTCTTGCACTAACTCGTACTCTCCGGTATGGCCTCCGTTCTCAACAAGAATTTTGTCTGAAAAAAGAGATCATATAAAATTTTCATCGTCATCATTATCAACTTGAGTTCATTCCACTACTATTTATTCCATTATTAGATCAATATTTTGCAGAAGATGGTAGAACTCAACAAAAAAAAAAATTTGATAAAAGTTACCAGATAGTTGAGCATAAATATTTGCAATTTTTTTTATATAAAAGTTTCCTCATTTCGTTAATACAAGCTTGTTTAAGTTTATATACTTGCTCAGCAGAACGTTGAGGAAAATTTGAAAGCTGACGCTCTTGCAAAAAGTGGAGCAAACACTCCATAATTGGACACTGTCTCTATATTGGCCATCACTGATTAGGCGGATGACAAGCAGAGGTCAATGATTGAAAAAAGAGAGAATAACTCCCACTGGACTAACACACCAAGTCAAGGCAAGTGTCTGATTGAACCCTAAAAAGAGAAGGCCCAACAACCTCCATCATTATGGAATAAGGACTTGAGGCTGCTTACTTGTCATTGTATCGTGAGGTAGCACACCTATAGTCCGTTCACGAAAGGTTAGCCGTCGGTGGCCATGATAATTTGACATATTCCACTGTGTATATTAAAATGTAGGTTATGATGTTTATTTTCTTGTCAAATTGATACGCAATGTTGTCAATATTGCATAGAGTTGTCTGATAACTCGCAAGCTCGTCGGACGAGGCCGGGTACATCGGCAACGTTGACTTTATTTTACGTTATGACAGCAAATACTGCCAACTTCAGATAAATGAAGAAACGCCTACTATGTGCTCAACCTTTCGTGAACGGAGTATACACATGATCGGTGTGGAAAACGGCCACAGAAACCAGTGACTATTGCCAATGGAATATTGGTGCAAACCATGGTTACTCTCTTGACTACCATGACACTAACGTCAGCTGACATAAGAGCGTAATCTCCTAGGAAAATAATCAATCTTGCGAAGAAGCAGAAGTTACACCGGGTGTCCAGTGGATTGACGTCAATATTTTTTTTAGATGCCTCAGATCTGTGGCTATCCAAAATACCCTATGTATATTATGCGATTTTGTAGTTCTCGAGTTATGATTTTAATGCTCAGTTGCAGGAACGTCCATTAAAATTTAAAGGTTCATTAAACCCTTAATCCTCCATTAGTTCCTTGTAATAATGGAGGATTAAGAGTTTAATGGACCTTTAAATTTAATGGACGTTCCTGCACTGACACTATGAGTGTTTTTTAATGTATTTTGCCAGCTAGGTTTGAGAAATTCATATCTTCCTATGCAGTGAGGATTTTGCAGTTTTTATTTTTTTAACATGGTCGTTATGAATGTTGCTTCAATAAAAAAATTATTCAGTTACCTGAAATTACTGCATGTTACCCAAAAAATCTTGAAAGCTAGAACTTCATTTTTTAGTAGGATGTACAGGGTATCCCATTTTGGGCACTTTTACGGGATATCTCCTTTATTTTTAACGTTAGCGGGATGCGGTTTTCGCGACAGTGTGCTACTTTTTTATGAAACTAAGATGGATAGCGTAATCAGTTTTTGCATAGCCCTCTTAGTTTTTGCTATACAGGGCGGAAATGAAAAGTATCACTTTCCAATCACCGCCCGCATCTCAGTTGTGCTTAAACTTGGAGAAATGGTTGAACGCATTCCTATAGATTTTTTCCGTAGAATCCAGTGGCGTAGTCAGTTTTTCAATTAAACTTTCCGTTTTTGAGTTATTGAGCAAACATATGTTTTTTCAAATTGGACACCCTGTATATTATCTTTTATTCTTATTAAGCACAATCTCAGCTTTTCAGAAACATTAATTTATGCATTTATTTCCAAAACCAAGCTCAGTATTCAAGATTTTGTAATTCAATTGTCAATAATAAGTGTAGGCTATGACTGTTTATAAAAACAAAAAATAAATGTCAAGATTTCGTTAGAAATCGAAAATAATGTTAACATAATAATATCTCGATCACAAACAAGCATGTCATATTCTCGTAATTTTTCGTAAGCAGCCGTAATGAGAAAAACTTAAAACTGAATCATTAATATAATATAATTAATAATAAAAACTGAGAAAACTGTAAACTTTTAAACCAACCGACAAAGCTTTGACATTTTTTTGTTTTTAATAAACAGTCATAGAGCCTACTACTTAGTTATTGACAATTTAATTACAAAATCTTGAATTCTGAGCTTGGTTTTGAAATAAATGCATAAACAAATTGTTTTTGAAAAGCTGAGATTGTGCTGATAGAATAAAAATTAATATACAGGGTGTCTAATTTAAAAAAACATATGTTTGCTCAATAACTCAAAAACGGAAAGTTTAATTGAAAAACTGACTACGCCACTGGATTCTACGGAAAAATCTATAGGAATGCGTTTCAACTATTTCTCCAAGTTTAAGCACAACTGAGATACGGGGGGTGATTAAAAAGTGATACTTTTCATTTCCGCCCTGTATAGCAAAAACTAAGAGGGCTATGAAAAACTGATTACACCATCTTTAGTTTCATAAAAAAGTAGCACACTGTCGCGAAAACCGCATCCCGCTAACGTTAAAAATAACGGAGATATCCCGTAAAAGTGCCCAAAATGGGATACCCTGTACTCAAACATTCAAATTCGATTTAGAAATACAAGAGGTGTTTTTTAGGTTTTAGTTAAGTTTAAAAACTTTGCGCAATCCTAAGCTACAAAAGTCATCGAAAAAATGTACTTAATACGTAATCTGCCTTGGAAGGCAGATAAGCTCAAAATCATTCATCTTTTTATCATTTTTGTGGTAAATTAAACTTAAAAATGGGATTTTAATTGAAATTCATATGGGGTGATCAACTACGTCCATTAAAATCATATTCACTTCCCGGACTCCCGGACATCCGAAAGCTGCCTTACATAAGATAAAGGTTTCGGATTTGTCCCTAAAAATGTTTTTTCGATTTCAAAAATGGTGCATTTTGAAGGGGAGGTTAACAAAAACGAGCTATCAAGTCCTACGCATATGTTATGAAACATCCAGTATATTCTAATAATATAAAACAAATTCTCACTGTAGATGAAATTTCACTGGAAAAATATTTATTTGGAAATATTTCGAATCAGCAGCGTGTCAATGATCTTAAAATAACTCGTAGTATCATAATCCTGCTACTACTAAATTTCTATACATCGTACAATTTATAAAAACAATTGATGATCGCGATAGCATTAAATAGAAAATTTCAAAAATTCATGCTCGTATCACGTTTCAAAGAATTTCACTTTCGTGATTCCACTGATAAATATTGGATTTTAATTAACACTGATGCTGTCGAATTTGTTGTTTCAAATCACTATCTCGCGACTGGTTGCGATATACATATTTTCCAGCACTAATTATTTTTTTAGCGTATTATTCTGGGAGCAGATAGGTTCAAAAAGCAATAATTCTGACGCCAGTGACGTGAATGTTTTGTATTTCCATGATCTCAATTTGTAACTAATTAAAATTGGTTATCATCTAATTCAGAATGCGATGATGATAATTTGTTAGTTCATGATACCTCGAATGTTCTTGTCATCAATGGTGTATCATGACCCTGTATATTTAAATTATAATAGCAAAAATCAATAGAAGCATATGCGCGATTTTTCATCTGGGGATAATGATAATTCAAATTTAATAGTTATTCAATCCACAAGGTTATTAATTTTTTAATATTTTTAGGTATATGGTCAATAGTTCGAGACTATTAGTCGCTCGATTAATAACCGAGTTGATTACAAGATTTTTCCGACGATCTCAATATGAATTGTGTATAATTCTTGATTGAAATAAATTCTCATTTTGCACGAGACTTACATTTGACATAATAAAATTTCTATGTATCTATGTTCCAGTAGAGTTTTGACATTTCTCGTATTGCTTCTGAATACTTTGTGTACAGTTGCCATGAGGATTGCACATTAAAATAGCATAAATTGAGCATTAAACTGGGTCATTAATTATCAATTTGGTACACATCAATCACCATCTATTTCGTGGTCGGCGGAAAAATTAATATTATTCATTCCTGAATAAAATTCTAAACGTCAGGACTTTCCTCAATTCTTATCTGATTTCATCGATATTATTTCTGAAATAAAAAAAATAGATCGTTGAATAAATTCGACTTTCTGTAGATTTCTGAGACACCAAGAGATAATATTCAATTAATGGATGTCCGTCATGATCCTATCATTGCAGAATTAAAAAAAAAATTCTGCCCAGTACTGCTTAGTCTAGACCTCAATGCTCAAATAACTTTCGACGGAACGAGATGAATACTTGGAATTTCAAGAATTTGTTTGAGATCTGAATATCTCATTCGATTTTGTTAGGGGTTCACATGAGTTTGTTAGTTTCGAAGTTATTGTTACTGGAATATTTTCCTTAAGTTTCCCTATATTTCTTCAACTACTCCTCCTGTCGATTTTAAACTCGGTATTTATGTGTAATGTATAATTACACGGTTAGAAAATTACATTTTTCGGCAACCTTCCGGGAAGTACCTACCCACTTTCCGGACGCTTTTTCTCTGAGAAAGTAGCACTTCCCGGACTAGGCCGGGAAATTATATGATTCCAATGGATGCAGTTGATCACCTCATAGCAACGATATGACGGCTGACTGTTCATATAAAATAAGTTGTCAAAAGTTGGCATGTTTTGTACCGCAATAATAATTATTCATCAAGTCGATGGCGTTTCTTCACGGTTGCCGAAAAAATAGTGTAACACGTCTCAAAAAGATTTTTTTTGAACTCGCAGACTTGTTGTTGCGTAAATTACTATTATGAGCAGCATAATGTTCCCATATTTTGAAAACTTATAATTCCTGCAAATTTTCGTGAAAATTTTATTCATCTGTCAAATTCGACAGACAACAATGTTCCGACTGATTTTTTATTGTTGTTTTAGCCAATGAGCATACAATAAGGCGATAATTTTGCATTAGTGCAAATTATCGATAATTCGCACTTGTGCAAAATTACCAGGTCCTTCAAAATAAATGCAGACGTAATTATGAACGTTTATTACTTATTAGAGTAACATGAAAACTGTTGAACAACTTACAGCGACACAATACGATTTGATGGATTCACAAAATTTTCTTATTAAATTTAACTCTTGCAATGAAAATGAATCGATAATTTTCATTGCACTAGTTAAATTACAACTGATAATCGTATAATCAGAAAGTTTTACCCGACATTTCAAAATTTCAGTTTATATATTTGATATCTACAAAATATTGAAAATTGCCCTGATGTGAAGTCAGAAGCTTTTGGCAGATTTTTCATATTGGGAAAACGATCATTCAAATTTGATTTTTCTGAAAACTTGGTTTCATTCTATTCATTTATGAATTCAACTTCATCTTATTCAAATCGGAACTATCTCATTCAAAACTGGAAAATTTTATAGTAGTTTCAGGATTTGAATAGGAAAGTTAAAATTATAAATGAAGAAAATGAAACCAATAGCCCCCAGGATTTAATTTTGCATTCATAATCCTTTCAATTGAGATTGAAGATATTGGTTTTCGAAACACTTCATGCAAATATCTCGTCTTTTATTATAATTTATAATTAATTGCACTCGACTATCATGCATCATTATTATCGTTCTGCAGGTTAGTTAACATAGAATATGTGCACTTATCAGCTTCGATATTTAGACTGCAGAATATAATTTGTCCAAATTTTGGATGACAATATTTTATCTTAAATACAAATTAATTCGAAAAGTGTTTTCATATCAATTTTACGGAGCATGATTTCTAATCGTAAATTGATCGTTCAATGTCGAGTCTAAATTCGGAAAAAAGTTACGAAACATTTATGTATATCCTCGCAAATGAATAACCTCAAACTAATGAAGGTCGGTCTTGGATTAATAATGCGTAGATATTGTATAAAAAAGTATATCTCAAAATTAGACTTCGTTGCTCCTCTCTTTGCGTCAGCCGTTGATTCAAAATCAACGAACATCAGTTGCTTCTGTGCCATCTCACTAACAAGTGTATGTGAATTCTTGCTTCCTCGTACTGTCTAAACAGACAGACTTGGGTAATAAGTGTATACCCATACCGTGTTGTTATAATATCGTTTGGAATATTATTATTATGTGTGTGATTTATCACACCCCTAGCGATCGGCACTCCCTATTTAGGAGAACATTCACTCATCCCGGATAGCAAGTATCAGGGGGTCTTCTTATCCTGGGTCCTGGGTTGTTCGTCCTTCGTTGTTTGGTCCTGGTAGTCGGTCTTGCAATAGTTCCCTCCATGGTTGTTCCTGGTGTCCATCGTGACCTACAAACTTCCTTACCGTTCTATCAGTACCGAGAAGTACTGCTTTTTGCATTTCTTTCTAGAGGTTTTCATCCAAATCTAGCTCCTTGAGGTTGGACTTGAGGCTTTTAGGAATAATACCTGTGGTTGATATGAGAATGGGAATGGTTCTGGTACTAGGTATTCCCCACTGCCTTTTGATCTGAAGTTCAAGCTCTTGATATTTCGATATTTTTTCAGCGTATTTTTGACGTATATGGTGGTTATTCAGGATGGCTACGTCTATAAGTATTGCTCTCTTCTCTTTTTTCTTCACTAGAATTATGTCTGGCCTGTTATTAGCAACTGTTAAATTTGTACTGTGCGATCCTAGTAGCTTGTAATGGTGGTTCTCCAGTATTACTTCAGGCTGATACTTCTTATATGGAATTGTTTCGGATTGCAGCATCTTCAGTTGGACGACGAGTTCCTGATGAAGTATTTTACAAAATGCATCATGTCGACTCTTATATTCATTTCCAGCAAACATTTGGCAGCCTCCTGTAATATGTTGGATTGTTTCTGATGTTATTATTATTATTATTATTGTACATACATAATTACACATAATCTTCAACATCACTAAAATTATCTGAACATGAAATTATGTATGTTCGCTTTATGTTATTGCTGTTCGTTGAGTTTCATCGTCAATCACTATTTCTATAGGCAGAATTCCAGTTTGAAGCGTTAGGTTTCCCCAAAATTACTAATTCTCTAGAGTTGGCTCATGGCTCCCTTAGAGATCAATTTGCATATCAGATAAAGTTTTTTGAGGGGTCGAGCTGAGCTTGCAGCGGAGTGAGGTCTAGTAAAAGCTCTAGTGCAGCTGTGGAGTTGTAGGTTTACGCAGGTCCTGCAATGTTTAAACAAGCCAACCGTTGAAGGTTATACAGTATCTGCAGCCTTGTCGTTTTTTCAGTTTTGGTACACCAAACTGATGATCCAGTGGATCATATTAGGTTTCATTTATTCATTAAGTAGATAAATTTTTCCAGGAAGTTAAAAAGATAAGAAACGGCCTCGCATTCGTAGTGCTAAAAACGACCACATTTTTCAGTTTATATTTGATCTACAGATGGCACGCCAAATTTGTATTCTCTACAGGATGTTTCGTAGAAGATACCACAGAAATACTCGGGTAATATTCTAAAGTTTATACACGGATTATATTCAATCCGTGGATATGGATAGTATTGGAATTGACTGAAAATTTGAATAGTCGTTTTAATCATTCTATTCCTCGTGCAGCTCCACTATTATCCACTATTTCTGCCTCTGTTGTGGAAATTGCAAAGATGTTTGACGTTGACTAAGCAAAGATATAGCTCCACTAGCTTACATGCATAAAACGCCAATCGAGCGTCCATTTCGTGATCTGCATCACTGAAGGCTACAAACTCCTCTATGTTGCATGATTTGTGGCTAAGACCAAGATCCATCTTGCCTTTCAGATAACGAAATATCCTTTTCCCTCTCTCCTCGGATTTTCAGCTTTCTTGAGACGACACTAACGGCATAAGCTATGTCTGGTCTGTTGTTTTTATTCATGTTGAAAAAACATTTTTCGCCAACCTGCCGGGAGGGGGGTACTTCCCGGACGCTTTTTCTTAGAGAAAGTAGCACTTCCCGTCTTCCCGGTCTTTTTTCCGTCTGCTTTTTGGTTCATACTCCTCTGCCAACCTTGGCCATCTTTCCGAAGTCATGCTCTTTACATAGCCATAACACCGAAATTTCCTCGATTCAATTCTGTCAGTATTTGTGACCACCCTCGCTGTTCGCCTTTTAATCACTTCATTGAGAATTCTGGCACAATATAAGTATGCCAGAATCTGACACACCAAAATCGTATGAGGATTCTGGCACATATAGAAGTGTGCCAGAATCCCCCTTTTATAACTACTCGTGTTCCATCCTTGATAAGGAAGTCCATTTCAACCACTTCAACTCTTTTCCTGTCATCTTTCGAGAACTGCCAACACTCATGCCCATATGTTTAAAATTGTTTCCACAATAGCACTGTAGATTGTCATCTTGTAGGTAAATTTTGAACACTGTAATATTTCCAGTTAATCAGACTGGCATTAAATGCTGTGATACTTGATCATTCTTTGTGTCACGCAGGTGATATTATGTGCGTTTGAGAATAGTAGCCAAAAAGTATTCTGCAAAGTTTTATAGTGGATGCTCTGATACACAGTTGTTGTTCACAAATTCATAGATACAAAAACTCAATGTGTTTCCATACTTTACACAGGAGTTTTGCCTGGGTGATATTCCAAAAATAGATTGAGTTTGATATGTTCCATCAAAAATATTTATAAATAATTTCAATATAATTTAGTAATATCAAGCATGACTAAAAATACTTCGTCGTAAATAGCTCATTTAGTGATACAATGTAATGTAATTTGCTATCGAGAGGAAAATGAATTTCAAATAAACAATGTAATTAACCTTGAAAACAAGTGGAAAAAGACGACGTGCAAACAAGTTCTTAAAAGAGATAACTGGAGAACTTCAATCTGTTTAATTTACTTTGTGAATAGTTTATTGTTATTATATTCCGTTATATTGCAATGCATAACTATTCCATATTCCATAATTAAGTGTATATCAACACTTTAGTTCAGAAAAAACATCTTATTGATGAGTAACTGATAGCTATCTGACAATATCGAATAAATAAATTTATCTGTATTTATCACATCAGAATACTGTCAGGTTTTCGAAATAGAATAATCATAATTTTATGAAAAAAGTAATATATTCCTGACTGAAAAATCTGAAAGGCTTTAATTTCAATCAATAGAGAAATTCATGATATCTACTAGATAGCTGTACCATTTCTTGATAAGTTACTGATAGCTATCTAGCAGATATCATTGAAATAAATCTCTATTCATCTCAATTGAAGATGGCCTGTAATCTCACTTGAATTCATTAGTTGGCCAAACCAATTGGTTACTTTCGAATTTATTGTAACTGGAGTATTTTCCTTAGGTTCCTCAATATTTCTAAAACTACTTATCAGGTCGATTTGACATTTAGTATTCAGGCGTAAAAGTGGTGATGCGCTAATGACCGCAGAATTCTGTGAAGATGTGTTATTACACATTTGTTTTAAGAATCGAGTATATATGCGCAGAACAATATATAAAAATAAAGATTGCGGAAAAGGCCTAGTTGAGATATCACCGAAAAATTGAAGAATGTTCTGTTGCCAAGTAAAAAGCTTTCAGCGGTTTGTTAATATAAGGAAAATTAAAGTTGAAGTTGAAATATTCTGAGACCTATTGGTAACATTAGTCTAATGGATTTCATTCAGTAATCGTGTTTATGGTGAGAGACGAATGCTAAGAATGAAACCGATAGTTCTCAGGAATCATCATTTTCCTGCTATGAACAACGCACAAAAGCTTCCTACTTGACATTGGACCTTTTTGAATTTTGTTTCAACATTCATATCATATATTCATTTTAAAATCACAACCTGCTTATTTTGCATAACTAATTTCAGGACTAGCTTCTTGTACCGAAAATGTTTCAGCAGCTGAAGTCCTCTAACTATTTTAATTAAAATATCCCGTCCTCAACCTCGATATTGAAAGATACAAAAATGAAAAAAATCATTCAAAAAAATCTTCAACCAATATATTTTCTGACATTTTATGTATGAGCGCTTTATATGGTTAACAAGATGATAAGTCAATACTAGCCAGCTTTTTAAACAAATTAATCATTAATACTCAACAAAAATAGACTGATTGATAGTTTGATTTATGCAGGATGACACTGAATAACGATTATAAGCAAACACGATTTTTTGTAATTCTCAAAGAACCATTGAACGTCACTGTATTTTGTTCTGTCGTTCGAATGATTGGTAAGGATTTCTGATTGCAATAAACGAATGAAGGTCAAACTGATAGTAACAATTTGCTTGAATGGCGATGAAAAAGATGATGCAAAGGCGCAATGTATTTACTACAGTTCAGCCTCGTCGATTCGCTCGATACCGGTGACATTTCAAACAATAATTATTTATATTTGAAATTAATGTATTTCTTCCGGAAAATGAAGTCTAATTGTTTACGCCCGATAGACTTATCTTATGATATATTTTTTCTCCACCTTATAATAACTGATAACGACTTGATTGAGTTGTTATACATTTTTCATGGCTTTTATATATCATGAGCTGGCAAAACTACTTCACGCATTTTCTTCCTGAACGAAATTTTGTGTGAATTCAATGCAGGCATCATGACCCTGTCTCAAGGATAGGTAGAAAAGAAGAAAATATTTGGAGTTTGCTCAATAAAAAATTTGCATAGCACCATCCGCATTCAAGATAAAGACCGTTTTAGAAAAAATACACTTTTTGTAGGATTTTGCTGAAACCTCTGGCAACAAGGTAATGAAATTTTATACGAATACGTTTTGGAAGGTGATACATCCAATGAATTTGTTTTTATGCCTGACTCTCACAGATGGCGCTAGTAACACGATTCGTACCAAGTAGAATTGAATATAACTTTTTTATATAGGATTCTTTGAGCAAAATTCCAAGTGAACTTCACATCATTAAGTTTTACACCAAGAAGGTACTTTTGGTTAAACTCGATACTTTCGGAGTATTTTGATTTGAAAATCTTGAGGTAATAACCCATGATGATATGTACTGATTAATGAATTAATTAAACATAAAATCACAAGATGAAAATTGAAAAAAACATGAAATTGAATTAGAGTAGATATTCGAAATGTCCTCTGTTTTTTCTAATAAACAGAACTATCACTTTAATGTCCTCCTAGCTGACTACCAACCGTTTAGAAGATTAATGGTTTCTGCAGAAAAAAGCATAGACTTGTGTATTCGTAAAAACGGAGGACCTTTATAATTTAATTTTTCATTATTAGCATTTCTTGAATTTTCATCTTGTGATTTTTTGTTTAATTAATACATTTATCATTACCTACTTGATACCAAAATCGGTTAGTACCTACTAAATCCTCCTAACACGGTACACAGTGTCGAGTTAGTTTTACCGAAAGTGAAATTGAATATTTGAGTTCACTTGAAATTTAGCTTGTATATTAGTGTATCTAATTTCAAAGAAGTTATGTTCAATAAATACCACTAGGTACGAACCATGTAACTAGCTATGACTATGAGAGTCAGAGATAAAATAATATTCATTGAATGCATCAGCTTCCATAACATATTCGTATAAAATTTCACTTTGAATACTTTCTCTCATGCCATTTTGACAATTGAATATTTTTCGAATAATTTTTTTCGTGAATATTATTGAATGATTGCTTGCACTGAAAAATATCATAAAATATTATACAGCGATTCGAAAAAAAATTCAAATTCACTTTTTTTAAAAAGAGTTTTTGTACCCAATTCGATCTTATATGGTATAATTTTTTTTTCAGAATCCCTGAATAATATTTTGTGATATTTTTCGGTGCATAGATTGAACCAATCTTTCAACAAAATTCAGGAAAAAACGGATTCGACGAGTGTTACATTGCACCAATAGCATGGGAGAAAGTATTCAAGGTGAAACAATTCATTATCAAATATCTCGAAAACTGGAGACTCTCATATAAACGATTAGATCATATTCTGATCTTGATTCCGTTCCCGTTTGACGTGGTCTTTTGGGACAGCTGTATTCATAAGTGGGAATGAAAAATCTTTTCAACTTCGGTAATTTCATCATGTTGAGAGAAAAATACCATCCAAATGAATTTGCAATTTTGTAGCTTATAGGTTTGTTCCAACTCAAGAATTGACTGTACAATGATCGTCAGGATTCTGCGCAATAGATAAAAATGTATTCCAACTGAAAATGTATCGTTTGAGAACGGTTTCGTTTTTGTTCCATCCTGCTTCGGGACCGTGAGTGGAACGGTTTGGTGATCGTCATTTCGATCCCTGGTCTGGAGCAAGTACTGTTTGGACTGTCATGCGCAGTCCTGTGTGCTTTTGATTTAAAAGACCGTCACAGTAAGAGTAAGCACGTGTTTCAGATTAAACAGCCATAGAACAAATTCTTTCTCTATGTAAACAGCAAGCAGTGTCTCTGGAATAAGCACACAATTCCAAATAATTTGTTTGTAAAGTACAATTTTGTTATCTGTTTTCCCATATTCGATCAAAAATTTCTATCGGTAAGGGTTTGTGTTCTGGAAGCATAAATTATATAACCTATTTAAATAAAGCAGAAGTTAGTTGAAAAACCAATAAATGAATTGAATACTCACTATGATCCTCGTTTATTATTTGATTCATTTTGTTTTTCAGAAAATAAGTATATAGCAGAGACTCTGATTTATAGGTACTTTCACCGGCTTGTATCGCAAAGAGAAAACAAAATGGTACCATCCATAGATAAATAAACTTTATTTATGTGAAAGTACCTATAAATCAGAGTCTCTGCTATATACTTATTTTCTGAAAAACAAAATGAATCAAACAATAACGAGGATCATTAGATTAGATTAGATTAGATAGTGGTCGATCGGCACGTTGATTACCCTTCTGCACTGCGACCAATAAGGTCTTTTGTGCGTTACCATGCTAAAACTTACGTTTTTCCCTTGAATCTAACCTCCTTAGCAAAGAAACGAGGATCATAGTGAGTATTCAATTCATTTATTGGTAGATAAATAAACCTTATTTATCTATGGTTCCATCTAACGCATATGGTATGGTCAACAAACAGTCAAAAATTCGTTCCAACCCTTTCAAACATCTTCGTCGGTTCTTGTACGGTCAAAGTTTAGACATGCGCATAAGATCGATTACTAACAGTTTCGTGACCGTCAAATTACCGTACAAAAGTCAGCTGTTGGAACAAACCTTATATTTCATATAAAATTTAAGTTATTTTTTTTAACCAGAAATAAAGCGGACCTATTTTAATTTCAATAATTCTTGGATGAACCATATTATTATTTGTTTGCATTGATTTTTTGAATGATTTAGGAATTTATCCTTCTTACCTAGGGTGAGATTGAAGGCTGGCTCTATATCGGACCTGAAGACGAGACTTTGACTTTCCATAAATGATAAAAGCAAGTCTTTACATTCTTTATGCTCGTATTCCTCCGCGTAATCGATTGGTTTCTTGTAGTTAACATCACGAATATGTGGGTCGCCACCACAACACAATAGTAGATGAAGATTCTTTGTTCTGCCATAGGCAGCTGAGATGTGCATACCAGTGAGACCATCACTAGTCCTGGGAAAGAAAATCAAAAATTGTCAGTTGAATTCAACAAATAAATAAATTTTTATTTTCATAGCAAAACCTTACATGAACTCATACAATCATAAAAGTATATATATATTCTTTTGAAATCAAGAGCTAACATAATACAATACATAAAACAAAAATAAAATAATCCCTAACTGAGGTTGGTGCAAAACGGGTACCATACTATTTTTTCGTATGATACCAGAGCTCAGGGAAAAACCCCAGTAGAAAAAACCCTGTCTCGCCGTTTCAACAAAAATGACACTTAAAACTATTAGAATATTGAAGGATTCTTTCTTCATTCAGACCGAACGATAACCCTCTCCAGGATGCTTTCGGAATTCTGAAACGAGAAAATCAAAGCAGTAAAAAGGAACAGAAAAATAAAATGATTGAAACTCTATTAAATCGATTTAAAATTAATAACCCAATTCAAAAACGAATCGGTAACTTCATGTATAGCTCTCAAGCCATCCTGAAATTTATATATGGAACAGTTATTTATCAGGTGTTCAATTGTCTCCTCTGCTTCTCCGCATTCGCAACTAGGACTCTCAACTGAATTCCATCTGAAAAGCATACTATTGCAACGTCCATGACCTGTTCTTATACGATTGAGAACAGTCCATATTTTCCTTGGAAGATCAAATCCAGGAACTTTATTCGAGGGATCAGTTATTAAATCTTTGTTCTGTATATTACATAAATTCCACTCGGATTGCCAAATTTGTTTATCACTTTCATTTGAATTCAGAAAAGAATTTGACCAAAAAGGTTTACGCGATTTTAATCGAGGAATCTTATTGTCTGGAATATATGAGAGTATGCAAAAGAATGACGTCCAAAAGGAAACAAAACATATTTCTACTTGTTTCTGATGAAAAATTAATTCAGAGAATAGGGTGCTAATTCTATCGAAAATATGACCAAATGTATGTATATTCTAGTCCAAGTTAATGAATAATTTCATATTATTAATCGATAAATTCAATAATACATGCTTTTTGGGCAAGTAAGAATTCAATCAGTGGAAATTATAAAACAATTTCTTGTTCTGGTGTCCTCTTTTAAGTAAAAATGCTCGCAGCAAATATCTTCAAAGGTTCTACTCATATCACACCGGAAAAAAATGTTTCAAGATTCTGAGAATCTCAATTTGTCGAACAATATGGATTTTGGGTAATTTTTATTATTGGGCAGCTAAATTCAAAATTTCGACCATTGATCAACCTCTCAAACTATGTCTCAAAGTTGATTTTTTATGATCTTTTATTCGGACGATCCTCCTAACTAAACTAAGCGAGTCGTTTGAGAACATTACCTGTTCCAAATTCGGAACAGCTATTTCGGCAAAACTATAGCACGCCGTTATACTCATAGAAAAATTTGGAATTAATAAATTGCCAACAAATTTTAAACTTCAGTATTGGAGATTCCGGGAAGCGTGTTTATCTTTTTCCTCTTTCCAGATATGTTATTCATTTCGTCACAATTTGAAAATAATTCTAATCAACCATAATTATTTTTAATATTCTAAAGATCAATTCATAGATATAAGGAGTGGAACGTGATATTGACTTCGGAGAGGCGTAGTGTTTTCAGGATCTCACTTTTTAGTTCATGATTACTTACCTCACATTAGGATCAGCTCCTTTTTGTAAGAGTATTGCAGTGTATTTAGTGGAAAATTCTTCGGATTCTTTTCCCACTACTAGATGGAATGCGGAAATTCCACGTCCAGGCAAAATGAGGTTGATATCAGCGTCCTTCGCTAGGAAGGTGTTGATAGCACTGTAAAAAAAATTTGAAATGAATACTTTTATTCTTGTTTCTACTTTTTATCTGGGGTTTTCAGCGATCCAGCACATTCGCCTGATTAAGCGTTCTGCGATTTTTTATAGGGATATCTAAAGTTTTAAACTCTGGTCTACTTGAAAACAACACCCGTTTGGCTCTAGCCAACATACCTAACAAAATGCTGGACCAAGTAGTCCGACATTTCCGAAATTGATTGAAGCAGTGTATTCGCTAGAATGGACACCATCTGTCAGATATAATCTTCAAAGCTGTGTGAACATAAACATTTAATGTTATACTTGATGATGGAAAAATAATTAAATGTCTAATTCGGCCAGTTCTACCGCACCATCCTCTATAATACAAAAGAGGTAAATTTTTACACAACTTCTCACATCACCTTATAGTACATAGGTAAGTATTTTCAACGTCGAATTATAATTAAATGAGTTCTAAAAACAGGCAAAACTGAACACTGATATTCTTTTTCTTCTGACTTTTCAGGAACAAGGAAAAGAACCGCTGCTCTTTTAATTGGTCAGGATTATCTGGGTTACTTTTGAAGTGTGCGAAATATTAGTACTCCGTCATCAATCCTCTTATTTGAAGTTACATCAAGTTATTAAAATCTCTGATTTTGTACCATTTTTCAACCATCATTTCTACGCATACAATACTCTTATACAAATATTTCGATCTGCGATCAATATATGTTTTTTGTTTGGAAATATTTCATCATTTCCTATTCGACCAGTACACTCAACTGAACGATCTTCAAAATCAAAAAAACTTGTGGCTCAGATATATTGAAAATCATAGATTGAAATTAAATTCCCTGAAAATTTCTTCTTTGGAACTAAAAAAACTATTCAAATTCTAGACTGATTAACAGTTGAGCAAAAATTTGTAAATTTTTTCCAGCTCTTTCGAAACTTCCTCACGACCATTCAAAGTTAAGAATTGAATGAATTTGCAATCTATTTCTATCTATTTATTTATTATACAGGGTGTCCCATTACTCGACGTCAACCCGGAACCGGGTGAAAAGGCAAGTAATGCTGGTTATCAGAAAAATATAAAAAAAAATCTAAGTTGCATGATTTTAAAATAATGCGCATTTAAAAAAACATGCAAAATTCCACACCCTGTGACAGTCTTTTCGCTCCTGTTGCCACAAATATCAACTTTTTCCAACTTTTTTCTTTGCTGTATATCCTTGAATAATGCTTGTCTGAACTGTAATCAAAATTTTGATACCAGCTGATCTAGGTTTCATAAAAATATGGCTTACTTCTCAGAAAAAAAAATTCGAAATAAACAATTGCCTAGTTTCAACTGACTGTATTGAAAAAAAAATGTACTACGTAGGTTTGGCATGTTTTTTCAAAAGTTGGCGCATTTAGTGAGGATTCCAAAATGGTATAATACTCGTTTAATTGTAGCTGCCGTAGTTCAAATTTATTTTCGATTGCCTTCGAATACACTTTTTCGTTAACTGCTTCCCAGTAATAGAGTCCAATGGATTCAAGTCCGGTGAAAGGGCCGGCCACGAGATTGGACCAGAAAGTCCCATCCATCTTCCGGGAAAAAATGTTATCAGAAAAAAAAATTTCCAGAGAAAATAATTTTTCCAGAAAAAAATTTTCCTGAGAAATTTCTCTGAAAATTTTTTTTCTGGTAACATTTTTTCCCGGAAGATGGATCGGATGTTTTGGTCCAATCTCGTGGCCGGCCCGTTCACCGGACTTGAATCCATTGGACTCTATTACTGTTGTTGAAACTAGGCAATTGTTTATTTCGAATTTTTTTTCTGAGAAGTAAGCCCTATTTTTATGAAACCTAGATCAGCTGGTATCAAAATTTTGATTACAGTTTAGACAAGCATTATTCAAGGATACACAGCAAAGAAAAAAGTTGGAAAAAGTTGATATTTGTGGCAACAGGAGCGAAAAGACTGCAATGTTTTTTTAAATGCGCATTATTTTAAAATCATGCAACTTAGATTTTTTTTATATTTTTCTGATAACCAGCATTACTTGCCTTTTCACCCGGTTCCGGGTTGACGTCGAGTAATGGGACACCCTGTATACCTTAATTATTCGCTCCACGCGTGAATACGGTGCAGCAAGAAATAGATTATTTTACTGTTGTTCTATTCATGAACTTTAGATGGCTTTCATATTATTCCATACAGTATCTAAATCTTTCCTGAGATGATTAAGTAGATTCAAGATTATATTATATTTCTTATTGCTTCTTACGGTTTTCTTTATGTTTTCTGATATTCCGTCCACGTACTAGGTGGGTATACACATAAATACATAAGAAAAAGCCTTCGATATGAATAAAACAGTAAATTATTTGAACAATACAATTTCACAACACAACAAGGAAATAGTATTTTTTCTGAGGTTTTTATATGTCTGCTCCTGTATTATATGTAGAAATTTATGGTGCCCTGTCTATATTCACCTTTGCTAATACAGGGAAAAAGACATGGTCTATTGTTAATATTGAAAAAAATGTTAAGCTCTTACTTCACAATTGGTACTCAGTATGAGTGATAGTTACATTCGTTCAAAAAATAATGTTCAACGGAAAATAATTCACAGAAAAATTCCATAAAAATGATTAACTTGCCATCCAAACAGCACGTGTTCAAATTCTACTGATATTCATTTCGAGACAAAATTCCGAAGTAACATTTAAATCGACTTCGGCATGTAAACATTAATAACTTAATCAAAAGCAGAAACACAAACCAGAATGGTCATTCGAAAATCAATCAATTTCATATGACATTTTTCACGACTATATTGTTTTTTGTTTTGATAATATTGCGACATAAAAGTGTCGATAATTGTTAATTTCACTCATTATAATTAAGAAAAACAATATTCGAGTTTAATGTGTACGTTTTAGATTGTATCCTGACAATATCGCTCGTGATCCACTTTTGGTAGATTGTACGAAATACGCACAAACGCTGCTCTAATTTTCGAAATAATTCTAACATGCTAAGTTCACGCACTTTGGACCTAGTAAGAAAATTGATCTTGTTATGCAGAGACCAAATTTCAAGAAGAATATTTTTCCATGTTTTCAATGCGTAAGGCTTTTTCAATAAAATAACCAAAATCAATAATTTATATGCTGAAAAAATAATAATAGTGAATTTGACTATATCCAAGAAACACTTTATTTTGATCGAGTCATATGAATAACGAAAAGTTGTGTTTTTGTGAAAAAACTAATTAAGAAACTTCGAAACAAAATATTACGGACTATTTATAACGTCGAAGATCGACATTTTTTTCGAAATATGCAATATGTTGTAGGTACATATGAAATATGTACCTACAACATACAAAACAACAGATTATTGTTTTCAACATGAAAATTATTATTGAGAGCAATCTAATAAATTATTGGTGGAATATTGTTCATAATACATGCAACAGTATTTTATTTTCTCTCAAGAATGGATAAAATAAAAAATATAATGTGTTAAAACAATGAGCTCAAATCATGATTGGATATAGTAAAAAGAATGAATACCATGGTTTTGGTGAGAAATTAAGTATCGATGAAGTGCTACAGGTTCCGTGGTCATATCAACATTTATTAATAATTAACCCTGTATATATTCATGTTCGTGTTTCATAGTAACACAAAAAATCGGAAGTGTCCACATTTCACCAAGAATTGACAATGTAGATTCTTTCCATCAGAGAAACGAAAACTTTTACAAAAAATTAAACGATTCTAAAGAATTTCCCTCAACAATCGGTACAATGAGTGTGATGAAACAATGAACATTATTATTTCTAGGTATACTATAGAAACTTTCGCTTCTTTGTGTTACTATGAATATATACAGGGTTTATGATAGATAAATGTTGATGAAACCACTGAACCTGAACTTCATTAAAACATAAATTCTTACCACCTCAAGAATATCTGGGTTTCAAAAATAAGATAAATATAGAATTACCATATACAGGGTGTCCCAAAACTCGACGTCAACCCGGAACCGGGTGAAAATGCTGGTTGTCAGAAAATATATGAAAAAAAATCTAGTTTCATGATTTAAAATGATGGGCATTTAAAAAAACACGCAAAATTCCACACCCTATGGCAGTCTTTTCGCTCCTGTTGCCACAAATATCAACTTTTTCCAACTTTTTTTTGCTGTGTAACCTTGAATAATGCTTGTCTAAACTGTAATCAAAATTTGGATACCAGCTGCTCTACGTTTAATAAAAATAGGGCTTGCTTCTCAAAAAAAAATTCAGAATAAACAATTGCCTAGTTTCAACTGAATGTATTGAAAAAAAAAGTACTACGCAAGTTTGGCATGTTTTGTCAAAAGTTGGCGCATTTAGTAAGGATTCCAAAATGGTATAATACTTGTTGTTTAGTAGATGCGTAGTTCAAATTTATTTTCGATTGCCTTTGAATACACTTTTTCTGAAACTGCTTCCCAGTAAAAAAGTCCAATGGATTCAAGTCCGGTGAACGGGTCGGCCACCAGATTGAACCAGAACGTCCGATCCATCTTCCGGGAAAAAATTTTACCAGAAAAAAAAAATTTCCGGAGAAATTTCTCAGGAAAAATTTTCTGGAAAAATTATTTTCTCTGGAAATTTTTTTTTTTGGTGAAATTTTTCCCGGAAGATGGATCGGACGTTCTGGTCCAATCTGGTGGCCGTTCCATTCACCGGACTTGAATCCATTGGACTTTTTTACTGGGAAGCAGTTCAAGAAAAAGTGTATTCAAAGGCATAAATTTGAACAACGGCAGCTACAGTTTAACAAGTATTATACCACGAAATGAAAATTATCGCGTAAATCGCAGGTATAATATTAACAATAAAAGCAGAGAATAATTCTAATTGATTAAAATCAACCAATATTAAACCCATACTTCGGAACTAATCCCGTCAACGAGCAAAGAACATGCATGGTGTTAATATCAAACGGAGCATCCATAGATAGCTATTTCGCCCTATTTGGGGCTCATCAGTATGGAGGAGCTCAGTCTGAAAGGCATTCGGGGCTCCTTTACTTGAAGAAATGTCGCCCAGCTCTGAGTATAACAGAAACAAGACGCCATCTCTTGGGATCCTTACGAACACCTACCTCCGATGCATGACCGTTGAACGAAGTTGCGAGATGTTTATCCGTTTTTCATCAAACTGGTGGCAGTCCAACTTTGTGGATTTTACCTTCAGTCAATGAAGTGGAAACGCTCGATTGATCGTCATAAACCAGACGTGGTGATAATAGTACGAAATGAAAATTATCGCGTAAATCGCAGGTATTATATTAACAATAAAAGCAGAGAATAATACTAATTGATTAAAATCAACCAATATTAAACCTATACTTCGGAACTAATCCCGTCAACGAGCAAAGAACATGCATGGTGGTAATATCAAAAAATTAATCATGAGTCATTTCCATCCACTTCATTGAGTGAAGAAATCCACAAAGTTGGACTGCCACCAGTTTGATGAAAAACGGATAAACATCTCGCAACTCCGTTCAACGGTCATGCATCGGAGGTAGGTGTTCGTAAGGATCCCAAGAGATGGCGTCTTGTTTCTGTTATACTCAGAGCTGGGCGGCATTTCTTCAAGTAAGGGAGCCCAGAATGCCTTTCAGACTGAGCTCCTCCATACTGATGAGCCCCAAATAGGGCGAAATAGCTATCTATGGATGCTCCGTTTGATATTACCACCATGCATGTTCTTTGCTCGTTGACGGGATTAGTTCCGAAGTATGGGTTTAATATTGGTTGATTTTAATCAATTAGTATTATTCTCTGCTTTTAGGCTGAAGGACCCTTGGTCGATAGCCATTTGTATTGCTGCAATAAAACACAGTTACTACTCTCTGCTTTTATTGTTAATATTATACCTGCCATTTACGCGATAATTTTCATTTCGTACTATTATCACCACGTCTGGTTTATGACGATTAATCGAGCGTTTCCACTTCATTGACTGAAGGTAAAATCTACAAAGTTGGACTGCCACCAGTTTGATGAAAAACGGATAAACATCTCGCAACTTCATTCAACGGTCATGCATCGGAGGTAGGTGTTCGTAAGGATCCCAAGAGATGGCGTCTTTTTTCTGTTATACTCAGAGCTGGGCGACATTTCTTCAAGTAAGGGAGCCCAGAATGCCTTTCAGACTGAGCTCCTCCATACTGATGAGCCCCAAATAGGGCGAAATAGCTATCTATGGATGCTCCGTTTGATATTACCACCATGCATGTTCTTTGCTCGTTGACGGGATTAGTTCCGAAGTATGGGTTTAATATTGGTTGATTTTAATCAATTAGTATTATTCTCTGCTTTTATTGTAAGTATTATACCATTTTGGAATCCTTACTAAATGCGCCAACTTTTGACAAAACATGCCAAACTTGCGTAGTACATTTTTTTTCAATACAGTCAGTTGAAACTAGGCAATTAATTGTTTATTCTGAATTTTTTTTCTGAGAAGCAAGCCCTATTTTATGAAACGTAGAGCAGCTGGTATCCAAATTTTGATTACAGTTTAGACAAGCATTATTCAAGGTTACACAGCAAAAAAAAAGTTGGAAAAAGTTGATATTTGTGGCAACAGGAGCGAAAAGACTGTCACAGGGTGTGGAATTTTGCTTGTTTCTTTAAATGCCCATTATTTTAAAATCATGCAACTTAGATTTTTTTTATATTTTTCTGACAACCAGCATTACTTGCCTTTTCACCCGGTTCCGGGTTGACGTCGAGTTTTGGGACACCCTGTATAAGGAGCAAGTCTATTGATTGAGAAAAACATCAGAACTTTAAAAGAAAATCAAACGATCCTAAAAAATTTCTCTAACAATCAATGAACTCGTTCATTTATGTGGTAAATCTTTTTCATATTTTATCTCATTGGAACCCACATGTGATTGAGATCTTGAGATGAAGTTTTCGGAATTGCTCTTATACAGGATGTCCCGGGAAGAATGCGACAAACGGAAACCATACATCAAGGACATCAAGGAGGACTAGCAACAAGAGGTTTTAATCGTTTGAGGGCCTTCGTTTGGGATATACAGGGTGATATTCATCTTATGGCTGAAATTTCAAAGTTCAATAACTCTCAAACTATTCGACCGAATTATTTCAAATTCGGAAGTTTTGTCACCCTTTACGATTGCCATCTTTTAGTATTACAGAAATTGAAGAAATCAGATCCGGAAAAATTTTGCATTTTTTAAATTTTCATGAATATTGAAACACCCTGTAGGTGAACACTATGTTTATATTTTATTTTCGTAACCACAAAGAACCAATCAATGAAAAAAATTCAAAATCTCTACTTGGCACGGTCATACAGGGTGATCAAGAAGTGAACAAAAAACATTACCTCATGTGAGAAATTTCAAAGTTCAATAATTCTTGAACCGAATTATTTTAAATTTGGGAGTTTTGTCACCCTTTACGATTGCCATTTCTCACTATTTCAGAAATTGAAGAAATCAGATCCGGACTTGAAAAATTTTGGATTTTTTCTATTTTCATGAATATTGAAACACCCTGTTGGTGAACACTATGTTTTTATTTTATTTTCGTAACCCCAAAGAATCAATCAATGAAAAAAATTCAAAATCTCTGCTTGGCACGGTCATACAGGGTGATCAAGAAGTGAGCAAAAAGATTTCTCGAACTATGAAATTTAACTCATAAGTTCATGTCATCACTCTGTATGACAGTGTCAAGCAGAGATTTTAAATTTTTCTCATTATATGATTCTTTATGGTTACTGAAATGAAAAAAACATAATGTCCACGTACAGGGTGATACACTATCAACGAAAATTGAGAATGTCTGAATTTTTTCTAGTCCGGATCTGATTTATTCAAATTCAGGAATATTGACAGATAGTAATCGTAAAGGGTGACAAAACATTCAAATTTGAAATCATTCGGTCGAATAATTCAAGAGTTTGAAGTTTGAAATTTCACTCATGAGGTAATGTTTATTGCTCACTTCTTGATAACTCTGTATGACCGTACCAAGCAGAGATTTTGAATTTTCTCATCAATTGATTTTTTGCGGTTATTAAAATGCAATACAAACATAGTCTTCACCTACAGGGCGTTCCAATATTCATGAAAATAGAAAAGGTCTAAAAGGGTATAGCCGGGTTTCAATGGTAAATCTGCCCCCGCGGCCTTTTCGATTCATATTGAGGGGATCGATTAGGCATTGAATGAAAATAATTCAGCCAACTTTTCAGCCTTTTATATCTAGCCATTTTGAGATTTCTGTGAAAAACACTTTTTCGTTTTTTTTTTTTCTCTTGTGATATCCAAAATTTTTGAATGGTGATTTTCTCTGTCAATTCTTTGCTATTGAAGGAAAAGACGTATATTTTTTTGATGAATTTCAGCTGCAAAATCTATTTTTAGGAAAAAAAATAAAGTTTTTGTCATTTGTTTTTCGGTGTTTTTAAAAAGTGTCCACCGCCATTTTTTGACATAAAATGTCTTCTTTGGCCCTTTATACCCTGGAATTTTTTCACATTTTTAAAATTGGTGGAACATTTTGAAAAAAAATTAAAACTGTTTGAATTTTAGGATTCAACAGATATCCATCAAATTTTGGTACCGTTGTATTTATATTGGCTTCCTGAACAATATTAGTGAAAAAAACAATTGGCGATCTGTTTTAGTTTGGGAGATATGGGCCCCCAAAGTCCGAAAAATATTTCACCTGAAAGTCACTTTTCTCACTACAGAAACACTGAATTACCGCTTTATTAAGTTTAAAGCCTCTCTGAACATTTTAACATGAGGATTTGATTCATTTTATTTCAGATATATTCAATAATTGTTGCAAAAACATCGAAAAAATTCTAGGAAAAGCCCGCAGTTCCTTATGGTAAGTTTGGCACTACCGCGAATTATTTCGCGCGAATATGACACGATGCATACCGGTAAATCCCGCTATCATTTCCTAATGGCACTTGCTGAAAGACGCGGTAGTGCCAAACTTACCATAAGGAACGGGGGGCTTTTCCTAGAATTTTTTCGATGTTTTTGCAACAATTATTGAATATATCTGAAATAAAATGAATCAAATCTTCATGTTAAAATGTTCAGAGAGGCTTTAAACTTAATAAAGCGGTAATTCAGTGTTTCTGTAGTGAGAAAAGTGACTTTCAGGTGAAATATTTTTCGGACTTTGGGGGCCCATATCTCCCAAACTAAAACAGATCGCCAATTGTTTTTTTCACTAATATTGTTCAGGAAGCCAATATAAATACAACGGTACCAAAATTTGATGGATATCTGTTGAATCCTAAAATTCAAACAGTTTTAATTTTTTTTCAAAATGTTCCACCAATTTTAAAAATGTGAAAAAATTCCAGGGTATAAAGGGCCAAAAAAGACATTTTATGTCAAAAAATGGCGGTGGACACTTTTTAAGAACACCGAGAAACAAATGACAAAAACTTTATTTTGTTTCCTAAAAATAGATTTTGCAGCTGAAATTCATAAAAAAATTATACGTCTATTCCTTCAATAGCAAAGAATCGACAAAAAAAATCACCATTCGAAAATTTTGGATATCACAAGAGAAAAAATATAAAAACGAAAAAAGTGTTTTTCACAGAAATCTCAAAAATGGCTAGAGATAAAAAGCTGAAAAGTTGGCTGAATTATTTTCATTCAATGCCTAATCGATCCCCTCAATATGAATCGAAAAGGCCGCGGGGGCAGATTTACCATTGAAACCCGACTATACCCTTTTGCTAGTCCGGATCTGATTTATTCAATTTCTAAAATATTGAAAAATGGCAATCATAAAGGGTGACAAAACTACCTAATTTGAAACAATTCGGTCCAATAATTCAAGAGTTATTGAACTTTGAAATTTCACTCATGAGGTGATGTTTTTTGCTCACTTCTTGATCACTCTGTATGACCGT
Source organism: Propylea japonica (assembly GCA_013421045.1). Taxonomy (NCBI): domain Eukaryota; kingdom Metazoa; phylum Arthropoda; class Insecta; order Coleoptera; family Coccinellidae; genus Propylea; species Propylea japonica. Next base: position 55,886,093 of record CM024241.1, read on the forward strand.
GCCAAGCAGAGATTTTGAATTTTTATCAATAATTGATTCTTTGTGGTTACGAAAATGTAATAAGAACATAATGTTCACGTACCTACAGGGTTTTCCAATATTCATGAAAATTGAAAAAGTCCAAAATTTTGCTAGTCCGGATCTGATTTCTTCAATTTCCAAAATATTGGAAGATGGCAATCGTAAAGGGTGACAAAACTTGCAAACTTAAAATAATTCGGTCCAATAATTCAAAAGTTATTCAACTTTGAAATTTCAGCCATCAAATGAATATCACCCTGTATATTCCAAACGAAGGCCCTCAAATGATTAAAACCTCTTGATGAGAGTCCTCCCTGATGTACTTGATTCATGGTTTCCTTTTGTCGCATTCTTCCCGGGACACCCTATATACTGTACAGCAATTCTATATTACTCTCAGCTTGCTGAATATTTTTTTCTATGAGAGCATGTTCTTTGATATATCTAAGATACCTTATACAAAATGAACTTAAATATTCCCATTGGTATGAAAACGCATTTCTTTTGTCGATGTCATGCATGTCAATGATATGCCACGGATTTTGAACAAACTTGTATGATTGAAAACATAAAGCTTCCTAGGATTCTTTGAGTACCTATGTACCGAAGGTATTAATGTTCAATTGAAATTATATTCTACACAAAAATGCAGTCAATTTCTAAAAGATGGCTAAATATAGTTAAGAAAAGTATAACCAAAAATTTTTAGGAAGCTATGAAAAATCCTTGCATGCTTAATATACAGGCTGTCCCATATCGAGTCTCAAATTGAATTTCAGAGTGGTTACTACCTACTTTTTGATATTACCGACAACACAAAAGCTCTAAAAATATTCTAGCTAGACCGATGTAGCAGTGGTTCTCACCTGAGAAATCAAATTTTCAATAACTTTATACATTCCGTTCTTCGTAAACGTTCAGGGTTACACCGATCGTAAGCCATCCCGTAGCAAACCTTTGGTTGCAAAATGGCGAATTCGCCAATCTCTCCAAAGCAATCTTAGTACCTACGCATTACGCATCTCCCATTTTTCAATCACTGCAGAGTCGCAGCTATCGAATACGTTAACTCAACAATTGTGTCGTTTTAAGAAGGTGAATATCAACGCATAAATATATTTCCATTTGATATACATACTTGATAGTTGTTTTCGAATAATTAAGAAATCATCAGACAACTGTGTTACAGCTTGAAAACACACAGAATTAAGATAAAAAAAATTGAGAAAGCCCTAAGCAGGTGCTTGAGTGCTAGTTCATCGGTGGAGCAATAAGGCTATTTCCTCGAAATTTTGTATAGAACTTGAAAGTTATACTGAATATATAAGTGCAAAATCTCAGCACGGTCGGAATAATATTCTGGATATTATTCAAAAACTGAAATAGGTAAAAAAACAATAATTAAAAAATATTAAATCATAAGGTTCTGATGATCCTCTTGAAATTTAGCATACATTCAGTATATCCATCTTCATTCACAAAATCAATTTCATTCTACTCGGATATCTTATTATGGAAGTATGAAGTTTCTTTTCAATATTCCAATTTAACTTTCTATGGTTCTGTTTACACTATGGCCACAAAATTTCATTTGATTGGTTTCGTTTTGTCTGAGATATTGAGGAACGAAATTTTGAATGGCCATATTTTATGGAACATTCTGTACAATTTGGCTGGTTGGCGAACTTAACCGCGGTATTTGGGAACCGAAACTACCCGGAAAATCTCAAGTCTCTGGGGCAATCCCTTCGAAAGTTATCCTGCTAACGGCAGGACGGCCGGCCCGACGAACAGAATTGAATTTGACCACGGAATCGACATCAGGGAGTCGAGCCCTATCATTTAAGACCATTTTCGACTCAACATTCGAAAATTACAGACATTTGGGTAAAACTATATAACACTCGTTTAAGTAAAACGGACGTTCAAAAAATGGGGATGTATAAATTCTAGGAACGACCATTCCAACTAGAATATTCCAAAAAGTGTTGGTCACATTCTATTCATTCATTATTTCAACTCTTCTTTCAAAATTTAAATCTACCCTGAAAAATTCAGTGCTTACGCCCACTACAGCTTATGGGTGGCGACAAACACAATAACATTCAGACAAAACCACATCAAAACTTGAAATTTTATGGAAGGTTTGATATAAGACAGGAAAGTTGAATAAAGGTGTACTATAGAAGAGGCCAACTGCTTGACATCGCCAAAATACACTTCCCTTTTTTATGCAATACTTAAATCAAGTTTTATTAGAAAGCTCAAAACTTAATGAGCACACCTTGAAAATATAAGATGTTAAAAACTCTGTGAAGGTTTCAATGATTTTTTTATTATTATGAGGAGAGGATAAATAATTATGCCTTATTTTTGGTGAGAACTTATTCATTTATCAGACCGCAAAAACACATCTGCTCGACTAGTTTCGGTGAGTTAATAGTAAATACATCACCATCTTCGGGAGCCAAGTAACAAGACGACTGCAACGAAGGAAGAAAAAATTCATGAAAAGAATATCGGAAATATATGAGTTCAACTTACGATGCAGCAGTCCTGTCATAGCTTTTCAACAGGGCAGAAAAATCGACCGTCATACATATTTGTCAACAATTAAAAATATAAAATAATACGGTTACTAAAATTCAAGTCAAGAAATTTGAAAATTTAAAAGATTTAAAAGTGAGATGAATATAAACAAAACAAAACGTAAAGCTACTGCGCGGAAGTAGGTACACCGCCGTTATTCTTATGTTTTCACCAATATTATCAAAAAAAGAAATTCATTTTATCTGGAAAAACATGTTCTTTGAAGTTGTAGGGGATGATTTCAATGGCATTGAATAAAAAAATTATCAAAATCTTCGAAGGCCTTCGTGACCTATAATATTTTCAGTATATGGTTACTAAGGTTCAAGCTAGGGAAAAAATTGGTTTATTGCATAAGTTGACATGTTTCCATTTATTCTAACCTGAGTTTCAAAATAACCAAATGCACATTTTTGATAGTATTGAATATCCATATACGAATTCAAAAGAGATTCATTTGGGCCAAAGTGAATGACAACGTTCTGCCACACTCAGATAAGTGATGGTTTGCTAGTAATCAAAGACTCAGCTTCTAAAATTTGTTGCCTCGATTTCAAAGTTCAAATGAATTCAAATTGGGAAATTGATGATATACATATCTGCTACATGGCTTTTTCGAAAATAAAACAAGTTGTCAAATTAATTGAGTTTTTATATCCAAGCCCAATGATCCCATTGATAAAAAGTTATATATCACAATGTCAAGGTTGGATGAATAGAAGCAAAATTGCACAATAAAAAGTCAATGAAACCTTCAGAAGGAATACACTACACTGACACCAAAAATGCATCTAATTAGGCATAAACAATATTGAGGTCTCGGGGTTTATAGAACTAGTACTAATTATAATATTAACGTCTTTTAATAGACAGGAGAATCCTGAACGAAGATAAACATTACTCACACGGAAAATTCCTCCATGAATCTGGAGAAATCGAGCAAAATGAAATTATATAATGATGAAATCATTCGTGCAGTGAAACAATATGATATCTCATCGTAGCAACATTTGCCCGTATCCGTTCTGGAATACAGTTGTTTACTATAATCCGAACGTTTATCGTTCATTTTTAATTGAATCGATTTTAATTGATTTATTCGATTATTTCCCTAGAATCCGTCCTATTTTTAGAAATATATAGCCGGCCATGAACTCGACGAATGACTATTGAATTGCTGGCGAATTTTGATGATGTAGAATATCTTTTAAAGAGATATTAGTTACGAGGTGAAAGATCTTTAGTATACATATACCATTATCGGTAGAAATTTTGATTGCGGTTTTTGAATATTTATCGAGAAAATACATGTCCGGAATTTGTACAACATATAAAGAGGCTGGCCGACTGTAAAGGGCGCACATAAAGTGAGGAAGGGAAAAGATAAAAGTCTATTATGAATATCTGCCTTGAATAGTTACATAGGCTGACTTGTCGTTGGCTGCGATGCATATCCCCAGTGATATGTTAAGTCCGTTCACGAAAGTTTGAGCCGTCGGTTGGCCATGACAATTTGGCATATTCCGCTGTGTATATTAAAATTTTAGGTTATGTTGTTTATTTTCTTTTCAGATTGATATGCAATGTTGTCATTATCACGAAAAAGTTGCACAAATCGCGAAGTTCTTACAATACAGTAAAGGGGTTGAATCACCTCAAAATAATCGATTGTGACTGATGATGTAAAATATTAGGATTGCAATATTTCCAAAAACTAGCTAAGGTATTGAGCCGAACTCTCCATGTTTGAATATCTATCGATTTTGAATAGTGTTCTGTCAATATATGATCGGTAATATTATTCAAAACTCATATTGTGAAGGTAATAGGAAAAGCACTAATATGTCCAGGAGCATGCCCACCCCATATTGTAAATCGGGAAATGTCGGCCAAAAATTGTATGTCATTCATTATTCGCAAAGTTGAAGCAACCAGAAATATTGCCACTCAACAGTGCTTCCAATAACTACCGAAATTCATCGGTTTGAAAATATATTTGAGGTTATTACATTGAAATTTTCGAATTAATACACTGTAAAAATAATGTGAAAGCATTGATAATATCGAAGTTGTCGAAGCGACAATTTTGTGGATAAATGAAATAACTATAGATTCAAGATTATATTTTCAATCGAAAAGCAAAACGAAACTATACAAGGGAGTTTCTATATCGGTTTCCATAGTTTTAGCAGAATTCAATCAAAACAAAAATACAAGGATACAGTTTTATTTCACTGCAGAAATTACAGTTAGAAGTTAGAAGAAGAAAATCAACTAAATTCAAATCCTCGAAACACCAATAACTCAATGCTGGAGTTGTACCTATACTTAGGCAAAAGTGCAAATTAAGATTTATCTTGTGTTACAAAATGGCGAATGCGCAAGTTTAATGATGAATTTTCTTATTATACATTATACGGATGCTACCACATTACAAGATAAAAATTTTAAGCAATATTGACTAATCCTTTCAAGTTTTTCTGACATCTCAACGGAATCAAAAATTTTCAGGTTTTTTCACCTGAGAAAGAACTAGGAAAATGGCCGAATTAATAACTTTGGTTCCATCGAAAATAAATCACTGAAATTATTTTTATGATACGACTCTTAATACATTTGCATAATCATATTCCTGAATTTTTATAAGAAAACGTCCGAATAATGAAATTTCGAATATAGGTATGACCATTGCCTTCTGACGTAGTATACCTACGTAGTCTATATGCGTCTGTGGAATGAATCCACTAAACAAATAAACCTAAATATTTAGGCTCTGAAATAGGTTGGTACTCTAGAATAACTAGACCTACTAGCTTTTTCCGGTACAAAGCTAGGATGTTAACTTCCGAATAAAATGAATATTGAAACCAGATGTTTCGATTCAGTACATCACCTTATTGTTGATGCGTTGAACGTCTCGAAAAGTGAGATGATTGATTTTTATACCATTTAAATGTTTTTCCGCCGACCTCCAAATGAAAGGTGATTTTAATGTGTACGATTATTGAACATTAATGATCCATTTTAATGCTCAATTTACTGATATTTTAATGTGCAATCCTCAGGGCAACCGTACACAAAGTATTCAGAAGCATTACGAGAAATGTCAAAACTCTACTGGAACATAGAAACATGGAAATTTTATATCAAATGTATGTCTTGTGCAAAATGAGAATGTATTTCAATCAAGAATTTTTCCACAACTCATGTTGAGATCGTCCGAAAAATCTAATCAACTAGGTTATTAACCGATTTGACAGATTTTACTATAAACCAACTCGCGATAGCTTTACCCAAAGTAGATATTCGCCCCTGAAAATTATATGTTATATTCAATTCCTCAATGAAATATTGAAGCACAGCATGTAGCCAAAGACTACAGATTAATAGTAACGAAAAGAAGTAAACAATATTATCTCAAGATATATTACTAGACATTAATTGAGTCAAAGTCCTACTTTCACACTCACATCAATAAAAGATCGAAAGATTAAAAAGCCGACATTTCTTCTGTGGGACAATATAGAGGTTGAATAAATCCAAACTAATGATCTTTAGAACCGGATAAAACCGGTTATCGGTGTTTGTAATATCTCAATTCATTATTACAACTGCGGAGTAAACTACACTGTCGCCCTAAAGCTATAAAATGATGAATTTGAGCATGGGCTTGGTGCGAGTGGGTTGCTGTGGAAATATTCGGTAGACCAATTTTTTAACACTTGTTTACAACGAGCTATATCGTTTTGCGCAAATGTCTGTAATTTTCGAATTTTGAGCCTAAAATGGTCTCAAATGATAGGGTTCGACTTCCTGATGACGTATTCGTTGTCAAATTCAATTCTGTCCGTGGGGCCGTCCGGCCGGCCGTAAGCACGATAACTTTCAAAGGGAATGTCTCAAAGACTTGATTGCAGGATGAGTTGGGTTCCCAAATGCCGCGGTTGAGTTCGTTAACCAGCCAAATCATACAGGGTGTTCCATAAAATAGGACCATTCAAAATTTGTGTTCCTTCATATCTCAGACAAAACGAAACCACTCGAAATGAAATTTTGCAATCACATGTGTGTTAACAAAAACATAAAAAATTCAATTGAAATATTGAACAGAAAATTTTTTATATTTCCATAACAAGATATCCGATTCGAGTGAAATTTATTTTGTGAATGGAAAGTACTGCATTGTGATTGTAAACAACCAAGTTCTAGAGTGAGATGGAAAGCATTTCACTGTCGCACTGGGGTGAAGTAAACAACTGGTTAGATTTTAATTTCTACAATTTCTGAATATATTACAACATTTTCGTAATTTTGCTATAGCCCTAAGATAATTCCGATTAACTTTTTTCATCGACGAAAAAAGGTATAGAAGTCGTTGAATTTTGTTGATTCTAATGATCTAGAGCGTCAAGAGTTTCCACTTCGTAGCAAACTACAAAAAATTCTTATGAAATGATAAATTTGGAGGAATAAAAATAGGCTAACAATGTTTTCGGGGTCCAAAACAAGGAGGCCCAAAGAAGCGTCTTAAGGGGCACCATGCCAAATAAAATTCTCTCAAATTCATCATATTTCAGAACTTCCATGTATAAAATTATGTATAGTCCGTTCACGAAAGGTTGAGCACATAGTAGGCGTTTCTTCATTTATCTGAAGTTGGCAGTATTTGCTGTCATAACGTAAAATAAAGTCAACGTTGCCGAATGTACTCGGCCTCGTCGAGCTTGCGAGTTATCAGACAACTCTATGCAATATTGACAACATAGCGTATCAATCTGACAGAAAAATAAAGAACATAACCTAAAATTTTAGTGTACACAGTGGAATATGTCAGATTTCCATGGCCAACCGACGGCTCAACCTTTCGTGAATGGACTATACTTAATATGCAACAATGTTCTGAGATATGGACATGAAACAATTTTTGAAGGCCCATTTCCTCCCCTAAATTTACCCTTGTTAAATTTTGTTACATTTCTGTTGCTGTACAATGTTATTGTAATTGTATTTCGAGAGCTAATTCAAACCCGAAAATAAATAGAAGTTTTTCTCGGTATTCGAAATTTTTCAAATTTAGTTATGGAACATTGGTCTCCCTCAAATTTTATAACTTTGCCATAATTTTAACGATGCTGTTTCTCTAACCGTTGCCGAGATACCAATGTTGAGCCTCGAATTTCAACCAGCCTGTACTGACCAATTATTGACGAAATGTTTTGTCAAGTTCTTCGTTCTACCTTCTAGAAGTTTCTTTGAAGCATATTTTTCATTTCAATACTGTCATAAGGCGACGGCGACAAGCGATAACCGTCATATTTAACGCAGCCTGATAAAATAAAGATACGGCACTGCATTATAGGATCACTTCAACTTTACAAACATACTTAATTGATTGTTTAGTCGATTTTATTGTAGAACACTTTGACACCGAGCGGTGTCAAAGATCTACATTCGAACTGTGATTGTTTTAGTATCGAGAAAACCAATAAAACCGGATTTAGCACCTGATAATGCTGAAAACAACTTATTTCTTGGTAAATGGATTGTGCAGTGTGAAATGTATTTGTTGTCGAGAGTCATTATCTGTCAATGTTTTGATCAATATTTTGGGTGGCCAACAACAAAGTAAGACATAAACTGGAATCTGGATCAAGACGTTCACGACTTCATGATCCACCGGTGGGTCACGGCGGAAAATGATCGATAATTTGAATGAAAATTTTTCAGAGCTTTGAGCAGGTGCTTTTGAGCGCTAGTTCATTGGTGGAGCAATGAGGCTATTACTTCAAAATTTTGTATAGGACTTGGGATTGATACTAAATATATAAATACAAAATTCTGCACGATCGGAATAATATTCGGTAAATTATTATGTAAAAACTTGACAATTAAAAAAATTGAATTTTATGGTTCTGATGATTCGATTCTCTCGAAATTATGCATGAACATTCAGTATATCATAAATTCCACACGAATAGGATATCTTTTATGGAAATATGTAGTTTCTTATTTTCCATATTTCAATTGAATTTTCTATGGTTCTGTTTACACTATGCCCACATAATTTCGCGTATTATGAGTCTCTTGTATGTGTCCACAAAATTTCATTCCGATTGGTTTCGTTTTGTCTGAAATATTGAGGAACAAAAATTGTGAATGATCATATTTTATGGAATACACCCCGTACGATATGGCTGGTTAACGAACTTAACCGAGGCACTCGGAAAAAGAGCTCACCCTGAAAATCTCAAGGCTCTAGGACAATCCCTTCGAAAGTTATCGTGTTAACGGACGGCTGTACGGGCAAAATTGAATTTGAGCACGAATTCGTCATCAAGGAGTCGGGCCCTATCATTTTAAAACATTTTCGGCTTAAAATTCGAAAATTAAAGACATTAAGGCAATACGATATAGAACTCGTCTAAGTAAACGGACGCTCAAAAAGTTTCACATAGGGATAGATGGGTTATGAGATGGGTGTGACAACATCAACTTATCCTAGCAACGGATTTTAATACGGTATAAAAAGATGTATATTCAGCTGCCTAATGACGATACACATCGTGTAAATTTTCGTGAAGATCCCTTGAATAGAAAATTTGAAAACTTTAAATTATCTTTTGACTTGAAATCTTATAACGGGCGAAATCGATAAATTATTCTAACGTGCGTTCAAAAAATTCGTGGTCAAGTAAGCTGTGTATAGTATTATATACATTTTGAAATTTCCTTTATGAAACTATAAACTGTTTTCATTCAAGTTCAAAACAATTTTTTGAATTCTCATTGATTTCGGAACAGATTTGATTTTTTGACTTCACTTCCCTCGGTTCAAATATTTCGTTTAAAAAAAATCTGTACACCATTTTGGCACGATCGGCTTCATCGTTCTATAAATGAAATTCCAAAATGTATATAATTCTAGAATAATAGATCGATTTTGCCCTTTATGGAGCTTAGCTCTGAAAATTTGAAGTCTCGAATTCATTTTTTACGAAAGTTAAAGTTTGAAAATTTTCTATTCGAGGGATCTTCACGAAAATTGAGACGATGTGTATAGTCATTAGGCAGCTAAATATATATTTTTGAATGGTAATTTCTAGAAAAAAAACATTTCAGAAGTAATGGAGCTTCAGAAAATCATAGCGTTTTTTGTTTCGTATAGTCAGGTTGAGAAAAATATTACTGAAATCACCGAAAAAAGCTAACGAATTCAAACGATCGGTTGAGTGTGACGTACGCGTAAAGGCTGACGCTCACTTGGACGAGACGAAGCGAAGAGTTGTTTTCCGCAGGCACGATTTGCACTGAATCAAATGGGTAGACGCTCACTTGGGAGGCGCGAAGCGAAGATCAGAATCGATCGATTCAGTTCAAATCGTGCCTGCGCGTCGCTTCGTTTCGTCTCGTCTCGTCCAAGTGAGCGTCAACCTCAATTCGTTTCATCTGTTTGAACGCTGAATCACAGTTTACAACGATGCCAACTGATCACTCTGCTATGAATCGTCATCCCCACTAATTGTGCTAACTGGTACGTCATCATGGCGAGACGTTTGAACTTACGTTATAAAAATTTCATTTTCAATATTTAATTAATGATTACCTACTTTAATTTTAAAGTGAATAATTGGATACGTTTACAGGGTATCTACTTTTGAAGTGGACAAACTTCAAGGGTAGATTATACGAGTGATTTGCAACAAAAAATGTCATATAACATATGGTTGAAATGTTGACGGTTATTCTTCAATTCAACATTTTTTGATTTCCCGAAATATTTCGAGTTTTTTCTCTTAAATGATTATTATTCAGTTGTCCTGGTAGTCCTAACAAATTTGACTACATATTTAGAAAGGATAATAAATTTGCTACAAGATAAGAGAATCTGTGTGCAAAAAAACTCTTATTGCGGACTTGGTAAGGAGATGAATATCACCATTCTGATTAGCCCTAATCTTCCAATGGTTTATTCGATGAAACAATAATAATTATGCACAAGTTTTCCTTTCAGTAAAAAATACCTCATTTAGCGTACTATCGAATGACATATCAACTTATGTTTTAGCTGCTCATCCTCCGACATAATATCATGGCTAACAACACAAAAGTTGATATGTCATTCGTAAGTACACTAAATGAGGAATTTTTTTACTGGAAGGAAAACGTGTGCATAATTATTAATATTTCATCGAAAACACCATTGAAAAATAAAACTAATTCTCTCAACTTCAGAATCGAGATATTCACCTCCTTACCACGCCCGCAATAAGAGCTTTTTCTGCACTCATACTCTCTTATCTTGAAGCAAATTTATTGCCCTTTCCGAATATGTGGTGAAATTTGATGAGACTACCAAGAAAACTGAATAAGGATCATTTTATAGAAAAAACTCGAAATATTTCGTAAAATCAAGAAATGTTAAATTGAAGAATAACCGTCAACATTTCGACCATGTGTTATATGACATTTTTGTTGCAAATCACTCGTATAATCTCCCCTTGAAGTTTGTCCACTTTAAAAGTAGACACCCTGTATATTCAACATTACTTTTAATGCAGTCACATGAAAAACTCTATATTTGTAAATGTCGATTCATGATTGGATATCTAGTTTTATTTTAAACCATTATAGCTCTATGATTTTTCGGCCTATTTGGGACATGAACGAACTGAAGCGAGTTATTGAGAGCGCATACCTAGGGTGAAAATTTCTTTTCTCTGTTAATTTCATTCGGAAGATAGAGTGTTTAGGAAGGACCGCAGGACACTTTATCAGTGTTCCAATCGAGTTGGTCAAGAATAATCTAGCTAGACTAAAAACACAACATTTTTTTAAATTAGAATCTTACAAATACATATAGCACGCTGTTCCTTTAGGAACAAGCGCGTTAAAAACTTACTCATAAACTGTTTCTACGTGATTTGATATCTTCTCAGATTTAAGGAAATGATTGGCAAAATAAATTGGAAAGTCCTCCCTCTGGACCTTGTAAATTATCTCGAGCATTTACAATAATATGTGATACATAATTTGGCGACCGGTCTATCTAATATTAGATTTTAATCCATTAAATTGTTATTTTGGCGACAAGAATCAAGATAAATGAACGATAACAACAATTTCGTAGGAAATGCTTGATAAAGAGTTAAACTTCGGACTGTTTTTGATGGTATCCCATGTTTTCAGAGGTTCTTCGGCGTCATGATATCTCAAGAAAGATACAAATGAAGAAAACATTGCGTACATTGCAGATAATGTCACGATAACGGGGGGTTGTTTTTTCATTATGGTTCATTATTGGAATTGGAATTTTTTCAGACATCAACAGTAGACGGATTTGGATAATGTCGGAAATGCGGAGTAATTCATGGTTATGGCCTATTAGAGGTTTCTGGAAAACAAATCATATATTTGTGCTGAAATTTTGCATTTGGGGGTTTTCGACCATGAAATTCCTGTCTAAAATATATTCATACTTTTGCAACTAATACCCAGTATATTATTACATCATCAAATAGCCCATTCGATGGTTATTTCTACAATATACTATTTTTTTTAGTGAAAACACATAGGTTTATGAGTTATTTAGATTCTAACAGTTTTTTTATATTCCCGCAGAAGAGGTTTTTTCGGAAAAATATTTTTCTTCTTACAGATCTATTAGTCAGCAACACAACATCAATACAATAGAACCACTAATACACAACATATATCCCATTGTGAAAGAACTAAGAGGAAATTAAGAGAAAACCAATATTTCAATATTTGCTTAGTCTACTCTGATATTCTATTCATTCAATGTATCACAGATTCGTTTTTCAATATAACCTTCATACCCACTGTAAAATTTGAATTGTATCGGGTGTCCCGAATTCGTTGTCTAGTGAGGGGATCTCAGAAACCCTTGGAGCTAGAAGGAAATGAATGGCACATTTTCGGGCTCGATTTTTGAGAGATTTAATTTGGTGAAAACCGTAACCTTGTAAGTTCAACCGTTTTCAAGATATTAGCGAAAATTGGAAAATGGCGTGAAATGAAAAGTTCTCATAACTTCTTCATTACTGGTGCTATGAACATGAAACGAAAACATTATACAGGCACTTTTTTTCGTAGAATTCTTTAATGTAATCAAATTTTTTTTATTGCGTTTTTTTTCGAAGTTATAATACAAACTTGTGTTTTTCTAAATGTGAACCATAAGCATTTGAATAACAGATGGAACCGTCTTTTTTTTCCCTTTTCAAAAATATAACTTAATATATAAATTTCTTATTAAACTGTAAAAAACATCAAAAGTTTTATTTTCACACGAAAAATCAAATGGTTGTCTAAATATGATAATCTGTGAACATCAAATGATTAATAGATAAGAACCGATAACAAATTTTTTATAAATATTGTGCGAAGTGAAGTCCATTTTGGTCAATGCAAAGCTCCCACCTCACAATGTCAGAAAGAAGGTGTGAGCTTTGCATTGACCAAAATGGATTTCACTTCGCACAATATTTATGAAAATTTTTTTATCTGTTCTTATCTATTAATCATTTGATGTTCACAGATTATCATATTTAGACAACCATTTGATTTTTCGTGTGAAAATAAAACTTTTGATGTTTTTTACAGTTTAATAAGAAATTTATATATTAAGTTATATATTTTTGGAAAGGGAAAAAAAAGACGGTTCCATCTGTTATTCAAATGCTTATGGTTCACATTTAAAAAAAACACAAATTGTATTATAACTTCGAAAAAAAACGCAATAAAAAAAATTCGATTACATCAAAGAATTCTACGAAAAAAAGTGCCTGTATAATGTTTTCGTTTCATGTTCATAGCGCCAGTAATGAAGAAGTTATGAGAACTTTTCATTTCACGCCATTTTCCAATTTTCGCTAATATCTCGAAAACGGTTGAACTTACAAGGTTACGGTTTTCACCAAATTAAATCTCTCAAAAATCGAGCCCGAAAATGTGCCATGCATTTCCTTCTAGATCCAAGAGTTTCTGAGATCCCCTCACTAGACAACGAATTCGGGACACCCGATACATGGACAGACCTCAGTCGATAGCCTTTTAAAAGGCATCAAAGTTCTCTCTCTCTCTCTCCCTCTTTTGAACGCTCGCTCTGCTTAAACGTGTACTATATCGCTTTGCCCAAATGTCTGTAATTTTCGAATATTGAGCCGAAAATTGTCTACAACGATAGGGATGACGAATCGAATTGATTCGCCATCCGGCCGTGATTCGTAGTCTAATTCAATTCTGTCCGTGGGCCCTCCGTCTGGCCGGCCGTAAGCACGATAACTTTTGAAGGGATTGTTCTCCAGACAGAAAAATTGTAGGGGATGTTGTACTGATTGCAAAAATTGAAAAATATTTTAGGGTCTAATTGAAAAAAAAACAGATTTCTTTACGATTTTGTATTTGGCAAATGATGATTTTATTTTTGGTCTATCCTGTATAACTGACAACTATAATCATAGATCAGATCAATATCTAATGACTTGCCAAATTTCTGACTTAAATCTCAAATATTGAGCGAACTACAGTCATTTTCGTAACACGCCAATTTGATCTAATATTTCGAAAAATAATTAATAACTCAAAAACCGTTAAAGATAGGTATGAAGAAGTAAGAGTGAATAGATTTAATATTTCATGGGGTATCATAAAAAAATAGAAATACCGCATGTCCCATTTAAAATAACAAAGTGGTTGTCAAATTGTCGTACATCCGGCAACACTGGAAATGTGAAATTATTTTAAAAATGTACTTTACATGGCCAAATATTAATCCACAAAATTTGAAATCTTCACCATCAATATTTTCCATAATAATCTAATAGGCCACTCACCTTGGGACACCCCATATATGTTATGTATGTAGTGTATTGACGCACTATTAACATGCTATTCGGTAATCCGGAAATTCAAAGTTCAGATACACCCGTTGCATTCAATTGTCCGAATAAAGAATGAGGTGGTAACACTGTACTTCTCAAGTTATGATGGGTTTTTTTTAATACTCCCAAAACTAGAAATTCGATTGGATCGAAAATAAATTTTTTTGGGGCTCAATGACGATTCTTGGAAAATTTCATGAGGATCTCTCGAACTTCAACTAATGATGTGATGGCAAAGAGATTCAGAATTTTCAGGTTACATGTATTGTGTATTCAGAACTCGGGTTAAAAAATCTCGTCTTCATTCAAATCGGACAACTAGTTTTCGAGGTACATACAGGGTGGGGCAGAAAAACCTAGCCGATTCAAAACGTTGTTATAAAAATTAAAACCACTCAGCTTGTCAAAAATTTTTTTTTTAAACATATCGCAAATTTTATGCCATTTTAAATTTAAGTTTTGAAAAGCACATCACTCAAATGTCGTCCTTGGGAGCGGATACACTTATTTAGGCGCTCGCGGTAGCTTTCCATGACTTTCACCGTCATTCCACAGGAATTTCTTCTTGCCCGAGCATTTCCCTTCGTAAAGCAAGAAGGGTCCTTGGTCGATGCTGGTAAACCTTCGATTTGTGGTAACCCCAAAGGAAGAAGTCACATGGAGTGAGATCCGGTGAGCGCGGCGGCCAGCCAAGATCACCTCTCAGAGAAATGAGGCGACGGGAAACAGTTCCCTGAGAATGTCCATTGATCGTCGCGATGTGTGGGCGGTTGCACCATCCTGTTGAAACCACACATTTTCCACGCCATTTTCTTCCATTTTGGGTCTAAGAAAATTTTCCAGCATGAAACAATAGCGGCTCTCACATTGGCACGTTTTCAGGTCCTGTTGCTGTCCTGGGACGTCTAGGCGACTTCTTTTTCAATGCTGTGAACTCGTCTGTCTAAAATTTGACACCCACACTTTAATCGTAGCGTGATGTGGAACAGAATCATGACGCCCGAGTTCCGAAATGAATTCGAAAAGCACGTTGTGTAGCAATTATCGAACCGCCGCATTCGATAAACCGCTCAATAACAAAAGCACGATGTTCACCAGACCAAGGCATGTTGACTACTGACAAATGGCATAAAACCAGCTCTAACGGTTTTTACCCCACTACTCTACCTGCTCTATTTCTGAGAAAAAGGGATTGAAATCGGATAGGTTTTCTGCCCCACCCTGTACAAAGATTTGGAATTTTTTTACTCGAGTAGGTAGGTCGACCCCAGACCTACCGCGAACACGATAACTTCCGGAAAGAATGACATCATAAGAAAGTTGAATTTATAAATAAATATGATGAAACCAAATCTCAAGATATTCAAATTTGAATAACCCATTTTCCAATGTGAACGATCGCTCAAAAGCTTCTGACTCGAGTTCTGACCCCACTCAGGGCTTTCTTAAGTTTTGATGACTGCTGTGGTACTTATTATTCACTATGTACCGGTAAAGTTTGGATTTTTCTCGTTTTATTATCTTATTATTTATATTATTTATCTTAGAAACGCACAATAGCTCCTGACTTCAAGGCAGTGCTTTTCTTGAATTTTTATCTTCATCACTCATTCATCACTAGTTGAAATAAATAATCATCACTTAGCAATTAACTGGTACTATATGTCTTCGCAATAGATCAATAATTGAAAGATTAATCTCTAAATACGATTCGTTACACACAAATAGAGAAAAGGATATTAAAGTTCATTATACCTTATTTCTTATCGGTTTCCAAACTTATCAAAGCCATAAAAATTAATTTCGCCTAATATAAGATGAATATTTTAATTGATACGTAATAAAAATTACAAATATACAGGGTGTCTGTGAACAAATGCGAGGTACTTAGGGAGATGATTCCT
This sequence comes from Propylea japonica, assembly GCA_013421045.1. NCBI lineage: Eukaryota > Metazoa > Arthropoda > Insecta > Coleoptera > Coccinellidae > Propylea > Propylea japonica. The sequence continues at coordinate 55,902,510 of CM024241.1, forward strand.
CGATGATTTCGATGAAAATAAGCAGGAGTAGTGCATATAATTTTTTTTAGAAATCGACCTCCCTTCCAAGATACAGCATTTGGAAGGCGATAAGGAGTTTACAGTTTTTAATAAAACTATATATATATACATAATATGACATATAATATTTAGTAGATGTTACGCACACAATTTTTTTGATCCCATAACTTTATTATTAGGAGTTGAAAATTACAACCCCTTTTGATTTTCCTTCAAAAATAGTTTTCGTGAGATAGATTTTCGAAAAATAAAATTCTCTTATGGTTTCCCATCCAATTCTAGAAAAAAAAAGTGTCTTGAAAAATTTCTATACAGTCGATACTTTTCTCGGAAACAATAGGTTTGTTCCAACTCAAGAATTGACCGTACAATGATCGTCAGGATTCTGCGCAATAGATAAAAATGTGTTCCAACCGAAAATGTATCGTTTGAGAACGGTTTCGTTTTTGTTCCATCCTGCTTCGGGACCGTGAATGGAACGGTTTGTGATCGTCATTTCGATCCCTGGTCTGGAGCAAGTACTGTTTGGACGGTTCTTGTACGGTCAAAGTTTAGACGTGCGCATAAGATCGATTACTAACAGTTTCGTGACCGTCAAATTACCGTACAAAAGTCAGCTGTTGGAACAAACCTAATAAAAACTTACAAGCAGTTATAATCACTGTTCATTCCATTTCATCATATGTTCCATAGAATGAATATTCTAAGATTTTCTATGATTCTTTCTATATAGAATTTTCAGTTTCAAAAGAGTTCGATTTTTTTAATGAATACTTTGAAGTAATAAAATAAATTACTCTGTTATAAAAATGGTAGTTCATTCGAATTTGCATTTGCTAGATATGCACTGTTGCTACGGTTTGGCCGATGGAAATTCGACATACATGTATATGCTATGCTAAGCGCTTATATTCGGAGCGTTATTCAAATCGGCAGTTAACCCATCATAGCATGTTTGCAAGGATTCACCAACGACTAGCTGATAAAGGAAAATTCGGGAAAGGAATGCAAGATAATGGTCGCAACAGGGCGATCAGAACTGATGCTTTGGAGGAAGTCGAGGAGGAAGCAGTAATAAATTTGTTGAAAACCAACCGGAATCCAGCACCAGGAAAACTGCTAAAGAACTGAACACTACAAAAGATGTTGTGTGGAAAATATCAAAAGAAAATTTGTTATATTCATTCCATATTCAGCCAGTACATTAATTACTACAGCGCAATTTCCCTCTTAGAATAAACTTTTGTAATTGGGTATTGTGCAAAATTCTTGAAAACCCATTTTTTTTGTCATAAGAGTTTTTCACCGACGAGGCCTGCTTTTCTAGAAATACTATTGAGAATTTTCACAATAATCATGTTTGGGGTGAAGAAAACCCACATCAAATCGTTGAAACAAGACACCAGCAACAATTATCTCTTAAGGTATCGTTAGGGGTGCTGGAAATTATTTTATCGGTCCTTTTTTTACCCGGCACGTTGAACTCGCAAGAGTATAAACGTTTCTTAAAAGACGAGCCACCAATTCTTCTGGAAGATGTTCTTCTGCAAATAAGGCAAGCATATTTCTTGCATGATGGAGCTCCAGGTCACTCTGGAATTAACGTAATTGAGTACTTGAATGCCACATATGGGGATCGCTGAATAGGTATTTTATGTTCTGTGGGATAGGTCGTGGAGGTCTAGCGGCGTGGCCTCCACGGGCTCCCGATTTAAATCCATTGGATTTTTGCATCTGGGGTCATCTTAAACCTTTAGTTTACACGACGTCTATATTGAACATAAATGTTGAAAGATCGAATTGTAGCATCGTGTGAAATCATGGGAAATACTACCGGGATATTCGAAATAATACGAATGTCTATGAGGCAGAGAGTTGGTGCATGTATTTTAGCGGGAGGTAGTCATTTTGAACATTTATTAGAGTTTTACGTTATTGTATCTTGAAAAAAATAAAAACTACTGTTAACAATTATAAATCGATGGAAAGTTCTATTTATTTGTGAAATTAAAATATTACGGATACAATTTTATTCGGAAATCTCGGTAATTAAACCTTCAGAAAAATGTATACAATATCTTTATCTCCTGTCATAGACATACTTTATCTTAGAATATTCATTTTATGAAATACTTATACATGGTTCATAAACAGCGCAGTTGGTTTTGGATTATTTATTTATTCATTTTACACTGTTATGCAGGTTAGGCGATCGAATTATGTGGCTCGAATTATCAATGTCAAGATAGATAGAGAGAGATTTGATATAGTATATATAACATTACTAGCAGTAAGAGGGTTTTTACTGGCGAATGGAGTATATAATGACGAGCCGCAGGCGAGTCAGTTACCTCCTTGAGCCAGTAAAACGTACCCGTTATTGTGTATTGTTTTATATTTTATTTGTTTCTCGTTTTTAAAAAAGTGAGATAAATTCCAAAAAAATCTCAATAATTTGTCGCAAATGTCGTAAGCTATTTATGATTATTATGACATCGGAAAATTATGACAACTGTCAGTGGCTTTACGAGAGGGAAGTCCTTCGAAAATATTTGCTAATTTCTGACGAAAAAGCCAGATCCAAATGAAACAAGGTATGAATATCGTTTTTAATATTTTTATAACGTTTATTACTAAAAAATATTTGTTCCAGGAACATGAAATTAGAAGGATAATGAATTAGAAGCAAGGACGTGAAAAGGAAGCAAATAGATACGAATAAACAGGTACGATATCGTTTTTGAATAGTTTGAGAACATGTATTGAGAAATACATTTGTTCAGGAACTCTGAGATTAGAAAATAAATTAAATAAAGCATTCATGACAACTGCAATGTATTAATACTACTAACTTGTAAAAGTTTTACAAGTTAACTGTCAATTTAGTTAGTGACTTGAAAAATAAACTTCTTGACTAATATTGTGTTTTGGAAACTGACGGTTTACAATGAGAAACAAATAAATCGATAAATGTATTGAGTTTGCAGGAAAGCAGCAAAATGAAAATAATCCAAAGCCAACTACGCTGTTACAATTATTTATAAAGACCCTGTACGATGAAATGGAATGAACAGTAATCATAACTGTTTGTAAGTTTTTATTTTTTCCGCGAAAAGTATCGACTGTATCGAAATTTTGCAGGAGACTTTTTCTCCAGAATTGAATGGGAAATTTTATTTTTTGAAAATCGATGACACGAAAACAATTTTTGAACGAAAATCATAGGGGGTTAATATTTTCAACCCCTAAAAATAAAGTTATGAGATCTGAAAAATTTGTGTGAGTAACATCTACTTAGTGCGTCATATTATGTATAGTTTTATGACTCAGTGATATCAAGAAGCAGTGAAAAAAATTTAAAACTGTCAACTCGTCATCGTCTTCCAAAGGCTGTATCTTGGAAGGGCGTTTTCAAAAAAAATTTATATGAACTACCCCGGCTTATTTTCATCGAGGAATCGTCTCCCAAAGTCCCTCGCATTTGTTTACCGACACCCTGTATATAATATCTGTTCATATGTTGAAAACACCTTCCTCATTTCGTTTCAGATTTTATTTGCAATAATTAAAAGATATAAGTCTGTTAAATAAGCGTTTCATTTCAAGAACCATGAAAACTGATAGCCCCAAATCAAGATTGACCCGAGAATTCTTTATTGGAAATTTTCGGATATTAGTGTCTACTTCAATCTAATTAATGGGATAGTCATCATGCATGTCAAGACTGTGATTATAAGGGCAAAAAGGGTTACCAATAATATTCATACAAAATCAATATAAAATTGATTGAATTAACTAGGTAACATGGGAGACCTTCATTATATTTGATGATATGAAATATGCCTGTTTGGTGAAAGGTGAGAAATTTAACAGAAAAAACTCTTTCATTCAAAATAATGGCTGATACAGAGAGAATGTGGATATAGGTATATTGTTGCCTTAGAATTATTTCCAATTCTTTTCGATAAATTTTCATGAGAAAACTTTTTGTATTATAAAATTTTGAATCAACTTACGTATAAAAATTTACCTGATATTTTCGTCGTCTAGTGCATCATATAATAAAGTTGCCAAATATACTTCCTTAGCGGTCCTTCCTCTATAAATACTCATTTTCACATAGCCGAATTTGTTTTCTCGACACTCTCAGTAAACAATAAAAATAACACTTGAATATAAATACAACGCGATTACATGTGTTCTTTAATCACGAAATGTTACACCCGACGCTGAGTTTCGATCTATAATGATTAAAATTTCGCATATTTGAATTTATAAGCGAGGAGATAAGAATAAACACAAATTCAAAAAAATAAACACTTACGCAGAGTCTGTAGAGGTTAGAGTTGTTATGAGTGTTATGACATTTCGAAATGAGTTCCTTTTCTTCTTCGCCAAGTGGAACTTAGAAGACATGTCATGGCATGGTTAGTTGGCATAACATAAACATTCGCAATGTGAGTTGCAACTCCTCAAATGATATCTTGTATCTGTACTTTAGGATAAAATGTTTTCATTGATTTTAAGTAACGTAGAGTTAAAGAGTGTCACAACTCACAAAAAATTTATTCATTTTAATTTTGGTCAAGTTCTCGAACTGAATCAGCTGTTCATTGTCATTTTGTCTATGACACCTTGTCATTTGTCAGCTTTGTTGATTCTTGACTAACCTTTGTAAATATATTCAAATATTGTTTGTTATAAATTCTAAAGGAGGCCAAAATTGATACTGCCTTTTTTCAAAATTTCATCAGGGATTGGGATTGAAACGATATATTTAATATTTTTCAATACAATGAGCAAATATCATAATTATCAAAGAGATTGTACTGATAATTGCAAATCTGTCGTACATGGAGATATGATAACTACTGCCCTATCAGTTCTAGATGTTTCTGCTCATCAGTTATGTTCTTATTTAAATTATATATGTACCAACTGTGATCTAGTAAAAGATTCTGTTGGAAGAACAGCTCTTCACACTGCCGCTTCTTATGGTTATTTGGAGGTAATACGGTGGCTATTGAATATAAAAAACGCGAATATAAATGCTAGAGATAATGAGTCAGGGTATACTCCATTGCATAGGGCATTATATTTTGGGAGAATACATGTAGCAGTTGAATTGATGAAATCAGGTATTTCTCTGGTATACCACTAAATAATTATAATATTTTAATTATCTTCCTATTCAAGGTTCTAATTCTACACTTCGTGATATGAATGGATTGACTGCTATAGATCATGTTATTGAAGATGGTCTAAAACCTACTGTAAAATTTGGTACTTTATATACATGGGGATTGAATAAAAACAATTCTTTAGGATCATTTAATTCAAGAACTGCTCCAGAATGTTTGGATATTTTCCATAAAAAAAATCCAAAGCAATCAGTAAAGCAAATATGTATCGATAAATTTCATAGTGTCATAGTCACAACAAATGGAGAAACTTTTTCTTGTGGACATGGATTAGGGGGCAGACTAGGTCTGGGCACTGAAAAAACTGTTGTGAATCCTACAAAGATAGATTTTCAATCTTCTGAAAAAGTTGTCATTAATGTGGTCAGCATTGCAAGGGATCATTGCTTATTTTTATCTCTTGATAATTTGGTAGGTATAATATCACACATTTTCAAGTTGCCCTTATCACCAATAAATAGAATAGTATTTGCTAAGCTTTCCCCCAAAAATTTTCATGGAACTTCTTACAGAAAGAATAAAAATCTACCTCTGCCTATTCATCGGATTTTCTTTTTAAATGGAATTTCATATTTAGTTGCTACATATTTCAATATGCGTTTCATTTTAAAGATACAACTGTGTGTCAAGAGAGGCAAAGTAGTTTGAAATAATTGGACCTTGGTCTCAGAATTGGCATGACTTCAAGAATTTCATTGGGCCCCATTGAAACCTAGGAATATAAAAAAACTAATAATGCAAACACAATTTTACAATTGGATTCTAGTCGTTTGATAACTTACACTGAAAATGATGACCAGTCAATAAAACAGTATATTCTCCCTACAAGATTAATTTGGTACAAAGTTTTCTTCGATTCAAATTGCAATTATAATAGTAAAAAAGAAATTGATAACGGTTTATATTTTAATTTTTTTTATAAAATCGACTCTCATACAGACTCTTACAGGTTTATTCATGTGGTTTAAACAAGTATAAAGTATTAGGTGTGACTCCACCACCAGAAAAAAATCTGTTTCCTGAAAAAATAAAATACTTTCAAAACAAATCGATTTGTGGAATAAGTTCATCAAGATATCATTCTGCTGCTTGGACTTCCAAAATATTGTACACGTGGGGATTGAATGGTGGCCAACTTGGACATGAACCTTTGAATGGAAATTATCATGTTATTGTGCCAAAAGCAGTGCAGGTTATTAATGTGGGAGAATCTACAATAAAAAATGTTGTTTCAAGTGATGGTGCTATTGCTGTACTGACTGGAAAAGGGGATATTTATGTTCTTCACGAATATCAATGTAGAAAAATTGCATCTAGGCAAGTATTTTTCATTTCTCTCTTGATATGCTAAGATCAAGAAAAAATGTGGTTTATTTTGACGAATATTTTTCTTTTCATCTGTTGATTTCCACAGGTTGTTGAATGTTTATGACCTAGCAATTATTGGTGGAAAATTGAATACAGCTGCCAATAAAGATTTAAAAAGTGAATTGATCAATGAATTGAAAATCGTTGTGCTTACAACCACAGGTAACTTGCTCCTATGGCAAGAGTCAGATCAACAACTTTGCAGATGTATTTTCTCCATTCCTAGGGTTTTGATAGTGAGACAAGTTTCGATTAATATCAATGGTATTTTATTTGTTACCGATTATGGTGAATCCTATACAGCTACAATCAAACCTAGGAAGAAAAAAACATTAGTGGACCGAAAAAATAATTTCCATGAATTTTCCACAAAAGAGGAATGTATAATTCTGAAAATTTCTAAAATTCCAAGAATATATAGGGCTGTATCAATAGTTAGTGACCCAAGAGGTGAAGATTTTTGTGTAATCCAGGTGGGTGAATTTGCCAGAGATTTCAATAAGATTCATTTTTATTACAGGAGCAGTTGTATACATTTTTTCCAGATTGAAATTCTTTCTCCAATGATATTAAATATACAGAAATTTCAGAAAAATGGTTTTATGTCAGCCATTTACTTTTCTACAATGATTATCTTTATATTTTACAAGTTGGCAGTTTTTGCGCGCTTTTTCCTAGGGTATTAGCGTGCTATCGATTTGACCAAATGAATGTATTTCCGAATTTTGAGCTTAAAGGGGTCTCAAAAGACTTGATTGAACTCACTGATGAAGATTGAAAATTCTGTTCGGCTGGCCGTGAACACGATAACTGTCGTTAGTTAGGGTTCTGAAATTTTGTGTGTGGTTAACTAATAAATTTCTGGTTGCTATAACTCTTGAACAGAACGTGTTACGACCTTGAAATTTTCACGAAGTTTGGGACAGCTACATGTCTGTATGCCCCATGAACAGTAAACATCGATTGATTTGTTCCAGAGTTAATCTCACTTAAACTTCGTCTCTTTGATTTTTCAATATTAGCGAAATCACAGATCCGTTCAATATCAAACTTGATATTTAGAATTAAGACAGCGACGCGCAAATTTAAGTTAAATTTAGTCAGAATCACATCATAAGAATATTTTCAAAAATATAAATATATTTAATGCTGCTTTGAATCTAAATAGTTTTTGTGGCAATGTTTTATGGAGTTTATATATCTTATTTAGTTGACACGGCTATGTAGGTCTCTGTTGTAATCCTCATAGGAGTCACAAACTGTGTCAAGTTTATTAATATTAGCCTAAGGATAATTCAAATTCGAACATTTTGGTAATTCTTGAATTCATTCTCCTAATTTATGTACTTCACCCGCAAAATTGAGACAGACCCTATAAGTTAAGCAATGAAACCTCAAAATATACTTAACTGATTAGTGTAATTGTTTGGCAGCTGAACTTTCACCTGTCCGCTGTAGGTTCTAACCTGGGTTGCAGTATCGAAGTTTTTTAATTTTCTTTCTACTTTTTCTAGTTTTTTTATGGTTATACTATATAAGGTGGAAGGAGTAGCTTTTACGTTCGTGTTCATATTTGAAAAGGAAAGATGAAATTATGCATGAATAGAATAAAACTAATAACCCACAGGATATTCAAATTGGATGTATAATTTTCCCAAATAAACAAGCGCGCAAAAACTTCTGCCATTTCTATTTTAAATTTTCAAATTTTTTTAACACCTTCATGCTCTCGGAGTCCTTTAAATTCTATGATATTTTCTCATAAACGCCACGTTTGTTTGAATATAAAATAATATGATACAGTTTGGTTTGTCTTTGAACATAGGTATCAAGAATATCCTGATATACAGGTTTGGAAATTCACATTGGAAACATAAGATATTCAATGCATTAGAGAGAGTATTTTGCCGTGCAGTTGGACAGTGCTATACTGGACAGATTTACATGATATGTTTCGCTCTTGTTTGACGCGATGGATGCTCCAATGAACAAATAATATTTTTGAAACATAGATAAATTGAAAATAGTAATCATCGAAATGAATACAATCTTCAATTTATAGGCTCACAGAACCTTCTTCATGCGGACTGGGATGATTTATTCAAGATGTTGTCAATGAGGGAAGAGACAGACCGGTTTCGGCCTCATTAGGCCTCGTCAGTGTCCCATATCCCTCAGAGACAACATCCTATTGAAAAACTTCTACATTTAACACTATTTGTAAGACTATCGAGTAGTATCTTACAGATAGATGCCTAATGAGGCCGAAACCGGTCTGTCTCTTCCCTCATTGACAACATCTTGAATAAATCATCCCAGTCCGCATGAAGAAGGTTCTGTGAGCCTATAAATTGAAGATTGTATTCATTTCGATGATTACTATTTTCAATTTATCTATGTTTCAAAAATTTGTTAGGTTAGCCTCCTTAAAGGCAAAGAATTTTTTGTTTGTCATTTTTTCTTTATCTTAAAAACAAATAATATGGTTGTCTCTCTCAAATCGACTAAAACGGGCAGTACGACGCATTCAGTATATGCGTCAGGCTACGCGTAATACTCGAGTACTGCAAGTTCCCTACCACACTGCTCGATTAAGCCACTCCCAACGATAAGAGAAAGACCAAACCATGTTATTCCAACAGGTTCGTTTTTCCATTATAGCATTGGTCAACTGTACGGCAAAATTCTCTCTCTGATGCATTGAATTTCGTATGTTTCCGATGTGAATTTCCAAATCTGTATAAGTAATTGTACAATTTCATTGAATCGAAATCACTTGATAAAAGTAATTTGATATTTGAATGAAAATTCAATAAAAATATGTTCATTGCTTTACCAGCAAGATCCATATGGCTCCAAGATTCAAGAAGAAAATGATATAGAACATGAAATGGAATATCACTTAACAAGATTACTTGACGAAGCCACAATAGAAGATAATATTCATGATGTTCAAATAAAAATCAATAATCAAGTTATACCTGTTCATAAGTATATATTAGCGAGAAGCAGTAAGTTACTCAATCTCTGTGATGATAAGAATGAAATATTACTGAAGGATGTAAACGCTGACTTCTTCCAAGAATTATTGTATTTTATATATACCGGCGATTGTAGTTTGTTAAAAATAGGAGAATGCCCCCCACAGTTCATAAAATACTGTATAAATGAGGAAAGTTCAAATAAAACACAAAGAATGAAAATATTCCAAAACCCTATAAGACAGCTTCAGGAACTATCCAAACGCTTTGGTTGTAAAGAACTACATCAACTTTTGAAAAATTACGATATGTCAAGTAACTATATATTCAGAAGGAATGAAGTGAATGATGCAAAAAAGAAATATGGAAGGAAAGATTTTCCTGAGTACTACGATGTGATACTGAAATGTAGCAATAATATCGAGATTAAGGCACATAAATGTATTTTAGTTGCTAGACTTGAATATTTTAGCAATTTATTAGCTCTCAGATGGAATCATGTAAGTCTGATGTATATTTTGTTTAATCATATTTAAATGAATAAACATGTCTCAAATTTCATGAAGCATTTGAAAAGGTTTTTCACACAACAATAATATTTTTTATTTTTAGGATACCAAAAGTAGCATTCTTATTCCATATCCGAGCAGTTTAGTAGAGGCTTTTGTGGAATTTCTTTATACAGACTCAAAAGATTTATTATTAGACAAGGATGGTGAATTCTTATTGAAATTATTAGTTTTGGCTGATGAGTATTTAGTGGATCAGTTGAAAAATTGCTGTGCAGAAATAATTCTTAACTTGAATTATGTAACACTCAAAAATGCTGTTGAAATATTACAACTCGCTCATGATGTTAAATCATCTGTTTTGAAGAAGGGCGTTATGAAATATATTGTGAACAATATGGTTTACTTCTTAGAAAATAGAGCATTAGATGATCTAACTGATGAAATTTTAATTGATATATCTTTACATTATATTACTTTCCGACAAGTGGATTATCGTTATGTGTCATATAATTCAACAACATCTTTCACTGAGGAGATAATTGATGTACATGAGAAATATCCTGTAAACTTGGAAATTCCAGAAAGAAAAAAAATTGAAAAATTAGGTTCCAAAGTATCTAAACGTAAATCAAAATCGTTAAGGAATAGTATAAATGAAAAGATCACAAAACATTGTTCAGATGATGAGGAAAACCCAGATACTGTAATACAATTTCCTGACTCAACAGACAACAATGAATTAATCTCAGTTGATGATAACGAGAACAAGGGTATGAAGAAACGTTTATCAGCAATTTCTGCAGCTATCGACATATTAAAAACTGAGGATTATGTACCAGAATATACAAGTTTGAATAATTATTCTTTATCAACTTCTTTTAATGATTTTCCATCATTGGGTAGTCCACCAGAAGGTAACTACCATAAGTTGTGTAGCCCACCCAGTCATGGAAAACCGATAAAAAAACACAAGATGGTACGGTTATCCCAAAAAGAAAGAATGAGACTATCTTCAGAAAGTAAAGAATCGACCCAGGCTACTCCAGGTAAATTATTTGTTACTATTGATGTCGAAACAATATTTTATTGCATGTATCTCATTGATTCTTATCAAATTAATTTATATCAGAAGCTTTTTGTTTGCTTGTTCATATTGGAAAAACGATCATTCAAATTTGAATGTCCTGAGAGCTGTTCATTTTATTTATTCCAGAATCAATCTTTCTTATTCAAATCTTAATATTATTTTGAATATTTTGAGCTGTCCCTCACCCCTGAACCTAAACAATAACTTCCGGAAGGAACGACTTCAAAACTTTAAATTATCAGGAAGGTTCAAGATTTGAATTCATGAATAAATAAAATGAGACTAATAGTTCTCAGCATATTAAGCAATATCCTGTATTAGAATAGGTAACGAGGGTATTTAGGTTTACTGTTTGTATTCATAACACAATAAAAATATTTTTACGAAATACAATTCTGCCCCATTTTTTTGCTGAGTTTCATAAGCACTTTATTACAAATGAAACTTTGAAGTGGTAAATTTGTAATTTTTAGAAAGTCCAAGGAACCCATGGAAAATCCTCCCTGATATAACAAATCAAATACCTAATTCCCCACCTGATTCTGCGTTCTCCAATATACTATCAGATGAAAGAAAATTGAAGGAAAACTTTGCAAAAATCACGAATAAACAACTTGTACATACTCAGGTGAAATTTTTTTTTTTTTGGAAAGGCTATAAGTATTTAAATGTTGTTTTTCAGATGGAAGATAGAGCAATAACGGACTTAGAGAAATTTTATAATATTGATGCCATTGAGGATGAAATTATTACTGTTCAAAGGGTTTCCATCGGAAATATTGCCTCACCTATTTGGGTACCTAGCAACCGAGCTCATAGCAGTAACAGTTGATGAAGAATTTCTCAAATGACAGCTTCACAGCAAATTTTAAATCCTGATTAAATACTTTGAATTTTTTGGAAGAAATGTATTATTCGTCTTGACGTCATATTATTATTTAGGAATGATTTATAAAGTTTTAATCCTTATTATTTATAATTTTATTGTTGATAATTCAGAGAAATATATGTTTCAGTAAATTTCTTTTGACGGTTCTTAAAACTATTTGTCAGGCAAATATTTATCTTCGGAAATGTTTCTTGAGTGTACCTTAATGCATCGAATTCAGTCACAATTAAGGAATTATACTGTTTTCTTAAATATAATTATAGTATTCGTTTTGAAGAGTTTCGAGCTACTGAGCTGTTCCAGTGCTTGTGCGCAATCAATGGCAAGCCGTATTTCGAGCTTTTGAATTACTCAGGAGCACGAAATACTTCAAAACGAATAAGCTAAATGAGACAACTATGATGGTTGTTTCCCCCTTATTTCAGTTTAGGCGAATTTTGGCGAGCTGTGGTTACAGCTTACCATAGTTACGTTAGTTGAGTGTCAACTACACGTAACTATGTAAAGCTGTGGTTACATCGCCAAAATTCGCCTTTTACGAATAGATACCGACTGCAGCGCCATCTACCGGGTTGATGTAAATCTAAACCATCCAGCCGTTTAGGAGTTCAGTGACACACACGTACAGTTGATTTTTATATATAAAGATTATCATCCTTCGTATGATTGAATTCAAACATTTCAACGGTGATTTGAAACTATCAATAATATTTTAGGAAGAGCTATATCCATTTCTTATCAACTTATCCCCTTACTGGGACTAAACTGTATACTACGTTTTACATAATTATTATAAAAAATTTTATCATAAAGGTTTAAATACTATCAACATTATTATTTTATTGCTTGGATATCAATATACCTATGTACAGTCGACTCTCGCTAACTCGAAATCCGCGGGACCACGATTTTTCTTCGAGTTATGTATAGTTCGACTTAGGCATAGTTCGAGTTATACAAGTCAACCACGATAGAATTCGACTTAAGGAGGTAATGAGATATAGAGGTAAACCAAATGAAAATTCGATTTATAGAGGTAAAAAAGAACAGCACAAATACTCCACGATGCAATTTTTCCACCACTAAATTATGATTAACTAGCGACCCGCCCCGGCTTCGCACGGTACGACATCACATTAGAAACCTCAAAAATAACAGTACTTCTCCACTATTTAATGGTTGTTATTATACATATAAACCTTTCTCTTGAATCACTCTATCTATTAAAAAAACGCATCAAAATCCGTTGCGTAGTTTCAAAGATTTAAGCATACAAAGGGACATAGGGACAGAGAAAGCGACTTTGTTTTATACTATGTAGTGATGATGTAGTGATTCGCTAACATGTTGAGATTTGGCTTATCTACTGAACTTCGAGTTATAGAGGTAATTTTTGAGTCTCTTCGACTTATAGAGGTAATTGGGGTGAAATATAAAGTCGCATCCACACTATGCTGAACGACATCATTCGACACGTTGAGGGCCAACACTTTCGATTCAACATTGGTGTGGACGTGAATCATTCGATTCGACTTCCTTTGATCTGGACCGCGCTCATTCGGGTTGGAAGCGACATGATTCGATTCGACTTCTACAACGTCCACACTTATTCGACTTTGTCGAACGACACAAGTCGAATGATGTTGTTCGGCATAATGTGGACGCGACTTAACGGTAAAATAATTTCGAGTTACGCATTGTTTTTTTTTCGACTTAGGCAGGTTATTCCTAGGGAATTGAAAATTCTTCGAGTTATCGAAGATTACGAGTTATCAAGGTTCGAGTTAACGAGAGTCGACTGTATAATGAAAATCGTTACAAGTGCACTTCCACTTATCCTACTTAGCAATTGATTAATTGTTATACAGCTTTGTCTTAATTCGCAGGAAGCATAAGTCTGATTTATCGGATTTTCAAGGAAATAAAGAAATCATTCTTTTAATGTCCCATAATAATTAGGGAGGGAGTAACGATAATATCCATAATGAAAAAAACTTCATTCTTCAGATGCCCTCATTTTATTTGCATCAAATCTAATAAGTTTTTCATCTTTGCCATTAGTGGAGTTACACATTTTACAAATTAAGTGAATATGCAATTGAATACACTAAAGATTCTCATCTTGGTTGATCTTCACTATTTGGTGAAAGTCTCATTATCTTATTCAAATAGCTTCCAAAAGTGTGAATATCAACTGCTGGATAGGGTTTTAATGATTTAAAATCTTTCAAAATTGTTGAGTCCAATGTTTCACATGTACAGTAGAATAGATTTTCTTGTTTCGATAAATGTTCAGCTAATTCAATTTGATGATTATCCATTAAATCTTGATTTATCACAACTATTAGAGGTTTTCCGCACTGAAGTACCTCTAAACAGGAACCTGCTCCAGCATGACTTATGACTAAGTCACTTTTTTCTATTTGCTCCCTGAAGTTTTCGAAAAAGCAGTCATACCTAATATTGATTGATTCATTTTTCACTTCGCTGTACTTCCCATTTCCAGTTTGAAATTGAATAGATTTGTAACCCAATTCTGATAGGATATTCAGAACTTTTACACTAGTCAAAGTGGAAATCAGCTTATCAAAATTGGTGGTTCCTACCGTAACGAATAAATGTTTGCCCATAATCTGTATTTGATGATATATCCGACAGGAGTATGTATATGATGTTGACTGACGTTTTTCGATCTTAACATCTGAATCCTAACCTATATTCTTCATTGTACATACATATTCACTGAGGATGAGAAATGTTTAATTGCTACATTTCTAAAATAAATTTAATGGCTGGTATTTTTTTATTAATTAACATTCATACTTTCGTGCTATTAATCTTGTAAAATTGTTGGCACGAAGCACAGGCCACAGCAACATGTAATTTGGGTTGCCTAACTATGTAAAATCTTGTTTTTTGAAAATAAAAATGTAATGAAATATTTACATACACCTCTGTTTATAAATTTTATTATTATTTATAAACAAAGCATACACTGAACGGTAACGATCAGGTACCGATACTACCGTAGTTCGCGTAATTTTCATAAAACCTGAACTTATATTTCCCTCAATGTTTATAAAATGGATTAACTATCAGAAATCAATCAAATAAGAACTAAAATTCATTTATTTCAATAGAAAGTTGATCATATCAGTGCTCGAAGTAAAAATAAATTTAATCATGAAATAAGCAATACAGAAAATTCATATTCGACGTTTTTGTGTGCTAATATAAAGAACATTATTTCCTCTTATGAAAGCATCCCCAAATTTGTTCTTCAACTGACCATTAACATATTCTTCAGTTTGTTCCAAAGCAATATTCATATAACCGTCGAGGCATGCTAGAACACCTGAAAAAATCGCTGTACTAGAAGTATTAATATGGAATATTTTCATATTACCTCTATAATCAACGCCACTATTCAATTTGACTACAACTGGTCTAGCGTGAATTTGTTGAATAAACGACGCTAATGCTTCTTTTCTATTCATTATAAATATATAAGTGATGAAATTAAGTGATTAATATTATTTTTTTCTAATCGAGGAACGAATTTCCAAATGAAATCTACTTAACTATTCAGGTTATGTCACAGAAGTATATTTTCTTTTTTTTCGCAGGCATTTCTGAGAGGAAAGAGTACAGTACAGGCTAACAAAAAATTTTACACTTCAGTTCTGTGAAATAACCATAAAATCACAGATTCTGTGATAAAATAACCTAATTTAATTTCGAAGAGTTTTCTGAGGAATTTCTGACTTTCATCAAGTTTTATTTTTGAAGAAACATTAGTGATAATGAAATATTCAGCAAATTCGGAAAATAACTACTCTCCGAAGTCGAATACAACTAGCAAAACAATCGTTAAATGCAAAACGAAATGTTCTAAAATTTCCAAGCTTGTTGTACGTGACAAAAAGAATATTGAAGAAGCTAAAAATCGTTTGAAGGAAATACGTGAAGGTTCGAATTCATTTGGATCCTCAGGAGAACCGTTGAAGGAGTTATCATTGGCAGATATAATGCACACCATTAATGAATTAATTGTCAAAAGTGATGGTACTACTGACTGTTCAAAGGAATGTTCAACTCGAATGATATCCCAATTTGATACTTTTTGGACATCACCAAGAGCAATTTTGAAATCTATAAAACATTGCATTTTGAGAAGGAACTGGGAAAAAATAACATATTTATTGCTTCTTTTACTCCAACACAAAGACCAATATGTTCCAATTGTTCATAAGGTAAGATATGTGTTAATTGTATCAAAACATTAGAGTGAAGTTCTCTTGTATTAAAATTTCTTTCTTGCTTGGAAAAGTGGATTGATATTCACTCAACATATGCTAACTTTGATTATTTTTCAGTTATGCATCTTCATATCGAAGTTCAACCCAATGGTTCAAATATTGGGTTTACAAGAAGAGTTTGAAGTGTTGAAAGAGAGAAAAAAATAATAAGACATCATTAACAAAATAGCCGTTCTCTCAAATGGATGGGCCATCTTGAAGAATGAATTTATGCTGATGCAGGATTAAGTGGCTGTGAAGAGTTTCCTGAGATATGTGTGAATCGGAGTAATATGATTATACTGAATCACCTAGGAATAGAACAGGAACATTCCTGGGAGCTCTCATTAGTTTTTCAATGATTACTAGTTCTTCTATCAATGTTTTCAAATGTTATCTGAATATAAAATGTTAGTAATTATTTTATAAAGCAATTGTGATCTGAGAATAATCATAATCTCCTATTGAAAGTATATATTTTTCGTTGAACAAAGATTCACTAAACCTTTTCTTTTAATTGAGAATGTTCATGAAATTCAAAATGAGGATAAGAACTTGAACACTTACACAATGCCTTTTGAATATAAAAAATTTTATAAACATTTACGGTATAGAGAAATGCTAACAATAAATGATTTCAAGTGAGCTTTTGTTCTATTATTGGAACACCATTATGTTAATTTCATTAAGATTTTATAATGAATAGAGCAAAAATCTACAAACATTTTATTGAGAACTCTTTGGATACAAAAATGTATTTTATTCTAATACTAAAATAGCATCCTGTCCCAGAATTTTTCTTTTCTTTCCGAAATACAAAGAAAACTCCCTTTTAATGTAAACAAACAGAATATCTGTAACTAAGAATATCTGAGCAACTGCAAAAGCTAATGTTACACCAAAATAGAAATTGGCATTGGCTGAATTAGAGTAAATCCAGAGATGCCAGACTATTGGTCCTAAACAAAACGTTACTAGGTAAATAACGAGTATAAGAAATTGTTGTTGAGAATAATTGAACAAATGCTTGAAACATGGTAATAAACCAATAACTAAACCCACATCTCCTACACATGGAAAAGATTTAAAAATTGTCAAAATATAAAGTAAAGCTGTAATTAGTAGGAAAACATCATTACGAAATTTGAGTGCTAATGGAAAGAGATACAAAATAGTTGCATTTATTTGGAATGAGTAAATGAATAGTTCGCGAAAGTGATCGAACATTTCAGTGAAAAAATACCAAAACAAACCAATATTTGGTTTAAGATCTGGTACAGTCAGGGTAAATCCATAGACACTATGGAAGAATGAATTTGAGTTTTCTAAAATCAGTGCAATATAGATAAGAACACTCAAATTCACTATGAAGAAAACAATGCTTAGTATAGCCCTGAGTTTTTGCTGGAATTGTTTGTAGAATTGTAACCACATTGGTACTATAAGCACTACACTATATAGGGAGAAAGTTGAACATATCGCTAACACAAAACTACTCAAATACACTTTTCTACTAAGCAGAGAATATAAAAATAAAGAAAGAAAACAATTGAATATGGTGGTTGTTGCAAATCCTACACAATTTAGAATTGTGTATGGATTGAATAAAAATGTTGCAGCCACGTATATAGGAGCTCTTCTCAAGTCCATGTTGGTGTAGAGGTATTCATTAGTTTTTTTGGCATAATACGATTTGTTTACTTCTCTTTCAACGTAAACCATAAACATGTATTGACGTGTGGCAAGGAAGAGAATTATGGCAGTGATGATATCAAATATGATGAAAACTGTCCCTGTTGACAATCCGGTGTGCGTCAGTAGAAATTTATAGAAGAGAAGTGAAGTTGGTGCTTCATGGAGGGCATCGCCTTCATAAGGATTGATTCCAATTGATTGTAAGTACAATCCTTCTTTGACTCTTTTCCAAGCATTTAATGGTGTGGATACTTCTATGTGATTTGCTATGACAGTTTGATAATTAGAAAAGAATATTATCCAGTATCTAATGATTCCAGCAGATAAACATAAGACAGCCAAACGTCCGTAAATACATTTGATCCATGGCGCTTTGCAATTTTGAGAATTTTTTCCTATTGTCGTTTCCATTTTTTATCATTGAAGTTAAATCGAGTATTCCATTAAGTTGAATTTAGATCCATTTTTTCCGATTTAGGTTAAAAATAACTAATTTTTCTTTTCTTCGATTTGATTTATCAGCACCATAGAAAAACCAACGAGTCAGCACAGAACATATATTTGTCAGTTTGTCAGGTTTGTCTATCTATGATTATCTTCATTTTCATTTGTGTTTGTTGACCACTGAACATACAACCACAACCAGTGATGTTCGATTTGTTACAATTGTATAGTCCGTTTAAGAATTATTGACATCGAAGCATGCCATGAACGTCCAGTCGGGGCTTTATTTCTAGTTACTAAAAAGTCACTAAAAATTTCTGTGGTTCATCAGAGTCTGAGAAGCGAAATAAATAAATATAACCTAGAAATATATTTAATACAATATTTTTATTTTCCAAAGCAACTTTTTGAGCTTGAGAATGTTCCTGATTCTTAAATACCATTAGGATTGGTTAGATCTCTATACCTACCAGAAGTATATATTTCTGACCCTGTATTGACAAATTTTCGTATTTACCATCAATTGCAGCTAAAGAGCGAGAAACCAGAATAGGTAGGTATAGCCCCTAAGCTTATGAATATCATGAAAAATAAACAGTCATTTATTATTTCAGTCCAGTTCAATCAATGGGATTCAGGTTCTATTACTATATCGCTGCCTCAATAAATAAAACTATAAACTATCGAAGTACTCTAATGAGATGTCATTCATAATTCACCCATGAAGATTGAGACTCTATTGAAGATAATTAAAAAATGTTCTTTTTCTCTGACAAACTTTCATAATTATACTAAAATGATTGTGTTCAACTCAAATCAACTGAGGTGGCCAAACTGGTGAAACGAAACAGTAGGAACATGTTGATATTCTGAAATGTGTGGCCAAATTCGTTAATTGGTTATACATAATAAGACAAAAACACTAAAAAAGAATCTATTCAGTGGGCATGTTAATTGTATAACTTTAATAAACTTATCACCGATTCTATCTGTTTCAGTAAGAGGAATATTTCATTGGATAGCTAAAAAAATAAACAGAGCTTGTTTGGCAAAGGTGTTAAATTAAATGAAGTGAAAAAATGTGGACCACAAGATGTTATAATTTTTGTATGAAATTCATACTTGTTTCAGAATATACTATTGCACAGATTTAATAATGATTTCATTCATGTATATGCTTAGAATTATGAATAGAGAAATGGTGAATATTTTGGCTTTTAATGGAAACGATTGTCAATTTAGCTTTATTTAGGTCTTGTCGGTATTATTTTAGATAAAAGTTGATTGAGTTCCTTTGAGTGTTTGGAATTCAGAGAAAGCAAAAGTTAAAGTTTTAGCATAAAATTTTTATTTCAATCCTTACCATATTGGTAAAAAACACACTTATTCAACATTTCTTAAAACTGACAATTACAGTGAAAAACTAAAATAAGCTTCTGTACAAAATTGAGAAAATTAATTCAGAACATTATTCCAAAATTTTATTGTTAATTGGAGACAGAAATATTATATGCAATCATAGATTAATTGAAATAATTATTAAAAGTGCAGTGGAATACTTATAATGACTTATACATTTTACTATTTATTTACATATTAGATTATCTTCTAAATGCAGTGCTCCAAAGCGAACATAACATGTAAAATAACTGTTACAGTAAACATTAAAATTGTATTAACAATTCAACTTTCTATAAATCCAACAAAGGATTTAAGTATTCCTAAGTTGATCAATTATAGGAAACTTATGTTCTTGTAACCATTGCCGAATTACTTTTTTACGAGAAGCAGTCGTAGGTATTTTATCAACTCTGATTGAATGATATGGTGCATTATTCACACTTTGTATCAAATAACTGCAGAGAAGGTATTATTGTTCAGTAATAATCCATTAATGAAATAGTTAAGAATTAGATCACACATCCAGGTAAAAATCTATCAAATTGTGTACCTCCTGCCTTCACCTATGAATATACTAGGGAAACCTTTAGGATTACTTTCTAATATCCACTGGCGGATTTGACTGCCACTTTCAAAATCCATGTTTCATCTAGATAAACAAATTTTTCATTTTCTCTCAAGTATTCAAGATACATATTTACCACAAAACCGTATATTCACGATATCTTTATGTTTATCAATAAGAATTTTCCTTCGATCAACTTTCTCATACTTGTAACCAATTTTTTTGATTATTCTATAAAGTGTTGACTTCACTTCAAATGATCGAAATCCAGGTGCTTTTTAGCCAGTTCAAAAATGATATCCAAAGTGAGATACTCGTTGTTCTTGATTTTAGAAAAAAATAATGTCGTTTAATGTCTCTTTGAAGGTATAATCATGTGGAATAGGTTTCCTTCCAGTGCTAACTCTGGCTCTACCAAATTGCCTTCTACTTTTTTCTCCGAAATTCTAGGACAGTTCTAGGAGAAAACTGAAATTTTAAAACTCATTACTTAATCAGAAACACATTGTACATGATCGTTTACCTGAAATACCAGCACAATGCATTTAATACTATAGCATAAATATCTGCTGAATCCCTAAAGAACTCGTAGTAACACCGATACACTGCCTGGCGTTCTCTTGCAGTAAGGTGAGAGGTATCTGGTTGTATTCCGGCCATTATCAATTCAGTAATCAAATCAAAGTAGATTTAAGAGATATATAAATCCACTTGCCGATTAAATCAAGAATATTCACCAATAAATTCGAAATATCATCAATAGGTTAACTCAAACTTCAAAAAGTCATAAGTCAGTGATATTTTCAACACCAACCTAAAATCGGCAAATCGAAATTTACTGAACGGGACCGATACCAACATATTTTCGATTTCCCACAGCCACCCGAGATGTCAATCATTCTAAACAATAACGGACTATATTGTAACATTACTGTTACATTTCAGACATTGTGCTACTGTTTTACGTACAATTCTAAAATTGACGAAATGTGTAAAAATTTGCGTTCAACACAGGATAATGCGTTTTTTTATCTCATTTTCTTGAAAAAGTGGTCTATTTGGCTATGGTAGACCTAAAAAAGTCGGGCTGCTCGTTATACCAGGGTCCTATTACACCAAATACTTTGCAACTTTTCACTAAACGCATTCAGAATTGAAAAGTGCAATGTGAAAAGCACATCGTTGAAATGTTGGGAGGAATGTTGTGCAACATAATTAATTTTCACTTTTGAAATTTGTCAGAATGCAAAGTGCAAAGTGAAAAGTTGCACAGTATTTTGGAGCAATAGGCCCCAGGGTTCATATACAGGGTTACAGGGTAAGTCATATTGAATATTTAAGGACCTTATTTTTCAGGTAATTTCTGATGAATTTAGTCCTATTGGCATATACCTATATAGTCCGTTCACGAAAGGTTGAGCGCATAGTAGGCGTTTGTTTATTTACCTGAAGTTGGCAGTATTTGCTGTCATAACGTAAAATAAAGTCAACATTGCCGAATGTAACCGGCCTCGTCCGATTAGCTTGCGAGTTATCAGAGAACACTATGCGTATCAATCTGACAAGAAAATAAACATCAGACGCGTTCGGCAATTACATCCCAGATCGGACAGATTTTTTGTCACGTGACTGCAGATATGTCTGACAAATCTGGAATTGTCGAACGATCTAGAGCTAAAAGATTGACAACTGACAAATCGACATCTTAATTTGTTTTGGTATTTGTTTACAACAACAAACCACATTTTCCAAGCTTTTCCAGACGGTTAGAAATCATTTTGCAGATGTTAGTTATTGATATTTAATGTATCCATCTATAATTATTGTGCTATCAAATTGAATTCCAGATCTGTTGTTATAGAAAATAAAATTATCTCGAAAGAGAGAAATTCACAGTTTGTAAATTGAATTTGATAGAAATGTCAGGATTTCAAGAAGATCCAGGGATAGCATTAATAACAGAACATAATAACACATACTTTTAGCAGAATAAGTTATTTTTATTGCAATTTTGTCACAATCTCACATAGGAACTACAAGTTTCTTAATATATACAGGGTTTTCCTTTTAAGTTGGCCTATTAGACGTTTCTGGAGAACTAGTGGATATTTCGTTCTGAAATTTTAGGTGAAGCCTCAAGGGTAAAAAAACTCATCGCCTAAAATATTTTTAAGTCGACAGTGTTGCCACGTCTATCCCAAACACATATCTACTTTCTTATTTCAAATGGAACTACCTATATTTTTATATGTATATGTATCGATTCAATACCAAATCCTCAGTATAACATACTGAAAAAAATTTCTTTATCATGCACTGTTGCCAAGTTATGCACAAATTCTTGAAAATTTCGACATCTGCATTGCCAGTTTGGAAATGCAATATCTCAATTATTTTCTATTCGAACGGAACCAAACTCAGCAGTCTCATAGTAAAGAAATCGTGCATTCATGTGGTACATTCTGTATTTCAATACGTCTTGAGGTTTTTCGAAGATATTGCTCCGAAAATGTGGAACTTAAAATTGAAATATTTCGAGATTTTCAAATGGCAACCCCATATTTATTTTACAGCATTCGATTCGAAATGAAAAATGAATGGCAGTCTCTTTTCACACTAATTATTTATTTTGGATAGTTTTCGAATGAGATGAAAAAAACTGAAATTCTTCAGTATTTGTAGCCATGATCTATGGTCGTGTTCACGATGAAATGGCTCTATGATTATGAGGTAAATATTCTATGGTTGAAATCATAAAGAGTGTTCGATGATCACGGATGTCATAGAAAAAGTTTTACCATGTTATTCAAACACGATTAAGGTTGTTTCACATCATCACCATTCACGGGGAATGCCAAAAAATAATTGAAAGGACCTGAAGGACCTTCAACAATCGTTATCCACATTTATCAAGAATGAATGGAAGGAAATTCCGAAAACTGTTTTGGCTTTTTGTAATCCTGGCCCAATGTTCATAATCTCAACCATAGAATTCATTCCGATATTCACTTTATAATCACACAGCATAATGTCCATAGATCATGACTATAAATACTGAAGAATTTCAGTATTTTTCATCTCATTCAAAAACTGTCCAAAATAAATAATTAGTGTAAAAGGAGACTACCTATCATTTTTCATATAGAATGAAATGCTGTAAAATAAATGTGGGGTTGCCAATTGAAAATCTCGAAATATTTCAATTTTGAGTTCCACATTTTCGAAGCAATATTTTCGAAAAACCTTACGATGTATCAAAATACTTAATGTACCACATGAATGCACGATTTCTTTACTATGAGACTACTGATTTTGGTTCCGTTCGCATGGAAAATAATCGAGATATTGCATTTCCAAACTGGCAATGCAGATGTCAAAAATTTCAAGACTTTGTGCATAACTTGGCAACAGTGCATGGTAGAGAAATTGTTTTCAGGTTGTTATACTGAGAATTTAGTATTGAATCGACCCATAAAAGAAAATATATGTAGTTCCATTTGAAATAAGAAAGTGGATATGTGTTTGAGATAGACGTGGCAACACTGTCGACTTGAAAATATTTTAGGCGAAGAGTTCCTTCACCCTCAAGCCTCCATCTAAAATTTCAAAACGAAATATCCACTAATTCTCCAAAACGTCTAATAGGCCAACTTAAAAGGAAAACCCAGTATGTTTTTTCAAAACAATATGAAAATTTACATCACTTTCTTCAAGATTATCTATTTCTATACACTTATTTCCTTTATCGAGTAAATTCATCCTCACTTACGCAGATTTTTGTTCATTTTGTGCTGCTCTTCTTCTCTCTCGCAAATCCATTTCAAAATCGGCCTCGGCCAGAAATAAATACAGAACATACAGCAATCCAATAGTTAGAATCCGTAGCGAACAAATCAAAACTAGGTATACTCCGTTCACGAAAGGTTGAGCCGTCGGTTGGCCATGGAAATTTGGCATATTCCACTGTGTATATTAAAATTCTAGGTTATGTTCTTTATTTTCATGTCAGATTGATACGCAATGTTGTCAATATTGCATAGAGTTCTCTGAAAACTCTTAAGCTCGTCGGACGAGGCCAGGTACATTCGGCAACGTTGAATTTATTTTACATTGTGACAGCAAATACTGCCAACTTTAGATAAATAAAGAAACTCAACCTTTCGTGAACGGACTATACTAATACCATTGTATAACAATGCTAATACTAATAGGGGAAAGATATTTTACAAATTGTAAAATGCAAAATAGGTAGATTATCTTATTGTTGTTGTTTATAACACAAGTAACACCTAACCTCACATTAACAGATTAATCTTTCTCCTCCATCTCACGAGGCCGAGCAAAAAGATTTCATCCGGACGGCCCAGATGTCAATTACCGAACGAAACAGATTTACCTCCCCTACGTCCAGACGCAATTACCGAGCGATTCCGAGCAATCCGACAAGTCTGATGTAATTGCCGAACGCAGTAATACACAGTATTCGTTTTGAGGAGTTTCGTGCTCCTGAGCTGTTCCAGTGCTTGTGCGCAGCCAATGGCAACTGGCAAGCCGTACTTCGAGCTTTTGAGTTACTCAGGAGCATGAACCCATGATTTAGTAGCTTTTTTGATAATTGTATGCCGTTCCAGATCGGTAGATATTTCAATGGTTGCCCGAACTAATCTATGGTCACTGGCTGTTGTAAACCTATTCAAAACCGTCACATCTTTGAAAATGGACCGTTCATCAGAAATGAAATAATCTATTTCGTTTCGGAATTTTCCGTCAGGGCTTTTCCATGCCCATCTCCTGTTTGCCTTCTTTTTGAAGAAGCTATTCATCTGAAATAGGTTATTTTCAAGGAGTAATGGCAAAAGTGTTTCTCCTCTTTCATTTCTACCTTGGCTACCAAACTTTCCAATTGCTGTTTCGGACGGATCGGCTTTTACTCCTATTTTATTTATTTATTTATTTTATTTATTCCGAAATTAAATTCGATATTTAGGATGTAATACCACTACTTTAATCTATGGGAGATGATTACCCTTCAGTAGGGTCCTGTAGCGGTCTTACGCTCAGTTGCAGGAACGTCCATTAAAATTTAAAGGTCCATTAAACTCTTAAAACTCCATTATTACAAGGAACTAATGGAGGATTAAGGTTTAATGGACCTTTAAATTTTAATGGACGTTCCTGCAACTGAGCGTTAGAAGAACAGAACATTCGAAAATCATCACTTGGAACGCCAGACCTGGTTTAAAACACCCTCCTGGCCCAAGAGCAAGAATTACGTATTTTGTATCTGAATATTGAAGGTATTTATTCGAATAGTTTCAAGTTTCAATTTTGTAAAAACGGCGAGGCAGGTTTTTTTCTACTGAGGTTTTTCCCTGTGCTCTGGTATCATACGACAGAA
This sequence comes from Propylea japonica, assembly GCA_013421045.1. Taxonomy (NCBI): domain Eukaryota; kingdom Metazoa; phylum Arthropoda; class Insecta; order Coleoptera; family Coccinellidae; genus Propylea; species Propylea japonica. Next base: position 55,928,370 of record CM024241.1, read on the forward strand.
TAGTAGTTTCTATCATCTATCGGGACCATGAATGAGTATCTACCCCTGCCCCTACAACTTTAGTTTGAAGTCAAAGAAACTAATAGGTATACGTAAATGAAACAAAAAAAAAAAAAATTTTTATAACTCGTGTTCGACATGACCGACGCCATTTCTCACGAAAATTCTCATTCGTTTCCTTAAGCAGCATCATACTAATCAATTCTCTGTCTCACAATTTCCACTTTTGCAATCGGCGTCATTTGGTCGTACACTGAGTTTTTTATATGACCCCACACATAAAAATCCATGCTAGAACATTATTGGTCTTCCAAAGAACAAAAGTGTCACGAAGGACATTCAGCCTACATGTGTGGTTGTCCATCATATTATCGAACTTGATAGGGCCATACTTCATGCCCGATAATTTGGATGGCGAAATAGAGTGGAACTTCCCTATAACGAAATCGCTAAATCCGCAAAAAAATTTCGTTATACAGAAGTTTTTTTCATAGTGTCAAGTATCGAAATAAGCAATTGCATTTTTTATTGTGAATTTATATTCATACTCAAAAAGGTGTGTAAGTGCATTTCTAATAGCTTATAGGCATTTTATGTAGGTATGTATACAATCCATTTAGTTTAGTTAGTTCAGTTTGAAAAGGGGGACAGTTAACTTGCGACCTTAAGGTCTATTGTGCCCCCTTACAGAGCTGTTCTGGCCAAAACCTTCACAGCTCGCCTTCCAGATCCAGAGATCTAATGAAATCTAATAACTGTGAAGGCTTCAACAAGGCTAGTTCCTCACTCTTACAAGTTTCTCGCCCAAGGCATATTCTCCTTAGGCTCGCAATGCCAAGGCATTCCGTGTCTAGGTGAATGGGGGTTTCTTCCTCCTCCGCACAGAACCTACACTCGTCAGTGTCCGATAATCCCATCCTCAACAGGTGCTTTCTGAGGCGATAATGTCCTGTAAGAAAGCCAGTGAGGAGGTGTAATTGCTTCTTACCAAGAATCCAGATATCTTTTGGATCTGAGTTCCTTTGGAACTCAGTGGAATGTTCCATCCCTGGGAGATTCCGCCAGAGTTTTTTCCTCTCGGCTTTCTCCTTATCCAGAAACTCCTTCTTATAGGTACATTTTCATATACCACAGAAGGGTTCTGGGCCAATGAGTGACATTCGTGCGCCCTCTTTGGCAAGTGTATTGGCCTCTTCGTTTCCTTTGATTCCCGAGTGGCCGGGAACCCAGATTAAAAAGACGTTATTTTTCTTGCCTACCTCATTGAGTTTGTTCCGTTTTAGAGTCGATGACGTAGGAGCTCAGTGCTTTAGTAGCAGCTTGACTATCTGAGTGTATGGCTATATCACACTTCTGATAGTTTCTTTCTATATTTATATCTAGTCATCTTTCAATAGCCAAGATTTCCGCTTGAAAGACGCTCATACAGGAGCCTAACGACAGTGCACACTTGGTACTTGGCCCGTATATCCCAGCGCCTGCTCCTGTAGAGAGCATTTGTATACCATTTTACGGTATTTCCTGTGAGGTCATAGTCGGTGTATTCCCGTTTCCAATCCTCTCTTTTACTTAGCAATGTCCTGAAGTTTTTCTCAGTGATTACTTTCTTAATCATTACATCACTAGGGAGGTTCGCGGATGAGATGTAGTTATTCAGAGAGGACCAGACTCTCTGATTCTTTATTCTCTCATTACCTGTACCTTTCTTAGATATTCTGAGGATAGCCTCATGGGCTATCCTATCAACCACTAGATGTAGAGGTGTGAGATCCGTAATGACCTCAAGTGCCCTAGTTGGGCACGTTCTCATAGCTCCAGTGATGCACACACAGGCAAGCCTCTGTACTTTATCGAGCCTTTTCCTCGTACTCACCTGACTTGCCTTGGCAAACTAGGCCACTGCCCCATATCTGATTATAGGTCTCACAATCATGACGTACATCCATCGCAGTATTTTTGAGTTACAGCCCCAATTTTTGCCTCATAGACGTCTGCACGCCATTAGAGCCTTTTAGCTCTGCCAGTAGCAGTATCAACATGCTTATTCCACAGAAGTTTACTATCCCGTGTTATTCCTAGGTACGAGGGCAGTTCAAATATAAACGAGACTTTTCGATTTTCAGGCACAATAGTGGGGGGAGAACATTCCTGATTTTTTTGGTGCTGTTGTCAGGAGTAAGGGAAGCACGTCTAATTGCCTCATCGACCCTGTCGGTGTCCACTGTGACGATGTTTGAGCAACAGGTTCCTCTGTCAATTGCGCAACGTATTGTTCTCTCCACTCCTTACTCGCTTACGTCCTGAGATCGTGCAAGAAGACGCCCACACACCTGAAAACGATGCAATTTCTGGTCAGCTGTGAGAAGGCGAAGAAACCACCTGGCGCAACCCTTACGGTACCCTTGCTCCTCTGTGAGTATAGAGTAGGTGCTCCCATAACTTATCCTGACCTAACTTGCAATTTCAGAAGTGGTACAATTGTCGTCTTCAATAAGCTGTCGAACACTACATGGCTCTCATTTTGAACACAATCACGACCCTCCACGAACTGTTTATCCCATGCAAACACTCTGGCTCGCAACAGTGTCTCTTCTCCGAACATCGGCAGTCAATCTCCTCAAGATTTTGGCCAGTTTTACGCCTTCTATGGCGAGAAACTTGATTACAACACGTTGCGCAATTGACGGAAGAACCTCTTGCTCAAACATCGTCACAATGGACACCGAGAGGGTCGATGAGGCAATTCGACATGCTTCATTACTCCTGACAAACCTACCCAACAACAGAAAATCAGGAATGTCCCCCCCCTATTGTGCCTGAAAATCGAAAAGTCTCGTTTATATTTGAACTGCCCTCGTATTTAACTTCTGACTCCCACTCCAAGATATTTCCGTTTAAATACAACGTTTTCATGTCGGGAAGGTTTCTTTTCCGTGTGAACGGAATTACTACGGTATTGTTTGGGTTGATGTTCAGCCCCACAGACTAGCACCACTGCTCAATAATTCTAAGGCCTTCCTGCAGTAAGTCGCAAAGAGCGCCTTCGAATTTGCCTTTAATTATTAGGACTATGTCATCAGCATAGCCTACACATTCGAAGCCAAGCTCCGTTAGCCTGTATGTGTTCATCCATTACTATATATATATATTCTTCTTTTGAAATCAAGAGCTAACATAATACAATACATAAAACAAAAATAAAACATCCCTAACTGAGGTTGGTGCAAAACGGGGAACCATACTATTTTTTCGTATGATACCAGAGCTCAGGGAAAAACCCCAGTAGAAAAACCCTGTCTCGCCGTTTCAACAAAAAATAACACTTAAAAACTATTAGAATATTGAAGGTTTTCTTCTTTATTTAGTCCAAATGAACGATAACCCTCTCCAGGATGCCTTCGGAATTCTGAATCTGAAACGAAAAAATCAAAGCAGAAAAAAGAAACAGAAAAATTAAATGATTAAAACTCTATTAAATCGATTTAAAATTAACAACCCAATTCAAAAACGACCTCGGTAATTTCATGTATAGCTCTCAAGCCATCCTGAAATTTATATATGGAACAATTATTTATCAGGTGTTCAATTGTCTCCATAGAAGGGGAGATATTACTCCACCTTGAAGTTGTCCCACGAGTAGCCTTAACAGAGGCAGATTTACCACCCATCGATGTTTCAGCTATTCTCGTCGATAACACTTCATACATCCATTTGATAATGGTTTTGTTCACTCCTCGCCTCTCAAGGGCATCTTTGACAGACACGTGCGTTGTGTTGTCAAAGGCCCCAGATATATCTAGGAAAGCACACATGGTGATTTCTTTATTGTTCAGTTGTCAGAGTTCTCTGGATGGCTTCAGTCAGCTGATACAGAGCGGTCTCCGTTGACCGTCCCGCCCTGTAAGCATGCTGACACTTATGAAGTGGTATCCTCTCCAGATTCTCCGTTCTTATGTAGTTATCTACTGCTTTCTCCATCGTCTTAAGTGAAAACTATGTTAGGCAAACTGGTCTAAAGGATCGAGGATCAGTCCCGTCCTTTTTCCCTCTTCTTGGTATGAAGGTTACTTTTGCCTTCTCCATTTTCTAGGTATTTGACTCAGTGCTAGACTGCTTCTTGTGATCCTCAGTAGATGAGGGATGATCTCCTTCGCTCCTTTCTGCAGGAGTATCGGAAACACCCCATCCACCCCTGGGGATTTATATACGGCTGAAAGGTACTTATTGCCCATTCAAGTCGTTGTCTTGTGTATTTTCTTAGCAATGTCCCAGTCCTCCTTACGGGAGTTCTTGTTGTTTTCCATTGCTATTTCACCATTGCTTGTGGGTTCACTACCTGGGAAGTGTGTTTCGAGAAGAAGAGTGGATCGCTCTTCTTCTCCCTCAGTGTAGGATCCATCTGGCTTCTTAAACGACATGGTGGGGCTAGTTCCCCCCTGTGCCATGACCTTTTGAAGTCTGGCTGCTGTGGGAATGGAACTGATATTTTCACAAAAAGCTTGGAAATTAAGTCTTTTGGCCTTCCTGATCTCCTTGTTATACTGAGTAAGCTTTTCAGTGTACCCCTGCCAGTTGCCGTCTCGTTTGAGGTTCTCATTCCACCAAGAAGCTTCCTTACTTGAGCGAGCTTTAGACAGTGGGCAGCTAGAGTGTAAAGCCTCCATAATTGCCTCACTGATCTGCTCCACATGTTGCTCCAGATCGTAAAGACGGTGTTTCTCCCGCTCTATTCCGATTTTCTCTAGGTTGCCTCTCAGATGACCTCTGTAAGGAGACCAGTCTGTCTTCCTAGGATTTCGAATCGAGGGCGATGAGGCAGTATCAGCCTCCACCCTGAACTCGATAATTCTATGGTACTGAGAGTGACGGTTCGTCCATCACTCTCCAGGAAGTGACATTTCTCCTGGCAGCGACGTTTACAATTGTCACGTACAGGACCTCTTCTCTCGCTCTCGTGACAAAAGTAGGAGTAGTCCCACATTCAATGTATCGAGATTGTTAGCTAAGAGGTATTCGAGCAAGCACTCACCTCTGACGTTATTTTTGTGCTTCCCCAAATCTTGTTATGCGCATTGGCTTCACATCCAATTATGATTGGAAGATTTCTGCTGTTGCAGAACCTTACTAGTCGTTGCACTTCTTCAGGCGGTGTTATTGACCCGTCTCCAGCGAAGTACGCGGATGCTATGACAATATCTCTACCAATACCCCCTATGTTGAGGTGTACCATGATAGGAATCAGGTCTCGAGACATATAATCTGAAACGCAATAATACTTTATATTGCTTCTTATGAGCACACAGGCACGCGAAATGTCTGCCTGTGGTCATAAATCAGGTCAAAATGTTGACATGCCAAACCCATACTTTGGCCTTCTTTGTTGATCCAGGTTCCTGGATCAGAGCAATGCCCAATTTCAACCTCGCAAATAATCTTGCAATCACTGCTTAAGAGTCCTCCGCGTGATGCAAGTTCACCTGCGCTACCCTCGTGAAGGTGACGATTAAATATCGGTGGGTGGAGGACACAGGTTGCCCAGTTCCTGCAGATCCCCAATCTTCGCCACCTCCAGGCCCTCCTCGCATTCCATTCGGGGTGTTTGCCCTTTGGAATTTGAGCAGGTCGCTTTGTCGGTCGAACCTTCGGTCACCAGACAGCTCCGCCTAGCCTCCTTGGTAGCAGAGGAAGTCTCCGCTTTCCCAGGCGCTTCAGCAGAGCCACAGCTGCCCTCAGGCTGACCCAGACCTAAGCCTGAGTCCTTTTTTCCTGCATCTCGGATCCCTGGGATGCGGATGACATCTCCACATCCACTGGGCCATCTGCAAGGAGTTTTTTCTTCAACCCTGAGACTGGGATGCAACCGAACCGAAAGTTCAGGTGTGCATCCCTGTGCCTTCAGGGATTCCTCCGATTGGGGATCAATCTCTATAGTGAGGATCGTGCCCTTTCCCTCCTTCTTGGTGTTCAGAACTTTCCAACCACCAGTGTTGAGGCTGGAGTTCTGAACCTCCACGAGTCGGAGGATCTTCTCCGAACTCATATCATGGCTTCTTGGAAATAACGCCGTTATGTTGGTGGGCTTAGGGATGTCGTCTCCCTTTAGCACCATCAACTCGGGTTCCTCCCCCCCTCTTCCAGGGAGGAGAGTTGTTCAGCCTCCAGGGTGGCCTTAGGGTAGTCCATAGGCATGGTTCCCACCCTGAATACTTTTTCAGCTTTAACAGCTGCTGCATAGCCAGTGACTTTTGCTGCAGCTGTCTTCTGCTTCTTTGGTTGAGGCCGCGTCGGAAGTGTTATTTGCTCCGCGTCTCTTTTCTTCTGTTTCCCGGAAGGTGTGGCCTCCGGGCTGGGTGATGAAGAGTCTGCTTCCTTGCCTCATGTTTAAGGCCCTGATGGAGGAGTCGCAAGTACCTCAGTACCCCTGCACCACTGAGTCCTCTCCTTAGTGGGTCATCTCTGCCACCCGGTTGCCCTGGTTTGGGCAACTCAAATGGTAGACGGTCTTTAAATGGTCGTCTGACCTTCCCCTTTGCAGGGTGCCCAGATGAAAAGGTGGAGGGTTTCTCTACCTCTTTTCCGGTGACGTTCGTTTTTTATTTTTATCGTTACTGTCCATAATTGATCTCAAATATCTGCAGAGCCCCGCATGCAGAGGTAAGGGATTATTACAATGGAGTTTACTAAGAAAATCAGAATATTTTTTTACTAAATTTTTTTTGAAGAATTTTTTTATAACATTTTTAAGTTTTATGTTTTCATATTGTTCCACTTTAATATAAGGCGGTAGTATCATCCTTAAAAAAACATTATTTTCACATCTGTAGTTCATTTCTGGAAGAGACTTTGTTAACACCTGCAAAGCTAGGATCAACGCCTTACCAACCAAATCCAGAACCTCGAGAGGCAGGACGACTGACAGACTGTGCAGAGCTGGGTGTCATTTACCTGAAACCCTGAATCACATCTCTCAAGTATGCCATCGTACTCACGGCATTAGAATAAAAGACATAATGCTATATCGGCCTACCTGGCCAGAAACCTCAACAACCAAGGATTCAATGTAGTCGAAGAACCCCATCTTGTTACCACCGAAGGCCTCCGCAAACCCAACATCGTGGCTTCCCTTGGAAGAATATCAATTATCATCGAAACCCAGATAGTCGGCGAACAAGCAGATTTGGAAAGAGACAATAAAAGGAAAATAGATTACTATAAGAACAACGTGTCACTTCAAAATTTAATAAAAACCACTTACCAATCTGAGAATGTGATCACCTTGGCCGCTACTATTTCCTGGAGAGGTGTAAGGTGCAAAAGCTCGGCCGAGGAATTCCCGAAAAGAGGTATAATAAGGAAAAAAGAACTGAAAATACTTACCTCAAGGACGCTCATTGGATCCGTGGCCACCTGGAACCGCTTCAACCGACTAACATCAATGGCGAACTCTGGACGAGGGAGAAGAGACCGCACTGGAATAGGGTATGATAGATAGAAGTTCAGTTATTCTAACACTGTATCCTATACTACTTACCTTACTTTATGTTGTAATTGACTCACCTCAAGATTCTTGTCGTAATAGCTTTAATCTATTATGTATATAATATAATGTTATTTGTTTATAAGCAATTATAAATAAATGATTATTAATTCAATTTATGTTATTTTCCGCCGACCTCGAAATAAAAGGTGCTTTTATGTGTACGAAATTGAGCATTAATGACCCATTTTAATGCTCATTTTTTTAGCCATTTTAATGTGCAATTGCCAAGGGCAACCGAACACAACGTACGCATTCAGAAGAAATACGAAGAATGTCATAACTACTGGAAAATAGAAACATAGAAATTTTATTATGTCAAATGTATGAATTCTTCAATTTTAACCTTTGTCAAGCTGTCTTTTTGAGCTTTCAATAAAAGATTCAGTTTTTGTTGATCATTTTTATTAATTTACATCTTCTTCAACTAGATACATCAAATAAACGAAAAAACGATAATAAACACAAAAAAGAAGGATTCAGAAAAAAAATCTTCAAAATTCTATATCTCATTAAGGTGAAATTTCGGAGAACATATTATTAGACCAAATTAATCAGAAATTACCAGATAATAACGTCCATCAATATTCAGTTTATCATTTATTTTAGCAACCCCGTGCTATACTAGATTAGAGTAATTTAGGTTGCTTACCATACTGCTTGAATGAAGCCACTCCCACTGATGAGAGAAAAACAACAACATTATTTGTGGTTGTCGATTCGTAGTGTTTTGTCGTAATCGTGGAGCGTCAAATCTTTTGAATATTTCACTGTTCAACTGGACGGCGAAGTTCTCTTTCTGATACAATGAATATTGTATGTTTCCGATCCGATTTCGGTATATTTCGCATCCCATGCTTACCTTATCTCAATCCTAACTCGAAATTTCGAGTTAACCGTAGTTTTTAGAAACGTTGTGTCTAGAATCCCGGTACCGGTAATGAATTCTTTACCGGTAGTTTCAATGACGTCACCTATATGAAGCCGTGGGTAACGGGATTTAAGTAAATACCGGTGTTTTCATTTTGTATTTTATGATAACACTTATTTTTGAAAGAATTTATTTATTTACTTCAAGGAAATTAGTGTAACTCAGTGTTTTGAAATAATAATTTCTCGTTATTCTGAAAATTTAAATTTATGTGGCAGATATAATAATTCAGATCAAAATAATTGATTCACTTCATCACTCCAAGCCAATACGTAATTCCATGTTTTGATTTTGTATTTATGGTTATTTTGAAAGTTCAATTCATTTGTATGGCACTTTATTCAGAATGAATTTATTAATTTATTTTCAAGCCAATACGTAACTATATGTCTGTAATTTTCGAATTTTGAGCCGAAAATGGTCTCAAACGATAGGATTCGACCTCCTGACGAGGAAACCGTGGTCAAATTCAATTCTGTCCGTGGTGCCGACGGGCCGTAACTACGATAACTTCGAAGGGATTGAGATTTTGAGGGTGAGTTCGGTTTCCAAATGCCGCGGTAAAGTTCCGCCATTCAAAATTTTTGTTCTTCAATATTTCAGACAAAACGAAACGAATCGAAATGAAATGTTGCGATCACACGCAAGTTGCTCATAATAAGCTTCATGCAATTTTGTGGCCATAGTGTTAACAGAACCATAGAAAATTCAGTTGGAAAATTGAAAAGAATATTTATTTTCTATACCAAGATATCCGATTCGAGTGAAATTTATTTTGTGAATGAAGATTGATATACTGAATGTTCATGCAAATTTCAGGAGAATTGCATCATCGGAACCATAGAATTCAACTTTATTTAATTATGGATTTTTCACATAGGTATTTAATTTTTTGAATAATTTCCAGAATATGTATAATTCCGATCGTGATCGAGATTTTGCATTCATATAATTAGCATTAATCTCAAGTTCTACAGGGTGTTTCATCATAAACTGGACAAACATATATTTTCGTGTAGAGGACATCGGGAGAATCATTTTCGCCTTATACAATATATCCCGTTTTCGAAGCATAAGCGAGATACAGGGTGTCAAACGTCATTTTTGAGCAAGATTCTTATGAGTGTGGTCAGTTATGTATAACATTTGGTATAATGGTTTTTGGTCAAATCTCAATATTTTTGGGTCCTCTATTCAGAAAAGTTGACGAACTCCGAAAAACAATTTACAAAATGGCGGAAGACCTGCAATGTTCCAAATTTTTTTTTGTGGTTGTCAAATTGACTTTTATTTTCTGAATGAACATAATTTTCTTAGAATTTCTGTGAAAAATTTTTTTAAAAATCGAACACAAATTTTTTTTTACATGTCTACAGCGATGAAAAAATTTCACTCGAAATGGAGGAAATTTTGTACAATTGTACTTCTTGAATTTTCAATCACGAATATGAAAACAGAATTGTGAAATATCGAACGGTTTCGTTACTACAGTCATTCAAATGTTTCGTTCAGACCTCTGAAATATTGAAAATAAAATTGTTTGGGTTCTAGAATCAAAATAATTAAATTATTGGCATGTCTTAACATTTTAGATGAATTTAAACGAAAAAAATCAGTGAAACTTAGTTGGGACTCGAAACGACGTAGGTATTAAATAGGGAAATGGCACTGTTCTAAGGATATTAATATTCGCTGCCAGGCAACAGTAGTTCGTAGTTCATAGAGCTGGACTGGTATTTTAATTTCAGTGAATATAATTTAGCCAGTAGTCAAACTCTATGAACTACGAACTACCGTTGCCTGGCAACGAATATTAATATCCTTAGAACAGTGCCATTTCCCTATTTAATATCTACGTCGTTTCGAGTCCCAACTAAGTTTCACTGATTTTTTTCGTTTAAATTCATCTAAAATGTTAAGACATGCCAATAATTTAATTATTTTGATTCTAGAACCCAAAACAATTTTATTTTCAATATTTCAGAGGTCCGAACGAAACATTTGAATGACTGTAGTAACGAAACCGTTCGATATTTTACGATTCTGTTTTCATATTCGTGATTGATAATTCAAGAAGTACAATTGCACAAAATTTCATCCGTTTCGAGTGAAATTTTTTCATCGCTGTAGACATGTAAAAAGAAAATTTTGTTCGATTTTTGAAAAAATTTTTTCACTGAAATTCTAAGAAAATTATGTTCATACAGAAAAGAAAGTCAATTTGACAACCGCAAAAAAAAATTGGAACATTGCAGGTCTTCCGCCATTTTGTAAATTGTTTTTCGGAGTTCGTCAACTTTTCTGAATAGAGGACCCAAAAACATTGAGATTTGACCAAAAACCATTATACCAAGTGTTATACATAACTGACCACACTCATAAGAATCTTGCTCAAAAATGACGTTTGACACCCTGTATCTCGCTTATGCTTCGAAAACGGGATATATTGTATAAGGCAAAAATGATTCACCCGATGTCCTCTACACGAAAATATATGTTTGTCCAGTTTATGATGAAACACCCTGTATATCTATATTTTTGCCCTACCAATGAACGAGCGCCCTAAAACACCTGCTCAGAGGGCTTTTCTCAAAATTTTCATTCTGCTGGACGCAATTAATCGTTCGCTCATTTTCCAGAACTTCGCAAAGGTCTCATTTTCCTGAACTCTTAAAGACTCCCCACATTTTTTGAAAATTTCGAAGGTTTGTCGAACACAAAAAACCATTTTTAAGCATAAATTCACGAAAACACTTCGACGCATCAACATAACATCTAAAAACGTTATATTTGAGAGCGCCAAGGACTAAATTATTTGCCGGGATTTAAAGTGCAAACAATTAAAGATTGCAATCTAAAAAAACATATCCTGAGGTAAAATTCAGAAACAAAATTTTAACGAAGGATTCTGATAGAGTTTTTGATGCCATTCAAAATACTTTTTGTTTGGACCTTCTCCCATGTCTGGTGTTCAAGATATGGGCTAACATCTTGGGACAACCTGTATATTTCTGAAATACCAAGGGCGAGGGGGTGGCCCAAAGGTTTTCTGGACCTAGGGTCTGAAATGACCTTAAATCGGCACTGGATTTAATAGCCTGGTGATCTTTCACTGAGCACATCATCAATTGAAATTCAAAGTCAGTAGTAGAATTTGATACATTTATTTGGGTACACAATAACCACAACATACAAATATAATATTTAAATCAAATTTTATTTTGTTCCACATACCAGATGGGAATATAGTCTTCATCATTATTGACAAAATGATCGATGACATGATTACTTTAAACAATAGGACTCATTGGTGCCCTTGTTTGTTAATAAGAAATCTTTCAATATCAAAAAATAAATTGGGTAGTTCATCAACATTTCTTTACATGAAGAAATATTATAATTATAATGATTTGTGCGGGCGAAAACCTATAAAGAGTTCCATCGAATGACATGGTGAATTTTATCTTTAATTTTCATGAATACTATTCAAGGTAATTGTTGAACATGAGACTTTTTTCCATTGGATAATAATACCTATTTATTGCATGATATACCTAAAATAACTTTTTAGTTCTTCACGAAAAGGTAAAATCTCTTTATTGGCATTAAATGCCATAAATTTCTGGTATCTGATGAAGAAAACTAGGCTAATAGGCGCCTACTCATTTTCAGCATGATTTGAATATTTGAAGTATCAATCCAAAAAACTTTTTTGTTCTATCCATATGTACAGGGTGGGCAAAGTTCGTTGTCTGCTGAAGGGATCTCGGAAACTATGGCAGCTAGAAGAAAACTGATAACTCTTTTTTCCCGAATCATCCGAATATAAAAACAGTTCCAGCCTATCTTTCATAGATTTTGAATTATGAATAGAAATTGAGAAATTGTCATTTTCAATGATGCTGAATAACTTGCTTGTATGAACTGGGATTCGAAATCCGTTTTAACATTCTACGGACACTTTTTTAAGTGTAATTCGAATATAATAAGATTGATTTTTTCAGTCAAGCTATTTTCGAGAAATGAGTAGGATTTTCGATTTTTCAAATGTAAACTATAGCCGAAAGTTCCATCATCTGATTACAAAATTTTTGCTGATTTCAAAAATATGTTACATGTCAATATTCACATAAATATCACATGAGAAAAAATAAAATACTCCATTAGCTTTTCAGTTCACTGGGGAATTATAAGTAGGCTGGCGTTACCATAGCGACCGTTGAATACTATGCATTATCTTTCGAGCTTCTATGATTGAAATAACCGATTGTTGAGTAAATACTACTCAAATGTTTAAAAATAACTATGGTTAATTTGTCACCGTTTTTCTTGAAATTAGAAATAGTCGATCTGTTTATTATCCTAATGTGATACTTTTATGAAAATGATAATCATAGTTAACGATGGTATATCACAGAAAAAAGAATCAGGTGGAGTTCACGAACTATAATGCATTTTTAACTGTTGCCATTGTTTAAACATAGCTGTTGCTATGGAAAGGCCAGCCTACTTATTATTCCGCAGTGAACTGAAAAGCTTGAGGAGTATTTTATTCTTTTTTCATGTGAATATTGACATGTGATACGTTTTTGAAATCAGCCAAACTTTTGTAACCAGATGATGGAACTTTGTACTATAGTTTACATTTGAAAAATCGAAAATCCTACTTATTTCTCAAATTGGCTAGACTGAAAAAATCAATCTTATTGTATTTCAATTACCATTAAAAAGTGCTTGTAGAATGTAACAACGGATTTCGAATTCTACTTCAAACAAGCGAGTAATTCGGCATCATTGAAAATGACAATTTCTCAATTTTCATTCATAACTCAAAGTCTATGAAAGATAGGCAGAATCTGTTTTTATATTCGGATTAGTCAGGAAAAAAGAGCCCGTTTCTGAGATCCTTCAGAAGATAATGAATTTTGCCCACTCTGTACATTTTTGATCTTTGTGAAGAATAAACTAACGTTTTATCCAAACATATAATTATTTTGGAGCGTAGATTTAAGATCTGCATTTTTTTTGCCAATTCAAAATGAGAAAGAATATAAATGAGGACTATGGAACGACCTGGCTTAATTCTTTTGAACGAGGAAAATTTATTTATACACATATATGTATTAATATATTTTATAGTAGGTTATGATCTCTGAGCAAGAGGTAAACTTGTTTGCTTTTTGCTCCAGGTTATGATATACAACATTACTTGATTAACTTTTCAGTAATATTCGAAATATTTTTGGTAAGTGGTCCTCCTCATTATCGATGAAATGTTAAAACACTGAACATGAATATTTATTCGTTAGACGACAAATGTTGAGCAACAAATTTTCATATTACAATCGGGAAATTTTACCGGCAACATTTTTGCGCAAGTGGTTATAATGCATATTGAGGTTAAGAAATCTTATGCTGCTTTCCAAATTACAGAGAATGTGAGTGGCGCTCGGCACACCGGTATCTATCACTTTACGTCAAAGGCCACACATTTGCCTAGTATTTGGTGCATCAAGACCCGGAGATTCTGATCAGAAATCTAAATAAAATAAGATACTTGCGTTTCTTCGTGCTCAAATCGTATTACAATTCTAATCTTATTACACAATATATTGTGTTGTAAAATGTTGGTAGTTTACTAGAGTAGGTATTCGAAAGTCTTTGAAATCTGTTTTGAGGGTTTTTGGAGAGTTTCGGAGAATTTTAATATTTGTAAACGAAAATATTCATTTGAAATTCTCAATGTTATCAAGTGCTATACGATGATTAATACAAGAGGGAGAACCACAAGAAAAAAGTACATATTAGTTACTTGCTTGAAATACCACATTCAAATCTCATTTCCAATTTACGAGTAAACTCACTCAAATATTCGAGGAGAAGAAAATTAGCATATCTTCTATGAAAAGTTTATTTCTTGTTATTTTATGCATTTTACCTTGAATACTACCCATGCAACTCTTTTTGGTGAATACTTCATATACCCTTCAAAGAATAAAGATTGTTCGAATATATTCATTTTGGTTCGTTCAGAAGTTTGGCTGTACTTATGTACTTTCTTTTAATTTTATTTTATATTTTCGGATAGACCAAGTTTGAAACAACCTGCTTACCAATGAAGGTTTGAGGTCGATTAAATTCAAAAGCATAAACACATGCCCCAATTAACTCATCTTCAAATACTTACAACATTTAATATTTTATTAGCCTTTGTTTCAACCCCAATAAACGTGAAATTATTGCCATTGAAAAACATTGGAGAAGACAAAAAGAATTTGAGTGAAGGGTATTCTAGATCTAATGTTTCCTAGCTATGCAACAGAACACTAAATTCGTATATGGAAAATTGTCAGGTAGTTTTTATTTTTGGTCCTACTTGACTTTAAGAGAGTTACCGTCTATTTTTTGTTGCCAAGAGTTTTTCAGTTTGAAATCAGTCACAGTGAAAAGACACACATGCATTTAATCTATTTTTTGAATATTAAAATCTCTCCAACAGAGTATTTGTCAAACTGCTGCCAGCGCTGATTGCAAATCATCTCTGAATGTCAACAAACAAGTAAGGCATATTTTTTATTATTACATTTAGCAACAGAATATTTCACACTCTGCGAAATTTCTGTCTTTTAAGAGTTTCACCCAAATTTGTACACCCTTATCAACTACTTCACAGGTCAGCATAGATCAGTTTCTTTCAGTTCGAAGATTTTGCCATCGAGTTCACTATCACCATAGGTCTCATTTTCCGTTGCTTTCACTTCAGCTCCATGAAGTTCAAGGAAAAGGAGCTCTTTCAAATTTTCTAATCCTAAAACGATATGTTGGCCATTTCCAGTGATACTGCTGGATGTGATTTTGGTTTTTGGAGTATATACAGAAACCAGGTGACCTGAAATGACAGGAAAAATATTTATCTGGGTACCTAGGTACTTGAATTCAAGATATGAAGTTCAGACTCAAATCGACTAAATCATCTGTTCAATTTCTATGAATCATCAATCGAAATTTTTCATTTAGCTGCTCAATTATGATACCTACAGAGACTTTGAATAACTACACCATTTCCAAGTGTATTTCAGAATGCGTCAATTGTATTTCAGAAAGCGTCAATTGTATTTCAGGAAGCGTCAATTGTATTTTAGATTGATCAATTGTATTTTAGATTGATCAATTGTATTTCAGAAATCATCAAATGTAATTCAGATTAGTCAATTGTATTTCAGAAAGCTTCAATTGTATTTCAGATTAGTCAATTGAATTTCAGAAATTATCAATTGCATTTCAGAAAACATCACTTGTAATTCAGATCAGTCAATTCAATTTCAGAAATCGTCAATTTTATTTCAGAAATGGTCATAGGAAATTCAATTTATAGGTACACACATTTACATATAGCAGAAATGTTCATTTTAAATACAGTTTATACTCCTCAGTCCCGAGACAACACTTAAATCGAGAAATAATACAATTGACGCTTTCTGAAATACACTCGGAAATGGTGTAGTCAAATAGAAAATCTGAAAACTCTGATTAACTAACTGGAACGGAATGAGTTCATATCTTATGGATACAAATTTTGGAAAACCGGAAAATTTATATTTCCATAATAATTTGGTCGCATATGAGGCGTCAGTGTAAAGAAATTAAATGCTATAGCCTGCTTGCGAGAAAAAACATTTTAAAAATTCATGAAGTTCTCGTTCGTGAAAACAAACTGCGAAGTTTGTTAGATGGTTCCTATTTCTATTAGTTTTTACAATGAACTAATTAATCAACAAACATAAAATAAGAGAATAGAGAATAATTTTAATAGATTTTTATCGATTAATACAAATACCAAACTCCTTTTGCGGAGCTAGTCTCGTTGACGTTCAAAAAACCTACATAACAAGCAGGTATTATCATCGAGATCATATACAGACAGCTGTTTCACCCTTAGACAAAGGTTTCGCCCTATTGTTGCTCTCCGCCGTGATTAGCCTCAATAGGGCTTAACAGATGTCTTTCTATGCTCTGATTGATTTTACCTCTATGTGGGTTCTCTGAGTGTGATTTTGTTGATTTTTATCGATTAATGTTATCCTCAACTTTTATTTTTTACATTTTCATTTGCGTTTGCAGCATCAGACCTTTTTGTATTTAAATAAACTAACCTTTATTCAGGTCCCATACCCTAATCGATCGATCTCTGCAATCCGAATCAGCTGATAAGCAGAGAAATCCTGATGGGTCTAATTTCAACATTGTAACAGGAGCTGTATGTCCTGACAAAGACCATCGGCAATTTCCTGTAACACACAAATTGGAGCATTTTAGCATAATATTCTATGTTTCTTGAAATAATTTTTCAACTGAAAAACCCTCATTATACCACAATACAAGGAGTATTTTAGGAAGAAAAACCTTCCAATAATTTATTTGACAGCTTTAATGTTATCTCAATTTATGGCCACCTTACTTCTAACCCATTATTTTGAATGTTGATAATGATGATAATACAAGAAGAAATAAGTAATCGGTATTGATTTATAGAGGGTGTCCCGGGAAGAATGCGAGAAACGGATACCATAAATAAATTACATCAAGGAGGACCCGCATCAAGAGGTTTTAATCGTTTGGGGGCTTTCGTTTGGGATATACAGGGTGATATTCATTTTAATGCTGAAATTTCAAAGTTCAATAACTCTTGAACTATTCGACCGAATTATCTCACATTTGGAAGTTTTGTGGCTCTTCACGATTGCCATCTTTCAATATTTCAGAAATTGATTAAATCAAATCCGGACTAGGTAATTTTCGGACTTTTTCTATTTCAATTAATATATTGGAAATGATGTTTTTTTCATTTTCATAACCAAAGAGAATCAATTATTGAGAAAAATTCAAAATATCTGCTTGGCACGGTCATACAGGATGATCAATGATTAAGAAGTGATCAAAGAACCTCATGAGTGAAATTTCAAAGTTCAATAAACCTTGAACTATTCGACCGAATGATTTGAAATTTGTATAGTTTCATCAAGCTTTATGATTGCCATCTTTTAATATTTCTGAAATTGAATAAATCAGATCCGGACTAGAAAAATTTCAAACGTTCGTTAATATTGGATTACCCTGTGCGTGAACATTATGTTTTTTTCATTTTCGTAACCACAAAGAATCAATTAATGAGGAAAATTTAAGATCTTTGCTTGGCACTGTCATACAGGTTGATGAAGAAGTGATCAAGAATGATCATGAAATTTCATAGTTCGACAAATCTTGATCTCATCGGTGAAATTACTACGAATTTTTCAGTTTTGTCACTCTTTAATACTGCCCTCCTTGAAATTTTCCTCAAATTGATGGACAACTCCATCAACGTGCTCAAAAAAATATATTGAAATGGAAGGAAAGCATTTTGAGCAAATCTGAACTGAAAATTTTTCCATTCAATTTGTTTTTAAGATCGAATATTTCCAATTTATTTGCTGTTTTTTGTTCTATTTATTTTCCAGTTTGTTGGTTGAAAATTTTCTTCGAATAAATCAGTTTCATTAGTGAACATTCTTCTTTATGATTTGATTTCTTAATCAGAACTCTCTGCTTAAACATTAGTATTCTTCTTCAGTTATAAAAATCGTAAAAGGTAATTTTGATAGTCCGGTTCTATTTTTTCAATTTAAGAAAAAAATTGAGGAAGGCAGTCAGGAAGGTTGACAAAACTATAGAATTTGAAATGATATTTCCTATATAGTACAGATTTATTGAATGGAATGTTTATTGATAATGTATAAAGGTGAGAAGTAAAGATTTACAATTTTCATTATGAATTGATTCTTTGTGGTCACGATATCGAAAAAAACATAATGTTTATGTACAGCCTGTTCCAATATTCACGGAAATAGAGAACGTCTGAAATTTTTCTAGTCAGGATCTGATTTATTCAATTTCAGAAATATTGAAAGATGGAAATCGTAGAGGGTGGCAAAAATTCCAAATTTGAAACCATTCGGTCGAATAGTTTAAGAGTTATTGAATTTTGAAATTTCACTCTTGATCACCCTGTATGACCGTGCCAAACAGAGATTTTGAGTTTTTTTCAGTAATTGATTCTTTGTGATTACGAAAATGAAAAAACAACGTGTGAAGGTTTTGCTCAATGTTATCTACGATTACAATGGCGTGGTGCATCATGGGTTCTTGTCAACAGGTTAAGGAATACTACAAGAAAGTTATGCAACGTGTGCGTGACGTAATACGATCGGATTTGTGGAAAAAAAATAATTAATTCTGCATAACGACAATGCACCAGATGGCACATCAAAGCTTGTTGGCTATTTTTTGTCGACATACATCACCGTAATCATACCTCAACTATCGTATTTTACGCCAAGCAACAGAGCTACAAATGATTAGTTTTTTGACAAAAATACTACCTGGACGCCAACTGTGCCATTCCGTGCAGGACAGTCCTTTGTTTATTCCCACCATGTTTTAAACACGAAAATGCCATTTTTTTATTTCTTATTAACAAAAAACAACAAAAATACGAGTTCTTTGCAGTTTTTTCGTTGCAAAATGGAAACTATTGATGCAGTGATAACGTTGCAATGGGATGAATTGTAGAGAATTACATTGTGAAGAGAATGGTGGGTCAAACGATCCGATCGAATAATTGAAACTGGAGAAAACCGGAAAATTGCGTTTTTTTTCTTTTAACTCGTAACTCTGCCATTTTGCAATATTAAGAACTGAAACTTCACACGATAGTAGCTATTGACGTGCAATTCATGTGTGCCAAAATTGAATTCGGTCGGATAAATAGTTTTCACATAATTCCCATTTGAATTTTTTTTGGACATATTTTCGCGGAGAGCTGGATGCGATTGAAATTAAAAAAATTGATTTGGAAAGAAGACGTGATCAGTAACAAAACGTCTATTCTGATTTTTCAATAAAAAGCGTTTAAGTGTGTTAAAAACTAGTGAGAACATGAGGGAAAACGGCTGACCGAGCGAGAGCGGTCGAGTGGAGAGGAAATAAGCGAATCGAGGGGAAACGTATATGTGTACAAAATTTGGTGCGCTGTCCGCGCAACAATTCTTAAACTCGGCGACCGTTGGCTTCCGCGGCGTTTCCCCTCGATTCGCTCATTCCCTCACCACTCGACCACTCTCGCTTGGTCGGTCGTTTTCCCTCATGTTCTCACTAGTTTTCAACACACTTAAACGCGTTTTATTGAAAAATCAGAATAGACGTTTTGTTACTGATCACGTCTTCTTTCCAAATCAATTTTTTTAATTTCAATCAAATGACCTCAAACGCATCCAGCTCTCCGCGAAAATATGTCCAAAAAAAATTCTAATGGGAATTATGTGAAAACTTTTCATCCGACCGAATCCAATTTTGGCACACATGAATTGCACGTCAATAGCTACTATCGTGTGAAGTTTCAGTTCTTAATATTGCAAAATGGCAGAGTTATGAGTTAAAAGAAAAATCACGCAATTTTCCGGTTTTTTCCGCTTTTCTCCAGTTTTAATTATTCGATCGGATCGTTTGACCCATCATTCTCTTCACAATAGTAGTGTTCTTTCGTACTGATTGAACTGATGGAACTTATTCCGCGATTAGAATAATCACTTGCAATCACTTTAGAGTTGTGGAAGGGGGAACTGATTGAAAACGAAAGAACGATCGCTTCAACTGATCTTTCTGATTGAAGTTATATAAATCACTTCGTTCAGTTCGAAAGAACATCACTAGTGTAATTCTCTACAATTCATCCCATTGCAACGTTATCACTGCATCAATAGTTTCCATTTTGCAACGAAAAAACTAAAAAGAACGCGTATTTTTGTTGTTTTTTGTTAATAACAAATAAAAAAATTGCATTTTCGTGTTTAAAACATGGTGGGAATAAACTACGGACTGTCCTGCTCGGAATGGCACAGGTGGCTTCCAGGTAGTATTTTTGTCAAGGAAATATCTCTATTGCTTGGCCTATTTACCAGATTTGGCTCTTTATGTCCCTGTACCATTGCTAAAATTGGAGACCAAAGAAAGGAAAGCGTTTTATTAAAATTCATGAGATGAAATCAGAATCACAGAATAAGCTGATGGTAGTAATAGCCATTCAGAAAAGCGTATTGCGAGTATTGGAACAAGCGATAGCATATAAGTGCATTATACAGGGCGAATCCTGTTGAACTGTACATACTTCACACAGAGATAGAGGACACTTTGCTGGTTTCAAAAAGACCCCACATGAAAGGTCTCAAACGATTCGTTTGAATTATACAGGGTGATTTCTAGTTTTGGGTCATATTTTCAAAATGCTCTATTGGACGAACGAATAATCACAAATTCATCAAATTTGGTACGTAGGAGGACTGTATCAATTTCGATATAGCTGAGTTAACAGATTATCAGTTTCCAGGACCGGACTCTATCTTTCTGATATTATCGGAATTTATGAAAAAAAAACACCCTGTAGATGAAAAAGTCAATAAACCTGTCATGACAGTTCAAACTACACTAAAAACTCTACAATGAAGAGTAATAAAATCACGTGGCACACCTACAAATTTAGAGAAAAAAAATATTGAATATGCGTACTCGGAGATAAATTTTTTGGACGGGCCTAATTCACATGGAAAACCATACCCAAATGTATCGAAAGTTGAAGACAGGAGAATATTATCAGTTTAAATCCTCTCGATATTCAAATATTCCAATATTCAGGTAATTTTCGTCAGTTTCCAGGACCGGACTCTATTTTTCTGATATTATCGGAATTTATAAAGAAAATCACCCTGTAGATGAAAAAGTAAATAAACCTGTCATGGCAGTTCAAACTACACTAAATACTCTTCAATACAGAGTAATAAAATCACGTGGCACACGTACAGATTCAGAGAAAAAAAATTGAATATGGTTACTCGGAGATAATTTTTTTGTGCGGCCTAATTCACAAAAAAAACATACCTAAATGTATCAAAAGTTGAATATAAATGGTTAAGATCTTCTACGCATTCAAGTATTCCAATATTCAGGCACGGACTCCCATTTCAGATTGGGTTTTTCAATAGATGATAGGTCGAAAGATTCGCCCTGAATTTGGAACACACAAAAAAATATTACGGGAGACCGATCAACATTAAATAACCTACAAGAAATTTTCATGAAATCGCGAGACACACAAATAGATTTAACAAAAAAATTTAATAATCGTACTCAGAGATAATTTTTTTGGGCGGCTGAAGTTTAGTAGAAGAACTATACCGAAATGCATGAAAAGTCGAATATTATCAGGTTATATCCACTCCCCATGAAAGTATTCCATAATCCCTGGATTGTAGGTTATTTAATGTTGTTCGGTCTCCCGTAACAGTTTTTTGGGGTGTTCTAATTCAGGGCGAATCTTTCGACCTATCATCTATTGAAAAACCCAATCTAAAATGGGAGTCCGTCCCTGAATATTGGAATACTTGAATGCGTATAAGATCTCAACCATTTATATTAAACTTTTGATACATTTGGGTATGTTTTTTTTGTGAATTAGGCCGTACAAAAAAAAATTATCTCCGAGTACCCATATTCATTTTTTTTCTCCGAATCTGTAGGTGTTCCACGTGATTTTATTACTCTTTATTGAAGAGTATTTAGTGTAGTTTGAACTGCCATGACAGGTTTATTGACTTTTTCATCTACAGGGTGATTTTCTTTATAAATTCGGATAATATCAGAAAAATAGAGTCCGGTTCTGGAAACTGACAAAAATTACCTGAATATTGGAATCTTTGAATATCGAGAGGATTTAAACTGATAATTTTCTCCTGTCTTCAACTTTTGATGCATTTGGGTATGGTTTTCCATGTGAATTAGGCCGTCCAAAAAAAATTATCTGAACTGTCATGACAGGTTTATTGAGTTTTTCATCTACAGGGTGTTTTTTTCATAAATTCCGATAATATCAGAAAAATAGAGTCCGGTCCTGAAAATTGATAATCTGTTAACTCAGCTGTATGGAGATTGATACAGTCCTCCTACGTACCAAATTTGATGAATTTGTGATTATTCGTTCGTCCAATAGAGCATTTTGAAAATATGACCCAAAACTGGAAATCACCCTGTATAATTCAAACGAATCGTTTGAGACCTTTCATGTGGGGTCTTTTTGAAACCAGCAAAGTGTCCTCTATCTCTGTGTGAAGTATGTACAGTTCAACAGGATTCACCCTGTATAATGCACTTATATGCTATCGCTTGTTCCAATACTCGCAATACGCTTTTCTGAATGGCTATTACTACCATCAGCTTATTCTGTGATTCTGACTTCATCAGTTCAACAGGATTCACCCTGTATATGAGGGGGATTACTTTGGAACGAAAAAATTAATATTTATGAATAAATGAATACTTTTCAAAAAAATTCAAATTCTTTTGAACAGACGAATACATAAAATACCGAAAGGAGTCATATTTTACCATCGAAGAAAATTGACTTATAAATTGTTCTTAAGAATCACGATGATTTGATTAAAGAGGGGTAGAATCATATTAATTAGTTTTCTGTGTGTTGGTGGTTCGATAAGCAATATGTATGTCAAAGATTTCGATATACATATAGGATGTTCAAGATGTTCTATACAACCAATATCTCGGCACTTAGTCATGGCAGAAGTTCAAACAAAAATTATTTCAAACGGAATCTGAAAATCTACCAGAATCGGTCGTTAAAAATTTGTTTTTGATCGACACCCTTGAAAAATCTACACGCGGGTTGTTTTTTGAATTACACCCATAATATTTTTTGTTTTGGAACGATTCCCTATAAGAAAAAATAATATGTTGAAACAACTTTTTATCATTTTACGTGTATTCAAGCCTTAAAAATAATAATTATAAATTATTATGGAATATCACTTTGTTTTATTTTAACACCTTATTTAATTCAATTGTTTAGTTATTAAATTATTATGTTTCGAGTTGTCTTTTGTGTTGATGTTTTGTTTATTGTCTGTATTGAACATCTTGGGACATCAAGAATATTTCACCCTCCATACACCACAAAATGGTGAATACGCCACAATAAATAGCTATTATTTTTAAGGGTTGAATTTACGTAAATTGATGGAAAATTGTTTTTTTTCTATTGGAAAATCGTTTGAAGGAAAAATATATAATATGAGGGTGTAGCGAAAAAAAAATATCCAGGGGTAGTTGTTTCAGGAGTGGTTGTCAGAAACAAAATTTTAACGATGGATTCTTATAGAGTTGTTGCAGGCATTTGAAATACTCTTTGTTTGGACTTTCCGCCATGTCTGACGGCCGAGATATTGGATGCTTAGAACATCTTAGGACACCCTTCATATGAAATCAATAAGTATTTTCAATACCATTGCCCTGTTTTTTGCGTGAATTATTTCATCGCTGCTTATAGTAATGACATTATAACACTGTAGGTATATGCAAAACATTTATTCTTTTATTCCAAAATTTTCAGATACGAACTCTAATATATCAAAATTCTACCTGTTATGAGATCCCAGATAAGTATAGTAGCATCTTCCAGTCCAGAAATGACACATCCTCCAGGAGAGCTTATTTCTAAAGAGACAGTATTGCATGACGGTTTCCATTTCTTGAATGGAGTTCCACTTAATAAATCGTAAACGACTATGAAATTCGGATTAGGTTCGTCAATTTCGTGACAAACACAACATACGTAGCTACCTGAAAAATGACTGGTTTGAAGTGTTTGCTCCATATTTCATACAAATCCATTTGAAAAAATATTCAGAAGCCTTCAGCATAACAAAACATGAAGAATCGGTGCTGAAAAGTTTTCTGATTCAATTCATTCTACGTCACACAGAAAAGAAAATTGGGTTATAATTTTTTTTGCGTCGACTTCAAAATAACATGTGAGTTTAATGTATACAAAATTGCACATAAATTAACTATTTCAATGATGAATTTATGCTATGTTCAATGGTGATGAGCTACAGAACGAAAAGTATTCAGAAGCAGAAGGAGTAGGTAATGCCACAACTACTGGACATAGAAACATAGAAATTTATATTATGTCGAATATTTGTCTTGTGCAAAATAAGAATATATTTCAATCAAGAATTTATAATAAATTCATAATGCAATCGACGGAAAAATCCTGTAACCAACTAGTTTATTAATCTAGCGATTAATGGGCTCTAACTATTAAAGCGTTCGCTCCCCTCACGCGTTGTAATATCTTGACCATCAAATTCATTCAAATCATTAATGAACTAGTTGATTATATAGACTGACTGATTTTTGTCCTAGATTTTTAAGGAGGTGATTTGGAATAAATTCATTACAACTGGTTGTTTTTTCCTTTCTGTAACTAATAGATACAGGGTGCTAGTGAATAAGTATGTTTTTTGAGATGCCCCTTTGAACCGTCATACTCTCCAAAGTCGACCGTTTCCGTGAATAATGAATATTTACGAGATGTTGTCGTATGTTGAGAAACATGGTAAATTTTATGACTGAAAAAAGAAAATGCTCGCGTTAGCTGTTTTCTGTACGTAGAAAGGTTACGAAGATATTCACAACATTTTTTTTTAGTTTCACCATCCTGTATCTCAAAAACGGTGCTTTTTAGAAGGGAAATTAATGGAATCTACTGTTTAGATTTTTGGATGAACTACACCATCCTGAAGTTTGTTGTACTCAAGATCAAATTTCTAGTAAAATATAGGATGCATTCAAATAGTACCTAGGTACTTCAGCATAAATTAACCCCAGTTCAGTTATTGGAATTGGTCGTTTGGTAGTAACAAATATTCAATTTTTAATGATCATAATTAATTCAGCGTACTCAATATTTCAATATGTACTGTGTATATATTGAAATGTCCAAGTAGGAAATATTATGAAGAAAATTCAATAAACAAGCCGTAAATGCAAATTTTTTACTGATATTTTTCGGAGGAAAAGTCAACTTGAAATTCGAAACCCCAATGACTGTTAGTTTTTGAATTTTGAAACAAGAATGGTGCAGAACTCGGTTGGACTCAATGGTGAAGAATCGATGTCAAATATTTTTCTGTGTTGGGATAAACCATGGGATAAACGGCCAAGAACCGAGTGTTCACTATCCAATGGCGTAGCGGAGGCCTCCGCAGAAACTGCGGTCTAATGATCCGAAGTGAATAAAAGAAATAGTCTGGGTGCCGGTGGGCCAAATTACAAATTATTAATATATTTTTCTTACTTTCTGTATAGCTAGATTAAGTTGAGTCTACCACATTTTTCCTCTGTCATTTTTCTTGTAGTCGCGGCTTTTTTTCAGCAAACATCTCGTAAATCGACCATATTTTCAATTTCTTTAAATCATACATATACTTTTCTTGTAAAATGCAATCATAAAAACAATCTAGGAGGAATCAGAAAACATGATTGTCCGACAAAAATCGTGTGGCTTTGAGCGTGTCCACCAACATGAACATGACTAAAAATCGCATTTTTTTAAATTATTAATATCCTTCTGGTTTTTTCAGAATCGGTTGATATAACCATATGAAATATGGAAATGCAATTGTCCGACAAAAAAAATGTGGCGTTTTTCCTGTCCGACATGAAAGTCGACGGTTTTTTGAGAAAAAAAAATTATACATATATATTTTTTTCTTCATATACTCTCTTCACATTGAAAATACAATATAGTGCACCAGTTGTCCGACAAAAAAATTGTGGCGTTCATTCAAAAATTAAAGAATTCAATGCTCTACTTTGGGTATTAATAATATGCATTAATCGGATATAACTTTGCTTATGTTATAAATATACATTTGATTTTTTGAGGATCATTTAAGAAGGATATGATGAATACGATCATTCAACTGTCCGACAAAAAAAGGTCGGCAATTTCTCAGTCCACCGAATGAAAGTTAGTGGTCTCGTGCCACAAGATGATGACACGCCATCCGTATCAAGTTTTTTGGAAACGCAACAAACACAAATGGATGTAGATCAAGGGTAAGAGTAATTTATCATTAAGTAATAACAAGATTCGTATTCGAAATTTTGATTTCAATTATTCGATAGGACTTTATATATTTTTTTAATTATGTGTAATCTTCGCAGGTGTGCGATCGCGGAGTCTGAATTAATTAATGAAGATATAGAAGAGTTTCTGGATACCTCCATTATTGAGAAATTTAGCACTAGGAAAAAAAGTGAGAAATGTTTTTTTGCCATAAAGTCATAATCAGGAAGAATTTCAAGAAAATTGTTTGCCGTCCTGTTAAGAATAAAAAAAGTTTTTTATCGAAAATCAAATCACATGCTACTGAACTTAATGATTTGAGCACTTTGCACAGAATTGCAGAAGAACTAAAAATCGATATGCAGTTATGCTATCATAGTCAGTGCCGTTTGAAATATTTAGCGCAATATCAGCAAAATGCGAAGAAACCAGATAATTCGAACTGGGCTACCACTCGTGATTTCAATAAAATCGCTCGTGAACAGGTCTTAAAATTCGTTCAGGAGGAAGTAGTGAATGATTTGAAAATTCTATCGATTCTATTCATAGAAAGGTGCTATATAGATTTCTTGCAGGATTTATATAATCTGAGTCATTTCGAATGTACAAATTTATTTAATACAAGCAATCTGAAAAAATTCATCTTGACGAATTTGAAAGAAGAAATTACCTCAGTGAATATTTCAAATGAACAGTATATTATGTCGTCAAACGTCAACTGAAAGGATTTGACGCCTCTATAATGCCACCAACTAAAGTAGAGTTAATCGAACAGGTGAAGAGGACGATATCAAACGTGTGGTGTAATGCTCATCTGAGAAATCCAACGATCCTTAGACCAGAAGATTGTGGTTGGACACAAATTGACGACAAATATCACCACCACTGGTTCAATGGACCTCAAAGTCCATCATTTGAAGAAATAACAACTGAAAACACAGGTAGGATGTGGAAAATTTGCCATAGCTTTCTAGAATTTATAATCAATAATTTTTCAGATTCAGATGATGACGAGGAGGATGGCCAGACTGACGAATTCGCAGATTCATCGGATACGGATTCTGATGAGGATGACTGTGACTCCGATAGGGATTGAGCTCTCGAATTCGAACCACTGCTTTTTTGTTTATTATATTTTGAATAAAAATGTCATTGAATGATCAGAATTACACATTTTCAATTAAAATCAATTGTTTCATATCAATAATAATAATCGAAGAGAGATTCTGAAACGAAACCATACATTTTAAGTAGTTTTTTTGTCCGACTGAGGATTTGCCGCATTTTATATGGTGGACAGTTGTTTTTTCTATGAAACAAATCTCTCTCAAATATAAATTCATTGGTGTCGGAAATATATTAATAATTTTAAAAACTCAAAAAAATCGCCGACTTCCATCTGTCGGACAAGAAAAACGCCACATTTTTTTTGTCGGACAATTTCATTTTCATATTTCATATGGTTATATCAACCGATTCTGAAAAAATCAGAAGGATATTAATAATTTTAAAAAATGCGATTTTTAGTCATGTTCATGTTGGTGGACACGCTCAAAGCCACACGATTTTTGTCGGACAATCATGTTTTCTGATTCCTCCTAGATTGTTTTTATGATTGCATTTTACAAGAAAAGTATATGTATGATTTAAAGAAATTGAAAATAAGGTCGATTTACGAAATGTTTGCTGAAAAAAAGCCGCGACTACAAGAAAAATGACAGAGGAAAAATGTGGTAGACTCAACTTAATCTAGCTATACAGAAAGTAAGAAAAATATATTAATAATTTGTAATTTGGCCCACCGGTACCCAGACTAAAACTGTTCAATAATTTTTTTCTTGTTATAAATTGTTAATTATTCTCTATGTGGCGTAGTTCATCATAATCATTGTTCACTATTTCGCGGGTATATACTGTACAAGGTGGCCAGATTTCGTGATCCCTGAACTACAACTTTTTAACCCAATGAGATAGAGAAAAATGAATTTTCGGAAACTCATTTTGCCGTCAACCGCATTGCTCTATCTGTTTTCGAGTTAAGTCAAAATTGCGATTTGAGCAAATTCAATTTTGGTCCACTCCTGTTTGTATTATAAACTTGAAACAAAAACATTATACTCACACTTTTCTGATTTGAACCCAGTGGCTTAATCTAATTTTTGATGATGGGTGTCCTTCCTGATTTATCACATGAAATTTTGTTTTTTCTCATGGAAACAATAATTTTTTTTTAATATTATCGTTTTTTCTCGTTTCAAAACATAACATGTCATATATCGCTCATAGGTCAGTGATGGCCCTTGGGGGGACAAGGGTTAGCCCGAGCCCCCTAAATTTTATGTCCTATGCTCAACAAAATTGTTCCAATTCATTCATCACCACCCCCACTGAAAATTCTGGGCTAGCCTTACCCCCCTCACTAGCGTCGCCAATGACCTAAGAGCGATATATGACGTTATGATGTTATATACAGGGTGTCCCGGGAAGAATGCGACAAAAGGATACCATGAATCAAGTAGATCAGGGAGGACTCTCATCAAGAGGTTTTAATTGTTTGAGGGCCTTCGTTTGGAATATACAGGGTGATATTCATCTGATGGCTGAAATTTCAAAGTTGAATAACTTTTGAACTATTGGACCGAATGACCGAAGTTTTGTCACTCTTCACGATTGCCATTTTTCAATATTTCCGAAATTGAAGAAATCAGATCCGGATCAGCAAAATTTTGGACTTTTTCTATTTTCATGAATATCGGAACACCCTGTGCGTGAACATCATGTTTTTATTACATTTTCGTAACCACAAAGAATCAATTATTGATAAACATTCAAAATCTCTGCTTGGCATGGTCATACGGGGTGATCAAGAAGTGAGCAAAAAACATAACCTCATGAGTGAAATTTCAAAACTCAATCCTAACTCTTGAATTATTGGAGCGAATTATTTCAAATTTAAAAGTTTTGTCACCTTTCACGGTTGCCATCTTTCAATATTTCAGAAATTGAAGAAATCACATCGGGACTAGCAAAATTTTGGACTTTTTCTATTTTCATGAATATAGCAACACCCTGTACGTGAACATTATGTTTTTTTCATTTTCGTAACCGCAAGGAATCAATTGATGAGAAAATTCAAAATCTCTGCTTGACACGATAATACAGGGTGATCAAGAAGTGAGTAAAAAACATTACCTCATGAGTGAAATTTCAAACTTCTCTTAAACTATTAGGCCGAATGATTTCAAATTTGGAAGTTTTGTCACCCTTTATGATTGCCATCTGTCAATATTTCTGAATTTGAATAAATCAGATCTGGACTAGAAAAACTTTAGACATTCTCAATTTTTGTTGATAGTGTATCACCCTGTGCGTGAACATTATGTTTTTTTCATTTTAGTAATCATAAAGAATCAATCAATGAGAAAATTCAAAATCTCCCTATCACTGTCATACAGAGTGATCTAGGAACATGACCATATGAGTTAAATTTCATAGTTCGATAAATCTTGATTTTATCTGTGAAATTACTTCGAATTTTACAGTTTTGTCACTCTTCAATACTGCCTTCCTTGAAAATTTCCTCAAAATGTATTGAAATGATTGAATACCAATTTGTTCATTTCCTGAACTGAAAATTTTTCCATTCAATTTGTTTTTTGGATCGAATATTTCCAACTTTTTTGCTGTTTATTGTTTTAGAGTGAAGAGTGAACACTCTTTTTTTATTTGATTTCTTGATCTGAACTCTCAACCTAAACATTAGTATTTATTTTCAGTCATAAAAGGATCGAAGGGTGACAAAACTATAGAATTTGAAATGATAATTATTATGAAGTACAGATTCATTCCAGGGAATGTTTATTGATCGCCATGTATTAAGTTGCCAATCAGAGATTTTAAATTTTCATTATGAACTGATTCTTTGTGGTCACGATAACGAAAAAACATAATGTTCGCGTACAGGATATTCAATTTCTGAAATAGTGAAAGATGGCAATCGTAAAGGGTGACAAAACTCCCAAATTTGAAATAATTCGGTCCAAAATTTCGAGAGTTATTGAATTTTGAAATTTGAGCCATAAGATGAATATCACCCTGTATATCCCAAACGAAGGCCCTCGAACGATTGAAACCTCTTGTTGCGAGTCCTCCTTGATGTCCTTGATTCATGGTTTCCGTTTGTCGCTTTCTTCCCGGGACACCCTGTATTTTTGAAACGAGAAAAAAACGGTACGTAAATTTATTTTTGTTTCCATAAAATATCATGTAATAAATCTGGAAAGAAACCCCTCAGCAAAAATTAGATTAAGCTAATGGATTCCAATGAAAAAACTGCCTGTAAAATGTTTTTATTTCAAGTTTATAGCACGAACAGGAACGGAGATAATGACCAAAATTGTAATTACCCAAATGTCAATTTTAGCTTATAACTCGAAAACAAAAGAAGATATAGCAATGAGGTTGATGGCATAATGAGTTTCTCGAAATACTGTCTCATTCATTTTTCTCTATCTCTTAGGATTAAAAAGTAGTAATTCAGGGATTACCAATTCTGGTCACCCTGTACTCGTAATCGAAAGATGCATAAATAGAAATCCGGAAAGAATCTATCAAGGGTGTGATAAAGTGATACATTCTGATATTTAAGCTTCTGTTGAAGCAACAACTGAACTCCTATCTATGTCAATAATGTGTGGAGAATGAAAGAACTGAAAGAGAAGCACTCTGGAGGGATCTTTCGGGAATTGATCATTCCAAAATATTCATTCCGATGACAGAAACCAAGTCATACATAATATTAGGAAATGAAAGATTGTGCACGCTTGTTTATATTGGTAAAACTATAATTCAAAATTGAATTGGTATCCGGAGAACTAGTTTCATTCTATTTATTTATTAATTCCACTTTTCTGCTGTAATGACAATATTTTTGAGATTTCGAGAAGGAAGCATGCAAGACACCGATATTATCAAAAGGCTTACTTAATTTTTTCATTTTAATCTATTATTGACTCACCTTCATACGTTATTGCAGATAAAGAAGTGATGAAATCATGGTACGGTATTCGGAAATCGTAAAGTAATTTTCTAGATTGTAAATTCCAAACTAATAAAGGAAAAGGTTTTTGCGTTTCATCGCCGCAGACTAGAATCCTGAAAAGAATCATAATTAGAAAAGAACATTAATTTAAATTCGGATGTGATTATATTTATTTTTCCCTTCAATTTCATTGTTTAATTTCTTTTCAACAGAACTTACTCATGCACTAAACGGCCTTAGAATCTTTAGTTACCTACGACTGCTGTAACTGTAGTTGCGCATTTTTAGAATTTGAACAATGTGACAGTTCGAGAAGAACTGATTTGCTTCGCTATTTCGAATTAACAAAATGCTATAATTTTGTGAAATGGACAATATTATTGTCCGATAGTACTTAGAAAATCGAAAATTACGAGGATGTACTGATATCTAGTTAGCCTAGACCAGTTACAGGCATAAACAAAATATTACGATACCATTGCAATGAACAATAATGTATTAGAAGAGTCAGTGTAAAATTTTACGTCGAAAAAGTAAACCAGAGTTACGTGATAAATCAAAATAATGATGTCCACTCGAAAAATTGGAGTATCGAACCATCATCAAGTACCTGTATTCAAAAGGGTTAAGAGGTTAGCAGATTCTCGAAGATATGCTTAATATTCTTGGTGATCAAGGTCCTTAGTAAGCTACCGTGAAACATTTGACTACAAGCTTCAAAAGAGGTAAATTTTCCATTGACCTATCGGGAAGGCCAGTTTCTGTGTCAATCCTAGAAAATATCGATGCAGTTCATGACATGATTTTATCAGACTGTCGAATTGGGCT
The DNA here is from genome assembly GCA_013421045.1 of Propylea japonica. Classification (NCBI taxonomy): domain Eukaryota; kingdom Metazoa; phylum Arthropoda; class Insecta; order Coleoptera; family Coccinellidae; genus Propylea; species Propylea japonica. The sequence goes on from CM024241.1 coordinate 55,960,723, forward strand.
AAAACGGATATCTAAAACACAGAATATTTCATACGAACGCTTTCATCATATAGTTCAAGTCAATTCGGACACGAGAAAAATTTCTGCAGAATGGATCTCCAATAGTATATAACATTACTAGCAAGATAAGAGGGTTTTTACTGGCGAATGGAGATATAACTGACGAGCCGCAGGCGAGTCAGTTACCTCCTTGAGCCAGTAGAACCCGTTACCTTGCGTGTATTGTTTTATATTTTATTTGTTTCTCATTTGTAAAAAGGTTAGATAAATTCCAAAAAAATCTCAAGAATTTGTCGCAAATGTCGTAAGTTGCATTATTATGATTATTTATGACATTGGAAAATTATGACAACTGTCAGTGGCTTTACGAGAGGGAAGTCCTTCGAGAATATTTGCTCATTTCTGATGAAAAAGCCAGATCCAAATGAAACAAAGCATGAATATCGTTTTAAATACTTTATAACGTTTATTACTAAAAATATTTGTTCCAGGAACGATGAAATTAGACGAATAAATGAAATTAGAAGCGAGTACGTGAAACTGTCAGTGAGTTTACAGGTCAAAAAACCTCTAGGATATTTGCAATTCTGAGAAGGAAAACAAATAGATACGAATGAAACAAGGTACGAATATCGTTTTCGAATAGTTCAAGAACGTTTATTGAGAAATAAATTTGTTCCAGAACTTTGAAATTACAAAGATGAATGAAATTAGAAGCAAGTACTTGACAAATCTCAATGTAAATAATTCTTCTTCTTCTTCTCTGTGCGGTGCCTTACCGGCCGAACTGAGGCCTAGTGGCCCATTGTTCACCCGCATCGTTCTATAGAGACTCAGCTCCTCAGACACGAAGACAGAAATGTCGCGAGCCTGCAGGAGTGGTCCCTCTCACCATAGGAATAGAAGGTGTTGTAAATAATACTACTAACTTGTAAAAAGTTACAAGTTAACTGTCAGTTTTACAAGTTAGTGACTTGATAAAATAAACTTTCTTGATTAATATTGTGTTTTTGGAAACTGACGTTTACAAATGAGAAACAAATAAAAGTTTGAACGTTGACGAAAAGCGTGCAAGGGTAAAAGCGATCTGTGCTCGATTTGGAAACGATGTAGGCTTCTTCAACCGAATTGTTACTATGAACGAGACTTGGGTACATTTCTACGATCCAGAAACAAAGCAACAATTGATGGAATGGCGACACTCTGGTTCTCCAAGACTTAAGAAGTTTCGTGTCCAAAAATCTGCTAAGTTGTTGCTTCAGTTTTTGGGATCTTGTTTGATTTTTTGTATAAGAGTAGAACAATAACTGAAGATTACTATTCGACATTACTGACCTTTTAAGAGGAAAAAAAGCATCTTTATTGCAAAATTTAATAGTTCATAAACTAATAAATATATATGAAAATTATGTATTGAGTATGAACTGTTCGCTGTTTATATCATTTTCAAGATTCAAATAGAGTGGGATTCGTACTTTTATTTATAATATATTGTATCAGTGGCGCAGCCAGGATTTTGTTTTGGGGGGGGCTGAACTGAATAATTTTTGATGATACAACAAACGAGAGTTGCAAAAAATAAGAAGAAAGAAATAACGAAGAAATTAATCTTTGGGGGGGCTGCAGCCCAAAGCCCCCCCCCCTAGCGCGCCAGTGTATTGTATATTATATTCTATGTTGTTCTAATGACGTTATCGATAACGTAGATATAGTAGGCGAAAAATAAAAGATGGGGAGATAGACGTCAGTCAGATTTAGACGAGTTTGTTCAGAGCCTGTATTTCCTCCGAAATTTGTTGTTATTTGTTTCGTGAATAAACTTTTATTCAAACCTCGTAGTAGTATTACCATTACCCTAGACAACGTAAAAAAATCCTACATAGATAGATATTTTTTTGAAATTCTTTTGTTTTTGAAGATTGACTTAAAATGGCGTTATTCGAAAACAACTGACTGATTCTATAGGTACACTTGAAATATTTTTCGCCCTATATCTCTGGAAGTTCCTCTTCAGGTCAAAACATTGTCCTCAATAAAGTGAAAGCAGAGAACAATGTTATATCGGTAGAAATCAACCAATATTAAAATCATACTTCGGAGCTAATTTCGTCATAGTACCTAGGTGCTATGATTGATACTACTTAGCTCCGAAAAATGAGTTTAATATTGGTTGATTTCTATAGATTAATATTGTTCTCTGCTTTAACTTCATTGATATTCATGGTGATGTTACTCGTTAAACCTTTTCTATTGTCCTCAATATTGCGTTTCGAAATCATTTACCTTCCATCCCCTGAAACCAGCAGGGAGTTGAGAAAACGATCTTCGCCAGCTTTGAAGGTTGTCACGCAGTCACCTGTAAATTGAGATTATCATTGCTTGAGAATTTCTATTTAATCAACATTGTAAGAAACCGGTCCTGGGGTTCAAATTTTTTTCAGACATTCGTTAAAAGAGTCATTGAGTATTCGTATCGACCATTGAGAGCCAGATCTATTGCCATTTTCTGAGGCAGACGTTTTGATATACATACATTTTTAATTTTTAGAGCAAATTTTGTAGACTTTTCTTTTGTGATGAAATATGTCAGTATGGGATAATTATAATACTATCGAATACCCACTAATTATTTGTCTTGATGTTATTGAGAAAATCATAGATAAATTCAGGCAATGCTAAAGGCAAAGTATTAATATCAACAAAATAACTGATTTTAAGATAAAGAAAAAATGACAAACAAAAAATTCTTTGCCTTTAAGGAGGCTAACCTAACAAATTTTTGAAACATAGATAAATTGAAAATAGTAATCATCGAAATGAATACAATCTTCAAAAAAACAAAATAACTGAATTGCTCAATTAGATCCTAACAAACTATTATGTAGATATTCATGATACACCATCAATGAGAATTGTTGTTTTTTTCAATAAGAAAGAACCCTGTTTGAAGAAAAACCACCAGTAGGTCTGATTTGTACTAGAATTGAGAATAGATATAGAAAATATTTTTCTGAAAAGATTACTGTCTTACGTAATTTTGATTCGACTAGGTATACTCCGTTCACGAAAGGTTGAGCCGTCGGTTGGCCATGGAAATTTGGCATATTCCACTGTGTATATTAAAATTTTAGGTTATGTTCTTTATTTTCTTGTCAGATTGATACGCAATGTTGTCAGTATTGCATAGAGTGCTCTGATAACTTGCAAGCTCGTCGGACGAGGCCGGTTACATTCGGCAACGTTGACTTTATTTTACTTTATGGCAGTAAATACTGCCAACTTCAGATAAATAAAGAAACGCCTACTATGCGCTCAACCTTTCGTGAACGTACTATAGGTATATTTGTATATTCTGATTAACATCTATTTAATAATTTCATTATTTTAAGAAACAAAAATTGCTTATAAGCAATAGAGGTGACAAATTTGATGAGAAACTTTGAAAACATCAAAATTTCAATACTTCTATCAATTGCTACAAATGGCTTTAGCGAAACTTTTACTGACCTGTTTCAAGATTCATCAAATTGACGTACATTCTGTTTCGACTAAGAGCAACTAGGTGATTTTGGTCATGGAGTCCATAGTAAGGCATTTTTTGATTCATAACACCTTTCAGCTTGTTCAGGAAACATCCTTTATCGAGATCAAATACCATTAGTTCCCTCTTACATAATACTATACATTTATGTTTATCTATTGGAATTAGATTTGTTGGATGAGGAACTCCTTTTATAGTTCTTATCCTCTGACATCTGTAAGTAGGGGAGGATAGCATTTTAGTATCATGAGTTGAACTAGTACCTTATGTAGGAGCAATAAGATTTAATGCCTCAATTACACTCAGCCCTTCCTACTGCCGCTCGCGTTGTCGCATCAATAATTCCCAAAATACTTCTGCAACAGTATCGAAGGCAGTGAGCATTCACACTCAGCTGCAACATTTTCCTCTCGATCGAGTGTCGGCAACGACGGACAAAGAAATTCCACAGCAGCCTAGTTACATAAATGTAATCACTTACAGCTGTTCACGCTGCCGGTCCTTCGACTTCCGTACGAAAAACCGCCAATTCAGGGAGCGTAGAGTAGCACGAGTGGCAATGGGAGGCATTAGGGAATTGTAGTGATTACATTCTCGCTGGCCAGTTCGCTGCTCAATTCCCTGCTCCCTGCCGTGGAAGTGAGCTGAGTGTAATCGTGGTGTATGAGCAACTTTCGCTGACTTGGTACGTAATTTATGGTGATCCAGGTGGAACAATTCATATCGAATAATTTCTAAATACCCCGATTACTCTCAGCTCACTTACACGGCAGGGAGCAGGGAATTGAGCAGGGCAGTGGGCAGCGCGAGAATATAATCACTACATTTCCCTGTTGCCTCCCATTGCCGCTCGTGCTGCTCTATGCTCCCTGAATTGGCGGTTTTTCGTACGGAAGTCAAAGGACCGGTAGCGTGAACAGCTATAAGTAATTAAATTTAACTAGGTTGCTGTGGAATTTCTTTCTCCGTATTTGCCGACACTTGGTCGAGAGGGAAATGTTGTAGCAGAGTGTGAATGCTCACTGCCTTCGATACTGTCGCAGAAGTATTTCGGGAATTATTGCCGACAACGCGAGCGGCAGTAGGATGAGCTGACTGTAATTGAGGCATTACGTTTCGAGTTTCACTTTCTGAACTGAATTATACTGGGTGTCCGGGAAGAGTGCGACAAACGGAAACCATGATTCATGAACATCAAGGAGGAATCGCATCAAGAGGTTTTAATAGCCTTGAGCCTTCGTTGGGAATATACAGGTTGGTCAAAATTCGTTGTCTACTGAGGGGATCTCGAAAATAATAGTAGCTAGGAGAAAAAAACAACACATTTTCGAGTTTTATTCTTTTTCCTGACTTATCCGAATATGAAAACATATTCAGTCTCACTCATAGTATTTTAGTAGTTATTGATGAAAATAGGGAATTGTCATTTTCAATAATACTGAGTAACTCTCATTCGAAATCTGTTTTTACATTCTACTGTCACTTTTTTAAGGGTAATTTGAATATAATATGGTTGATTTTTTTAATCCAACAATTTTCGGGAAATGAGAATTTTTGACTTTTCAAATGTAAACTATAGTCGAAAGTTCTTTTATCCACGACTATTGGACTATAATCTACCCATTTTACATCTGTTTGCTCGGCCATAATTATATCCATTAATCACGAGTGAATAATGAGTAATTCAAAAAAAATCTCAAATATCAACATGACTTTTTCCACACGTGTAATAGAATGGTTCTGTCACGGTCGCAAAATTTTAAAACCTCAAGAAATATACAGGTGTTTCATCATAAACTGGACAAACATATATTTTCGTGTAGAGGACATCGGGAGAATCATTTTTGCCTTATACATATATCCCGTTTTCTAAGCATAAGCGAGATACAGGGTGTCAAACGTCATTTTTGAGCAAGATTCTTATGAGTGTAGTCAGTTATGTATAACACTTAAAGTAACGGTTTTTGGTCAAATCTCAGTATTTTTGGGTCCTCTATTCAGAAAAGTTGACGAAATCCGAAAAAAAATTTACAAATTGGCGGAAGACCTGCAATGATTCCAATTTTTTTCAGCGGTTGTCAAATTGACTTTTATTTCTGAATGAACACAATTTTCTGAGAATTTCTGTGAAAAATTTTTTTTCAAAATCGAACACACATTTTGTTTTACATGTCTACAGCGATGAAAAAATTTCATTTGAAATGGATGAAATTTTGTACACAATTGTACTTCTTGAATTATCAATCATGAATATGAAAACAGAATTGTAAAATATCGAACGGTTTCGTTACTACAGTCATTCAAATGTTTCGTTCAGACCTCTAAAATAATGAAAAAAAATTGTTTTGAGTTCTAGAGTCAAAATAATTAAATTATTGACATGTCCAAACGTTCTAGACGAATGTATACAAAAAAATCAGTGAAACTTAGTTGGGACTCGAACCGACGTAGGTATTAAATAGGGAAATGACACTGTTCTAAGGATAATAAAATTCGTTGCCAGGCAACGATAGTTCGTAGCTCATAGAGTTTGACTACTGGCTAAATGAGGGCTACCGTTTTTTTCCTCGCTAGCTGGCGCCTCTGTTGCGTGAGGTCCTGTCAAAGTTTCTTGTACTGTCATTGATTTATCATTATTAAAACAAATTCATATTTATAAATTTTCGGAGTTATAAGTCGTTTGAAAAAAGTGTACATTCTATTCCTTGAATACTGTACAATATCGAGCATGCCGCAGGGTTGTGCAGTTCCGAATTGTTCAGAAAAAAAGGGAACGATAAGACTGTCCTAAAGCAGCTGATGTTACCCCTTCAAAACATTCTTATTTTTGTGAAAAACATTTCAACCCTGGTTATAATACGTGACCTAACGATCCTAATACAGAAAACTGTGAGTACCTAATAATCTTTTACATTATGTTGCTTCAGACACTTTACTTTTACAATTGAATAATCTAGTTATACATAGTTGTATTACTTGTAATATATTGTTGAAAATTTTTCAGCTATTCCTAAATTAAAACTGAAATCAATACGAGCCAATTTTCTGGGTACCAGAAGGTGAGGACAGATATCAATAAAATACTAGTAGAGAGAGTTCTTGAACGCAGAAAGAAATTTGAAAATGCAAGAATCGTTTCAACTGTAGAGGAAAATCAATATGTAGTCAAGAGAGCTCAACTGATACTGCTTTTTGTCGGAACTTGAGAGTAATAGAAACATACCTACTTCGAATTGAAAATCTAATTGGTACAATTTTACTCTGGATTTTACAACTACAAACATTTCATGTTTGTTATCAATCAACTCACTAACTCGAGGAAAACATTTACTGTAAAAATATATATCAAGAACTTGTGTAAATAAATAAATTACCCAACTTTAAATGAATGATTATAGTGATTAGTTAGTATACATTGATCTCTGAGGTTTTCCTTTTCGCTGCACATACTGTTTTCTCTATATATTCACTTATAATGATAAATGAAAGGATTGTGTGAGGTTTTATTGTTCCACTCCAAGTTTTAACACTTTTCAGCTATCACAGGTATCATGTAAGTAGGATCAAAGACAATTTCCCTTGAAATGATAATCTACTTCTGTAATAAACTTATTTCAAATCATGATAATGTGTTTCCACTGGAATTATCATTCCTATCATAGTATTTGGATCTGTAAAAAGAAAAACCATAACTCTAAACTCAATAAATAAGCATACTTTCCGCAAGAAGTGCGTATTGAAACTCTGAACAAACTCACCTATGAATTAGCTCTCTTTTAGCCCGCTTAATTGGGCAACTATCTTCTGTAATACCGCTTTCAAAGCAGTGATATTCATTGATCCGTGATTCATATTTGCTGTTATTAATCTGAATATGTATGTGAAACTCCTCACATCCTCGTAAAGATTGAAAATAAACAGAATACAGATTCCCAATTACGTTTGAATATTTGACAATTCAAATTCTGGTGGACCTCACGCAACACTAGCGCCTCTAGCGGAAAATTCATACGCGGTAGCCCTCATTATATTCACTGAAATTCAAATAAATGTCCAACTCTATGAACTACGAACTCCCGTTGCCTGGCAACGAATATTAATATCCTTAGAACAGTGCTATTTCCCTATTTAATACCTAAGTCGGTTCGAGTCCCAACTAAGTTTCACTGATTTTTTTTGTATACATTCGTCTAGAATGTTGGACATGTCAATAATTTAATTATTTTGACTCTAGAACTCAAAATAATTTTTTTTTCATTATTTTAGAGGTCTGAACGAAACATTTGAATGACTGTAGTAGCAAAACCGTTCGATATTTTACAATTCTGTTTTCATATTCGTGATTGATAATTCAAGAAGTACAATTGTACAAAATTTCCTCCATTCGAGTGAAATTTTTTCATCGCTGTAGACATGTAAAAAAAAATGTGTTTTCGATTTTTGAAAGAATTTTTTCACAGAAATTCTCAGAAAATTGTGTTCATTCAGAAAATAAAAGTCAATTTGACAACCGCTGAAAAAAATTGGGATCATTGCAGGTCTTCCGCCATTTTGTAAATTTTTTTTCGGAGTTCGTCAACTTTTCTGAATAGAGGACCCAAAAATACTGAGATTTGACCAAAAACCGTTACTTTAAGTGTTATACATAACTGACTACACTCATAAGAATCTTGCTCAAAAATGACGTTTGACACCCTGTATCTCGCTTATGCTTCGAAAACGGGATATATTGTATAAGGCAAAAATGATTCTCCCGATGTCCTCTACACGAAAATATATGTTTGTCCAGTTTATGATGAAACACCCTGTATGCAGTAGTCGTGGATAAAGTATAATGTGCTACTCGCGTATAATTGCTGTTATTCGCCTCATGAATAATAGTTATCATTATAAGCTTGTTGCATAATATACTATTATCTGGCTACAAAATTTTTGAGTTTAAAAATGTATCACATGTCACTCTTGACTTGGTGACATATCGACATATTACAGTAGAAAAAATATAATATGTACTTTCCTGCTCTAGGATTTACTGTTGAATTATTAAAAGGCTGATGTACCGTGGCGGCAAGTGAAATATGAACGATTTTTTTCCTATTGTAAATAGGGCTTCATTAAAATATTATGTCCATGTATATCTATCATTATCGAGCAGTAATTGACAACCAATGTCAAAATAAATCCATAGAATATGCATTATTGTTCGAGAATTCTGCATTATTCTTTGAACTCATGAGAGATAGAATTGATTCGTTTTCAGATTCGGATTAGGCAGGAAAAAAGAACCCGAAAAGGTGTTATCAATTTTTTTTTAGCTGTTATAGTTCTCGAGATCTCTTCAGTAGACAGCTAATTTTGCCCACCTGTACAGGGTGAGATTCATCTTATGGCTGAAATTTCACAATTAAATAATTCTTGAACTTCTCGATTGAATGATTTCGAATTTGAAAATGTCTTCACCCTTTACGATCATCATCTTTCAAAATATTTGAAATTAAATAAATCAGATCCGGACTTGAATAATTTCGAATTTTTTCTATTAGCTTGAATATATTAGATCACCCTGTAAAAATTATGATTTCTTTCGTTTTCTGAATCACAGCGAATTAATCCATAATAAAAAATTTAATTCTTTGCAGTGTGATCAATAAATATTCTCTCATGAGTGAAATGTCATAGTTCGATAAATCTTTCGAATTTGGCTGTTTTGTCACCTTTTCAGACGGTCGTCCTCAAATTTTTCTCTCAACAGAAAAACAGATCCGGACTAGAGAAATATAGATCTCTACATTTCCGGCGATATCGGATCACCCAGAACTTCAACATTATGTTTCAATATTTTCATAGAAGTAAAGAAGATTTCATAAGAAAAAAATTCTTCAGCTGAATTAAGTGCAGATCGTTGGCTATTCCCGAAATTTTCGACCTAGATACTATAAACAATTATAATAAGAAAGTTTCTATAAATATTAAATTATGTTACTACGATTTTCATAAATGAGCCAACAGCAGAATTTCAATCAAATTATAAAATCCTCCTTGATGTCCTTCTGATTCATGCTATCTGTTTGTAAACACACGAAAAAATCAAGTTCATTATTCAATTCCTACATATAAAAGGCGGAATCATTTTTTTAGTACTTACTTTTTTACATCCCATACACAAATCATTTCTGCATCTGTAGATAAACTAACTATAAACTGATTGGTCTCAGGAAGCATTACAACTAAATTGAACATAACTTCTTTGAAACTAGGCTCAGAATCATCGCATGCTTCTAAGTCGTCCAAACAAGAAGTATTGGAAGGAATAAGTGATGTAACTGGAGGACTCCTTGTTAGATTATGAAGTTTCACAAGACTTTCATCTGCACCTTCCATTGTTAATTCTGTTTTCCTTATTTTTTCTTCCAAATATTGATACATATGCGAGTAGAATTGCCTTCCATCATAGTTCAAGACGCTAGCATGGTTCTCGATGAAGTCTCTGAATAATTTAACGAATTTATTGGATATTGAGGATTGTAAATTGATGTCTTCTAGTACTTGATAGCAGCTTGATCCACATATTTTGCTGTATAGCCAGTTTATGTCGTTGACATATTCCGAGTTTTCTATTGTTGAATATAGTTGAAAGTGATGAAAAGGTAATTCATCCAGTTTTCTCCTATTATAACTAAAACAAAAGAAATAAAATTAGGAATAATACTTGTCTGATCCTGCTAAATTGAAAGTGAAATTTCAATGACGATGAATTAGGAAAATATACTTGAGATTTCTGGTAGAAGAGGAAGGCTGTTTGACCTTAGATTTAAAGCGCACCTATTCTCAGGAAACTCATTAACGGAGAGAAATAGAAGTTGTGGTGATATTTAAATTCAATTATCCCTACTTGGCGATTTTTTCTACTCTCAATATTTCTAACTTTCAAGTATCCCAAGACACACGTATTAATGCTATTCTTTTGAAGGAGCTCAATCTGAAATAAATCTCTCTTCAAACATGGAAATGACCAAAAGGAAGTAGGAAAACTCAGATAAAAATCGCACCGGATTACGTGAAAGAGTCTTGAAATATTGCTACTGTGTGTTTTTTAAGATCACCAAAGTACCTATAAAATCTTCCACAGTACAGACTCACTAAACATCGCAATCTCTTGCCATTCTGTGAATTGCAGAGAAATTTGCATCGAGGAAAAACTGATATTATTAAACTCTGTGATTATAAATGTGGGTGAATATGGAATTTCGGTGACCAGCAGATATCGACCAGATTCTGGTGCCATTGTATTCATCGAGTCTTCCTGAACAACACTAGTGAAACCAACAGGTGGCGCTCTTTCTTAGTTTGGAAAACATAAACCCCCAAAGTTCCAAAAATGTTCCATTTTCACGTCACTTTCTTCACTATAAAACACAAATTCACTGCTCCAAGTTAGTCCATGAATCACCTTCGAACATTGAAATAACTATTCGATTAGTTTCATTTCAGGTATATTCAATTATTAAAGCAGAAACATCGAAATTCTAAAGGTATCACGTATCCACAAATTCTAAGGAAAGCCCGCCGTTTTTAATGGTAGATTTGGCACTGCCGCAGATTCATTTGCGCGAATATGATACGATGCCTTCCCGTAACTCCTGCCATCATTTGATATGGCACTCGCCGAAGGACGGAGCAGTGGTGCCAAACTTTCCATGAAGAACGGCGGCTTTCCTTAGAATTGGTGGATATATGATAACTCTAGAACTTTGATGTTTCTGCATTAATTATTGAATTTACCTGAAATGAAACTATTCGAATAGTTATTTGAATATTCAAAGGTGAGTTATAGACTAAACTGGAGCAGTGAAATTGTGGTTTTATAGTGACAAAAGCGACGTGAAACTGGAACATTTTTGGAACTTTGGGTGCCCATATTTTCTAAACTAAGACAGGCCGTCACCTGTTGGTTCCACTAATGTTGTTCAGGAAGACTCAATGAATACAAAGACAGAAAAATCTGGTTGATATCTGCTGGTCACCGAAATTCGATATTTACCTGCATAAGAGATACATTTAACATAATGTAACCTGTGAATTTGTTCAACCCCGAAAAACCTTACAATAATAAAAATTTCTTTGTTTCAGTGCAGTAACATAGCTAGTAGTGCTCATTTTATGTTGTCCACGACAATCATACATTAAAATAGGAAATATCATGCATTAAAATGGGTCATTATCGATCAATTACGCGTACATAACAGAGCTTTGATTTTGAGGTCGACAGAAAATAGAGCCACTGAAGAGAGTATTAATAAAAAAAGCTGGTACTTGCAACTAGGATGTGGCAGAACCAATGGTTGAAGGTTGTTCCAGAGCTTCTTTGTTTTATTGGTTTCTATTACGATTAGAAGTGGTTGCTGAAGGAAAAGGATTAGAGTGGTTCAAGCAGAATTCCCGACAATTCAGTAAATGCTTCACGTGAGATATCTCTGAAAAGAAACTTGAGGTGGTCTGCAATGTGGCCCGATTTGTGCATGTCTGACTATTTTCTTTGGAATATTTCAATATTCTTTGCCATGCCTTCTTTCAACTTTACAAAAGTAGAGGTTTGCTGTACCTACCCTATTCATAATTCAAAACGCTATCTGCATCATATCATTATAGGTATTACAAATTGTATAATGAAACATATTCAAAAATTTCCCGGAGGTGATTTAAAGGTTCAGTTTTTACTGCCTGGAGGTTCATTCGTTTGTTATCACAATTTTCGAAGCAATATGCATTGGCTCAGTGGCTCAAAATTAGATTTGAATTGTTGTAATAAACACAGGAAATTTGATGGATTCGAGGTTTTAGTTATTAGGAATAAGGTTGCATTACATTCTACTACGCTGCAATTTCTTAGGATTGCAATGACAAGAAAAAGCAAAGCCTTTACAGGTGAGCACTTTTCTTGGTTTCTCGAATTGTGAAAAGTATTTAATTTAATTAAAATTCAAGACGGAGTATACATCCTATACCCATATAATAATCTGGTATCATAATATTTGAACACTCGTTAGCCTATGGAACTTAATATTTCTTGGTACCATATTTCCGTGTAATTCACTGCATATTTTTATTCATGTACTGAAAACTGAAAACTTCATGAAGTAAAGTTATTTTCGAATCGGAAATGTGATCATTTCAAATAGTTTTTCGTGTTTTTTTATTAAGGTAATTCATCCTTATTACTGATCCCTATCTAATGATGATTAATGCACATATTTAATGTATCGTGGTAAATTGTTTTATTTCGATTTGGTTCCATCTATCTTTGGTGTTGTCAATTCATTCTATGACAACACTACATATTCATGTTTATTGAAACCCAAGGTCAAGAATTTGTGTGGATCAGTGTACCGGTATGAAAATTCACACGCAATATTCAATGCATCAGTGAAAATACTGTGCCGTCCAGTTGCATAGTAGTATATACAAAAGATTTGATCTCATTCGATTCGTCAGAAACTCAGCACGTAAAAGTTTCGACTATATACCACTGTTCAACGGACGGCAAAGTTCTCCCTATCTGTCTCCTGATGCATTGAATATCGTTTACTTCTGATGTGAATTTCCATACTGGTATGCATATGGTCATGGTTATGATGCAATAGGTTCTTGATACATCTTTACAAAAATCCGATGTACCTTGATCTTCAGTTGTTAGTACATTGATAAACCCTTCAGGGTAGCATTTCCGAATTTTCACTTAGATCGGTATCCAATACGAAAAAACAATATTCCCTTGGATTTATTTTTTGTTCTGCTACAGAAACTTATTGTGCCTTAAAAATATATGGAAATCTATAATGTTGGCGATAAGAAGGCTCTTGTTAGTCTGCGGACAAACACACATACATATATTTTTCTATATACTTCGAGATAGAAAATATCATCTGCTGAGTGAACATATCCTCTGTCATGATACAGTATAAATGAGTTATTTGATCAACTAGGTTATTAAAGCTAGCGACTAATGGTCAATATATTTTAAAGCGTGAGCGGAGCGAACGCGTTAATAGTTCTATACCATTAGTCGTTAGATTAATAACCGGGTTGATTACAAGATTTTTCCGTCGATCTCAATATGAATTGTGCAGGTATAAATTCTTAAATGAAATACATTCTCATTCTGCACAAGACATACATTCGAAATATTATAAATTTCCATGTTTCTATGTTCCAATAGAAATACATGCCAAGTTTTGACTAACTGAAACTTGCGACGTTAATACAGTGAGTTATCGTTGAATTCGATATTTTATGAAAATATTTAAAGTTATTACCTATTTCATAATATAATTATTATTATGGTGAAAGCAGAGAATAATATTAATCGATTGAAATCAACCAATATTAAACTCATACTTCGGAGCTTATTTCATCCTCGTTCAAGACAAAATGCAAGGAAGTGGTACCAAACAGAGCATCTATGGACTATGCTTGATAGGTACCACTTTCTTGCATTTTGTCTTGAACGAGGACGAAATTAGCTCCTAAGAATGAGTTTAATATTGTTTGATTTAAATCGATTAATATTATTCGCTGCTTTCACTATAATGATATTCATGGCGATGTTACGCGTTAAACCTTATTCCTATTATTATTATCAGAAAAATAGTTTGAATCCATATCGTTCATCACTGATTAAGTTATTTTCGAATAAGTGCTCCGTTACATAGAACAATAATTGTTATTTAATCAACTAGGTTATTAAAGACAGCGACTAATGGTCTCGAAATATTAACACGTTCGCTCCGCTGACGCGTTAAAATATCTTGACCATTAGTCGCTAGATTAATAACCGAGTTGATTACAAGATTTTCCCGACGACCTCAATATGAATTGTGTATAAATTCTTGATTGACATACATTCTCATTTTGCACAAGACATACATTTGACATAATAAAATTTCTATGTTCCATTAGAGTATCAACTTAATACTATCAATAAATGGTAACTATAGAGAAAAATAATAGTACTTTAATCACTGTTGTGTGCAGGGATGCCAAATTTTTTCAGGGGGAAAAGTTTCGAGAATTTGCCAACTGTTCATTGAAGGAATAGAAAAACGATTGTATTTTGGTTTGAAATTCAATGTATTTTTCCTGAGAGAATTAAATACAATTAAAAATTCTGTGGTAATACTTTTTTAATTCTGCATTACCAGATCAACACACTATCCGTCTTGCGGATTACACGGTATCTGTTATCATTTGTGTATGATGTGCTTATATCAGCAAAATCAGGAAAATTGAATCATTACACGATTTTTGATTAATTTACTAATAATTGATAAAGGTTTTGCAAACATTTTTTATGGTTCTTCCAATACGAATAAAAGTGAAAGGATTTTTGCCACGTATGATGATTACAACAGAAATCTAATTGAAGATATCAACTTATAATAACATCGCCATAGAACATTGTCATAGTAAGTTTTGAAATCATTATAAGTTTAGTTTGTATGTTCTGCTTACAAATTATTTTTGCATAATCGTAAAATTATTGCATTTTCATGAAATTCAGCAGACATGAGCACCTTATCAATTCTAATTTGAATACTGAATTTCATATGGACTGGTTAAGCACTTATTGAAACAAGGGAAATACTCCAGTGACAATAACTTCGAAACCACTGATCTGGCGATCTGGTCCGCTGAAGAACTCAAATGAGATATTCAGGTCTCACACCTATCCTGAAAATGTCTACTTTCAAACTTTCTCCGTTCGAAGGTTATGTGTGTATAATTTAAGACCAGCAATACTGGCTAGAGTTTTTTTTCCAAAATCTTTTTAGATTCGATTCTGAACAAATGTAGGACAAATATGCTCGTCGCTGTCTTAGTTCAAAATATCAACTTTGGCATTGATCGGAATTAATTACCGGAAAAAATTACAGACATTTGGGCGACACGATAGCACCGCTGTTCCCCTAGAAACAAGCCTGCAAAAAATACTGCCCAAGCGAGCGGAATAGCGCAAGTTGATACCAGATGGTTTTTTATGACACAATCCATGCGGCGAATCTGAGAAATTCACAACTATCTGCTGTGGGATGTGGGATAACGTAAAAGATGAAAAATTATTCATTAACTGTTTGGTAACGTTATCGGGAATAATACCTACCATTTATTGCTGGTAATACACATTAGGCCAAATACCCTAAATGTACTTTAACACAAATTCTCTACATGCTTTTGTCGTGTTGAACGTTGACTTGGTTCTACAGATTTTCGGGTTTTTCTTGAAAACTTCAATTTCATTCATATTTTATGACAAGTTTTAGGAAATATGTATTACGATTTCCTTGCAATTTTTCCAACTGTTCCTAAATTTTCTAACTGTTCCGAAAAATTGTCAACTGGCTCAAAATTTTGCCAACTGCTCCGAAATTTTTCCAACTACATGCATATTTCGAAAAATTCCCAACTGCTTCCAAAATGTTTCCAACTGTTTCGAAATTTTGTCAACATTTTCGAAAAACAAATAACTGCTTCGAAAAATTGCTAACTCTGATCAATATAAGGCCAACCCCTTGACCAACTCCATTGAAATTTTTCCAACTGCCTCGAAATTTTTCCACCTACATACACATTTCGAAAATTTTCCAACTGCTTCCAAAATGTTTCCAACTGATTCGACCTTTTGTGAACAACTTTGAAAAACTACCAACTACTTCGAAAAATTGCTAACTCTGATCAATATGAAGCCCGCCCCTTGATCAACTCCATTGAAATTTTTTCAACTGTTCCGAAATTTTTCTAACTGCTTAGGAATTTGTTCAACTGCTTCGAAATTTTGTCAACAACTTCGAAAAACTATCAACTGCTTCGAAAAATTGCTAACCCTGATCAATAGATATTAGCCAATCCGCGGACCAACTCCATTGAAATTTTTCTGAGTGTTTTGAAATTTGTACGACTGCTTCGACAATTTTTCCAACTGCCTTAAATACCCTACTTAATTATCTTTCATTTTTTAAGCACTTTTGATGTGGGTTAAAACTGAAGTAGATATTATATAACTATTGAACAGGACATGGAAACATGCTGGATAAAATAAATGTAAGCGTTTTGAAATATTTATTCAAGAAAAATAAACTCATCAAAAAAATTAAAAAAGCTGAAAAACATGCAGTGCTCAACAATTTTTGACTCGCATACCATTTTCCTAAATATGTATCTTGAGATATCAGTCTTGCAGTAGCATTGCTGGGTTTGTCCTTCCACCATTTTCCCTACAAAAATGAAATAAATTTTTGCATTTTTCCTGATTGACAGACAAAATAATATCGAGTATTATTTAGTGGAATATATCGTGCTATAGTTTCTTAATGTGTGAAATAATAGAATTTTCAGCCAAAAGTGGTCCCAAACTACTGGTTTGGCTGTCTTCAAACTTCTACAGTTCTTGAGATATAATGATTTGAAATTTCTTTTTTCAACACTAGAAATCTATACGGTTGAATATTTTATATCTAGCGGCTTGATATAGATACACCAAATACAAAATATTATCCTTCGAATTGAATAGGTATTGAAGAAAAAAGATTCGCTTTCTCAATTTGAAAATCCAAAAATATTTAATCAAAAATGATTCATCTATATTTCACATCTAATAAAAAGAATCAGAAGGAAAATAATGTTTGTTTAAGAGTTTAAAGTGTTTTCCTGACGACGGCGACGGCTGGAGAATGCTGGCCGAAACGTTGAACAGGAGATGTAATTATGATGGAAATAGTCCAAATAATATCTCATGACAACAACATTGAACCTATAAGCCGGGATGTCTTCAATATGGAAAATTTGTGTTGGGATAAAATATACATACAATTACAATGGAAATTTCACGTAACCCTATTTTCTCACTCACACCTACATGCAAATCAAACAAATTCCATAAAATTTTGACAATACATACCTTGTAATAATCATGAATAGCTTGATTTCCACGTTTCAAATATTTTTCATATCTAGCGGCTACAGCACGCCTAACCATATTGTCCCTCCATTTTATTCCCAAAATTCCTCCAGTTAATGTCCACTGCAAAAATGGAGCTAGATGCTTATTCAGTCTGGACCATATAAGACATGCAGGAGCCCACGATACTGAAAAAATTTAAATTATCATCAGATGAAACAAGTAACGTAAATATGAGTTTTTGTGAAGGTGCTTCAAAAAAGAGGAATGAAAAATACATACATCTAAGAAACAACAGTGGAACATCTGACACAATGATCTAATAGAACATTTTACTACGATTCAATAATAGCAGTTATTGAGAGTGTCCCTACTTTTTTATCTAGGAAAAATTCATCAAAACTGTCTATTTTCAACGTAGATTGTAGATTATTAAGGAGATTACATTTCATTGTAATTGACAATCCATACTAATATTATAAATGCGAAAGTAACTCTGTCTGTCTGTCTGTCTGTCTGTTACTCTTTCACGCCTAAACGGCTGAACGGATTCTGATGAAATTTGGTATGGTGATAGATGATAACCTAGAAATGGTCATAGGCTATAAATAATCACGCCATCGTTCTTAGGGGATAGGTAGTAGGCAGATAACTAAATGAGTTAGTGATTTTTAGTCGTTTTTGTTGGGACTTTTGCTCTTTCACGTCTAAACGGCTGAACAGATTTTGATGAAATTTAGTAAGGTAATAGATGGTTACCTAAAAACAGATATAAGATCAAAATGATCACGTCATCGTACTTATGGCGTAGGAAGTAGGCAGAAAACTGAATTGAGTTAGTGATTTTTTTATGGTTTTTCCTGGGAGTTTTGCTCTATCATGCCTAAACGGCTGAACGGATTTTGATGAAATTTGGTATGGTGATAGATGATAACCAAGAAATGGTCATAGGCTATAAATTATCACGCCATCGTTCTTAGAGGGTAGGCAGTAGGCGGATAACTAAATTGAGTTAGTGATTTTTAGTCGTTTTTGTTGGGACTTTTGCTCTTTCACGTCTAAACGGCTGAACAGATTTTGAAGAAATTTAGTAAGGTAATAGATGGTTACCTAAAAACGGATATAAGATCAAAATGATCACGTCGTCGTACTTAGGGGGTAGGAAGTAGGCAGAAAACTGAATTGAGTTAGTGATTTTTTTATGGTTTTTGCTGGGAGTATTGCTCTATCATGCCTAAACGGCTGAACGGATTTTGATAAAATTTGGTATGGTGATAGATGATAACCTAGAAATGGTCATAGGCTATAAATAATCACGCCATCGTTCTTAGGGGGTAGGCAGTAGGCAGATAACTAAATTGAAACGCTTGCAGATATCGATTTAGTGATTTTAAGTCGTTTTTGTTGGGACCTTTGCTTTTTCACGTCTAAACGGCTGAACAGATTTTGATGAAATTTAGTAATGTAATAGATGGTTACCTAACAACGGATATAAGATCAAAATGATCACGTCATGGTACTTAGGGGGTAGGAAGTAGGCAGAAAACTGAATTGAGTTAGTGATTTTTTTATGGTTTTTGCTGGGAGTTTTGCTCTATCATGCCTAAACAACTGAACGGATATTGATGAAATTTTGTATGGTGATAGATAGTAACCTAGAAAAGGATATGGGTTATTAATATTCATGCTATCGTACTTAAGGCGTAGGCAGTAGGCAGAAAACTAATTAAGTTAGTGATGTTTAATCGTTGGTTTTGGAAGTTTACCTCATTCACGCCTTAACGTCTGAACGGATTTTTATAAGACTTGGTTAATATAAAGATAGGATCCTAGGCACGGACACAGGCTACTTTTTACGGCGGGAAAATACCTCATTCCAACGTAAATCTAGCGTGATCGTGTCAAGAAGCGCATGACGCCATAGCTACTGAAATGATTTTGATGTTTTTTTTTAACTGAGTGTTACTAAGACTTCAATTTAGTATTTGATCACTTTTCTAACTTAGAGGGTCGGTAGGCGGACGAAGTCGCGGGTAAAAGCTAGTAAATTATATAAAATAAACTCGCCCTCCAGTTCCAGATCCCCAATGAAGTCCAGTATCCGAAAGGGCTTCAGGGAGGAGAATTCTCTTGTCCAAGACATTCTTTACGTGGGCTTGCAATGGTGAGGTATTCTGTTACAGAATGCCACAGAATCTACACTCGTAGGTTACTGCCAAGCCAATTCTCCTTAGATGCTTCCTAAGATGACAATGTCCTGTCAGAATGCCAGTGAAGAGGCGTAACTTATTTTCAATGAGATCCAAATACTGTTTGGTCCTTGCAGTTTTAAAGTTCCGGATGAACTCTTTGGAATGATTTATTCCCGGTAGCAGGCGCGGATTCAAGCCCTACTTTTGGGGGGGGGGGGGGGACTTTTAGATATTCAAAAACCAAAAGTATATTCTCGGATGCTCTTGAGCGACGTGCACGGGTTTTATTCTTCACATCACTAACTTGTCCCAACAGCTCGAATTTTTACACTAATTTTCTTTATTGCGGTTCGACAAGGTGCTTCATGACGACCCAAAAATGTTCGAGTTTTACGAACCGTCTCTGCTAAATTTTCACCATTTTTATAGAGAATTTTAATAATTTCAGTGCGTTCTTGAACTATGTATCGTTCCATTTTCATTACCGGCATATTTTCTTTTTGTCAAATGTCAAAAAATGGAACCTCTCATTGGAAAACCCTTTAGAGGAGAAAGAAAATATTGGTGAGTCCCTTTTATTGTTTTTTTTTTCAATTTTATTGTAAGTTAGAACATGAATTTCGAGCTAGCCGGAGTTCTATCGTTACAGTGTGTTAGCCTCTTCATTTCCTTTCATTCCTGAGTGACCAGGAACCTAGATTGTAGATGCCTTGTTGTTCTTGCCTACTTCGTTGAGTTTTTTGGCACTCCCATATCAGTTTTGAGTCTATGAGATAGGAGTGCTTTAATAGCAGTTTGACTATCAGAATGGACCACTATGGCATATCCTTGACAGTTTCCTTCCATGTTTCTATCTTATAATGTATTATTTGCGAATTTTTTCTGCATGAAAAACACTAATAGGAGAATAACAATAGTGTATAGGTACTTGATTCTTGGTCCTTACACTCCAGAGCCAGATCCTATCGTGACTTCTAAACCATAAGCCATTTGACGATATTTATATTTATATTTTGAGTAGTGTATTCCATTTCCCACAGCATCGAGTTGAGGTTTTTCTAGTTGCTTACTCTTTTTATCATAACATCACTAGGTAGGTTCGCTGATTGAGATTTTCAACCTATCCCAATAAACGTTCATTGCCGCGTTTGATATCAAGACATTTTTCAAAAGAAAAAAATTATAATCAGCATGTTTCTGCGAATGACTGTGTTACAAGAGGTATCGAAAGAAAACCTATCAGGGAGTGTGGAGTAGGTGTACATATATGCTAAATACGTGGTTGAGTTTCATTAGTGTATTCTTTTCAATCTCAAGCTCGATGATTTATACCGACATTGAAGGTTTCCCCATTTTTTCGAGTGTATGAGCGAATATGAACAATTTATTACTTCTTCTGAGACACTGGGAGTGTGCACAATTCAATTAAAATTGAGAATCGAATGATTTTGATTAGGTACTCACTATATGTAGTATTATTTTGGAATTCTTCATCGAAAGCTAGAAGATCTATCATTTCTGAGTCCGTTACACATTGCTTCGAACATGTTATTAAAGCAAGGGCATGTTCCACTTGAGTTGTACCAATAATGGTTTCCAATTCTTCCAACATTAACTTCAATTGGTCATCTACATGACCTTTCGGTACAATATCATGTTCTTTATCTGCCCACCAAGAAGTTTGCCAAGCTAAAACCTAAACCATATAAACATAATAATTAATAATTCTAATTGATGAGGAATTATTTTTATTTTTGAAAAACTATTTCAGTTTCGATTGAGGTTTTCAGTAAAAGATTCGTTTGCGAATTTCAACTTCATAGAAGTTTGAATTAAGCTTGATCAATTATCTCTGATTTTATCACATGCCTACACATGAATATAATTTAGGAAATGATATTGTGTATACCTATATTTCCCCAATGTATCTACAGGTGATTCATGGTCGCTGGCACCTTGGATGTTTAGGTAGCCGGAAGTACAAAGTTATTGCTAATAATAATACAAAATGAATTCGAATATTTCCATTCGTATAAAAATTTGCTTTCATTTTGAAAATATCTCAATTTGGGTATAAAAAAAATGTTATATTATTGAAACGGAATTTAATGCTCTCTCAGTAGGTATATTTCTATTAACAGGGCATGACATTTGGATTTTTTATGGTTTTTGTATGTCTTTGTAATTCTTTGGATATTGATCAACCCTCCCCTCCGTGTTTGGAAACATATTATGTATATTATAGGAGAATGAAACACAGAATATTGGTAATCTACAGGGTGTCTGTAAACAAATGCAAAGGGGTATGATTCCTCGATGAAAATAGGCAGGGATAGTTCATATAATTTTTTTTCGAAATCGACCTCCCTTCCAATATGCAGCCTTTGCGATGACTAGTTGATAGTTTTTAATTTTTTTTAGGAGTCCTAAAGAATACTGAGACATGAAACTATACATAATATGATTCATTAATTAGATGCTAGTGACACAATTTCTTGATGCCATAACTTTATTATCAGGGGTTAAAAATAACAACCCCTTATGATTTCATTTCAGAAATTGTTTTCGTGGGACAGATTTTCGAAAAATAATATTCTATTATGATTTCCCATTCCATTCTGGAGGAAAAAAGTCTTTTGCAAAATTTCGATACAGTCGATACTTTTCTC
Source organism: Propylea japonica (assembly GCA_013421045.1). NCBI lineage: Eukaryota > Metazoa > Arthropoda > Insecta > Coleoptera > Coccinellidae > Propylea > Propylea japonica. The sequence goes on from CM024241.1 coordinate 55,983,076, forward strand.
GGAAAAAATAAAAACTTACAAGCAGTTATGATCACTGTTCATTCCATTTCATCGTATGTTCCATAGAATTATTATTTTGGGATATTGTTTATGTTCAAAATTGGTGGAAAAAAAAGATTTTCTATGATTCTTTCGACAGTTTTCGGTTTCAGAAGAGTTGAATTTTTTTGATAAATGGCAGTAAGAATAGTTATTTAACAAACTAGGTTATTAAAGACAGCGACTAATGGTCAAGATATTTTAACGCGTGAGCGGTGCGAACGCGTTAATAATCCGAGACCATTAGTCGCTCGATTAATAACCGAGTTGATTACAAGATTTTCACGACGATCTTAATATGAATTGTGTATGAATTCTTGATTGAAATACATTCCCATTTTATACAAGACTTACATTTGACATAATAAAATTTCTATGTATCTATGTTCCAGTATAGTTTTGACATTTCTCGTAGTGCTTCTGAATACTTTGTGAACGGTAGCCATGAGGATTGCACATTAAAATAGCCGAAATTGAGCATTAAAATAGGTCATAAATGATCAATTTCGTACACATTAAAATCACCTTTTATTTCGGGGTTGGCGGAAGGATAAATTACTCATAAGAATGGCAGTTCATTCGAATTTGCATTTGGCAGATAAGTATGCACTTTTGATACGGTTTGGTCGATGGAAATTCGACATATGCTTGGTGCTTATATTCGGAGCGCTATCCATATCTGTAGGTAACCCTTCATAGCATGTTTGCAAAGATTTACCAACGACTAGCTAGCTGACAAAGGAAAATTCGGGGAAGGAATGCAACATACTGGTCATAACAGGGCGGTCAGAACGGATGCTTTGGAGGAGGCAGTACTAAATTTTGTTGTGTAACCAACCGGAATCCAGCACCAGAAAAATTGCTAAGGAGCTGAACACTATAGTCCGTTCACGAAAGGTTGAGCACATAGTAGGCGTTTTTTTATAATTAAATTAAAATTAAAATAAAGTCAACGTTGCCGAATGTAACCGACCTCGTTCGACGAGAATGCGAGTTATCAGACAACTCTATGCAATATTGACAACATTGCGTATCAATCTGACAAGAACATAACCTAAATTTTAATATACACAGTGGAATATGCCAAATTTCCATGGCCAACCGACGGCTCAACCTTTCGTGAACGGACTATACAAGAGATGTTGTGTGGAAAATATTAAAAAAAAAATTGTTATATCCATTCCATATTCAGCGTGTACATGCATTACTACAGCGCGATTTCCTTCCTAGAATAAATTTTTGTAGTTGGGTATTGACAAAATTATTGAAAACCCAATTTTTTCTTAAATCTTTAGTTTACACGACGTCAATATTGAACATAAATAATTTGAAAGATCGAATTGTAGCATCGTGCGAAATCATGAAAAATACTACCGGGATATTCGAAAGAATACGAAGGTCTATGAGGCAGAGAGCGTGTATTTTAGCGAGAGGTAGTCATTTTGAACATTTATTATAGTTTTGCGTTATTGCATCTAGAAAAAAATTTAAACTACTGTTATCAATTATGCTTATTAACCGCAAGAAAGTTCTATTTGTGAAATTAAAATATTACGGATATAATTTTCTTCCGGAAATTAGTAAATAAACCTTCAGAAAGATTTATAGAACATCTTTATCTCCTGTCATAGACATACAACATCTTAGAAAATTCATTCTATGGAACACTTATACGATGAAATGGAATGAATAGTGATCATTACTGCTTGTTAGTTCTAATTTTTTCCGAGAAAAGTATCGACTGTATCGAAATTTTGCAGGAAAATTTTTTTCTCCAGAATTGAATGAAAAACCATAAGAAAATTTTATTTTTCGAAAATCTATCACATGAAAACAATTTTCAACTGAAAATCATAGGGGGTTGTTATTTTCAACCCCCAATAATGAAGTTATGAGATCTAAAAAATTTGTGTGAGTAATGTCTACTTAGTGCTTCATGTTATGTATAATTTTATGACTCAGTGTTTTTGAGAAGCAGTAAAAAAATTAAAAACTGTCAACTTGTCATCGCCTTCCAAAGGCTGTATCATGGAAGGGGGGTCGATTTCGAAAAAAAATTATATTGACTTCCCCTGCTTATTTTCATCGTGGAATCATTTCCCAAAGTCTCTCGCATTTGCGTACAGACACCCTGTATACCGCAAATTTCAGCTTTCTGGGATGCTGAGTACCGTTGGTTAGGATGTTCGATTGATGATATATTTTATACGAAAAATAAGAAAATCAATCAATTTCCACCCTGTATTTACTACCATAATTTCTGGTGTTTATTCGTAATTATTTTTATCTCACCTTGGAATAAAGCGGCAGAGTGCACTCCTGTACCGACTTCAGAACGCAATCTTGTATTTTGGAATTGACACTATGATTATATTGCATGACACTGGACATAAGAATACCCTTCGCTTCTTGTTCACCCAAGAGAGGCATTTTGATGAATTTACCATTAGGTAATTTCTGCTTCAAGTCGGAATACATCGGACTCTTTTCTGATACAGACAAGATGAGTTTGATATTTTCTGGTAAATTTTGTGGTAGCCAGTCTATTGTTTTCGAGCTGTACGCTCTGACTTGGTCCAGACCATCTATAAGAACTATGAGCGGCCTCTGAAGACAACTGGCACCAAGAAGAGAAGGAAGGACTCTTTTGTAGGTCTCTAGATTCTGTAATACAAAATTTGAGTTAGTTTCTGCTAGATTTCTCTTAGAACATCGGCAGGACGAATTCAGTCAAATGAAAAGCATTCCTGAAACCATTTGATTCTATTATATATAGGGTGATAGTGAATGCTCGTCCAAAAATATGAACAAAAGATTTTATTAATTCACTCTGTAGAATGCACCGTTTTCGAGATAAAGGGTTTTTGCGAATATCTCCAGAATCTTTTATCGTACAAAAAACATCATAGAAGCTGTGTATTTTGCGATCTTAATTGGTGAAGCTTTGAAGGGTTCCGGTGCGTTTTCTCTCCATCTTCTACGCCAATAAAGTTTTGAGGCTCACATTTGAATCAATTGAATCGGTAATGCCAAACAAATAAGGGTACTCTTGGTCATACGCTCTGAGGTCGACCGTTTTTCAATCATATTGAAAAACATGGCCAATTTGTTGACTGTTATTTAAAAAAAATGTTTTCAACATAAGAGTCGACTCTAGAGAGTATGACCAGGAGAACCATTTCTGTGTAGAAAACATTGGCGGTTCATATGGGCGTTTCAAAAACATTACTTTTTCCATAAGCGTAGAAGTTGGGGTAAAACCACCCACACACTTCAAAACCTACATCTATTGAGAAACAAAAAAAAATCCGCGAAAAACATAGGTTATTATAATGAGATAATACTCAAGAAAGTTGTTTCAATACTATGAGAGGAATCGGGAATATTCGCAAAAAACGATTTTTTTTCAATTTCAACGGTGCATTTCAGAGGGTAAATTGGGAGAATGTTCTTTCATACTTTTTGACGAGCTATAACATCCTGAAGTTTATCGCACTAATTCATTAACATTCTGTATTTCATGTCTATAACGTTGATTTTGATATTTTGATATTAACAGTAATCAATAATAACTTGTGACATCCTCCAGTTGGTTTTAATGAATTTCAATGAATTAATCTTGGAATTTAAACTTTTCATTGGTGTGAATTCTTCTGGACCAAAACATACTCATAATATGGCTTATTTAGTGCTCAGTTTTATTATTCTAAATACTGATTTTGTATTTTTCTCTAAATTAATACCGTAACAAACTCTTGACTTGAGATTTATAGTAGGGGAGCACACGTAGCTAAATCGGGATTAAAGGAGAGCGTCCACCTATCGGCAGCGGACGAAGCGGATTTTAGAATTCTTTATATAGAATCCGATTCGTTCGGCGCGGGTAGGTGGACGCGCTTCCATTAGTTTCTATACAAAGGATTCTAAAATCCGCTTCGTCCGCTCCGTCCGCTTCGTTCGCTGCCGATAGGTAGACGCTTACCTTTACTCGAGCGTCATAGAGACCTATTGCGTTGCGAAGCTCAGATGATAAGAAGAAAAAAAAATTATATAACATATACTTCATCGGTGCCCGGTGGGCTAAGTGGCTATAGATCTTCAAAAATGTTAAAAAAACTGTTGCATGGACTTATGGGCCCCACTCACTTCGTTCTTCTACGCCGTTTTTACCCGACGGTTTAAAAACGGTCGGGTAAAACTGCCGCAAAAACGAAGTGTATGGGCTAAAAACGGCGCACTTACCCGACGTTACAAATTTCAGACGAGGCCTGATTTTCATGACGTTTTTAACCGTCGGGTAAAAACGGCGCAGAAGAACGAAGTGAGTGGGGCCCTTTACTCGAGCCCGTCAGATATTGAAAGTATCCATGTCCTACGTATTTCTTAAAATGTGAGAATTATCGTTTCCATGGATGGAATTGAAAAACAATGGATTAATTCGAGCGCGTCAGATTTTTTAAGGAGGTGTTAGTGAACCTTTGACATACTCGAGCGCGTCAGATCAAGATAATATATACAGGTCTTTCACGAGGAACCTCACCCATATTTATACGGGAGACTACTGAACGTATTTTCATGAAATTCAGCACTTATAAGTATTTCACGATGCTGATGAAATCTAAAATATTTTCAAGGCATGATCACCTCTGGTTTTTCCGGAAATGACGTCAACTTCCGTTTTTCAAATTAGAACACCATTTTTTTATTGCAGAAATCGATTCCTCAGAAAATTTCAAGTTATTTTGATGTAACATTTTTCAGTTTTGGTTGGAAAATTCTCTCTGAGCGGGAAAATACGAAAAAAAAATCGAAAATAGAGCTCCGCTGAAACTAGAATACCTTCGAGGTTTTTGGATGGAAAATTTTCATTTTTGGGATTTTTCAAGATGTAAGATTGATGTATCCACTTTAAAAATCGAAATCGCGATTCATGATACAGGGGGTGATAAAATCGCTTTCAAAGTTAGGGATGACAAAATCGTGAAAAATCGATTTTTTCAAATTAGAACCCCATTTTTTTATGGCAGATATTGAATCTACGTTAAGAAATAATGTGAGTGTATGCATCACACCCTTGCCCTAAAGTGGATATTTTCTGAGTTATTCACAAAAAACTGTTTTTCGTCTTGAATTTTCAGCTATTTTTTTCCGTTCACGCCAAAAAGATGAAATTTTCAGGATCTGTTACTTAAACCATGTTTTAGATTTTCACCCCCTAATATGCAAGAGAAAAAAGTTACAGGTTGTTCCTAATAGATGGTGAATTTTGATTCGAATTTGTATCGACAACCTCTTTAGTTCAACTAATCGGCCATCGGTTTTCTCTCCAGTGATAAATAAATAATTCCTTATGAACCATATGCAATAACTTACCATGTTTCACATTCTTTTTTTTAATGATAGATATCATTAATTTGGCAGATGTAATTAATGATATCTATCATTAAAAAAAGAATGTGAAACATGGTAAGTTCTTGCATATGGTTCATAAGGAATTATTATTTATCACTGGAGAGAAAACCGATGGCCGATTAGTTGAAATAAAGAGGTTTCCGATACAAATTCGAATCAAAATTCGCCATCTATTTAGGAACAACCTGTAACTTTTTTCTCTTGCATATTAGGGTAGTAATCTAAAACATGGTTTAAGTAACAGCTCCTGAAAATTTCATCTTTTTGGCGTGAACGGAAAAAAATAGCTGAAAATTCAAGACGAAAAACAGTTTTTTGTGAATAACTCAGAAAATATCCACTTTAGGGCAAGGGTGTGATGCATACACTCACATTATTTTTTAACGTAGATTCAATATCTGCCATAAAAAAATGGGGTTCTAATTTGAAAAAATTGGAGATTTCACGATTTTGTCCTCCCTAACTTCGAAATCGATTTTTTCACCTCCTGTATCATGAATCGCGATTTCGATTTTAAAGTGGATACATCAATCTTACATTTTGAAAAATCCCAAAAATGAAAATTTTCCATCCAAAAATCTCGAAGTTATTCTTGTTTCAGCGGAGCTCTATTTTCGATTTTTTTTTCGTATTTTCCCGCTCAGAGAGAGAAATTTCCAACCAAAACTGAAAAATGTTACATCAAAATAACTTGAAATTTTCTAAGGAATCTATTTCTGCAATAAAAAAAGGGTGTGTTCTTATTTGAAAAACGGAAGTTGACGTCATTTCCGGAAAAACCGGAGGTGCTCATGCCTTGACAATATTTTAGATTTCATCAGCATCGTGAAATACTTATAAGTGCTGAATTTCATGAAAATACGTTCAGTAGTTTCCCGTATAAATATGGGTGAGGTTCCTCGTGAAAGACCCTGTATATGGTTCATCTGTATGGCATAGACGTACTGTCTCTTAATCTGACGATAATCTGGAGGGATTCTCCTAATCTGACAATTTAAGTGATTGGGAAAGCCCATCCTACTTCACGGTTATGGGCCCCACTCACTTCGTTCTTCTACGCCGTTTTTACCCGACGGTTTAAAAACGGTCGGGTTAAAACTGCCGCAAAAACGAAGTGTATGGGCTAAAAACGGCGCACTTACCCGACGTTACAAATTTCAGACGAGGCCTGATTTTCATGACGTTTTTAACCGTCGGGTAAAAACGGCGCAGAAGAACGAAGTGAGTGGGGCCCTTTAGTTTGGCATCACTGTTCCGTCTATCGGCGAGTGACATATCAAATGATGGCGGGATTACAGGACGATATCGTATCATATTAGCGCGATAAAATTTGCGGCAATGCCAAACTTAAAGATGAAGTTTCTTTTTTACAATCTTACGTTTGGTTGCAAGAAAACATGTGGACATTTTATAACTTCAAAATCTACACCATTTTATAATTCTCATATTCATAGTAAACTAAATTATCTGTAGTTTGGAATCCAAAATATTCGGTGTACATTGCCAGGCTCGAGAGAATCAGAACAGTTTCTTAAAGTTTATTTCTTTGGAACCAACTTCCGTTTGACACCTGAAAATCCCGAAAACTATATTCTTCGTTTGACTCAGTTTGGTTTCATTTCCCTTGAAAATAGAAGATGCCTTTCTCGTATATAAGCTCCTGAAGAATATCTATAATTCTCTTAACCTTTTTTCCTCCATAACTTTCAATGTTCCATGTGTTTCGTCAGAAGTAGTGATAAGTTCCATATCCCTTTTCGTAACACTAATAGCGCAATGAATTCACCTCTTCAGAATGATGCGATGTTGTAACTCTTTAAGTAATTTGATATGTTTCGTCTAAGTAAAAATTCAATAAAACAAAAGCTCAAAAAATATACTTATGTCAATAGGATATTTTTCTTTTTTTCTATTGGTCGTTTTCTTTGCTACATTCACGATACTGTATTCTTCACCCCGGTGATGTTAGCTCCCGGCCAACCAGCTCCAAGTGCGCCTATTCCACCACGGTCGATGAGGTCGCGCGGCATCAGCTGATTTGTTTTACGGTTAATTCTGAGGAATGCTACATCGGAAGTGATCAAATTTATACCGCAAGCAAAGAATTGAACAATTCAAATATATTTAAACTTCCTTTTATTCAATTTCTATCACATTAGGGGAAAAATCGGTATCTACTCGTAGGAAACAATTTATTGAAGTTTCATTAGTTTGAGATATCCGGCCAAGAATTCTGATGAATGGAATGGAGTGGGCATCATTCAACGTACTTTGGAGTAAATTTTCAACAAGGATCCAAAAACTCTTTTTTGCTCCACTTTTAACTCGATCTCAAAAATCCATTTTTTTCTGCTTAAGATCTCCGGCCACAACTTCTGAGAAATGAATTCGATAGAGCATTATACAAGTTATGTCTGATGAAATTTTCGTTCGATTCCTTGCACCACACACCCCCAGCTCCAAGGATCGAATATGAGATGTTAAAGTTTTACTGTTAACAATATCGGATAAAATTTTTTTTTGTATTTCGAATGTCCGGCCAAAAAGTCCGGTGGATGATGTAGTTAGGACATTATATAAACTATTTCCAGAAAAAGTTTGGTTCGTTTTTGAGAACCCGACACCCCTAGCTCTAAGGATAAAAGCCGACACTCTCTCGTCTCGAACTCGATATGACAACATTTCTTTTTTTTGTGCTTGTTTCGGTAACCCGCCCAAGAATTCCGTTGGATGATTTTCATCGTGTATGATATGAGTTATATTGGAGAAAAATTTCGTTAGATTCTGAGAACCCTGCAACCCTAGATGTGAGGATCGTTTCAACACTGTTTAGTTTCGCTGTTGACTCGATGGCAAAAATCCATTTTTTCTTCTATTTGGGATGTCCGGCCAAAATTTCTGAAGAAAGGATTCGATAGAGCATTATACAAATTACGTCTGACATAATTTTCAATCGATTCGTTGCACCACACACCCCCAGCTCCAAGGATCGAACTTGGGGTTTTCAAGTTTTACTGTTAACACGATCGAATAATATTTTTTTTGTATTTCGAATGTCAGGCCAAAAAGTCTAGTAGATGATATGTTAGGACTTATATGAGCTATTACGAAAAAAAGTTTTGTTCGTTTCTGAGAACCCCATACCCCCAGCTCCAAGGATAAAAGCCGACGCTCTCTCGCCTCGGACTCGATATGACTATATTTTCTTTGTTCTGGTGTTTGTTTCGGGAACCCGGCCAAGAATTCCGTTGAATGGTTTTCATCGTGTATGATATGAGTAATATTGGAGAAAAATTTCGTTAGATTCTGAGAACCCTGCAACCCTAAATGTGAGGATCGTTCTTAACACTGTTCAGTTTCGCTGTTGACTCGATGGCAAAAATCCATTTTTTCTTCTATTTCGGATGCCCGGCCAAAAATTCTGAAAAAAGAATTCGATAGAGCATTATACAAATTACGTCTGACATAATTTTCAATCGATTCCTTGCACCACACACCCCCAGCTCCAAGGATCGAACTTGGGGTTTTCAAGTTTTACTGTTAACACGATCGAATAATTTTTTTTTTGTTTGAAGAGTAACGTCCATGATGATAAATATTGAATGAATTGCTCACAGGTATTGGACTAGATTTTATTTTGATTTCTTAAATATGTGCCAACGTTTCGAATCTTTCGTGATTCTTCCTCAAGGCTCAATATTCGTTTCAATCAAAATATTATACGATTTGATTGAAACGAATATTGAGCCTTGAGGAAGAATCACGAAAGATTCGAAACGTTGGCACATATTTAAGAAATCAAAATAAAATCTAGCAAATACCTGTGAGCAATTCATTCAATTTTTTTTGTATTTCGAATGTCCGGCCAAAAAGTCTAGTAGATGATATCGTTGGACATTATATGAGCTATTACGAAAAAAAGTTTTGTTCGTTTCTGAGAACATCACACTCCCAGCTCCAAGGATAAAAGCCGACACTCTCTCGTCTCGAACTCGATAGGACAAGATTTCCTTTTTTTGTGCTTGTTTCGGTAACCCGGCCAAGAACTCCGTTGGATGGTTTTCATCGTGTATGATTCCATCCAACGGAGTTCTTTGCCGGACATTCGAAATAAAAAAAAAATTTATCCGATATTGTTAACAGTAAAACTTGAACATCTCATGTTCGATCCTTGGAGCTGGGGGTGTGTGGTGCGAGGAATCGAATGAAAATTAGGTCAGACGTAATCTGTATAATGCTCTCTCGAATTCATCGCTTAGAATTTTTGGCCGGACATCCTTAACAGAAGAAGAATGGATTTTTGCGGTCCAGTCAACAGCGAAACTAAAAAGTGTTGAGAATGATCCTCACGTCTAGGGTTGCAGTGTTCTCAGAATTCAACAAAATTTTTCCTCAATATAACATATTATACACGATGAAAACCATTCAACGGAATTCTTGACCGGGTTACCGAAACAAGCACAAAAAAGGGAATATTGTCATATCGAGTTCGAGACGAGAGAGTGTCGGCTTTTATCCTTGGAGCTGGGGGTGTGGGGTTCTCACAAACGAACAAAACTTTTTTTCGTAATAGCTCATATATTGTCCTAACGATATCATCTACTAGACTTTTTGGCCGGACATTCGAAATACAAAAAATATTATTCAATCGTGTTAACAGTAAAACTTGAAAACCCCAAGTTCGATCCTTGGAGCTGGGGGTGTGTGGTGCAAGGAATCGATTGAAAATTATGTCAGACGTAACTTGTATAATGCTCTATCGAATCCACTTTTCAGAATTTTTGGCCGGACATCCCAAATAGAGAAAAAATGGATTTTTGCCATCGAGTCAACAGCGAAAATAACAGTGTTGAAACGATCCTCACATCCAGGGTTGCAGGGTTCTCAGAATCTAACGAAATTTTTCTCCAATATAACTCATATCATACAAGATGAAAACCATCCAACGGAATTCTTGGCCGGGCTACCGAAACAGCATAAAAAAAGAAATGTTGTCATATCGAGTTCGAGACGAGAGAGTGTCGGCTTTTATCCTTGGAGCTAGGGGTGTCGGGTTCTCAGAAACGAACAAAACTTTTTCTGGAAATAGTTTATATAATGTCCTAACTACATCATCCACCGGACTTTTTGGCCGGACATTCGAAATAAAAAAAAAATTTATCCGATAATATTAACAGTAAAACTAAAACATCTCATGTTCGATCCTTGGAGCTGGGGGTGTGTGGTGCAAGGAATCGAACGAAAATTTCATCAGACTTAACTTGTATAATGCTCTATCGAATTCATTTCTCAGAAGTTGTGGCCGGAGATCTTAAACAGAAAAAAATGGATTTTTGAGATCGAGTTAACAGTGGAACAAAAAAGAGTTTCGTTGGATCCTTGTAGTCGAGGGTTTAGAGTTCGCAGAATTGAACGAAAAGTTTCTTGAATGTTGATTAGATACTGCTCTGCTGCTTTCATTCATCAGAATTCTCGGCCGGATATACCAAATAAAGAGAAATATATTTTCGGGTCGAGTCAACAGTAGAACTAAAAATGGCCTTGTTCGACCCTTGCAGCTGGGGGTCTAGAGTTCACAGAAATGATTGAAAATTTACTCCAACGTACGTTGAATGATGCCCACTCCATTCCATTCATCAGAATTCTTGGCCGGATATCTCAAACTAATGAAACTTCAATAATTGTTTCCTACGAGTAGATACCGATTTTTCCCCTAATGTGATAGAAATTGAATAAAAGGAAGTTTAAATATATTTCAATTGTTCAATTCTTTGCTTGCGGTATAAATTTGATCACTTCCGATGTAGCATTCCTCAGAATTAACCGTAAAACAAATCAGCTGACGCCGCGCTACCTCATCGACCGTGGTGGAATAGGCGCGCTTGGAGCTGGTTGGCCGGGAGCTAACATCACCGGGGTGTATTCTTCTCCCTTTATATTATTCGCTTAAACTCATGCTATAAAGCCGCTCTATCAGATAAGTTAACTGCGTTTTTCTACATGAAAGAAATTAACTGTTTTTACACACTTTGTATTCTAAATAGTGGAAGTGTGTTGTGATGAATAAATAAATATTAACTTACGTGGGTACAGTAACATTTATGACCATAAGTAAGAATTGAACATTGGTTGGTGATAGAGCTCAATAGCTGTTCAATAGTACTTGATTGTGAGCTGATTCCAATAAATCTCAATATGAGAAATGCTTCTGGGATCCACTGGGAGCAACACTGAGCTACTCTGGCTAGGAGTGTGGTTTTACCACAACCTTCTGGTCCATATAAAACTAGCGGAGAATCACTAGGATTATTGATATACCTGAAATAATCAATCGTATGAATTTTACAATTGAATTAGTTGCAACAGCTTAATTCATTTAAAATGTGTTGAGGAATATGAAATGGGCTGTAATAGTTATTTAATAAACTAAGTTATTAATGACAGCGACTAATGGTCAAAATATTATCATTAATTGTATGGGACCATTAGTCACTAGATTAATGAAAGTGTGGATTAAAAGATTTTTCCGTTGACCTCAATATGAATTGAGAATTAATGTTTGATTGAATTAATCGTTATTCTACAGAAGACATACATTTGATATAATAAAATTTTTATGTTTCTATGTTCTAGTTTTGACATTAATTGTATTTCTGAATACTTTGTGTTCAGCTGCTCATGACGATTGCACATTAAAATAGCATAAATTGAGTATTAAAATGGATCATTATTGTTCCATTTCGTACATAATGAACTCAGCTTTTATTTTGAGGTCGACGGAAAATATCTTCAATAGACAAGTGCTGAAACCTTTCAGCACTGGAAAAATATGAAAATAAATTGAAGTAGAATGAAACCTATTGGGAAACCAAGAGAATACAACAAACATGAAGGGACAAATAATTCGCATGCGATCTGAGGTGGGAAACTGATAGTGGGTGAGTTTAACAGGTGAGAAACGGTTTATTTCGATTACCCGCAAAACTTACAGTCCTATAAAAAAGTTAAATAGCGGAAATGTAGGTAATAAAAAGAGCTACAACTTTTGTATTACACATTTCAAACATTACCTCGAAACTATTGTGAAAAACACAGTTTTCGTTTTTTTATATTCATTTTTCGCGAAATTTTTTTGTGAAATTTGTATTTCCTTTTTATTTCCCGGATATACTGTAATTTGGTTCAAAATCTTCATTTTTACAACTGAAATTGACCCAAATTTTCAGCGTTTTTTCTTTATTGAAATCAATTCTCTCAATTTAAAGTTCTGAATATACATTATTATGGTAATTGATCCCAGAAAATACGAAGAACTGTGCTGCAGCTGTAAAACTGGATGTTACATTTTGAAAATTAGCTGCCAAAATCATGGTTTTAAATACCAGCCACCTTTCAAACTATTACAACGAGTTTCATTGCATGTATTTTTTGAAAACATTAACACATGCACATATACATCCATACTAATATTATAAATGCGAAAGTAACTCTGTCTGTCTGTCTGTTACTCTTTCACGCCTAAACGGCGCTGAACGGATTTTGATGAAATTTGGTATGGTGATAGATGATAACCTTAGAAATGGTCATAGGCTATAAATAATCACGCCATCGTTCTTAGGGGGTAGGCAGTAGGCAGATAACCAAATGAGTTAGTGATTTTAGTCATTTTTGTTGGGACTTTTGCTCTTTCACGTCTAAACGGCTGAACAGATTTTGATGAAATTTAGTAAGGTAATAGATGGTAACCTAAAAACGGATATAAGATCGAAATGATCACGTCATCGTACTTAGGGGGTAGGAAGTAGGCAGAAAAATGAATTGAGTTATTGATTTTTTTATGGTTTTTGCTGGGAGTTTTGCTCTATCATGCCTAAACGGCTGAACGGATTTGGATGAAATTTAGTTGATGATAGATAGTAACCTAGAAAAGGATATGGGCTATTAATATTCATGCTATCGTACTTAAGGCGTAGGCAGTAGGCAGAAAACTAATATACATAGTTAGTGATTTTTAATCGTTTGTTTCAAAAGTTTACCTCATTCACGCCTTGACGTCTGAACGGATTTTTATAAGACTTGGTTAATATAAAGATAGGATCCTAGGCACGGACACAGGCTACTTTTTACGGGTGGAAAATACCCTCAGAGTAAGAAAAAACATCTATTTCTTAAAGGGCCCACTCACTAAGAGGGAAGCGCGAAGACTTGAATGCACGTTGTACGTGGTACAGTTAAAAGTGTGTGTGTATGGCGTAAATTTGGAATGCGCATTCATCTCCGTCGTGTGGCGTGTGCATTCTTCCCCGTACGTGGAAGAATGACCAAAAACGACCGTGTATGGGCAACAAGTCTCTGCACGTTTCATATGTTTAGCAACACAGTGTCGGGTTCGATATTTATACCTTAGAAATTTTTTCCTAAATAACAACACACGCCACTGCCATTAACATCAGATCTTTTTTCGACGTCATCTCACGCTTGTCGCACATCCAAACCAACACGCAAAAGTGTATGTGTGTGGGCAATATGAATGCACACGTTTGCGTTACAGCAAACATGCAGAGACTTAACTGCGCATTCTTCCTTCCTAGTGAGTGGGCCCCATTACTCTGAGAAAATACCTCATTCCCGCGGAAATCTAGCGTGATCGTGTCCCAAGGTCAAACGTCTCTCTGGTGGGCATTGACCTGAGAAAGCCGTTGTTTTTCCCATGGGCAGTTATATGTTGGCTTCTCTCGGTTTAGAACTCCTGATAGACAATATATTTTGCTACCAAATGATAACATTACATCCAATATAGTTTTTCAGAGAAGTTTTGAACGATTAGAATTACCATTACCAAACTTACTTATCCTGTGGCTTGGTCCTCATGGAATTCGTTTATCGCAAATCCCTCAAATGTTTTTTTCTTTCAGACAGAGTTACTTTCGAATTTTGTATTAGCATGCAAATACAAACTGAACCTGCGTTATACCCCCTTTTTTGGCAGTTAGAAATCAAAACATAACACACTGTACTAAAGAAGGATTATTAACATTAATAATAATAATAATAATAATAATAATAATACCTAAAACCCTCAGGGGCTTTGGAATGGTAAGTTCTAGAGTACGGGCTTAGCAAACCCGAGGTACCCAAGCTAAACCTGGCAGTAGGTATAAAATGCAACCCATAATGATGGTGCAATTAAGGAATAGGAATATTGAGTCGCTGCCTGAGGATCGTCAGGGCATGTCTGGAGCTGGCGCTGGACATGACAGCATGCGGGACGTCAGTGGCAGGGCGCTGAGGAGGCGGGCCCCTGTCATACAAAACACTACAGCTCAGCAGGAAGAACCAAGAAGACAAACAACAGCAGTGTCACCCCCTACAGTGAGTGCTACGCAGGATCTTCAACCAGCGTTCACTCAAGCAGGGTTACCCAGAAGACGCATGAAATGGACAAGTTGTATGAATGAAACGATCATGCGCATCTACTTCTTCAAATAACAAACATGGGTCAAGAACAAACTGGATACAGACAACGGTTATTCAATGAATTCAAGCGATGTTTTCCAGACCTACAAGTTACTGAACAGAGGATAGCTGATCAGTATCGCGTAATCCTTAGAAACAAACTTATCTCAGAAGATAGGCTACAGGAAATTAAAAATGAAGTTGTAAATGAATTGAACATCGAAGAAAACCGAACTAGAGAAGAACACACAACTCATGAAAACAGAGATCACAACAGCGAAACAACAAGAGAAGGAAGTACAACAGAACTACAATTACCGCTCCAAGAACATGTCCGCACGAATGAAGAGACACAGACTGAACACATACCATCTCTGGTTAATTCTTCGGACGAAGAACGGCAAGCACTGGTGGAACGTCTGCAATCAGCAATGTGCAGAATATTCATCGAATACAACGGCACCGATCCACTCTCCAGACCAACACTACCCAGGATCAGATCATCCAAAAAACTAGCGGTCATTCTCAATAATGAACACCGATGTCATACCAAAGTTTCTCTCGATGGCAATACAACTGGAAACAATCCATCTTATCCTTTATTGTGCCGCAACAACTGTAGTGGAAGTGCTAGGGATGAAGACCAAACCAAGACAGCACACAATCAACCCTGTCCACAACCTCGCCTACCTCACTGGCAAAGAAGGCTGGAGGAAAAAGTTCAACGCTGTCGGCAGGACATAGGAAGGCTGACACAATATGAAAATGGAATAAGAACAATCAAGCTAAAATCGTTGGTAGAATCGATTATCTATCAAAATCGCAAGCACTCCAGCTATGAGGAAGATAATACAACAGTTAAGCAGTGCATCGACACACTGAAACAAAAACTCAGTGTCTACTCCGAGAGATTACGAAGATACAAAGAGAGCAACAGGAGGAAGCAAGATAACATCTCCTTTGAAAACTCTGAGAAAAATTTCTACAGACATCTGGATGGAAAACAACAGAACTCCTCAAACATTTATCCGAATAAGGATGATATGGAGAAATTTTGGACCGAACAACTGTCAACACCTACTTCTTACAACACAATGCAGAGTGGATAAAAGACGAAGAGAAAACTCAAACAAACACCGAACAAATGCCCCTTACGGTCATAACACCACAAGAGCTTTCGGAAATTTTCAAAGAAATGCACAACTGGAAATCACCTGGTCCAGACGGGCTCCACAGTTTCTGGCTGAAAAAATTTAACTGTTTACATGGTAATTTAACTAACGCAGTGAATGAAATTCTACGCGTTCCAGAAAGTATGCCCTCCTTCCTGACAGAGGGGGTAACTTATCTTCTGCCAAAAAATCACCAAAGTACAGACGATCCAGCAACGTACAGGCCAGTGACTTGCCTGCCAACTATGTACAAACTCATAACATCTTGCATTACACGTCGACTATACTCCCATTGCGAACGAAATAATATAATTGCATCGGAACAGAAGGGATGCTCCAGGGGTGCAATGGGATCCAAAGAACAACTGATCATCGACGCTATAATCTGCAACCAAGCCCATAAGAAGAGGAGGAATTTGTTCACGGCTTATCTTGACTACAAGAAAGCTTTCGACTCCATGCCGCATGAATGGCTTATAAAAGTTCTAGAAATCTATAAAGTAGATCCGAGAATAGTGAGCTTCCTCAAAACAGTTATGTCAACTTGGCGCACTAACATCGAAATCAGCGGAACAGGCATAAGAACTGGCACAGTGTCCATCAAGAGAGGTATTTTTCAGGGAGACTCTTTGAGTTCATTGTGGTTCTGCATGGCAATGAACCCGTTATCAACTATTTAAAATCCTCCAGAAAGGGATTCAACCTCAAAGGCAACACACACAACATGTTGATAAACCACCTTTTATACGTCGATGACTTGAAACTGTTTGCAGCAAGCAGAGACCAACTAGAGTGCCTACTACGACTTGTTGAGAAGTTTTCCAAAGACGTCAGCATGAACTTTGGACTGGACAAATGTCGTTCCCTAAATATAGCAGGAGGAAAAATCCAACAGACACCTCTCACCTCTCACTTGTCTAACGGAGAGGAAATTAAAGCAATGCTGGCAGGTGATCTATACAAATACCTAGGCATAAACAATGTCAAAGGATAGACCAACGAGTGATGAAGGACGAACTAACAGCGGAGTTCACCAGAAGAATGAGGAGCGTTCTGAAAACGAAACTGAACAGCAGAAATCTCACAAAGCTGTTAACACCTACGCTTGCTCAGTTCTCACCTACTCTTTCGGAATCGTAAAGTGGAGTAATACAGATCTCGATCATCTCCAACGGAAGATGAGAACACTGTGTACGAAGGCCAACAAACATCATCCTAAATGCTGTGTTGAAAGAACAACAATTCCAAGAACTCAGGCGGGCAAGGCTTCGTGGACATAAGGAAAATAGCGGCTGAACAGATACGCAACTTAGAAATTACTTTGTAGACAAGTCAAACACATCGGACTTACATAAGATACTGATCGAAGCAGATGGTTCAACACCTCTATTATTAAGCGAACACCCTCATGAAACCATCATACAGACGGATAGTGATAAAATTCAAAGATGGAAAGAAAAGCCCCTACATGGAAGACACCTGAACGAGGTCACCCAGGAACATGTCGACATTCCTGCGTCGAACTACTGGCTGACTTCTGGAAGATTGTTCCTGAACAGAAGGTTTTTTCCTTGCCATTCAAGACCAAGTAGTGCAAACCAAAAACTATCAGAAATATATCATGAAGGATAGAGGCCTCACAGACGATAAATGCCGCTACGGATGCCAAACATCAGAAACAATCCAACATATTACAGGAGGCTGCCAAATGTTTGCTGGAAATGAATATAAGAGTCGACATGATGCAGTTTGTAAAATACTCCATCAGGAACTCTCCATCCAACTGAAGATGCTGCAATCCGAACCAATTCCATATTATAAGTATCAGCCTGAAGTTATACTGGAGAACCACCATTACAGGCTATACTGGGATCGCACAGTACTTACCAATTAACAGTTGCTAATAACAGGCCAGACATAATTCTAGTGAAGAAAAAAGAGAAGAAAGCATACTCATAGACGTAGCCATCCCAATAACAACAATCTACGTCAAAACATGCTGAAAAAATATCGAAATATCGAGAGCTTGAACTTCAGATCAAAAGGCAGTGGGGATGTCTAGTACCAGAACATTCCGATTCTCATATCAACCACAGGAATTATTCCTAAGAGCTCAAGTCCAACCTCAAGGAGCTAGATTTGGATGAAAACCTTTAAAATAATGCAGAAAGCAGGCTTCTTGGTACTGCTAGAACGGTAAGGAAGTTTGTAGGTCACGATGGCACCAGGAACAACCATGGAGGGAAACATTGCAAAAACCAACTACCACGACGTCAACGAGAGATCCAGGACAAGCAACGAAGGACGAACAACCCAGGACAAGGGAAGAAGAACACCGAAGACCTCAGAGCTCAATCCCCCTGATACTTGCTATCCGGGATGAGTGAATGTTCCCCTTATAGGGGTGTGATAGCCGATCGTAGGGGGTGTGAAAAATCACACCCTTTCTACGCTAATACTCAAGTCGATAATAATAATAATAATAATATCTCTGGAATGGTAAGTTCTAGAGTACGGGCTTAGCAAACCCGAGGTACCCGAGCTAAACCTGGCAGTAGGTATAAAATGCAACCCATAATGATGGTGCAATTAAGGAATAGGAATATTGAGTCGCTGCCTGAGGATCGTCAGGGCATGTCTGGAGCTGGCGCTGGACATGACAGCATGCGGGACGTCAGTGGCAGGGTGCTGAGGAGGCGGGCCCCTGTCATACAAAACACTACAGCTCAACAGGAAGAACCAAGGAGACAAACAACAGCAGTGTCACCCCCTACAGTGAGTGCTACGCAGGATCTTCAACCAGCGTTCACTCAAGCAGGTTTACCCAGAAGACGCATGAAATGGACAAGTTGTATGAACGAAACGATCATGCGCATATACTTTAAAATAACAACAATGGGTCAAGAACAAACTGGATACAGACAACGGTTATTCAATGAATTCAAGCGATGTTTTCCAGACCTACAAGTAACTGAACAGAGGATAGCTGATCAGTATCGCGTAATCCTTAGAAACAAACTTATCTCAGAAGATAGGCTACAGGAAATTAAAAATGAAGTTGTGAATGAATTGAACATCGAAGAAAACCGAACTAGAGAAGAACACACAACTTATGAAAACAGGGATCACAACAGCGAAACAACAAGAGAAGGATTACAACAGAACTACAATTACCGCTCCAAGAAAATGTCCGCACGAATGAAGAGACACAGACTGAACACATACCATCTCAGGTTAATTCTTCGGACGATGAACGACAAGCACTGGTGGAACGTCTGCAATCAGCAATGTGCAGAGTATTCATCGAATACAACGGCACCGATCCACTCTCCAGACCAACACTACCCAGGATCAGATCATCCAAAAAACTAGCGGTCATTCTCAAGATAATGAACACTGATGTCATACCAAAGTTCATCTCAATGGCAACACAACTGGAAAAAATCCATCTTATCCTTTACTGTGCCGCAACAACTGTAGTGGAAGTGCTAGGGATGAAGACCAAACCAAGACAGCACACAATTCAACCCTGTCCACAACCTCGCCTACCTCACTGGCAAAGAAGGCTGGAGGAAAAAGTTCAACGCTGTCGGCAGGACATAGGAAGGCTGACACAATATGAAAATGGAATAAGAACAATCAAGCTGAAATCGTTGGTAGAATCGATTATTTATCGAAATCGCAAGCACTCCAGCTATGAGGAAGAAAATACAACAGTTAAGCAGTGCATCGACACACTGAAACAAAAACTCAGTGTCTACTCCGAGAGATTACGAAGATATAAAGATAGCAACAGGAGGAAGCAAGATAACATCTCCTTTGAAAACTCTGAGAAAAATTTCTACAGACATCTGGATGGAAAACAACAGAACTCCTCAAACATTTATCCGAATAAGGATGACATGGAGAAATTTTGGACCGAACAACTGTCAACGCCTACTTCTTACAACACAAATGCAGAGTGGATAAAAGACGAAGAGAAAACTCAAACCAACACCGAACAAATGCCCCTTACAGTCATAACACCACAAGAGCTTTCGGATATTCTCAAAGAAATGCACAACTGGAAATCACCTGGACCAGACGGGCTCCACAGTTTTTGGCTGAAAAAATTCAACTGTTTGCATAGTAGTTTAACTAAGGCAGTGAATGAAATCCTACGAGTTCCAGAGAGTATGCCCTCCTTCCTGACAGAGGGTGTAACTTATCTTCTGCCAAAAAATCACCAAAGTACAGACGATCCAGCAACGTACAGGCCAGTGACGTGCCTGCCAACTATGTACAAGCTCATAACATCTTGCATTACACGTCGACTATACTCCCATTGCGAACGAAATAATATAATTGCATCGGAACAGAAAGGATGCTCCAGGGGTGCAATGGGATCCAAAGAACAACTGATTATCGACTCTATAATCTGCAACCAAGCCCATAAGAAGAGGAGGAATTTGTTCACGGCTTATCTTGACTACAAGAAAGCTTTCGACTCCATGCCGCATGAATGGCTCATAAAAGTTCTAGAAATCTATAAAGTAGATCCGAGAATAGTGAGCTTTCTCAAAACAGTTATGTCAACTTGGCGCACTAACATCGAAATTAGCGGAACAGGCATAAGAACTGGCACAGTGTCCATCAAGAGAGGAATTTTTCAGGGAGACTCTTTGAGTTCATTGTGGTTCTGCATGGCAATGAACCCGTTATCAACTATTTTAAAATCCTCCAGAAAGGGATTCAACCTCAAAGGCAACACACGCAACATGTTGATAAACCACCTTTTATACGTCGATGACTTGAAACTGTTTGCAGCAAACAGAGACCAACTAGAGTGCCTACTACGACTTGTGGAGAAGTTTTCCAAAGACGTCAGCATGAACTTTGGACTGGACAAATGTCGTTCCCTAAATATAGCAGGAGGGAAAATCCAACAGACACCTCTCACCTTATCTAACGGAGAAGAAATAAAGGCAATGCTGGCAGGTGATCTATACAAATACCTTGGTATGAAGCAATGTCAAAGGATAGACCAACGAGTGATGAAGGACGAACTAACAGCAGAGTTCACCAGAAGAATGAGGAGCGTTCTGAAAACGAAACTGAACAGCAGAAATCTAACAAAAGCTGTTAACACCTACGCTTGCTCAGTTCTCACCTACTCTTTCGGAATCGTTAAGTGGAGTAATACAGATCTCGATCATCTCCAACGGAAAATGAGAACACTGTGTACGAAGGCAACAAACATCATCCTAAATGCTGTGTTGAAAGAACAACGATTCCAAGACCTCAAGGCGGGCAAGGCTTCGTGGACATAAAGAAAATGGCGGCTGAACAGCTAAGCAACTTAAGAAATTACTTTGTAGACAAGTCAAACACATCAGACTTACATAAGATACTGATCGAAGCAGATGGTTCAACACCTCTACTACTCAGTGAGCACCCTCATGAAAACACCACACAGACGGATAGTGATAAAATTCAAAGATGGAGAGAAAAGCCCCTACATGGAAGACACCTGAACGAGGTCACCCAGGAACATGTCGACATTCCTGCGTCGAACTACTGGCTGACTTCTGGAAGATTGTTTCCTGAAACAGAAGGTTTTCTTCTAGCCATTCAAGACCAAGTAGTGCAAACCAAAAACTATCAGAAATATATCATGAAGGATAGAAGCCTCACAGACGATAAATGCCGCTACGGATGCCAAACATCAGAAACAATCCAACATATTACAGGAGGCTGCCAAATGTTTGCTGGAAATGAATATAAGAGTCGGCATGATGCAGTTTGTAAGATACTTCATCAGGAACTCGCCATCCAACTGAAGATTATGCAGTCCGAAACAGTTCCATATTATAAATATCAGCCTGAAGTAATACTGGAGAACCACCATTACAGGCTATATTGGGATCGCACAGTACTTACAAATTTAACAGTTGCTAATAACAGGCCCGACATAATTTTAGTGAAGAAAAAAGAGAAGAGAGCAATACTTATAGACGTAGCCATCCCGAATAACAACAATCTACGTCAAAAATACGCTGAAAAAATATCGAAATATCGAGAGCTAGAACTTCAGATCAAAAGACAGTGGGAATGTCCAATACCAGAACCATTCCCATTCTCATATCTACCACAGGAGTTATCCCTAAGAGCCTCAAGTCCAACCTAAAGGAGCTAGATTTGGATGAAAACCTTTACAAAATAATGCAAAAAGCTGTACTACTCGGTACTGCTAGAACGGTAAGGAAGTTTGTAGGTCACGATGGACACCAGGAACAACCATGGAGGGAAATATCGCAAGACCGGCTGGCAGGACATCAAGCGAGAAATCCAGGACCAAGCAACGAAGGACGACCAACCCAGGGCCCAGGAGAAGAAGAACACCGAGGACCTCAGAGCTCAATCCCCCTGATACTTGCTATCCGGGATGAGTGAATGTTCCCCTTAGTAGGGAGTGTGATAGCCGATCGCTAGGGGGTGTGAAATATCACACCCTTTCTACGCTAATAGGCTCAAGTCGATAATAATAAATATGCTTTATATTCAGATTCATATTCATCACAACAGTACATGAAATGAAATGGAATAGTGTCTACAAGGGAAAAATTTTAACTATATCCTATCATGCAAAACAATCTTATTTCAATAAGGCTCTAACTCAACTAAATATTTATACAGTTTCTTTTAAATTTTTTGATATCAGAGATCATAGATATATCTTTTGCAAAGAGTTGTATTTTTAAGCATCTGTATCGCTTGCTTCTGGCTTGTTGTTAAATTATGCCTAGGGTATATATAATGTTATCCTTGTGTTATAATAACTTTTGATTTTCATATTGACGAAACAATTGGGTCTTCTTGATGAAAATAAACACATTCTTGAATTATATTCCATATATAGTTAGTAATCCAAAGTTCTTGAATGACCTCTACATGATGATCATACTCATGTTATTCAATATTCTTATTGCTTTTTTCTGAAACAAATAAAGGCTTTATGTTTCCGGACCCATAGAAGATTATGCTAATCTTAGTTTGGCTTCTATTGTTGCGTGATACACCATCTTCAAGTTGCGTTGACAAAGTATTTCGATGTTATTCTAAACCCATAAATTGCTGTCTGAATTTTGTACAAAGATTGAATATGTTCCTTCCAGCCAGATGATTATCTATGTGAACTCCCAAAAATTGTATGCTCCACAAGTTTGTTTGGTATTTATTGTGATTAAGTGTTATAGAATTAAGTTCTTCGATACCTGTACTACTTGGAGTGAATAGTACGATTTTAGTTTTTTCTTTATTCAAAAGGAGGTGTACTTTTGAACCATTCATCTGTTTCTTCCATTTTACTCTCACATATGTTCCTCAAATCTGGATATAACTCTCTATAATAAGTAGGTTGATGTCGTCTGCATAGTTAATTGTTGTGTCTTATTATTTTCACTGTCATCGCTTACTGTGTAGTCGTTGATATATATTATGAAGAATATTGGTCCAGCAATGCTTCCTTGTGGAATACCCAAAAGCAGTTCCTCCATATTGATTTATTTTCTTCCTCCATTTCCATTTCCACCATCTGTTTTCTCATTGTGAAATATGACCTCACCACTGCAAGGCAGGTCCTCTAATTCCATATCTTTCCAGTTCCTCAATAGTTTTTCACTGTCCAAGCAGTCATATGCCTTGGTTAGGTCAAGAAATATTCCCATAGCTAGGTCTCCACTTTCAAATGCTTCAACTATTTTATTAATGAATTTGTACACTGCTGTTTTTGTAGATTTTCTTTTTGTATAACCATGCTGATTATCACTGAGTATTTCGTTTTTCAATAAGAACTCCATTAATTGCCTACAGTATATCATCTCAAATATCTTGGAGAAACTTGGCAGGATACTTATAGGCCTATGTTATTAAAGTCATTTATATCGCCATTTTATGTATTGGTTTCACAATTGCAATTTTTATTTATCAGGGAAAATACCATGTTTGAGAGAGTTATTAATGATATGGGTCAAAGGTTCAATTATTTCTTCTGCTGTTTGCTTAATATGTGTGATTTGATATTTCGTCATATCCACTGGAGTGTTTATTTTTTAAAGATTTTATAACCTCTTTGATTTCTAATGAGGAAATTTTCTTCAAACGGATGGATTTATCTAATTTTTCAATTTTTTCATCATTATTAGTGTTCACGATGCTTTCTGTTGAAATTATACCTGCCTTTATGAAATGATTATTCATTTCATTTGCGATATCTTGTGGATCTCCATCTACTTCAATTTTTCTCTGCTTCACATTTTTTAAGGTGTTCACCAATGTCCACACAGTTTTTGCATTTATTGTCAGAATTTTCAATTAGCTTATCATATTTTTCATCTTTTGTTGCTTTAGTAATTTGTCATACTGGATTTTGGTTTCACGGTATTGTCTTTGAAAGATTTTTCATATGTGCTCATGACTAACAGTAGGTCTAATTTGTTCTTCATTTCCTTATTTCCATGTCTGGTATATTGTTTTTGGTTTCTGCGCACCATTATCTTTTTCAGCGGAAAAGCTTCATTAAAATTTTTAAGATATAGCGATGGATTTCATCAAACTGAGCATTCACGTGTATTTTGCTTAATTTATAAATGGATATCCAATTTTCTTTGTGTATCAGTTCTTTGAAGTATTCAATTTATTCTTTGAAAATGGCGTTTGTTTGAGTATATAATTTTTTGTCTTTGGTTCACTTTAATGTTATTTTCTGTGCAGTATGATCAGATGTGTGTTTGTATGATATTGGTTGACCAGTTTTCCCCATTAGGCCCAACGGAGTGGGTACGGGTCAGCTAGTAGTTCTATACAGCGTACCAAAGAACTAACGTGAACTCTTCAATAATTTTGTACGAAAATTGTTAAGGAAAATCCTCGCCACCCGTGGTATGTCGGTTCTCAAATGTTTCCGTGTAGCAGCCAAATCGTACAGGGCGTTACATAAAATATGGCCATTCAAAATTTCTGTTCATCATATCTCTGACAAAACAAAACCAATCGGAATGAAATATTGTGGCAACATGAAAGACTCTCATAGTGAGCCTGATGCAAAATTTTGGCGTTAGTGTGAACACTATCATGAAAAATTCAATTGGAATATTGGAAAGAAGAAATTCATATTTCCATAACAAGATATTGGATTCTATTGAAATTTATTTTGTGAATGAAGATTGATATAGGAATGGTTATGCAAAATTTCAAAAAGATCGCATTATCTGAACCATAGAAAATCAATTGGAATATTGAAAAAGAGAATCTCTATATTTCCATAACAAGATATCCGGTTCGAGTGAAATCCATTTGTGTATGAAAATTGATATAGATACTGAATGTTCATGCAAAATTTCAAGAGGATCGCATAATCAGGACCATAGAGTTAAATTTTTTTCAATTGTCATGTTTTTGGATATTTCAGATTTTTAATAACTTCCAAAATATTATTCGATGGAGTTGAGATTTTTGAATTTACATGTTTAGTATCATCTTATGTACAAATTTAGAATGTTGAGGTAGGTTATAGCCTCATTGCTAAACCAATGAACGAGTGCTCAAAAGCAGCTGCCCAGGGATTTCTTAAATTTTTGAATTTGATATTTATCACCGCCTTCGCCCTGCACCCCCTACTTCTTTTTCAAGAGGTAATATATGGGTGGTGATACATCAGCGATATGTAATTTTATAACCTGTTCAGCGATGTGGCTAAAAGTAGACTTGGTTGTGCCGCTTTCTTATTAAACAATTTGGAGATAATTCACAATTTGTCATGATAAAGTACTGCATCAGACCATTACTCTCCTGCTAATAATCACTAAGAAGAATTAATTGATCCATGGATTTGTGATTTCGAAAGCATATCTCTCTAAGCTTTTTTAGAATTTGAAATGAGAGTTTTCAAATTCAAAAAAACTTGGGGAGTGGTTCAGAAATTACAAATTCATGGATTCGTGCATTTTCCTTCATAATAATATTACCTACTGAAAAAATGAAGTAGAGGGGTGCGGAGCGTAGGAGGTGAGAAATAAAAAATTAAAAAATTTTCAGAAAAGCTCTCGTTCATTGGTGGAGCAATGAAGCTATGACCTCAAAATTTTGTATAGGACTTGAAATTGATACTTAATAATGAATGCATAATCTCAGCACGATCGGAATAATATTCTGAAAATTATTCAAGAACTGAAATATGTAAAAACTTCACAATTGAGAAAATCAAATTCTATGGTTCTGATGATGCGATCCTCTTGAACATTCAGTATATCTATCTCTACTCTCAAAATAAATATTACTCGAATCGGATATCTTGTTATGGAAATATAAGGATTCTTTTCAATAATCCAATAAAATTTTCCATGGTTCACATGATGCGATCCTCTTTAAATTTTGCAGGAACATTTAGAATAATATGAATCTTCATTCACAAAATAAATTTCACTCGAATCAAATATCTTGTTATGGAAATATGAATATTCTTCTTTTTCACTACTCCAATTGAATTTTCCATGGTTCTGTTAACACTATGGCCACAAAATGTTGCATGAGGCTTATTATGAGCAACTTGCATGTGGTCGCAGCATTTCATTTCGATTGGTTCCGTTGTGTCTGAGATATTGAGGAACAAAAATTTAGAATGACCACTTTTTATGGAACATCCTTCATGATTTGGCTGGTTAACGAACTAAACCGCGGCAGTTGGGAACTAAAACTACCCTGAAATTCGTCATCAGGGAGTCGAACGCTATCGTGTGTGACCATTTTTGGCCAAAAATTCGAAAATTACAGATATTTGGTCAAAACGATATAGCACTCTTTTAAGTAAAACGATCGCTCAAGAAACATAGGATAAATTGCTTTTGAAATTGAGTATTAACGGGTGCGAGGATTTTCCTTAATACTCGTAATTCTTCGTACAAGAATAATTGACGAGTTACGTTACTTTTTTGGCACGCTGTATGTTTTAAAAACTGCTTTCAGCTTTGAAATGCCTAAATGGAAGGATTAAGATTTCTTATTAACATTAATTTCACTCACTCTTTCATTTCATTGATAGTCTTCTCTCTATTTATACTACATTGAGCTGCTTTTTGACAGAACCCAGTCTGTTGGTTCAATTCTTCGAATACTGGAGCTTCTATTCCATAACTTGGTTTCAGCACTAACTTCACTTGATGCTCTTCGATAATGCTATTTATCATTTCTACTAAATGTTTTTTCAAATGTACATTAACTTGTTCCACATAGTTAGCATGATCTGGAATATCCACATTCAAGCCACCCTCTACGTATCGTACAGATATGCGAACGATGTGTTTTTCAGCTAGTTGATCCTGAAAATTGGATTAACTCATAAATAGGGAATTCTTTAATGAAGGGTGTTTCAAAACAAGGTGATCCACTCTGTGGGATAGGTAGAAAACTGAAAAATAATTGGGGTTCGTTCAGGAAAAATTTTTCGTATCGATAGAGAGCGTTGAAGAAAAAAATTACACACCTTTGAAATTTTGCCGAAACTACTGGCAATATTGCAATGAAAATTTATACGAATACGAGATACTAGCGGCCCGGTGCGTGCTTCGCTACGTATGAGGCATAGTAATAAGCTTCGAAATAAAACAAAAAAATTAAAATTTATTTCTTTCTGTAATTTAGAATGTATGAAACTGTTCAACAAAACCCACTACAAAAACATAATGTAAATGTTTATATTATATTTATCAGCAATAAACACAAAGATATACTATCAAACGTTATTTCTTAACTATGACAAAGAGTAAAAACTGAAAAATTAAAAGGAATTGGGTACTATTACTATGGTAGATCTATATAGGTTAGTCTAAAACAATATTTTTGTTTTTCCATTTTCAGCATGAATAATAAACAATTGGGAGAGTACCGACTCTGGAACAGGCAACATAACGTTGGCCATGTGAAGAACATGATTCCTCCAAATTCACACCACAAACGTGAAGTGTTTGACCTTGGGCCTTGTTTATGGACATCGCAAATGATAAACGCACAGGATATTGTAACCGTTTGAATTCAAATGGCATATCAGTTGGAATCATAGGGATACGCAGTATCAAACACACTTCTCCTTTCATTTACCAGTTAAGATAGTAGCTTCAATCAAATTTGGCAATAACTTTTTCACTGCCAATCTGGTGGCATTACACAGTTTTGGTGGATTAATGTTTCGCAACAATATAATCAAAAAACCAACTTTCAGATTCAAGCAATGCGGTGGTTTACCAGCCGGTTTCAATTAATTAAAATTGAATTTGATAATTCATTGCCTCATCTTGATTCAAAACACTGTCAATTGATTTTACCGATTTGGAAATTCACATCGAAAACATGCGATATACAAGGCATCAGACAGAGAATTCTTTCTCCAGTTGCTCAGATGAATAGGCGAGATAATCAAGTGCGATAACTGAATGAATTCAACTGTCTCACTGCGATAATCTAGTCTTGTCTCTCTCTATCGCAGTATGGTAGGGAACCCGCACTCAACGTATAGAATTTTTAATTTGTCAGGCTGCCCGTAATACTCGATTCAAGTATTTACTGTTGCCTACCATACTAAAGAACTACTCTCCTCTAAATGATAAGAGAGAGACAAGGCTAGAATAACGAAGTAAGACAACTGAATTCAGTGGTTACAGCAAGTGATTGTCTGGACTATTCATCTGTGCAACTGGAGGGAAAAATTCTCTGTCTGATGCATTGTATATCATACAGGTTGGAAATTCACATCTGAAATATATGATATACAATGCATCAGACAGAGAATTTTCCCTCCAGTTGCACAGATGAAGTCCAGACAATCACTTGCTGTAACACACTGAATTCAGTTGTCTTACTTCGTTATTCTAGGCTTGTCTCTCTCTTATCATTTAGAGGAGAGTAGTCTTTAGTATGGTAGGCAACAGTAAATACTTGAATCGAGTATTACGGGCAGCCTGACAAATTAAAAATTCTATACGTGAGTGCGGGTTCCCTACCATACTGCGATAAGAGAGAGACAAGACTAGATATATCGCAGTGAGACAGTTGAATTCATTCAGTTATCGCACTTGATTATCTCGCCTATTCATCTGAGCAACTGGAGGAAAGAATTCTCTGTCTGATGCTTGTATATCGCATGTTTTCGATGTGAATTTCCAAATCGGTATATTTCAGATGTGAATTTCCAAACCTGTATGTCGTGACTATACCTGCCAGTTTCGCTTGAATTTGGAAATTAATGGCATTATTGAATGTTCTTCGGTGCTAAAATGTCGCGTTCTCTCAACCAATCATGATTTCTGTAATTCTGAAGAATATTCGGAAAAAACACATTCAATCAACTCATCTATCGATTGCGTAATAGTACAAAAATTGTTCGGTAAAGTGATCAATCCGTTGATACTGTTGATTTGTATTTTGCAATCACTAATTTCTAACAATTGTTTTGAAAATCATGGGCAGTTGCATCATTATTTAGGTGAATACGCATATAAATATTCAGTGTCAATTTTCGTACATATCTCCAAAGAACTGATGACTTCAACAGGCATTATTCATCAGCAGGAGTTGATCGAGGAATGACAAGCAATGTTTGACGAAAGTCCCCTGGCAGCAATATCAGAGCACCACCAAAAAGCTGTTGACTACCGCGTAAATCTTACATTCTTGCAATTCTAATATTTCAATTCGTTGAAAATTGACACCTCTCAAATCCAACCCAAACTGCAAATGGCCGCCGTTTGCTTCAAAATTTTTGACAGTTCGCCATCTAGTTCGTATTATAAGAGTACAGAAAGATAAGAAACGGCCTTGCATTCGTAGTAAGTACTAAAAAACGACTACATTTTTCATTTTATATTCGACCAATAGATGGCACGGAAAATGAATTTGTATATAAAATCAGTAATGTTGATTTTACACTTTTTCAAGATTTCTTTTAAATTTTCTCTATGTACAACCTTCCCTAGACTTCCAGACCAAAATAGCCAAATCGGTAGAGGCGTTGTTGAGTTATAAATAGACAACGAAAAGTGGCATTGATTTATATTATATTAGATGTTTCGGAAGCTGATACAAAAATGAATGTGTTTTTATATATTATATTTAATATTAGATTTATTGAGCAAAATTTAAAACATAATTTTATTTTACACCAAGAAGGTACTCTTGAATAAACTCGTTACTGTGTACCGTTTTCGAAATATTCTGATTTAAAAATTATAAAGTATCAAAAGAAGCTTGAATAGCATGAATGAATGCACAGAATTTAAATTAACCTCATATTATGTTCCTCACAATGAAAGAGATGAAAAAACCTTAAACTGATATAATTCAACAAAAAAAAACTCCGTGACTCATCAATCGGGAGTTCTTAACTAATGAGACACCTGAGACTTTTATAATTACAGCTATTGCATCTATTTGTCTATCGACTGTTTTTTTTGATAGACTTACTTCTGCAAACGTTTTCTTTCATCTGGATACAAATCCAGTTCTATCAAGCACTCTTTCATAAATTCACCTCCTTAAAATGTCTTCGAGTATCCTGCTATTCTTTTACTAACGATATAACTTGCCCGAACGATATCTTCAGCTTATTACTTTATTAATTTCTGCTGTCCAACCAAATTCTTATTCTTCTCTATTCTTTCATTTCTAAGTTGTCCAGTTCAACTAGCAAATGTTTGGTAGTATAATGTCTAATTTGGAGGTTTGTCGTGTGTGAAAAATGTATTGGCGGGCCAAGAAAATTCTAATCGCGGTCCACATGCCGTAAGCCGTGGGTTGCCTACGCCTGTTGTATAGAGTAACTAGCGACCCGCCCCGGCTTCGTACGGTAATTCGATCCAAGTAAAACTGTTAAATAAAGACAGTTGCGTCAAAATTTTATCATAAATTCCCTAAATTATGGCGCCTACCGACCCTCTAAGTTAGAAAAGTGATCAACTTGAAGTCTTAGTAACACTCAGTTAAAAAGAAACATCAAAATCATTTCAGTAGCTATGGCGTCATGCGCTTCTTGACACGATCACGCTAGATTTCCGCGGGAATGAGGTATTTTCCCGCCGTGAAAAGTAGCCTGTGTCCGTGCCTAGGACTATCTTTATATTAACCAAGTCTTATGAAAATCCGTTCAGACGTTAAGGCGTGAATGAGGTAAACATTTAAAACAAACGATTAAAAATCACTAACTTTATTAGTTTTCTGCCTACTGCCTACCCCCTAAGTAAGATGACGTGATCATTTTGATCTTATATCCGTTTTTAGGTAACCATCTATTACCTTACTAAATTTCATCAAAATCTGTTCAGCCGTTTAGACGTGAAAGAGCAAAAGTCCCAACAAAAACCACTAAAAATTACTAACTCAATTTAGTTATCTGCCTACTGCCTACCCCCTAAGAACGATGGCGTGATTATTTATAGCCTATGACCATTTCTAGGTTATCATCTATCACCATACCAAATTTCATCAAAATCCGTTCAGCCGTTTAGGCGTGAAAGAGTAACAGACAGACAGACAGACAGAGTTACTTTCGCATTTATAATATTAGTATGGATAATAAATAACTTGTGCACAAGTCGAATACATGTATTCGTAAGAACGGAGGACATTTTGAACACCTACTCTAATATAATTCTATTCTATGTTCTAAGTCTTCTTTAAGAATTTCATTTTGTGTTTTTTGTTTATCGGTTGATACTTCATAATTTTCAAATCAAAATATTTCCAAACGGTACACATTATCGAGTTTTTTCGAGAGTACCTTTTTGGTATAAAATTAAATGATGTTTGAGTTAACTTGAAACTTTACTCAATAAATCTAATATTAAAAAAGTTATGTTCAATACCAGTTGGTACGAACTGTGTAACTAGCGCCCTCTATGAGAATCAGACATAAAAAAATAAATTCCTTGGATGTATCAGCTTCCACAACATATTCGTATAAAATTTCATCGTAATGTTCCCAGTAGTTTCGGCAAAATCTTGAAAGATGTGTATACTTTATTTTTATTCAACGCTCTTTATCTCGAATACCGATGGCACTACGAAAAATTTTTACTGAACAAACCCCAATTATTTTTCATTCTTTCTATCTTCCTAGAGAGGGGATCAACTTTTTTTGAAAAAACCCTGTATAATTCTACTTGCCCTTAAATCTTTCTGAAGTATATTCAGTCTTCTATGTAATTCTGATTCTACTGGACTCATATTCTCTGGAGTTTTCGCTATAGGAGTGTATACTCGGTTCATCCAAATACATCTTTTAGCCATTTCTTGGCTCATAAAGACGGTGTTGTGTACTTCCTGAAAATGATCTCTATTGAACAATTTATAAAGGGTTTTCCAATGAGAGTGTTATTTTAATAGCCCGCTATTTCGGTAGATGTCACGTTTGAAGCTCTCATTTTTTGACATTTGACAAGTAGAAACTACGCCAATAATAAAAATGGAACGATACACGCTTCAAGAACGCATTGAAATTATTAAATTTCACTATAAAAATGGTGAAAATTTGACTTTTTTGGGTCGTCGTGATGCACTTTGTCGGACCGCAATAAAGAAATTGGTGGAAAAATTCGAGCTGTTGGGACAAGTTGTTGATGTGAAGAATAAAACCCGTGCACGTCGCTCAAGAACAGCCGCGAATATTGCTACTGTAGCCGAAAGTGTTAGAGAAAACCCAGGTTTGTCCATTCCTCGTCGTTCTTTGGAATTAGGCATTCCACAAACGTCATCACACCGTATTTTGCATAAAGATTTGGGTCTTAAGGCTTATAAAGTTCAGTTAACACAAGAACTCAAGCCGGCCGACCATCAACAAAGTCATGTCTTTGCTGATTGGGTCCATGAAATGCATGAAAATGATCCGAAATTCCATCGAAAAATCATTGAGTGATGAGGCCCATTTCCACCTCGGTGGCTTCGTCAACAAGCAAAATTGTCGCATCTGGGGCTCGGAAAACCCAAGAGTTATTGTTGAAAAGCCTCTCTATCCTCAACGAGTGACTGTTGGGTGCGGTTTATAGTCCGGCGGAGTCATTGGACCTTACTTTTTTCGAAAATGAGGCTGGAGCAACAGTTACGGTGAATGGATTGTGCTATCGAGAGATGATCAATTATTTTTTATGGCCGAAATTTGACAGTATTGATCTGGACAACGTTTACTTTCAACAAGACGGTGCTATGTGCCACACAAGCAATGAAACCATTGATTTTTTGCGGGAAAAGTTTCCGGACCGTGTTATCTCTCGATGAGGTGATCACAATTGGCCACCGGGATCTTGTGATTTAACACCTTGCGACTTCTTCCTTTGGGGCCACGTGAAAGAGAAGATCTACCAATAGCCCAGCGTCGATTCAAGACCTCAAAGATCGAATGCGTGAAGCTATCGAGGACATAGGGCATCCACTTTGCGATTTGGTTGTGGAAAATTTCATTGAAAGGATATGGTCCTGTAAGCGTGGTCGTGGTGGTTATTTTCCACTATTAACGGCATAGCTTCTTCTTTATAATGAAATGAACATCCGATCATCTTTATTGAAAAATGGCATTTTTCTTAAATTTTAAATATGCGTGATTATTTTTATGTTTTCTAGAATTCTAAAGAGTCTCAAAATATATAGCAATTTTGTTCTATAGAAAATCTGTATCTTATCGGACGAATACTTCAATGTCAATTATTGCGATCTTACTTGTTCCACCACTGTGGTTAAATAAGTATCCCTCAATTCCTGAGAGAAAACATTGATAAGAATTGCTAGAATTTTATCAATTTCCGAACTCCATTCTTCGAAAGCTTTCTCTCTATCTTCAACCGATGTTTCTTTGAATCCAGGAATGTGACTACTTATTGGCTGCAATCTGTAGCACGGAGGCTGAGAATCACTATCTAATTGGTACCTAAAATGGAAATTCACACATTTGATTATTTCAGACCATAAGGTATCTAAATGACTTCTTCAGTTTTCTCATTTCGAAAGATGAAAGCCGAAATGGAGTTTTTTTCTTTTTAATGTCGATGTTTTCAATAAAATGTCATATTCCTCTTATTGCAAAAAAAAACTATCGGCGAAAAAGTCTGTCTACTGCCAAATTATATAGTTTGTCAAAACTGAAGTCTTTTCACGAGTAATAGGCATGGCAACCGTGGTTGATGTATCAGTAATAAGCTTAGAGAAGTGTCTAAGGTAATAAGCTATGTTGGTTTTTGACCGGAAGTGCCTCGTCAAACTCCATTTCAAGTCCAGTAGGTAAACCCGACGTCATGATTCAATATTGCTGCGTATCCCAAAATTACCGTAGCCGTTTCTGTACTGAGGAATCGAAAATTTTCAATTTTTGAGCGATCGTTCTACTTGAACGAGTGCTATGTATATCGTTTTTCCCAAATGTCTGAAATTTTCGAATTCTGAGCCGAAAATGGTCTCAAACGATAGGGTTCCACTCCCTGATGACGAATTCGTAGTCAAATTCAATTCTTTCCGTGGCCGTCTGGCCGTGGGCGCACGATTACTTCCGGAGAGAATGTCCTAAAGACTTGAAATTTTCAGGGTAGATTCAGTTCCCAAAATGCCGTGGCTGAGTTCGTTAACCAGCAAAATCGTACAGGCTGTTCCATAAAATATGGCCAATCGAAATTTTTGTTCCTCAATATCTCAGATAAAACGAAACTAATCGAAATGGAATGTTGCGGCCACATGAAAGATGCTCATAATAAGCCTCATTCAAAATTTTGTGATCATAGTTTTAACAAAACCTTAGAAAATTCAATTGGTATAGTGAAAAGAAGATCTCTATATTTCCATAACAAAATATCCGATTGGAGTGGAATTTATTACGTGAATGGAGATTGATATACTAAATGTTCATGCAAAATTTCAAGAGGATCACATCATCAGAACCATTAAAAAATTGAATTGGAATATTGAAAAGAAGACTCCTTATATTTCCATAACAGGATATCCGATTCGAGTGAAATTCATTCTGAGAATGAAGATCGATATACTGAATGTTAAAGCAAAATTCGCATCATCAGAATCATAGAATTCAATATTTTCCATTGCCAAGTTTTTACATATTTCAGTTCTTGAATAATTTCCAGAATACTATTCCGATCGTGCTGAGATTTCTCAATTACTTATTATTTATCAATCTCAAGTCCTATACAAAATTTCGAGGTAATAGCCTCATTGCTCCACCAATGAACGAGTGCTCTAAATCACGTGCTCAGGGCTTTTCTTGAATTTTTTGTATACTGATACTTCGACAGAAATTTTGGAATACTCATTAAATATCTATTAAATGCCACGAACTGAGTTTGATAAGGCATTTCCTGTCTAAAACCAACATAGCTTATCTACTCACATTTTTTGGTGAACTATAGGGTCTTCCGAACAGTTCATCTAGAGGTTCAAATCGATCAATTTTATGTATCCCTGAGGTTATTTTGTTTTCGGAAAAACCATTTCAAAATCATTATGCATCTAGTACGCACTTGATTAAGTAACATAAAAAATGAGGTTTGTCTTACTAGAGCAAAAAGTAATAATAATAATCATTTACCCTACACACTACCACAAAAAACGAATTCTATATGGAAATAGAATTCCCTTTCCGGTTTAATATTTCTATTTCAAATTTCAATAGTCGGAAACAATCTATTCGAATTACAGTGCAGAATTAAATAAATAAGGCCGATAAGATGTTATCAACACTGATTATTTCCTACAAACAATTTAATAATATCACATACCACTTCGATAAAATATTTTGGGCTGACTGACTTGTGGCACTATCCATTGCCATCTTGAAGTCAGTACTTTCTATGGTATTTGGCAACAACGGAGTTCCTAAAGAGTTATTCAGGAATAATACAGGAATTATGTAGGCTACTTCCATTTGTCCTGTGGATAAAAATATTATAAATGAACTTTTCACATAATTCGTATGGTACCTACTTACTAGTGAGTTCTCCTATACAGAGCTCTGGAAATTCATGATCTTGCTGTTTCTCCAGAAGGGTTTTCCAGTGCAAATCTACAATGTGAAGTTCGTATCCTCTATCTCGACAAAGTTTTCTGAGTTCTGGGTATATTTGATTATGGAGAGTGCCTTTCTCAACACAGCAGTCTAGAAATGAATATAATATACAAGTTGATCAATTTTTACTTCGAACTGGTATATTTCATTACTCGACCGAGTTCATGATATTATTTTCCAAGAAACAGAATGAATCGTTAATTATATCGTATTTTCAAATCTTAGGTGTAAAACTGAAAAAACACATTTTCGGAAGCCTTATCAACGAGATTAAAAACAAGCTATTCAATTATAACACTTCCTCTATATAATAGACACAAAATATGATATTCTTCTGACACGAAATTAAAAAAAAAATTGCCGATCAGAGAATGAACCTTGGCCGCATTCAGCGGAAAAATTACCGATATTTTGTGCTTTTGCGAAATGCACTATGTGTGCATGTTAAGGAGTCGACGTCATCTTTTGTAGCTTCCACGAATTATGCTTATTTTCTGTAACGTATAGTTGAGTAACTGTTATGAAAGCTTATTAATGGTTCAGTTACACATGCGATATGAACTGAAGACGTACTGGAGTGGACGCCATTTTTTTGAGTGCATCTAATTTGTGGAGTTTGAAGAGCAGACTAGATAACAGTTGATAGTTTGAAAAATGATGAGTTTGTGTTTGAGGATGAGAAAGAAGTGGAAATTGATGTTGAAGAATACCCTTCAAGGGAATCCATCGAATTGATTCTGCTAATTTCGAAGCGATTTGACCAAGAGCGAGTACATTTGAATCACTTCGTATCATTTCATTGAAGAATAAAATGTCCATTTTTGTATGGAGTTTGGTAGGTGAGCGATGGATTGAACCATCACAATTTGCAACACTAGTTGATTTTGGTTGAATGAAACAAAGCAACTGTTAAGACTTGAAAAAATCATCTGATTGTCACAGATTGTTAGACTTTTCTCTCCTCTATCAGGTTGTCACGCCTCGTACGATGAATGAACTTTTGTATTTTGAATAAATAAATAATGTGAGCAGAGAAAAATATCAATAGATTAAAATCGAGCAATATTAATACTCATTTCAGGTAATTCTCTAACAGGTTTCTAGGTCAATTTCTTCTTCAAAAAACCAACTTTTTGGAAAAAAGGCCAACAAGTTTCGATTTTATTTCAAAATCTTTATCAGGACTCTGAAATGGAACACCAAACTACAAATTCTGATGTTCGAAACTTACGATTAAAACATCATTTTGAAACCTATCTTTAAAACACATACACTTTTAAAAATATACAAGTGAGGAAACGGGTTCGGAAATTACCAACTTACATTTTCACTTTTTGTGGTTTACATTGCATGTACCGTAGTAGTAGTAAATAAGTGAAGTTATATGCATAACATCGCCATGGAAATAAATGAACAATATAAGTAGGGAATAATACTAATCGATTGAAGGTTCAGAGATTAGCTCCGGAATATGAGTTTAATATTGGTTGATTTCAATCGATTAAAATTATTCTTCGCATTCATTATTTTTGTATTCATGGCGATGTTTCGCGTTAAACCTCTGTTTATTTTTTACTCTGATGTCAAGTGATGTTACCCTGAGCGATCCGCGCCGTTGGCTGAAGATTTGCAAAATGCAAGTACGCTTCGGTCAATGCGACAATTGGTAAAAATCTCGCTAGTTTGTTCAAGGCTTTGGAAGAAGGTTGTTCGTATGGAACTAGAGATGACGTCTTCGATATATTTATACTCGAAAGAAGGGGCCATTTCTTTTTAAGACCCAAGAAAACCTTGCATCATTCAGAGCTATCCTGTGCTGATGAATCCTAACAAGGACGAGATGACCATCTATAGATGCTGTGTTTGATACCACTTTCTTGCATTTTGCTTTGAACGAGGGGAAGATTAGCTCTGAAGTATGAGTTTAATGTTTGTTGATTTCAATCAGTTAATATTATTCTCTACTTATATTGTTTATAGTTATTTCCATGGCGATGTTACGCATGAAATCCCTTTCGTTAACCTTACTCAAACACACAATAGAAAACACTAACCTTGTGAATCAGCTGCACATACATATATAACAATTTTTCTCGTCCTTGTAGCAACTTTTGTTTGGCTGACTCTACCCATTATTAGATTTTGAAGATTTTCTGTTAAGCTGCGCACTTCTTTTGGAATAGATCCGTCGATTTTATCGAATCCCTTTGGACTTACTGTAGCTGGTGGTGAACTTAGAGACATGGAATCTACAAAATTGAAAGTTTATGCCATTAAACAGAATATCTCATCAACAAATTTAGTGTATTGTTTTATAATATTGACAAGTTACCCCTGTAGGTGTATGAACTAAATTCAATGACTCTACTATGAATAATATGTTATAACATATCATATCTATAGTGAGTGTAATATAAGTTATAATCAGGAAATGAATTCTGAAAAATGCAAATCAACACAAATATACCTATAGTAGAATGAAGAAAATATGTGAATAGCATACGAGCCAAAATTGTTTGAAACCACCTAACTAAAATGATTTTCGGAATTTGATGTTATCAAATCTACCAGGAACAAATAGCAAGAAGAGCAATACCCTTAATATTATAACAAAATATTAGAAGCATTTGCTTCTTTGCCTCTATGCTATTATAACCTTGGGAGAATTTTTGGATTTATCACGACGCATTTTGAATGGATCCTTTAGAAAAGTAGTCGATAGTAAAAGCTTTCCTGAGATATTTGTCATTTGTCAGGATAACAGTTAAATTTTCTGTGGGTAATCGAACCACTGCTGCGAAAATCACTTCTCATTGGAGGGGCAACACTACCTGTTAGCGTGGTTGTAGACAGACCAACAGAGCGAGATTTCCAATTAAATACTAAATCTTTACATACGATATACAGAATGGACCATTAAAAACAATACAGCAGCTATCCAGGTCGACAGTACTGAATTATATAAACTATTTTGTGCATTACGTACAAAATATGCGTAATAATAAAAAAAGCCCTGGAGCAGGTGCTTTGAAGCGCTCGTTCATTGGTGGAGTAATAATGTTATTCTAACCCCAGAATTTTGTATTGGATTTGAGATTGACACTGATTAAATAAATGCGAAATCTCAGCACGATCGGAATAATATTCTGGAAATTCTGAAATATGTGAAACTTCAGAATTAAAAAATTGAATTTTATGGTTCTGATGATACGGTCCTCTTGAAATTTTGCATGAATATTCGGTATATCAATCTTCATTTATAAAATAAATTCCACTCGAATCGAATATCTAGTTATGGAAATATGAAGACTAAAGAATTCCTTCTTTAGTCTACGGAATTTTCTGTGGTTATGTTAACACTATGGCCACAAATTTTGGATGAGGCTCATAATGAGCATCTTACATGTGGCCTCGAAATTTAATATTGATTGGTTTCTTTTTGTCTGAGACAAAAATTTTGAATGGCCATATATTATGGAACACCCTGTACGATTTGGCTGGTTAACGATCTCAACCGCGGCATTTGGGAGCCGAAAGCACCGTGAAAATCTCAAGTCTCTAGAACAATTTCTTCGAAAGTTATCGTGCTCACGGATGGTCGGATATTCGGACGGTCCCACGAACAGAATTGAATTTGACCACGAATTCGTCATCAAGGAGTCGAACCCTATCGTTTGAGACCATTTTTTTGCTCAGAATTCGAAAATAACAGACATTTCGGCAAAACGATATAGCACTCGTTTAAGTAGAACTAACGCTCGTAAATTCACACGAAATATATTCGATCCCTAAGTGCAAAGATGTCCCCAACCTATTTTTTGTGAAACAACATTCACCAAGCGATATTTCATCGGAAAGGTAATCATCCTTCCAATATCGCAAAATGAATAGGAATAAAATTTACTGTTTCTTTTTGAGTTATAGAAACTTGGATTTGGAAAATCACTTTTTATTTACTTAATCAATACGAATAATATCAACCAATGCAACCGTTTAGAGATAATTAACAGAGAAATTTAATGATTTAACAGTTTTCTAAGAAAAACAAGCAACCCCGTTTCAAATTTTCATTTCAAACTTATTTACTTGATCGTAACAATTTCAAGATTATTAAGAATCTACAAAAGCACGTCTTCCCAAAATACGAATTCAACAAAAACCTTAATGAGATTTTATCACTAGATCTCAATTGCGGATATCGGGATATCTAATAGTGTCAAACTAATTTTTGAGTGAACGACATTAGAGCGGATTACTTGTCTAGAACCTGGTATTTATCATCACCGTAGGAAATAGAACAACATGTGAAAATTCTCTCTTTGAGCGCTCGTTCCACTAGTCTAAGAGCCCGTGAACCCCAGACCTTCGTTATTTTATAAAAGCTGAAAACTTGTCTACGCATGCTCCCAACACAGGTAAGAACGATGGACCGTTATGAAGTTTGGGTTACCCTGGCTTTGGCAGGTGAACTGTATTAAAGGGGTGTAAAATACTGATCTAATTTCGTCAAATTATAAAGTGTGATTTTTTGATATTACCTTCAGAATATCATTAAAAATCACGTCATTAATTGCCAGACAATTACTATAGTGGCCACCCCTTGCCAGACACCCTTAATGTTCATAAAATTATATGTAATTCTACTTACGTTATAGAATAAGAGCTGATTTTTATAAATAATATTTGGGTAATAATTAGATAATGTTTCTTCATTAGCCAGACATTTTTGATAGAGCCAACCCTTTGGCAGACAAGCTTGTAGTTTAGCAGCAGGTGCGAGCGCGAGACAGTATATATGAGTGTGTGCGAGTGGGACGGCATGATTATAATCACTTATGCAAATAAATTTATTGGTACAGATTTATATAACTAATCATTTAAGTGAATCTCAAAAGCATCTGAAGAAAAGACATTCGATGATACCACTAAATTAAATTGTTAATAGAATAAATTAAAATTTTTAACAATTTTATTTAGTTGTAGCATCGAATGTCTTTTCTTCAGATGTTTTTGAGATTCACTTAAATGATTAGTTATATAAATCTGTACCAAAAAATTTATTTGCATAAGTCATTATAATCATGCCGTCTCATAAATACTGTCTCGCGCTCGCACCTGCAGCTAAACTACAAGCTTGTCTGGCAAAGGGTTGGCACTATCAAAAATGTCTGGCTAATGAGGAAACAATATCTAATTATTACCCAAGTATTATATATAGATTAGATTAGATTAGATAGTGGTCGATCGGCACGGTGGTTACCCTTCTGCACTGCGACCAATAAGGTCTTTTGTGCGTTACCATACTAAAACTACGTTTTTCCCAGGAATCTAACCTCCTTAGCAAAGCTGGTTACTTCCTAAGGAGACTTCGCTCTTATGTCGGCTGGCGTTAATAACGCGCCACCTAGTAGAGTAAGTCTGGTTTGCGCCAGCGCAGTGCATTGGCATAGTATGTGCTCGGTGGTTTCAGTGGCCGATTCACATAACCTACAAATGTCGGAGTTTTCTTTACCGATCTTGTGTATGATATATCTCACGGTACAATGCCCTGTGAGAAGGCCGATTAGCAGCTCGTTTTATGACAACGATATAGCTTGTTGAGCCTTCTCTTTGGAAGGTTCGATTAGTCTCTTTGCTTGTCTTTGACCGGATGTGTTTATCCAGTAAGAGTGTTTCTCTTTTTTTTCCCAAACGTCGACCTCTGCCCTAATCAGTGTAGGTGATACCCAACAGGAGGGCACGGGTCCGGTGAAGTGTGTGTTTGCTCCTCTTTTTGCAAGGGCATCAGCTCTCTCATTTCCCTCAATGTTCTGGTGGGCACGTACCCAGGCTAAAATTAGCTTGTTGTACTCCGCCAGTGTTTTGAGGTACTGTTTGCAGCTCCAAATGGTCCTTGATCTACAATCAACGGCCATAAGCTGCCTCAGTGCCATCTGACTATCACAGGCAATGCAAATTCTGGCTCCCTTGTACTGTCTGGACAGACAGACTTGGGCGCATCTTTCTATGGCCAGAATTTCGATTTGGGGCGTTGTTATTGGCTTTCCCAAAGGAACCGATTCCCTGTATTTGGGACCGTATATGCCTATGCCTGCTCCTCGTTCCCTTAGGGACCCATCTGTGTACCAGATTAGATGGTAAGTATTATATATAAAAATTAGCTTTTATACTATAACGTAAGTAGAATTACATATAATTTAATGAACATTAAGGGTGCCTGGCAAGGGGCTGCCACTATAGAAAGTGTCTGGCAATTAATGACGTGATTTTTAATGATATTCTGAAGGTAATATCAAAAAATCACACTTTATAATTTGACGAAATTAGATCAGTATTTTACACCCCTTTAATACCGTTTACCTGCCAAAGCCAGGGTAACCCAAACTTCATAATGGTCCATCGTTCTTACCTGTGTTGGGAGCATGCGTAGACAAGTTTTCAGCTTTTATAAAATAACGAAGGTCTGGGGTTCACGGGCTCTTGCTCTATACTTAAACGAGTGCTGAATCGTTTTGTCCAATGTATGTAATTTTCGAATTTTGAGCCGAAAATGGTCTCAAACGATAGGGTTTGACTCCCTGATGACGAATTCGTGGTCAAATTCAATTCTGTCCGTGAGGCCGACCGTCCGTCCGTAGCACGATAACTTTCGAAGGGATTGTCCTAGAGACTTGAGATTTTCAGAGTAAATTTGGGTCCTAAATGCCTCGGCAAGTTCGTTAACTAGCCAAATCGTACAGGGTGTTCCATAAAATATGGCCTTTCAAAATTTTGTTCCTTAATATCTCAGACAAAACGGAACCAATCGAAATGAAATGTTGTGGCCACTTGCAAGATGATCATAGTAAGCTTCATGCAAAATTTTGTAGTTATATAGTGTACACATAGAAAATTGAATTGGAATATTGAAAAGAAAAAACTTCATATTTCAATAAAAGGATATCCAATTCGAGTGATATTCATGTTGTGACTGAAGATTAATATACCTACTGAATGTTCATGCAAACTTTTGTGGCCATAGTGAACCATAAAAAAACTAATTGGAATATTGAAAATAAAAATCTTTATATTTCTATAACAGGATTTGCCATTCGGATGAAATTCATTTTGTGGATGAACAGTGATATACTGAATGTTCATGCAAAATTTCAAGAGAATATCGCATCATCAGAACCATAGAATTCAATTTTGTTTAGTTATCTATTTATTTTTTACATATTTCATTTTTTGAATAATTTCCAGAATATGATTCCGATTATGCTGAGATTCTGCATTTATATATTTGGTATCATTCTCAAGTCCCATATGACATTTTGAGGTAATAGTCTTATTGCGCCAGCAATGAACGAGTACTCAAAAGCTCCTGCTCAGGGCTTTTCTTAATTTTATAGTTACTCATTCTGATGTTGATGATCAGATTCATATGGGCAGTGAATTAGCCCCAGATTATCTTAATGCTGAATTAAAACAACAAAGATCTCAGCTTAGCATCAGCGCATTATACGTGATTATTTCACAATTGCAATTTACAGATACTTTGTTATATCTGTGAATTGAGAGTGGGTTTCATTGAGCTTATGTTATTATGTGTTAAAGATTCAATTACACTCAGCCCTCCTCACTGCCACTCGCGTTGTCGGCAATAATTCCCGAAATACTTCTGCAGCAATATCTAGAGCAGTGAGCATTTACACTCAGCCGCAATATTTCCCTCGCGACCAAGTGTCGGCAACGACGGACAAAGAAATTCCACAGTAACCTAGTTAAATTTAATCACTTACAGCTGTCCACGCTGCTGTTCCTTTGACTTCCGTACGAAAGACCGCCAATTCAGGGAGCATAGAGCAACACGAGTGGCAATGTGAGGCAGCAGGGAAGTGTAGTGATTACATTCAGCCGCTGCCCACTTCCCTGCTCAATTCCCTGCTCCATGCCGTGGAAGTGGGCTGAGTGTAATCGGGGTGTTAGGATTTAAGTGTCTTGCGGTTGTGTCGAAGATAAAAACTGTGACGTCACATTCGAATATTCTACCTCGCACGCAAAGAACATGAATGGCCATGAATCGCCAAAAGAATGTT